>JANHMN010000014.1:69206817-69270048 GCA_030674055.1 Rhabdomys pumilio
CTTCTTCTTCTTCTTCTTCTTCTTCTTCTTCTTCTTCTTCTTCTTCTCCTCCTCCTCCTCCTTCTCCTTCTTCTTTTGTACATAGTCCTAACAACACCGTTGGCAATACAACCCTTTCTCTGAGTATTCTGAGTCTTCTCACTTTAAGACATCTCATTTTAATATATGGATTTGCTTGAGACTGTCAGTCTGATTCTATTGATCCATATGCCTACACTTAAGCCAGCACTTCATGGTTTTCATAGATTCGGTTAACAGATTTTTAAAGTTTTGCCTTTACACAATAAATGGAATGATTTTTATGGCTTTACTGTAAATCTCACCAGGATTGTTGTCAAAGACACACAGGTTGATGAACCATCTGGTCTGTGCTTCTCAAGACAACTTCGAAGAAAAGGAATCACTGGATTCCAGAAAACATCTAATTTCCTGTCTGTGGGAGCTGTTGTCAAATGTCTTTCCACACACAATCCTCTGGTGTTTCTTCTCCTGACTTGGAAGCATGCCCGGTATCTGCACATTCTTTATGCCAACTAGATTACAGGAATATTAAAAAAAAATGATTATCTAAAAATCACCTGTGTTGTCCTTAGCAGCTTTAAAATTACTCACAAGTTGTGAAATACCCCTTTTTTCCTCAATCGGTCTAAAAATGTAAAAGTCAGATTCTTTGAAATGGCCAGAAGACTCTTATCCCGATGATCCATCAGTGAGCTGCAGATTGTGTGCACCTCCTGGCTGGTAGCTCCATCGAGCACTCCTTGTGGTGGCAACATTTCTCAGTTTTTAACCTTAAGAATAAACACTGTGCGGTATTACATAATGGTGGATCTACTTTGAATAAAACTGTCCATCTCCAAACGGAATGAGGCTGCTAAGCCAGCCCTGAGTTCCACCAGCTATGAACTACGTTGCACCGAGGACAAGAGGGAAAATCCTTTATTTGGCACCAGGGGCAGCCCTTTTCTGCATCCCTGAGAGGAAACGATTCTGGAAGCTCTCCACCTTGGGCAACACACCATTGAATTGCGTGGTCTGTAGAGTGTCACTGAGCTGGAGACAGCTCCCCTTGTCAGCAAATCACACTGAGAAAGAAAGGAAGACGTGGTTGCAGCATAAGATAAACTCCCGAGCCTTGAGGGTCTCTGAGTCTGAAACGTGGGCTGCAGCTCAGGGCTCCGGCACGGCCCTTCGCTAACAAAAGAACTTTAAATGTTTCTCTTTTAGCACCAAAGCAGAATTACAAAAAGTACCAAGAAACAAGACACATATCTGACTCCCTGATGATCCCAGAAGAAACCAGAGTTGGGCTGAGCTGAGCGTAGGTACTGGAATTCTGATGTGCTTCCCATATCTCCCATCCAACCTCAGTGTAGACATCACCAATCTGCAAACATGTGCCTATTTATCGAACCAGCATTCAGTGATTTCTGCTTTTCATACTGCAGTCCATGAAACCACCGCTTTTTTTCTGAGTAGTCACAAACAGTCCGCTTAGCCATGCTTCTACCTACTACTGCCCCCTGCAGGTTACAGAAGAAAGGCTTTTGCTTTCCTTGTTTTTCTCATAGCTTTCTCCAAGTAGGAATGGGGAGCAGGGTGGTGGTGGAGGGGGGGGTGAAAGAATTGGTCTGAGCTGAGCGTAGATACTGGAATTCTGATGTGCTTCCCATATTTCCTATCCGACCCCAGTGTAGACATCACCAATCTGCAAACATGTGCCTATTTATCTAACCAGCGTTCAGTGGTTTCGGCTTTTCATCAGTTTTAGTTCAGAGAGAGAGAGAGAGAGAGAGAGAGAGAGAGAGAGAGAGAGAGAGACAGAGAGAGAGACAGAGAGAGAGACAGAGAGAGAGACAGAGAGAGAGACAGAGAGAGAGACAGAGAGAGAGACAGAGAGAGAGACAGAGAGAGAGACAGAGAGAGAGACAGAGAGACAGAGAGAGACAGAGAGACAGAGAGACAGACAGAGAGAGAGACAGAGAGAGACAGAGAGACAGACAGAGAGAGAGACAGAGACAGAGAGACAGAGACAGAGAGAGAGACAGAGAGACAGAGAGAGAGACAGAGAGACAGAGAGAGAGACAGAGAGAAACAGAGAGACTTTCATCAGATTTTTTTTCTTCAGAAAGAGAGAGAGACAGAGAGACAGAGAGAAAGAGAGAGACAGAGAGAGACAGAGAGGGGGGAATGGGGAGGGAGGAAGGGAGAGAGAGAGGAAATTGGGAGGGAGAGAAAGACTGACTGCTTTGCAGAGGGAAGTAGAACAGGATTTGGGTAACATTTTTCTTCAGAAAGACTGGATTCTCATCTTCTCCTCAGACAGACATCTTTGCCAAGAGACATTGAATCTAGATAAGTTATCAGCACCTGAGACATTTACAGTGGACAAGATCAGAGATTTTCCCACACTTCCAAACTAGTATAGATCAAGAGAACACAGGAGAAAATAAGAGAGAAAATGTAAAAGATTCTACAAATGAACAAGATAAAGAAAATACACAAGACTGACAGAGAAGTCTTTGGTAAATGAATAAAAAGAACTATAGTCAAGCTTCATATTCATACTGCGCAAAGTTTGAAAAGAACAACCCATCCTACAGACAGTGCTCCAAGAAGGGGCAGACTGTAGGCAGTAGATGGATCTGACCTAGGTCTCCTGAATCCTGTTTGTTCACTGGCTGGGGTATAAAAGACAAAAGCACAAGGAATAACGTATGGAAAGAAGTAGAGAAAGTAGACAGAGAAGGTAGTTAGCAAATTTCAGAGTAGAGGTAATGTCTACCAGTCACAGAAGGAGACATGCTGTAAGGAATCTCTCTGAGAGAGAGAAGCTTTTTCAGAGAAAAGCCTTGGTTGGGATTGGGGAGCAGAGCACGTTTGTTTATCAAGATAACAACACGAGCTCCAAGGAAGAGGCATATTCATAACAGGTCAGTCCACAACCCAGAAGTCAAAAGTTCAAAGGAAACAGAGAACTCAGAAGATAGTAGTGAAAGCTTCCAACCAGTCATCTTCAGAGGAATTTACATGGAGGGGATGGATACAGGCACACCCTGACAGATGAGAATGAAACCACAACACAAGACAAAACTCTAGCGTGAGTGGCTTCCTCATCCAACACAGGAGATACGGGGAATGCAAGTTCCATTCCCATAGTCTTCGTGGTGTGGCTCTTGAGCAACTATCACTCTAGGTCCAGGAGATCTTTGTCTTGTGAAATTCATGGGTGCCTGCACTCACATGTGTATACACACACACACACACACACAAACATACACACACACATACATACACACATACACACATACAAACATAGACACACATACATGCACACACACATACACACATACACACACATACACACATACACACACATACATACACACATACACCCACATACATACATACACACATACACACACATACACACATACACACACATGCACACATAAACACACACAAATACACATACACACACACATAATTAAAACTTATAAAATAAATAAAATACAATATGTTGGGTTAAAATATTCTGCTCACATGCCTTTCTCCACTCCTTGGCAGTGACTGACCACAGGTAATTTAGAAGGGGGACATAAAAATTAATGGGGAGATTTTCATGACTATCCAATTAGAGATTACCAGCTACTTCTAGCATTGTTGTTAGGGCCCCTCGTTCAGAAAGCACGGTGATTAGTTTTCCTTGGAAAAACACTGGAACAGAATAGCTTTTAGTAGCCATTAATCCCCATGACCTTATTCACTCCTCTCTTCAAAAAGGGCACACAGCAGAAACAGATTCCAAATGAGAGTCTGTCTAATGAGCAGTAGCAGACGGGCAATCTCAAATGAGGAGCCCTGAGCCTGTAATCAGCCACTGGTCCCCAGATAAGACAGCGTAGAGCCTAAACAAACATGTGTATTTCCTGGTAGATAACCCTCTCCTACCTGCAGTTGCTTACTGACTGCCGTGTTCCCAGTCCCATGAGCACCAGACAGGGAGTTCTGGAGAATAATGAGCTGATCCCATTCTTTCAGCCCAGGGGCTTCAGGCAGGGATGATCTTTGCCTCTCTGGAGGACACTGACAGTGTGTGCAGAGATTTTTTTTTATACTGCCTGAGGAGAGCAGAGGAGTGTTATTAGTGTATAGCCCACGAAGGCAGGGGCTACAGCTACCCCGCCATACACAGGCGAGCCTGAAGATAATTGCCTGGGCCAACGTGTCAACTGAGAGGAGATTGAGAAACCTTGATTAATGAGCAAATCAGGACTACCCAGGCCAAGCCTGAGGCAGGAATTACTTTCCACCCCAGGCCTGGAGTCTGTCTTCTTTCTCTGGTATATAGGATTGCAATTCAAAATGGTGCAGCAAAGTAATTCAGCCGTAATTACAGTGATGTGGGAGGAAGACATGGAACAGATGAGCTGAGGAGAGAAAGTTAGCAGAGTGGACCAGCCAACTTTGGGATGAGAATGGAGAAGATGGTTTTGTCTCACTTCTATGGCACTTGGTGGAAGCCGGTTACTCCCTGGCTAACTTCTGTGGAGACAGAATCTAGTTAGCAAGGACATCCACAAAATAAAAGAGTATTCTGCCATCCCAGAGAAGAGTGTGCACAGAAAGGGGGTTGGAACTCATTTAGAAGTGTGAGCTATGTGTTTACTTTTTATTTATTCTTTGAGAATTCCATTTATGTATACAAAGCCTTTTGACCCCATCCATCCCTTCCCCCCCCGCTCCTCCTGGATCATCTTCCACGTCCTTTTATTTACTGTTTACGAAGTTTGTTATTTGACAGTGTCATACATGTAAGCAGCGTATTCTGGTTTTCTTTGCCTGTCTGCTCTTATCTCTGCCCTCATCCCTAACCATCAATCCCTCTCCAAGGTTTATGACTTCCGTTCTGTTTGTGCCACATTTAGTTTTAACCAGAGTCCCCTGTGTGACCACTGGATCAGAATTCTCAATGGGAGCCTGATGGGGTCACCAGTAATCTGTGTATGTTTTAAAACATGTAGCGTAAAAATCAGAAAAGCAGAAGCAGGTTTTTTAAAATGAATATATTCCAGTGACCAGGGAAACAACCCAATGCCCATCAGTTTATACACAATTCATTAAAATAAGCTACCTCCCTATGTTGAGGAGTGTGTGTGTGTGTGTGTGTGTGTGTGTGTGTGTGTGTGTATGTGTACCTGGGCAAAGCATGTGTTCCCTAAGTAAATAAAGTGTATTTGCATACAAGAATATGGTAAAACTTTGAAAATACACTGAATGAGAGAGAAATATATATACTATGTGAAATATATATATATATATATATACACATATACATCATATACATACACATACACATATACATATATATATATCAAATTGCATTTTACTACATAAGATGTCTAGAATAAATTGATATGCAGCAACAGAAAGACTGGTCATTGCCAAGGTCACCAGGGGTGACTGCATTTAAGGAGAAAATGTTGTGTAGCCAGCAAATGCTTGCATAATAGTATGACTGTGTCAGAAATTCACTAAATGTTGTACTTTAAGATGGTCATGATGGTGACATCTTCACTACATAAATTTTATCTCAGACACAGAAATATCTGGGGAGCCCTCACCTGGGATGACAATGATGAGTTAGTTCTATGAAATGGAATGGAAGGGAAGCAGCCCCCTTCTTATTTATATTTGCCTGTTAGGGGCTCCTGTGTCCTCTTCATCCAGCCTGAAGGTTGATTTTATTGAGGCACAATGAGAGTTCACTGTGTCACCCTGTTCCTCTGTCCTTTCCAGTGTCTCTTGGATCCCCATATATTGTATCCCCTGGACACTGTCATATCCTGGTGCACTTCCTATCACTCAATGCCAGGTCTCTTCTTTCCTCTTTATAGAGCTGCAATGTTTGGTTCGAGCCCACATCTTCCTGCAATATCCAGTAAATGCACAGCGCAGAGAGTTCCTCTGAATGTCAAAGGAGATTGCCTTGGAAACGGAGACACTGAGAACCGCCTGAGGTGCAGCGGGCTGAGAGGTGCCTCAAGAAAATGAAAAATATTCCATTACCTGTATGGCTTAAGAGACTGACAGCCACATATTCATACTCTCAGCTCTTAATGCAGGGTGTCTAGACACAGATAATACCTTGATCCATGTGCTGCGTTTATCCTTGTATGCAGCATATATTTATGGTGTCACGTGATAAACACATCACAACTAATGGCAACCATCCTCAGAAAAAGGTGATAAATGAAAGGTCGAAAAACCTCTGGCAGTAACTGAAGCCATTCTACCTTCTGCTCTTGCAAACAAAATGCTGGATGTTGTTGCTGATTTATTAATGGACAGATCGCTGTAAGACATGTGCTTCGTTCATTTGTCATCTATTTATGTAAGTCTGGCTTTCCATTCTCACAGCAGTGTCTAGGGGTGTGTTAGAGTACCAGCAACCTTCACAGAGCAAGTCCCCGCAAACCATAAGAGAGAAAAGATGGCAAACATCTTTTCTTCTCCTGAGGGTCGAAGTGTATGAGTTTCTGACAGATTCTCTGTGAACTATGTGAAATTCTCCATAGCATTTGATCTTTTATCTTCTGATTTCTAACAAGTGTCATGGTGTTGCTTATTTGGGCTTTGCTGATTCATTTGTTTACTTTTGTGTGTGTACATAATGTGTGACCATTGGCGTGCAGTGTGCAGCACAGACAAGCAATGGAGGTAGTGTGTATCGGTTACTATTTTGTTGCTGTGATAAGACACCATGACCAAGACAAGTTACAGAAGGAAGAGTTTAGGAAGCTTACATTTCCGGAGATAAAGTCCACAATAGTAAGGGAGACTTGGTGGCCAGAACAGGAAGCTAAGAGATCACATCTTCATTCACACTAAGGACACAGAGAAAGAACTGAAAGTGGATCAAAAAGAGGCTATAGATTCTGAAAGCCTTCACTCAGGGACATACCTCCTCCAGCAAAGCTCTCCCTCTGTAGTGAGTGAATGAGAATAGCCCCCATAGGCTCATGTGTCTGAGCACCTGATCCTTAGTTGGCCATTCTGTTTGGGGGAGTTTAGGTGGTATAGCCTTACTAAAGAAAGCACATCACCAGAGGCAGGCTTTGAGCATTTAAACACTCCCATTTGCAATTTGCTTTCTGTTTCATCCTTGCTGTTCAAGATGTGAGCCATCACTTCCTCAACCTGCTGCCCTGCCTCCCTGCTGTAACTGTGATGGACTCCTATCTCTGTGCACCTGTGAGCCCAAATAAATCATCTTTCTATAAGTTGCTTTGGTAATGATATTTTATCAAGGTAACAGAAAAACAACCAATACAACCTTTCAAAGGTTCCATAGTCTTCCTCAAATCAGCTACCAACCAGGAACCAAGTGTTCAGATATAGAAGCCTATGCGGGACTTTTCTCATTCAAACCATGACACAGCTTTCATCAGCTCTTGTGAGGAACCAACAGAAGGCAGCTATTATCCATGCAGCCATCTTGAGCCATATACCCTGACATGAGACTTGTTTACAATAGCCTACAACAGCTGAGCACACTCTGATAACATCTTGTTTTAGATACCCAAGATCCTCCCTTGGGTGTGTGAGACTTAAAGGTGTGTGACTTAAAGGCGTGACTTATAGATCAGATTTAGAGACAAGACTTAAGGGCATGACTTAAAGGTGTGACTTAGGAGTGAGACATATAAAAGGGAGAGGCAGACAGAAAAAAAGACACTTGGATTAGATGCTTGTACTTGAGACTGGTAATGAGGAACTTGACACTTTGGACTAGACACTTGGAAGAAGTAACTTGGAACTGGGAAAGAGACTAGCAACTAAGGGCTGGGATCAGGACCTGAGACTTGGTGCTAGGAACTAGGGACTTGGAGAGAAGAAGAGAGACTGAAGAATAAGTGGGATTGAATCACACTCTGTCTGATCTCCATTCTTCGTGTCCTCCTCACTTTCTCTCTTGCTGGACCCCGACCCACGGACTGGAGCAGCATGGAGCAGTGCGGGCTCTTAACAGTTTAGCCTCCAAGGCTTTTGGCAGTGCAGGTTTCAACATTAACAGAGTGGTCTGTGACATTTTGACCCCCAAACGTGGGACAGAGTGGTTCTCAACAAGCTCTGATCATCCAGTGTCTGCAGCCTTTTGTCTGTTGTAAAGATTTAGTTGGGTTCAGAGTCTGAATGGAATTTTTGTTCACAGGAAATGAATCACACGCTAATAATTCAGGGTTATTTTCCCAAGAGTAGATTTAATGTATCAAAATTATAGTTAAACATTATGGTGTCAATAGTACATTGTGCCTTTCTACTTTCTGTGATTAAGGATTTAGAGTTAAGTGCTAAAATTTTAAAGGTTCAGCCCCTGGCTACCACACTGCATGTGGCAGGGCCATGCCATGGTAGGTTGGGCTCCAGAGAAACTGAGAAATAGGGGCAATCATCCAGCTCTGCATGGTGGTGGTGGTGGGTCTACAGTTCTGAACAGCTCCCTGAAGATAGAATTCCTCAAAGCACTGCGGCTGCAGTCACAAGCAATCTCCTTTAGAGACACATAGTTGGCCCCTTGCTTTCTCAGAGGTAAATGGAAGAGATTATGCAAATATCTAAGTTTTCTTTCCTCTTAAGACTCCATGATTCCAAGACTACACAAGCATTTTCTATATTACTTCAGAAACTACCATGTTCTACACCACACTCGAAAAACATCCACTGAGTAGTTTTCATCACTTGGAAATATTGTCAGGAGCTAGGGAGATGGATGACTCAATAGTTAATAGAGTTTATAGGACAAGTATAAGAACTTGAGTTCAAATCCCCAGAATACATAGAAAATGGCCTGCATGGTCCAAACTCATGTATAACTCCAGCATTATAAATCATGAAGAGGAACACTGAGTGTCAAAAACCAACAGCTTAGCCAGAGGCTCCGTGACAGACCCTGTCTCAGGACAATAAGAGAAAGTGATAGTCCAGGGTAAAGATACCTGAGTCCCTCCTTCAGCCTCTGTGTGTGCCCAGGTTTAGGTGCATCCATCCACACAGATAAGTGTACTTACAAGAAAACACAGCATGATAAATAACTTAATTAAAATAACCAGGAGCATTGGTATTTGAGAAACTTCTCGTCCTTGGCAGTAGGCTGTTAGTGTTTCTACACAAGAGTAGAGCAATCTATGTATACATGCTAGTGGTTGATTCTGTGTTGCTTTGACCAATTACCTGACTGAACTGAAAGGACGACCTGTCTATTTTGGCTTGTGTTTTCAGAAAGATTTAGCTTATCATCCCGAGAAATGCATGGTCAGAGGTGCAGCTTCTTTGGTGGTAGTGGAGTGTGATGAGGAGGCTTCTCACAATCTGATGGTCCAGGAAGCAAAGAATATTCCAGAAGCAGGGCCTGGGTCACTTTCTGAGGTTTATCCATAGTGAACTACTTCTTTGGGGTTGCCTAGTTTCCTAAAGATTTCACACCCTCGCCTAAAACAAAAACAAAAAACAAAACAAACAAAGAAGCTTCATGCGACCAGCATAGAATAGCAAAGAGTGTCTATTCCCATTCAATGGAGATGAACTGGGGACTGGGTAGCAAAACTGGAACCAAAATAACCTCCATAAACTCATTGTGTTCTGTAGCTTCATGGCTCAGCACCAGTGGGGTTGAATGGCACCATGCATCTTGTGGCCTGTCATTTGCATAGCATTTGGCTTGTTTCTTGGGCTGTATCCATACAACGTCTGAATCTTCTTCCAACATCACTACAACTTAAGCTATACCCTCATGCACTTCAAACACAGCCTTCAGGGGCTTTCAGCGTGGGATGTGGCCCTTTTGTCTGTTTCCTGGTCCCATGGCCTTTTCTCTGGAATCTTGGTGAACACCTTCATGGATCTATCACTGCTGCTTTCCTGGTAGTCATCTTCTTACTACTTATTTTTGCACTGCTGTGACAAAATACATGACAGAGGCAACGTAAAAGAGGAGGAATGGATCCACCACGGCTGTAGGCTGTGGGGGTTTGAGGTGGCAGAATCTGGGGTTTTGACTGAACAGAGAGCAGAAAGTGCACCAGAAAGAGGGATTGAGTCACTTAAAAAACCCAACAAACATGACCTACATCAGTCGGCTTGGTCTCACCAACTCATAAAACGGTGCTACAATATGGGGATCAAGAACTAAAAACATGATCATTGAGGCAACATTTTAGATTCAAACCTGATAGACATTCTCCCCAGAACATGGCCTGCATTAAATATGAGGTTTCGATCAAACTTTTAATCTGCTTAGAGATAAAATAATTATTCATATATAATAAAGTGTAATGTGTATATTTATATAGAAGGTGGGAAAAACAGGGAAGAAGAGAGGGAGAGAGGAAAGGAGAAAAGGAAGGAGGGAGGTAGAGAGAAAGAAAGATATTAAGGTATTATATATAGAGAGAAATCAAGGTATTTGAGAGGGATCAAGGTATTGGTGGCAGCTTGGGGAGATCTACATGGTAGCCAAGTCTCAGATGTGAGACTGAGCTAGATATGGAACTGAAGGCAGTTCAGGATGACCAGGGAGTGCAGAGGGAGATGAGCTAAGGGCCAGCTCAACAAGAATCATAGAAGCTTGCCTACAGAGTTTTGATGTGATTATTAAATGTTTTAGCTATTCAGCAGCATAGAGTTCAAATCAATATTGCTATGTCAAATCTGACAAATACCTGGGTAGGATTCTTTATTCTCAGTACCCCTAGTCTTTCTCCTTAAATCCTTTGTTGTAGTTTCCTCATGAATCATTCTCTAGAGGCTCATGTCCTTGAACGGTTGGTCTCCATGTGGCACCAGCATTTGGAGAGTTGGCAGATCCCTTAGATGATAGGACCTAGCCAAAGAGTCATGGAAGATGGGATGATGTTTATAGTTCTGTTAATGCCAGTGCTCTCTGCTCTTTGGCCACTTCATGCTTTGTCACCTTAACTACAAGGTCATCCTGCTCTCATGCTGTTCCCACCTCACTGAATCTTCTAAACTCTGAACCAGAATAAACCCTTCCCCACATAAGGAATGTCTGTCAACCCTTCTGTCACACGGAAGTCCCTAATGTGACTTTCAGTAATTAGATGAGGCCCACTCACAGTGTGGTGGGAACTGTGCTTTGCTCAGCTTCTTATTTGATTTGTGTTAATGTGCTTTGACTTGACAAATCGAAATGGCCTACAGCTATGCTCTATGCACGTAACAAGGAATACTGTGTGGCACTGACTGATGTCACTTAGGTAACTCTCTGGTGAAATGTATGCTGCTAGCAACAGTTACTCTAGTGTCCAATGATTCCAAAACTTTATTTCTATCCAGCAAAACCACTGTGCCCTGTGTAAGTATCTTCCCCTTCATGTCTTCCTCCTTTCCAGTCACCACAGTGCCCATGCACTGTGTGTACACATGCTGAGCCTTTTCAGATTCCACACACAAGATTATGCAGCATCTGCTTCTCTAACTGGCATATTCCACTTACCATAATATTCCCCAAGTTCTTCTATGGCATTCTAAATAATGGAATTTTTTTTTTAAATTTCAAGCAGTACTTTTAGTGTTGGATAGTTGAAAGTGTACTGGGTTTTTTCAGCTACTCTTCTCTCAAAAAAATTAGAGGGAGGGGTGCTGGGCATGCCTCAACATGCACAGACACTCTGGGCCTCAGTGTGTCTCCCAGAAACCAGGAAAATTCTTATCCAAGCAGCTCAGCATCATGGGCTTCTAATCACTGCCTCTGAGTCCTAACCTGGGCTCCCACACTGCCTCCCTGCGTTATCATTCACAATCAAATTCATCTTCTTGGCCATTTCCTAATCTATAAAGTAGTCATGGAAACAGAAGATCACAGAGTGGTGTGAGGAGGAGGAACTGGGCTTTAAAAGAAAAGTGCTTAATGGCAAAGTCGGGAACGTGAGAATGGCCCAACAATGATCAGTAAAAAGGAATCAAGACAGTTTCATGTCACTGTCTGTCAGGTGTACCATAAAGAAAATGTACTCTGAGGACTGTGACAATTCCTAAGCAATAAAGACACACCTCACAGAAAGAAAATCACTATGGTGATGGCCAGGTCTGTGGGAATTCTAAGGCAAACAGGGACATAGGAAGAGCTCCAGGGAGAGCTTGGTACTAGGGTACTTGCTGATTTCACTGAACTACCTGACAAAGAAGACAATCAAGGGGGTGGAGATTTAGCAAAAAATGAGTACTGGTGTTGACAGCTGTCTCTCAGCATGACTGCAGCCTTAAGGCAGAGACTGAATATCTCAGCTACAGGGGCAACTACAATTGCTACCCCATGTGGGAGGCACAACCCTCCCTCTCAGAGATGGTTCTAATCTAACTGGTATTAAGATAGTACTATGTAGGCCACTCTTATCAGACTAATCCTCTTCAGTAGGCACAAAACACTACAAAAATGCTGCTTAAATGTATTTAAACATGTCAAAAGAATAAAATAGCCATAATCAGATAGAGGGGGGGAACTAGGTGGGAGAGGAGCTGGGGAAGGGAATGAAAGGGTTCAAGAAACACAATAGGGAGGGTCAGAGGATCAGGAGAAGGAATGGAAATCTGCAACTGATGGGGTGAGAGTGAGGGTTGAGAGTTGGGGGAGAATGGGAGTTTGTGGGCATCTCTAGGATGTGCCAGAGACCTGGGGTGGGGAAGGCTCCCAGGGATTTTTATAGGTGTGACTTTAGCTGAGACTCATAGAAGTGGGGATAGACCACCTATCCTGAAGTGGCCACCTCCTGCAGGACCCCCAGTAGAGAGATAAGGATACTAACCTACCACAACTTTTGACCTAAAATTTGTCCTGTCTACAAGAAATTCAGACACAAAGATGGAGCAGAGACTGAGAGAATGGCCAACCAATAACTGGTCCAACTTGAGACCCATCCCATGGGCAAGAAACAATACCTGATACTATTAATGATACTCTCTTATGCTTGCAGACAGGAGCCTAGAATAATTGTCCTCTGAGAGGCTCCACAAAACAGCTAACTGATGCAGACACCCACAGCTAAATAGTGGATGGAGCTTGGGAATGCATACAGAAGAATAGAAGGAAGAACTGTGGGCCCTGAAGGGAATAGGAACTCCACAGAAAGACCAGCAGAGTCAACTAAGCTGAACCCTTGAAGGCTCTTAGAGACTGAACCACCAACCAAAGAGCATACACAGGCTGGACCCAGGCCCCACACACACACGTGTAGCAGATGTGCAACTAGGTCTTCACGTGGGTCCTCTGGCAACTAGAGCTAAGAATCAGGACACTGTCTCCAATAACAAAGGATGGATGGGCAAGCACCAAGGCTTTGCAGTGGAGCATCAAAGGACTGCCCACTAGGAATCAGAGTAATCTCAAGGTGGTAGTAGGCTCAGCAGGTCAGAGCATTTGCTGTTCACACCTGAGAACCTAAGTGAGTCCCTGAAACCCATGGTGGAGTAAATAGACTCCCTCCCTACAGTTGTTATCTGGCTGTCCCAAGTGCACTGTTCTACTCATTCATTCATTCATTCATTCATTCATTCATTCATCTTCTCTCTGTGTGTCACACAGACATAGACACACACATACACC
This sequence comes from Rhabdomys pumilio, assembly GCA_030674055.1. Lineage (NCBI taxonomy): Eukaryota > Metazoa > Chordata > Mammalia > Rodentia > Muridae > Rhabdomys > Rhabdomys pumilio. The sequence goes on from JANHMN010000014.1 coordinate 69,220,439, forward strand.
ACACACACACACACACACACACACACACCTTGACACTCCAAACAACAGTTTTGCACTTTGCCCCACCTGACTACCTCCAGATGCTGTTTGGATCCTTTGTGTAAAACAGCAGCAACCTAAATCTTGTGTTATTGCTTCCAAGTTTTAGTACAGTGCTTATGCCTAGTGTAAAATCATATGTGGATTCAGGGACAGGTCACGGCAATCTAAAATGTCAGGAACAGGATGGTGGCAGTAGTGAATTGGTGGCTTGTCTTGATGTGGGTAGCCCAGAACAAACAAGTAATAACAACCCACTGACTGTACTTTATGGTTAGTACATTTCTTGTATCTGTCTCATATTTAACAAAAGGAGAGGGCATTTGTGTTCAAATGTCATGTTTGAAAGCAAAAGGACGTTACAGTTTGGTAGCTGTACTTACATTTAAGATAGCTGAGAACTCATTTGCCTCTTGGACCAGATTCTGAGATATGTGATTTCAAAGAAAAGCTTTTTATGATATCTGTTCTTGATGCTCTAAAAGACAAAAGAATCACACTTTGAACTTGAGAAAAAATATTGAGATTTGGGGGAGCAGACAGGTATATCCTCCCTGAAGAGGCCCTTCATGAAGTCCCTTATAAAGAGGCCACGGCGTGTTGGCCATAACTATGTGTAGACCTGGTTCTGAAAAGCCTGGCTGCCTCCTGACCTGCCAGAGATGAACCATATTGAACACAGACTCTACAGGAAGATATACAATTATATATAAGAATCATTAATCGTATAAAATATAGCACACAACCTATTATATATTCTCAACATATGCATGGGAGAGGGAAGCTTGCGTTATACAGAGAAGAACACATGGACTTGAAACCAGGAGTCACAGTTTCACAGGTATGACCATCAAGCTCCATACTTCCAACAGATACTTCTATCTGGAAGCTGAATAGAAGCCATTTGATCATTTCTTTTTCTAAGTTGAAGCACTTTAATCAACTATAAAAAAAAATCAGTCAAATATAAAATTCCAGCTTATGAATCCCATAATACAAACTGCACAACTATTACAATATGCAATGTTTACATGCTTTTGCATCTGCAAGATTGTATACGAGCACTAAGCATTTTCCTAAGAAAGCAGGGGCAATAACCTTTGATTTTAAGTGATAATTACACCATTCGAACACTTATTACATGCATAACTTTGTACATGTGCAGCACTGATTCTACCTCAAGATACAAGCCACCTAGAAACTTCAGAAATTAAAAGACCCTGGTGTCCCACTAAGCAGAAAAATTGTTGGGGCTGTTTTTATAATTTTTTAAATTACAAATAGAAGGTTGTAGAATCTGAGCAGCCACTGAGGATGAAAGCAAGTAAGCCAGAGGAAGGAACGCTGTGCTCTGCTGAGGACTGAAGGGTACACCACAGCTCAGGAATTTCTGAGTCCTCTTAGTAATGGAATGCTTTTGGAAAGACGACATGTGGTGACCCATGTAATAGACATTCTGGGAGGGGCAGATGGGTGTGATGTACAGAGACTTTCTTCACTTTATTATTTCATGTGTGTAAGTGCTTTTGCCTGAATGTGTGTCTGTGCATCCGTGTTTGTCTGCTGCCCGCAGGAGTCAGAGGAGCATATCAGCTCATGCCCTGGAACTGGAGTTAAGGATGATCATGAACCACCATATAAACTGGAAACTGAATATAAGTTCTCTTTAAAAACAAGTGCTCTTACCACTACACCTTCCTCCCCTCCTCCTGCCCTCTCTAGAGGCTTTCTAGACAACTATTGCCCTAAGATTGAACCCTTCTCTTTCTGTCCTGGCCTTGGTACAAGCCCTGCCCAACACTGTGTTCACCTACTCTCCGCCTCCCTACATGCCTTTGTCTGTGGTCTCAACTTGGGCATCTCATATGACACAGGAAAAGGATGGTACCTTGATTCAGCATTGTACATGAGACACTATACCCCTAAGAAGGAAGCTCCTTCCACGAGGCTATATGATGCCTTTCTCCTAAAGAAGACTATCCCAAACAAAACTAAGCCATTTGAATCAAGCTGCAAATAGTTGCTCCATCTGAGAGCTTACAGCTCACGTGAAAGAGAGGCACTGAAGAAAAGAAGAATGTCGGTCACGGGCATCTGCTTCCTCATTGCCTACCATGTCCTTGTCACACCGCCATCACCATGTCTACCATCACTTCTTATGATCACTGCAAAGGCCTTAAGCATCACTGCAAGGTACCACTCTCTCTATCCTCATCCCCATCAATTCCACCAACACCATTTTGAAAGTGGTATATTGCTTCTTTTTCTCCTTTAGGTTTTACTCCCCTTGCCTGAGGGCTCCATCACAGCCCTCTAGAATGGAAAGTACCTGGATCATACTCACCACAGAGACACTGATGCAGTGGCCCATTCTCATTAATAACTGAGATGCACATGAACAGCAAAAAGAACCCAATGAGGAAAACTCACACCAGACACATAGCCATGAGCTCAATGGGCATGGAGCAGAAGGACACAGGCTCAGGAGGAAGTCTGTCTAAATAGCTAAGCAACAAGATGTCAAGAAATCTGCTGCCTGTGATCTTAAAAGTGCAACTGGTTGTCAGCAGCAGGGAGTCTTTCTGAGACCCCTTGCCTTGATGTTCTGAATGTAGCACATTGTGATATGCCTGCTTGTTCATGGATTGATGGCCATGAAGCCCAGGTGAGTTCTCTGCCAGCAGGAAATGCTGCTGTTTTTAATCAAAGCAAATGAAATTTCAATCTTTTTATTGAAAAGATATAATCTCAAGGCTTTTGACAAACGCAGATGGATGCACCTCATCTACACTCCTGAAAATAGAAGAGCCTTGGGAAGAAGTCTCTATGTCTCTAATTTCACAATAAAACCCTTGAATACCTCTGTCTTTTGAAGTCAGAAGGGTACAGAATGGCCATTAGCTAAGCCTGCTGTGATATATTCAGCAGAAGCACAAGCCTCTGGATGAAAATGCTGGAACTCTGACTCCTGGAACCCCCAACCTCTGAGGCAGCTGTGATTAGTGATGCCTGTGACCTTGAAGGAAGCTGGGACCTGGAAGATAGTCTGCTGGTCATATTTGGGGGATTATCTTGATTATGTTAACTGAGGTAGAGAATACCCACTGTGGACATCATATTCCCTAGGCAGGGGATCTGGGGCTGCCTATGAGAAAGTGTGCTGTGCACTAGCATGTGTGCATGCATTGTTGTTTCCTGACTGCAGACTTAATGTGGCTACCTCCTTCAGGATCCTGCTTTCCTGACTTTCCCACCCTGAAACTTTCCTTTTCTAAGTTGCTTTGGTCAGTGTAATTTGTCATAGCAAGAGAAGAGAAACTAAGATAGCAGCCAAGAGGTAAACTTGGTTTGATAGCTTAAGTAAGAGACATAAAGACAATAATCAAAAATGAGGACACAGAGGGATGAGAAGAGTAGCAACCCCCAAGTCTGAAGATGTCAAAACAAGAAGCTTACCTTCTGTAAGAGGTAAAGGCTGAGTCACATGCTGCCCAATGCCTACGCCTACACAGCAGCACAGGATGATAAGGGAAAGAGGATGATGTCTAAAACACAATAAGAAACATAGCAACCTCAGATGGGTTGCTGAGGAGTCCAAGCTGAGGAAAGAGATTATTCATTTGGTTGATTTTGCTAAAGAAAACATTTGTGTTCTTAAAATACCCAGGCAGCACTTTATGATGTACAAAATATGTGTATTGTCACAGCATTTCCAGTATGATTGGTACACCAAGCTACACTAGAAGAAAAATCCCCATATTTACAAGTTACCGATTGTTCCAATACAACTTTATTTTTATCCCTGTGTGGATGCAGGTGTAACTCTGTAATATAGCTGGCCAAATTTCTTTTATGATTCTCAAGTCATTTGTAGTATATAACCACTCCCGAGTAAGAAGTTATTGGTGTTAGCTAGCCAAACAAAAGCCACAAACAATTGCTGGTGAGAACAGTACCTCAGTTGGTACACTGAGTTCAAGCAACATCCATCTTGTCCAAGAGTGCACCACAGGATCCAGATATATCCCCAGCCTCGAGATGTGATCTTATTTCAATGTAGGATGTACAGCTGTAATTAGTTGAGATGTGGTTACACTGAATCAGGCTGAGTTCTAACCCCATGGTAGATGCCCTGATAGATAGAGAAAGACATGTGGAGAAGAACACACAGAGACGGAGAGACTGGTATGATGTGTCTCTGAGTCAAGGAATGGTAAGAACAAACATGAACATCAAGAGCTGGAAACACAAAATGTATTCTCCCCAGGAGCACCTGGAGAAGTGTATTCCTGGTGATTTCTTGATTATAGATCTCTGAGCTCCAGAGCTGGCAGAGTGTGGTTTTAAGTCATCTCCATGTTCCACTTGTGCATGTGGTAGTCCCAGAAACTACCACAGGCCTTTTCACCATTACAGAGGGATGGCAAGAGTCAGTTTCCCTCATCAAACCAAGCCATGTGAGACACAGCCCCTGAGCTCGAATGGGTAAAGGCTGAGCATCCAGGAGAGAAGAAATCACTGGATTAGGTGGCTACTGTGTCCTTCAAGTGAAGCCCCTCACAGGCTGTGCCAACCTTCTGTGCTAATGAAATTCTTAGTCGTAGACATATGTTTCCTAAAGCCTGGCATGGGTTTCAGAGATGGTGAATGTGTCCCTGAGGTTCTGAAGCCATAGGCCACCCTGCACTACTGTGGTTGGTGTGTTGTCTTTTTCACCCTCCTCACACTTCCTAGCCATTTCACATATCCCAAATATTCCAAAGCTACTTCATTTCACATCCTTACCTGACCCTACATCATGCCTGCCCTCTGTAGTCAAGTGTACTGACCAGCAGGATTTTCAAGGCCATGCTCTACAAAAGGGGGCTATAAAAATTCTAGGGGACTCTCACTTCTCAACCATAGAAGTCTGAGGAATGTCAGCGGGGTCTCACAGGCCCCAGGGAACAATCCTTTTCCTCTTTCGAGTTCTTCCTCACTCTAAAGCATTCCTTGGCTTTCCTTGATTGACAGGGTATTGTGACAATATCTGTCTCTGTCTTCAAATGACCTTCTGTATGTCTCTCTCTGTCTCCTTTCCCTTCTAATTATACCAATTATTAAAAGAAGACCACTCTAATGCAACAAGGCCTCAACAGGGCTACAACAGCCCATTTTCCAAATGCAATCACAGTCATGGCACTCGGATCTAAGATTTCAACTTTTTTTTAATACAACAACAGCACCACACCCACTGAAGAAGGGCGACACCTTGAAATGATCATTTTCCTCTCCCATTGCCATTTCTGGCACCGGATCTTATTGATGCAGGGTTGTGGTTAAACCTTGATCTAGCAAGATGGCCCAGAGAATAAAGGTACATGCCACTACTCTGATGTCCTGAGTTTGATTTCTAGGACCCATATGGTGGGAGGAAAGAACTGGCCTCTACACGCACCCCTCAAAATCTCCTTCTGGGTCCTGAGTGATGAGCAGCAGCAGAAGGAGGAGACTCAGGCACTGTGTTCATTGATCTGGGGGCAAGACTCGGTTGTCAGAAAGTGAAGGTTCCGGCAGAAAATCTACAAGTGTATTCTATTTTCCAGGGCCTTTGCAATCACCCCAACTCACTAACAAAATATCCCTAAATGGCTTCTTTACTTCAGATGCTAGAACACTGCTGCAGAACCAGTTTCCTGTCAACAGATGAGAAGTATGTTCAAAGGGAGGAGAGAGAAGGCAACAAATTGGAGAACCAATAACACCAACTTATGGATGAGGACAGTAGGAAGGGATGCACAGCAGAGGAGGAAGGATGCTTAGGTCTGTAATAGAGAGGAGCAGAAAAAGCTGAATTAAGGGCAATTCTCGCCGTGGCCCTGGGAAAAGGAGTCTGGGTAGAGAACTGAGTCAAGACCCTGATAGCCAGATGGACCGTCAGACTTGTGGCCAGTGGACTGACTGGCTGGGAAAAGTCCCGGGTTGGACATGGGAGAAGACACAAGCTGGATTCTGAAGGACACGCCAGCCCAATAGATGTTTGGTGGCTTTCACTGTAATAAAAACAAGAAATGTACCACAGAGGAAGGTATGTATGTTCTGGTGCATTTGCAGCTCACTGTGGCTGCCAGTCTGCAGGAAGCCTCAGGGCAACGCTACTAAGCCCAGATGAAGAGGAAGTTGGCTCATCCCTGGTGTCACTTGGATCTGGGAGTGACTGGGAAGCTCAGGATACATGGGAAGGGCACAGTTATAATGACTATCCGAGGAGCCAGGCTGTGTAGAAGAGAGGAAGCAGAGAGCAATCGGACCAGTCCTGACCTGGGGCATCTGAGTAGATGGCATTAATATGTATAATAATTATGACAAGTAGGAAAGATAGCAAGGTGCTGGGAGGGGCGTTATAACATAGTAAATGAGAGGTATTAATTACTCCAGTTGTTGTATAGCACATGAGCAATACAATGTTACCTCAGGATGGTTTTTCACAGCTGGAGACACAATGATCAAACAAATGGTTACATGCACAGTACAGAAGCAAGGGACAGAGGAGCCAAGTTGGAAGACAAAAGCTGAAGCATGCTGAAGTGTGGAGACTGGGATACATAGGAGGCTGTAGACGTGAGAGTAGAATCCACGAGGTGAGAGCAAAGCCAACTGTGGTTCTGGAAGACTTCGAAGTGTTTCAGGAGGAAAGAGGTCAGTGAGGAGCAGCTGTGAGATGGAATAGGAACACTCAGATTCAAGCCTTGAGTGTGACATTGGGGCCAACACCTGTGTCCTTCCCCAGAGACCACTGCAGTAGTGGAGTCAAACACCTGGCTTCAGCTACTTTAAAATGAAAACTAGGCCAGCTGTGGGAATAAACAGGAAGAAATCAAAATCAGGTGAGAGAAGCCATATAGGAATGGTTATGTCAAGCAAATGAGTTTTTGTGAGACGGCCCACCATTTTACGTGGTTACAATGGGTGGACTCTGAGAGGCATGGACCCCAGAGACTTCATCCCAGGATTGCTTCTCTCTGCTAATATGCCTTTCCTGCCACTATTTCATAGTCTAATGATTCCTGGGCACCCACTGGCCCTATAGGGCAAATGTCTCAGAGATCAATATGAAGATGTACTTTCATATAATAATGCTGTTTAGTTGAATTAATGACTTTATAGAATTTCTGATTTGATTCAACTAATTTTAGAAAGAAAGTTTAAGGAGATGGTTTTAGTTGTTTGGCCAGAAAGAAGTAATAACATTAAAATCAAGACTAGAATATGTCCCCTCCTCATAAAACAGTAAGTAAATGTTTCATAATAAGAAGTATAATGAACTTTTATAAATTGCACTGAGAAGAGAAATAGGCTTGGGACAAATCTGTGATCAAGGAAAAGCATTAATTCTAGGTCAGGTCCAAGGATGAGCCACAAGTGTGCACTATGGTAAAGCAAGGCCATGTGAAACTGACACTTTGAACTTATAAAGAGCTTACAGAATGAAACGTTGCTTTGACCTTACTATAAACATCCTTCTGAAACTCCCCTTTTGTGTAACATTTTATTTATGAGGTAATTTTATAAAGAAATTTTGACTAAGAAGCTATCAAAAGGCTGAAAGAGAAAATGTGGCTGTTGGGGCTCTGCTCCACCCACCAAATGTGTATATATGTGTATGTACAATATGTATATATGTCTGTCATATGTATGTACACACACACATATATATGTAGGAATATACATATGTAATTATGCATTTGCACTTGTGAAATTGATTAAACAGGTGGTCAGGGCTACTGAATGTGTGTGTGTGTGTGTGTGTGTGTGTGTGTGTGTGTGTGTGTGTGTGCACGTGCATTACTTTCTCTTTATTCTTTTTTTCCTCTGGTACACTAAGAGTTAAGTTAAGGAGTAAGGAGTCCAAATTACTAAATTTTTTTCTTAAGCTCCTGCTGCTATCAGCATGAGTCAGTTTCTAGAAGCCATCAGCTTCTGGCCCCAGTATAAGCAAGAGAGAGTTAAATTGCCAGAAGCCAACAACTTCTGGCCTCCAGAACATTAAGAGAGAATGAAAGCCCAGAGGCCGTCAGCTTTTGGCCTTCCTCCAGAAGCTGGGTCCCACTTCACTATTTTTTTTTCTGTTTTATGAGTTTTTTGAGAATTTCACTGTGTGGTGTGATTATTCTTTCTTTCCCAGCTCCTCTCGGATGCATACCCCCTTCTGTTTCTACCAAGCTTCGTTCCTTCACTTCTCCCATAAAGGCTGATTTCTACTAAGTGTTCTTGGATGTGTGGCCTTTCACTGGAATGTGGTCAACTTACTGGGGGCTACATTTTCTGAGAAAACTGAACCTTCCTGTTCCTGCAGCTGGGAACTTTCAGGAGCTCCTCAGATAGATGTGGAGCTTTATATCCAACTCACCTGTCCCTGCCAGAATTTGGTCTGGTTTAGGCTTGCTTGCACAGGTGTGGTCCATGGTATCTCACCTGTTCTGAATTCCTATGTGCTGCTGCCTGCTGTGTCTACAAGACTCTGTCCCCTTATGGTCGCCACCATTTCTGGCTCCTATACTCCTTCTGCTCCCCTCTTCAATGATCCTTGCGCCTTGGGAGGAGAGGTGTGGTATATATGTTCCCTTTAGGGATGAGTATTCTGCAGTTGCTTGTTCTCTGTGCCATAACCAGTTGTTGGCTTCTGTGTTGATCAGCATCCATTGCAAAACGAAAGCTTCTCTGATGATGGATGAGAGATGCCTGAATCCCTGGGTAGAATGATAGGTCATTAGGAGTTCGCTTAATATTATGTTCATTTAGCAGAATAATAATTGTAGGTTCTCTCCTAGGGTCTTAGACCTATCTGGCCATAGGTCCTTGAGCTAATGTTAATGCCAGGTATGGGATTCTATTTGTGGAGTGGTCCACTGTTAGAAGAGGGTCTTGTGTACTGTGTATTTTCTGTGGCCAGTTACAGTCTGGACACAGGCATTGCCATAAATATTGAAAAATCTCATGTATTAACATGGTATAAAGAATGCTCCCCAACTATCTCTGATTGTTTAATAAAAATTCAAGCAGCCAGTGACTGGGCAGAGGAGATAGGAAGGCTGGATTTTTAATCCTAGCCAGGGATTCCAGGGAGAAGATCCAGAAAGAAGGAGTTTGTCTCAAGGCAGGAAAGGCTTCAGGAGAAAAAGGACCATGAGGTGGAAGAAGAAGAAGACAGTCACCATGAGGTGGGCCTGAGGAGAGGTACCAAGAGAGTTATCCATGAGAGCAGACCGCTTCAGCAGAGTGAGCCAAGGAGACATTGAATGTGACTTGGGGCCTGTGGCTGGGAATCAGCAGTGTAGCATAGAGGATTAGGAATATCTACTCAGTTTTGTGCTGAAAGCTTTTTGAATAAATCTATAAATCTCCATCTTAATTATTTGGGAACCAGCTGGCTAAAACATTGCCCCCTTTAAATTTCATTCTATATCTATCCTTAAGTCCAATCAGAAAGTGATTGGTTACTCCCATGTCAAGTTTTGAATGTTAGAAATCATAACATGCTCTCTTCTTGATGAAATGACCCAGTGGGAAGTATGAAACTGACCAAGATGGGGAAGTGGGAAGAATCACCCATACAAGGCTCTTACCAGCCAGAAGGGCTGAAAACATGAGAGAGAAGAGGGCAGGCTGGGTGGCCCAGTGAGCAGGGTTGATGAAGGAGATGAGGTAATGTAACAAGTCTTCTGATCACTCCTTTTTAATCCATGAAACTAAGGAGAAAATTTAATTAAAACAGGGAATCAGGGAAGAGTTGATGAAAGTGCCTGAGACTGGTAATAGGTGGTGATCTGTGTGTGCAGGCAGGAGCTGGGGCTCACTTCAGTCAAGTGGTGACAGATTTAATAAGGGTGAGTGTCCTGCATGTCTTCATCCAGCCTCATTCTATTATATGAACACAGGGAAGGGTAGCAACGACCCAGAGCACTGGCCTTGCTAAGGAAGAGACTGAGAGAAACAAGGGATTCACTTCCTTGGTGGGGAAGTACTAGCATTTCTTTAAACAAAGAAAATAAATTAATTTGCCCAACATAATTGACTTGAGGTACAAACCAGGTGTGATTTGAAAGCCATCAATCTTTCCAAAGTCCCACCGTCTCACCATGTGATGGTTGATGTTGGATATAAAGTCACTCTATCTGTCTGTGTGGAACCCTTGGCCAGCATGCCATTCATGTGCATTGAATAGACACCAACTCTGTCTACACATGGCACATGGGACTCCCTTTGCCAATACGTCAATCACGTCACTTTGACTTATGTTTCTAGCATCCAACATCAGATCTTCACTTTCCTAAATACTTCAGAGACGTTTAAAAAGTACGTGTAATGCAGTCAACATGCAGAGAAACCAGAGCAGTCACAACTAATGTGGTAGATAACATGTCGTGATCACAGTCTGCAGGCTTAGACCTGTGAATGAATGCCTTTGTGTATTTGGGAACATTCTCCATCATGGTAACCCCTGATCCAGTCTATATTTTTTCCTATTTTGGAGTTGCCAGTTGTATGAATGTCGGCCCCTTAGTGTTCCTAACGCCCTCTTAAATCTTGCTGAGCTTCTCAGCATTCATTCCTTCAGGCCTTCATTCAGGATTTGTATTTACCTGTTCTCTCACTCTCTGGTGAGATTCTTCAACTTGACTTTTAATTCTGCTTGTCTGACACTGTCAACGGTCTCTGCTTCTAGTTATTGCTGCTGTTTTCACATCTATTTTATTTTATTTTTATTATTTTAAGACAGGGTGTCACAATGTTCTTCCAGCTGTCCTGGAATCCACTATGTAGATCAGAGCGGCCTGGAACGTGTGGCAATCTTGCTAACTCTGAGTGCTGGGACTGTAGGCATTTCTCTACAGACCTCGGATGACGGGAGAGACCCTCTGAGATTGAGGCATCTGCTTCCTTTCTTCAAGTATATTTGCTTTCTCTAGGGCAAGGAGAAGGGGGCTGGGTAACCTGCATCCAGAAGATGACTGTCCTGACTCATACTTGGGGCTCATCTTTCTGGAGTTTAGCCTACTCCTGAGTGACTCTCACCCTGCCTGCTTCCCAATGGGGAGCCTGTGGAGAGCTCTGTGTCTTTCCAGACTTCAGTAACCTCACATTTCTTGAGGGGAAAATAATACCTTATGTCGTGTGTGTGTGTGTGTGTGTGTGTGTGTGTGTGTGTGTGTGTGTGTGTTTTGCTTACATGTATGTATATGTATATCACATGTGTTCCTGGTCCTAATGTCAAAGATTTATGTTCGTGTTTCATTTACATGTATGTGTATGTATCACATGTGTGTCTGTTCTTAATGTCAAGGATTTCTGTTTGTGAGAGTCTTGTATATGTATGTATCATATGTGTGCCTGGTGCCCGTGGAGGTCAGAAGAAGGCACCAGATCCCTTAGTATCGGAGCTATGAGTGATTATGGGCAGTCATATGGGTCCTGGGAATAAAACACAGGTTCTCTGCAAAAGAAACAAATGATTTTCACTGCTGAGCCATCCACCCAGGTCCATGCGGAACACCTTTCGAAAGTGCTAGTTAATACAGGAAGGCTCAGTCCATTATGAGCCATATCTCCTGGCAGTAGTCCAGGGCTACATTAAGGAATGCTACTCCAGCAAGCTAGTAAGCAGTATTCTTGGTTCCTTCTGGGTCCCTGTCCTGACCTCCCCCAGGGGTGGACTGTTACCTGGAGGTTGCTTTCAGTCACTGTGTTTATCGCAGCAACACAAAGGAAACCAGAATATGAATGAACATAAAAATAGACAAAGGTCATTGTAGAAATAAGTGTGAATTAACACACATCTGGGCTTCCTACCTATTAGAAATTGAGCAGCAATATAAAATGGCTCAAGAAAACTTTAGCACCACTCGTCTGCATATCCCACTCACACATGGTTATCTACACACAGTTGTACCTGCGCACAGTGAGCCACTGTCTAAGCGGAGAAGTGACATTCAAGTGTCACTGCATAGCCACAGAGGAAAAAACATGATAGGGATTATTTGTAAATGGTTATTGGAAAGGTGATGGATAAGCATTTAAATATTTAAATATCTAAATATTTACAATTGAGGGAAGTGGTAGGATGGCTCCTTCCATGCCTTTACCTGTGGGGTAAACTAAATACAAGTCTAGTCCCTGGGCTAAAATTCAGCTGCATGGAACATTCACAGACTTTTCATACATGCCATTGGTGGGTTGAAGTTTCTGTTTAATGGATATTCCATGGTGTGTGCATTGTGCAATGTTCTGTGTATTACCCATGACCACACAGGTCATTTCTCATGTATTCCTCATGTGAATGCAAACAAACCCTGCCTATACTACATTTAAGGTCCACTTCCTGGGGCCTTTCTAGGATTGGGTCTTGTGAGCCTTGATGGTAACCAATATACCTCAAAACTCATAGTTTTGATTTTGATTTATGTTAATAGAGCCTCAAAAACGAAGCAAGGGAAGATGCTTCCTACAGATGCATTCCAGAAGTCGAGGATACGATGCAGTTCCTCCTGCAATTATGGAAGAATTGATGGAGTTTGAGGTCACTGTGGCAAAGCCTGAAGTGATGCCCTTCCCACTGTGTTCTTCTGATGAACTTCATGACACATGAGATTCTCAGGGATTCAGGGGGCACTATGGCTTCAGTCAATAATGATGGGAGTGACTGTCTGTGACCTCTAGAGTGAGGTCATACGTGCCCTGCAGCTTCTAATTGGTCTCTAAGTGGAAGACAGTTTTAGAGATCCCATTCTCTGGGGTACAGTTACAGCTAAGCCTTGCTCAGTAGAGTCTTGTTATTCAGGTATGAGGACTTGCATGCATTTGTAAGAACCTGGGTGTGGGGGCATGTGCTTGCAATCCCAGTGCTGGGGGACAGAGACAGGAGGATGGACTTACTGGGCAGCCTAATAAGGTCCTAGTGAGTGATCCTGTCTCAAAATTTCAGGAGAATTGTGCCTGAGGATGACTGAAAACTGAGGACATCTTCTGTTTCCACATGCTTACATGTATATGTGTGCCCTTGCGTACACATGTACACCCACAATCACACAGACACATACACACAGACACCCTGACATAGACCTAGACACATACTCACAGAGAAATACACACACATTTACATAGACACAGACATATATACACATTAACATAGACAGACACAGACATAGACATACACACACATTCACATAGATATATACTTACATAGAAACAAACACAGACATACATTCACATGTAACACATACAGACACACACACACTCAGATATACACAGGCAAATCACACACATATACACTTATACACAAATATATATGTATACTCACATAGACAAAGACACATCCACTCACATAGACACAGACACACACACTCACACACAAACACATACATATACTCACATAGACACAGGCACACACTCACATCGATACAGACACACACACACACACACACACACACACACACACACACCTTTGATGCAAGACCCCTGTAGCCAGAAGACCAGGCCACACTGTAAGGCCATGTGTCAGCAGACATTCAGCTGTCCCAGTGAGTGCACCTTTAGAACAGCCCAACCCCAAGGACTTGGCATATAAGTGAAGAAGCTTCCAGTGCTTCTGGGTGGTCCCTATTATAGCTCCCAGCCCTTGTCACCTAGCTATTCCATTTTTCTATGCCAGAGCCCAGACCTCCTTTCTGTGTAATGTTATAGCCCACAGAGCTTGTGAGCAAAGCGCACAGCTGCTGTCAGCACCTCTGAGGCCCTGGCCCTTAAGTGTATAGAACTTGAGAACCATGGGATTTGAGCAGAGATGGGGGCCACATCTCAGCTCTTTTCACCCAATCATGCATTCCTATCCATCCACTCGGTCACAGTCATACTGATATCCATGCACTGTAAGGCCGTAGAATCCTTTCTCTATTTTTGAGGTCATTTTGCTATTATGGAACAATTTAGGGATAATTATGAAGAATGCTATCCTGAATATCTCCATAATCTTGTGCTTAGGTCTGAGATTTATTTCACAGATGGGATTTTCCAGAGTTCAATTGCTGGGTTAAGGAGGATTAATGAGGGTAGGCTCCTGAGGGTTACTGCTACATGTGTTTCCAGAGAGTTGTAAGGATTCTCGTGACACCAGTAACAGATGAGTGTGCCCGCTTCACTTGTAGCCTCCGCAGCTAAATCTGGTCTTGTAATTAAGAAAACTATTAATTTGAAGCACAAAATTCATAGTCTGAATTATCTCCCAAATGCACGTAGACGGGGAATGACAGCAAGGGCAGCTAGAATAATAGCCATATTACAGTCAGAATGCAGAGGCAAATGAGGGGTGATTTAACAGGACAAAGGAATCAGAAAGAATGACTGTCAAGCCTGGAGAGAGCAGAAGAGTGAGATGGATGACTGGGAGATAGAACCATGCTTCAGAAGGAATGTGCAAGGGCCTGGCAGGCTCACAGAATCCCCTGCAAGGTCATATGCACACAGGATCCCCTGCAAGGCTATGTGCACACAGGATCCCCTGCAAGGTCATGTGCACACAGGATCCCCTGCAAGCCCACATGCATGCCTTCATCACCGAGCTGAAGTCTCTGAGGTGGAGATGACACTCAGATTAGACAAGGTTTCAGGGTATCTGTATGTGGGAGTTAGGCTGGGGGGTTGGGGAGACCAGACAAAGGTAACTGCACAACAGGTCAAAGATCTAAACAGGATGTCACTGTACCTGCATTCTTACCTGTTCACCTCCCGGACTTAAGAGATGATTCAGTGGTAAAGAGTACTGGCTGCTTTTCCAGAGGACCCAGGTTCAATTCCTAGCACCTCTTCACCTCTCATACTCTCCTCTGATGGCAGTTGGAGATTGATCAGAACACAAGCTTAAGATGAAGAATCAGAAAATGAAACAAAACACGGGATGGGGTGGATTCTACTAGACAGCTGCACCATTTTCTGAAACACTTAGCGTTTCCGCTTATTTCTAAGGGCTAAGTTGATTTCCATGGGGCACTGAAATCAGCCCTTGAGGTCTTTACTCTGCGCCACCTCCTACACTGTCCTGTTTCTCCAGATACCCAAGGCTCGTGGTACCCACACTCTGTTACGTGTACTTTGATTCATCAGTGATTTTGTGTAAATACATGTTGGCTTTGAAATGCAAATCACATAGCAATGAGAGATGTGATCAGTGACCCTGGTTGTAAAATGGAAGTTGACCAACTATGCCTTCCAAACAAGAGCACAAAGCAGCCAAAGACCCCAAACCCAGCGGCCCAGGCTCTCTTCTGCACTTCCCTTGAGCACTTTGGTGATTAAATGTCTTGGAGTCATGAGGCTCCTTTGACTTGAGAAGAACAGCTGGGAAGATTGGAATCATGACGTTAGTTCAGTGCTAGGGTGTCTGCTTGAAGCAGGAGGCCATGGGAAGGAAGATGGGTTACTCACACTCATCACTGTGCCCCAGCCTGTTGAGAGACTATCAGAATGAATGGAGGCTCACCCTGTACACTAACTGTGTAGAACTTGCTTCTGTCTAAACACACACTCACCCATAAAGGTGGTCTGGTATCTCCCCATTTCACAGGTGGGTAAAGGACTTAAGAAGACCTGCGCCAGGTGTGGTTTGGATGTGGGTCAGAGGTGTGTGTGGGTCTCTCAGAGGTCCATCCCTGGTGGATCCTATTCTCAATGACATGAGAAAAACAGGCTGGACCACTGCAAGAGTAGATGGTGGCTCCATCCTTCAGTGGGTTTAGTTAAAGTGCATCCCTGGTTTTCTTCATTTCTGCATGTATATGCAACACAATAATCCCTAAGTGTCAGCCTCTGCTCCCGGGTGAGTCTTTCTCTGTGACATCTCCCATCAGCATCTGGTCCTAGGTGAGTCTTTCACTGTGACATCTCCCATCAGCATCTGGTCCTGGGTGAGTCTTTTGTTGTGACATTTCCCATAAGTCCTTTGCTGTATTTGAACCAACCAAATGAGTGGACTACCGAATGCTTGCCATTAAATTATCCTACAAGACCTTTAACAATGCAGAAGTGTCACCCTGACAAATGTTTATTTTTGGACGCTGGTGGTATGTCTAACACAATGTGCAGTGTGCCAGCTTTATTGTAGTCCTGAAAAGTTACTCAATTTCACTATATTATTTTCCTTTTGATTTACTGATTCTATAAGCAACTTTCGAGAAAACAGAAAACTGTTGTAGGAACTGAGTCACACCTGACTTCCATTGCCACTCACATTCTTCCGCAAACTATTTACTATGGCACAGAGGTCATGTGCTTCAACCATAGACTAAATCAACACTTCTCATAGAAAGTTAGCCATCTGGGGAAAATTTAGAATTATTGGAGAAAGGGATGCTGGTTGCTGACCTGGTTTAAATGTGATTTGTTCCCAGTGGCTCATATGCTGGAGGTTGATTCCCACTGTGATCATGGGCAAAGGGCCATTACCAGACAGGACCAAGGAAGATGTGGTAGGGTCCCTGGGGACAATGGTAGGGTCCCTGGGGACAATCCGTTTGAAGTGGAATACCCCAAGGGTGAAGACTAGTTCCTCAAAGGGAAACAGTTGCTATAAAAAGTGATCCTTTTCCCTGTGGCTCCTGGCCTTTTCTCTGGCCATAGTCATCTTATGTACAGACAATCTCACTGCAGTGATGTCACCCACCATAAGGCTCCCATTAGAAACCAAACTGATGAGGCTGCCTGGTCTTGGCTCTAAAAGTGTGAATAAGTAAATGTGCTATTTATAAAACCACCAAGCCTCAATTATTGTGTAACAAGAAAGAAAAAAAGCACTGAATCAATACAGCTCATTCTGCAAATGCTTGGCTCTCACCTACTTCC
This sequence comes from Rhabdomys pumilio, assembly GCA_030674055.1. NCBI lineage: Eukaryota > Metazoa > Chordata > Mammalia > Rodentia > Muridae > Rhabdomys > Rhabdomys pumilio. Next base: position 69,237,347 of record JANHMN010000014.1, read on the forward strand.
CGGTCCTCCGTGATGTGAACCTCCCCCAGTTAAGACTCCTATGAATTGAGCTCCTCCACAGGCCTCCTTTGCCATGATAGACCAAGCCCTGTGAGATCAGGAGTCAAAACAAATATCAATAATTCCTCACCGGTTTCAGGGAGGGAGTATCGTAGCAATACAAAAGTATCCAGCTGAGAGAAGTGAGAGCCTTGTGCACCTAGACAAGACCATGTGGTTCTTGTCTTGTGGAACTGGTTTATGGACTAGAGAAGCCAAGGAAGTTCTGGAAGAACAAAAGATCACCAGTGTGCAGGGATGCCCTGCTCATGGGGTTCCAGACCGAAACAAGGACCCTATTGGGACTGAACTGAGGGGGTTTGTTTTAGGTTCTGGCCTGTGTTCTAAATTAGAGTGAGGTTGGAAAAGAATCCATAACATTCATGATGTGTCCTGGTTGCAGCCAGAGGCTTTTAGTCAGGTTTACAGTGAGGACCCAGAGCAAAAAGTAGAACAAAAAGATGCAGAAAATAATGCCGTTTTCCAGATGAGCCCACTTAAAGCTGCAGAGAAGATCCTGTGCTACAGGTTAGTCTCGTACAGAGAAGCAAGCATGGGACTATCACAACATACACAGTAAGAAGTGATTCTATACACTCGTGAGACTTGTGAGACCCCACTTATCCCAGGCCCCAGGGAATAAAACCATGAACACATTTAAAATGCTTTCCTCTGATGAGAGAGTTTGTCCAGGTTTTCCTGCTTGCATGAAGGCGCTTAAGGATGTGTTTTCCCCGTGTTTAGTTACTCAGACTATGGCCCAAGCAGGGCAGCCTCTGCTCAGGCTAATCATGGCCCTCACATGTAGTGTGAATTTTACACACAAAGAAAATACAAGATTTAGAAGCTCAGCAAGTCTTTGATCAATATTTTAGGGGAAACAAAACAAAACCTGAGACCAGAGAACATGTGTTGTGGTCAGATTCCCCACAGAAATGCCCAAAGGGGCTGGAGCAATGGAGCAATGGCTGCTTCTGCAGAGGACTCAGGTTCAGTTCCCAATCTTCACAAGACAGCTTAAGATCTAAAGCTCTGTAAGGCTTCCGTGGGCACTGCATGAACACATACAGACATGCAGACACACACACACACACACACACACACACACACACACACACACACTTTTAAAAAAAGAGGGCCATGTATAAAGTTTCCAGGATAAGACATAGATTTCAATGGAGACATCAGGATGTTGGAAATGCCATGAACATGGGAGCCTACAAAAGAAGCTACTGGCAATGAATCAAGCCAGGGAAAGAGAGAGGCAATGTGAGCTACAGGTGACAAGGCCGTGGGTGTCAGGTATCCTGCATGTGACCTCTGAGCTCCAGGGTGGAGTGAGTCCTATTGGCCTTCAGTCCCCCTCTCTTCTGTGCTTCCTTTCTTCCTCTTTGGAATGAGAGTGTTTACTGTGTGACATCACACGATGAAAAGTCTGTGACATTGTTTTCTGTTTTACAAGGTGTAGCTGCCAGACTGCTTTGAATCTTAACAGAGACTCTGAATTTGGACTTTTGAGTGACACTGGATCTTTAAGCCATTGGCTGTTTTTGGAGTTGGACTAAATGGATTTTATAGTTAAAAAGAAAAAAATGAGCCTTTGTAGTTATGAGAATTTTACAGCTTGAATCAGACATGTTGGGGGACATTTTGAGTGTCTGCTCCTGAGTAGATAGTAATATTTTTTGAGGGCTTGGGAACCTTAGGGAGTGGGCCTGGTTGTGAACATAGGTAACTAGAGGTGGCTCAGCTCTCTGCCTCCTGAGTACAGCGTGATGTGAGGAGGCTTTACCACATGTTCCTGACACCAGGTAAGGGTCTTCTATGTCTGCCAACTTCCTTTCGTGATGGACTTGAGACCCAGTGTAGCTGTGAGTCAAAATAAGTCTTTCCTTCCTTATCCCTGTCAGGGACTACAGTCATAGTGACACAAATATAACTAATAAATTAACTTACTCCTTTACGTAGTTCTTGGACAAAAGCCTACAGGAGCAATCCAGCACACATCCCTGGGAGGGACAAGGGGAGATAGAGTTTGTGTGTGGGGATCCATACATAATGAGGGCCACAGAGTCTGGAGTAGTGTAAGAAAGTGTAGACACTGAAATTACTTCTTTGTTATAGCCTAATATTTAGATTCCTGCCTGAAATTACTTCTTTGTTCTAGCCTTGTGTCAGATTCCTGCCTGAAGCCCACTTCCTTGTCCTTGGCCAATGTCATATTCCTGCCAAGCAGCCCATTTCCTTGTCCTTGGGCCCATGTCAGATTCTTACCCAGCAGCCCCAAAAGCTCTCTGCCACTCCCCCTTTCTTATTTCATAAACAAGACTGAGCATGTCTTAGGTTGTTCTGCCAAGAATGCCTTCCCTACCCATCATAGAATATGCATTATCAAAAGCAATGCATTTCTGTCTTAGGTTGGTAAGGCTCTGTGCAGAATCTTACCCATATTGGCTTGCCAGACTGTTAATTTAATAACTCTGTCTGGGAGTCCATTTTAAGTTTCAGGCATATACTGAATCTAAATCTTAGGCTAGAACAAGGAAGTAGACTTCAGACATGAAAATGACTTTGGGCTAGGACAGGGAAGCAGGCCTGATAAGCCCTTGGAAACAGTTATCATGGGAGTGTTCATGGAACTTTGTTTATTGCCTTGCTTGTTCTTTGACTATTTTGTGTTTATTATCTTGATTGTTCCTTGACTATTTGCATCTATTGCTAGTTCTTCAACCTAGAACTGACTTTAGTACTTGTGTGTAATTAAAATGGTATAAAAGCAAAAAGGAGGAAGGGGGAATAGGATAGGGGGTTCTAGGGAGGGGAAATGGGGAAAGTGGATGACATCTGAAATGTAAATAAATAAAATATCCAATAAAAAAAGAGAAAGTGTAGAGCCTATCAACTGAAGTCTAGGAAACATTGTCTTTTATTGCATTCGGACAGCTTGGTGTCTGTGCAAAACAATGAACAGAAGGAATCCCCAACTGTGGGTACCGTAAGAAAAATCTGAAGGACATCTCTTTCTCAATTTCCCAGTGCAGGTCTGGAGACAATCCTCAGCCTGCATGGACATGGATGGTCACAACACAAGATATAAGTGGGGCTGGCAGGAACTGAGCTTGATCCATGCATATTGATGATATAGATCCATGACACCAGCCCTGGCCTTGAACCAAAGCTAAGAATATGCCAGAAGCATGTATGAGCATCAGAATGTGCAGCCAAGGTGGAATGTGACTAAAGCATTCTGCTGGGTTCTTGGGTGGGCTGGCCATCCTGACTCTGCCCAGGCCTACTCACAGAGAGCAGGAAGGAGAGTAGGGGCCAAGACTGGCACACACAAGAAAGGTGGGGACTGAGTCTTCAGTGTGTACCTGCATGACTGAAGTCCTTAGAGGGCTCTGGGGCTGTCCCGGATGCCTTTTCCCACTTATGCCCCACCTGAACTTCTGCCATGGATTGTGCTAACTGTCCCAGTTGAAAAGCAGTTCCTGTTCTCTCTACACAGCTGTGTACTGATGGTATCCACACATACACACAGCACAGCAGCTGCAGCTGCCTCCTATGCTGACTTCTGTGCAAGCAGTCCTGAGCGAGGAGGACAGAGACCCTTGCTGAAAGTGAGGTGGATCACCAAAAGGAACTTTTTGCTTAAAGACACAGAATCAGAGGATCTTGCAAAATTTGAGGGATATGTCAGAAAGCTGGTGGGGCCATGTGCCTCTGTCTACTTGGCCTAGACTTGGGATGCTAATTAATATTTTGTCAGCTTGACACAGGGTAGAATCAACTGGAAAGTGAATCTCAACTGAGAAAACATCTCCATTAGATTGTCGTGCAGGAATGCTGTGGGCATTTTTATTGACATGGAGGGTCCAGCCCACTGTGAACAGTGCCATTCCTGGCAAGATGAACTGGGTGTTACTTCTCAAAGCTGAGGCACCTATTTAGCATATCAAAGCAGACTTTGCTGCCAAGTTCTCTCAGCATCTTTCAGTTCCTGATTGTTACAGGGTTCTTCTGGCTGGCATTCCTTGCTCTCTACCCTAAACTTTTCCAGCCTAAGGGCTGGACTGCCCTCCCCAAATTTGCTCTTCCCTATATAATCCAGTTATTTTAGTTACCTGGACTTTACCTTTCAGATCTCTTGGCTGCCCTTCTTGGTCTTTACCTCCTCTCCTCTCTCCTTTCTTCCCTCTCCCCTCTCTTCTTTTCTCACATGGCTCAGCTCAGTCCAGTGAGGATTACTCTGAACTCTCCCAAATGTCTCTGCCTCAGGCCGTGCTCTCCTTTTTTATCTACAATAACCATAGGAACAGCTGTTTCCTTCCTTCCTTCCTTCCTTCCTTCCTTCCTTCCTTCCTTCCTTCCTTTTTTTTACTCAGTGGGTTGTCTTAGAGTACAGGCTGAGCAAGCTACAGGGAGCAAGCCAGTAAGTGGCACTTCTCCATGGTCTCTGCTTTGGTTCTTGCTTCCCAGTCCCTCCCTTGAGTTCCTTTCTTGACCTCCCTCAGGGATGGAGTATGACCTGAGGGTGTAAAGTGAAATGAGCCCTTTCTTCCCCAAGTTGCTGTTGATGGTGGGTTTATCACTACCACAGAAAGCAAATTAGGACACATGGAGTGCAATCATTCGGGAGGCTTGGACTAAGCCTTTGTATTCCAGGTCTGTCTGGGACTTGCTCTGCTGAGGCATTAATCCATAGCATGCCCAGAGAGCCTGACCTTCACCTGGCTGCTGAGTTCACCAGAGCGGAATCAGCAGTGTAATCATCCTTGAGGACAAAGAGGCACCTTGTGATTAAAAATCACACAGACCCCGAGATGGAGTGGATCAGCCTAACAACCTTGAAGGCTCCCACAGTTTTTCACTGAGGAAATAATGAACGTACGCATCATGAAGAATGATGCGGTGAGGAGAGCGACACCCCCACTTTAAGAAGGCTAGACTCAGAAATATGGATGTCTTTGTCCCCAAATATGGCAGCTGGGAGCCGTGCTCATCAGTCACTTCGGAAATGTTTTCTTCCAAATAAACAACCTTTCACACTGAGCCTCCTGTCTCCCTGAGTCTGGATAAGTGATTGGTGCAAGGGGATGTGGCTAGTGTGCTGGTCTCAGTCTCCCATAACTAGCTAGGGAGAGGTGGTCTGGGCCTTGAGAGTCACAACACAATATAGGCTATTATCCATAGAGAGCTCTACTGACAGATGGATGACAGACACACAGACAGAACACAAGATAGGCAATAGAGCCACAGACAGATCTACTGACAGACGAATGCCACACAGGCAGACTGAATTATTCAGACCTTATTTCTCTGTGATTGGATATTCGTCAGAAAGAACCAAAGGTATGGGAGTAGTTTTTGGTTCTTGGTTTCAGCAGATTCAGCCCAGGCTCTGTTAGCTACATGTCCACAGGCAGAACACCAGGGGCACAAAGGCACAGGGCAGGTGATAGCCTCTACCTCATTCTAAGCCTCAGGTGAACAGGAAACAGAGAGGGAGACAGAGAGTAGGAGGGTGTTTTTTGATTCCTAAGTCCATATTGTTGTGGAAGCTACTGAGATATCTGAAATCTGCAAGGATGGCTGTGTGGAAATTTGGGGTGCAGTTGCTGGGGCTACATTTGGGTGGAGACACATACACTCATACACACACACACACACACACACACACACACATCAGGACGGAGAGGGGATCAGATGGATAGACATACAGACAGTGATGAACAGCGTCGCACATTACTCAGTGCTCATATATTCATAAATGTGTGCCATTCTGAGCTCTCCATTGCTCCAGAAAGACTCAGGTTTGGAATTATGTAACCGTCTCTCCAGCAGAAGGAAATTATTCTAGTAATGCTTAGAGAGAAATGATGAGGAAAAATTTTCTTACCTTTTGACTTTTGAACATGTGCTCATTTTGCCCTATTTAAATTAACCATTTTTATTCCAGGAGAAGAGTAGACTCACATACATTTGCCAGTCAGAGGCTCCATGTCCTCCATGTTCCCATCTTATTAACGGCAGCAAGACATCACAGTCAGGAGAGAGGCAGTAGCTACAGACAGGATCATCAGTGCAGGGGTCCCTCATACTCTGCAGAGTAGCAAGACCTAAGCCTCCCCATCACACTCCTCTGTGTAATCAATTGCTGGTTATCAATAACACCCATGACTACTGGTAACCAATGATACATTTGGTTTCTGTAATTTCATTTCAGAAGTTATATTTCACAGTAGGTAACATCAGAGTAGTGGCCTGTCTTAATATTTGAGGCTAGTTTTGCAGGATATGGAATTCCAGGATGGTGCTTGTGTGTGTGGTAACTTTCATGTGGTTTTTTTTAGTACTTTAAAGATGGGTTTTTATAGTTTCTGGTGACATCTCTGTCTGTTGAAAATGGTGCTCGCAGATTTCTTGCTGCCCTGTGAGCTTTCCTGTGACTTCCCTGGCCATTCATTATTTGCTGCTCAGTTCTGGTTTTCAGCAGTCACCTAAGGTGGACCCAACGGCTTTGTCTGACTTTGTTGGCATTTTCTGGGTGCTTTGAATCTATGGATTGATGTCTTTCACCAGTTTTGCTCTCAGTGATATCTCATTGAACGTCATCTACTTTTCTCTTCTCTTCTTCTCTCAGGTTAGACACCATTGCACTGTATCCCAGGGCCTTCTTCTTAAGTCAGTGCTATCTTTCACTATTGTCTGTGTTTTTCTTGCCATTTGTTTGCCTTTTCCTTTTGAGACTCTTTAGCCTAGATTGGCCTTGCCATCCTGGCAATCCTCTTGCCTCAGCCTCCCTGGTGCTGAGATTACAAGAGTGAGACATCATGACTGATTGGGCTGATAAATTCCTAAGGCATTAGTGAGGCTCGACTTTGCTTGTTCCTCTGCAGGCTTTTAAAGAGGAAATAAAAGACCTGCCTTGAAGTAAGTCCACATCATCCCATGAATTGGGGTGGGGTGGGGGGGCTGAGGTGAATAAAAGATGGAGGACAGCTGAGAGCCAGACCCTTCTCTTCTTTTTGATTCACATAGATGTGAGCAAACAGCCTTCCTCCTGCTTCCACCATGACAGCCAAGGGCCACTCCGACCTCCTTGCTTTCCCTCACATAGACTGTGTCCCATGAGCCAAAATAAACCCTTCCTTCCTTAATTTGCTCCTTGTCAGGTATTTGCTCATAGAACCAAAAAGGCAGGAACACAGACACTCATTAGCCAGCCCTAGAGTTCACAGGCTAATCTGCTGAGTCTGTCCATCCTGCAGCCTGCTGACTCTTCATTTCTAAGGGTGTATGACCCATTTCGTGCAGCACTACTGAGGTCTGACAGGTCCTCAGACATGCTAGGCATGATTCAGTAGATCATGTCATCTAGTCCTGAATATTGTAGGCACACTTATCAAACAATTCCAACTTGTGAGCTACAGAGACTGCTTCGGTTAGCCATTGTTGCCTCCTGAGACATCAGAACCTGGCTGCTGAGAAAAGTTTTACTCTACTTAATCCTGATCTGTAGTCCAGCTGGGTCTGAGCTTTTGGACAAATATTTGCTTCTCTCGAGAGCCACCTTCACACACTGTGCGAGCTGGCTCAGCATTCCCTCTTTGGGATACTTGGTTTCTGAGCACATGCAGAAATGCCATTTTTTTCTTCATGTTACTGAAATCACCAGCTGCCAGGCCAGGAGACAACTCACTGTGGTGCACAGAAGGACAGGGGAGCTGAAGCCCAAGCTTTCCCCCCTGGGCCTCTGTGTGGGCCTCTGTGTACCCATCTGCAACCTCAGCCAAGTCTGCTGCTCCCAGACAAGGTTCTTGGGCCAATTAGTGCTCAGAGTACCAAAGGCCTTTGTCCTCAGCGTGCACTCTCCTGCCCCACTTCAGTGAGCAGTTGTGGAATTGGGGGCTCTCAGTCTTATCTAGTCTTTGGCATCCCTGGCCTGAGAGGAGGGCTGAGGGAAGGGCTGACTGTTTGAGGGGATTCCCTAGAATTGTAACCTGTGCTATAATTGTGTTTGCTAAAATTCACATCAGGTCTCCTTGCCCTTGCACGCAGAAGACTTCATTCTCTATTGCACCTACAAGAATGAGTGTGGCTCTGGGCGTCAGAAGAAGCTGCCCCATTTCTAGGCTGCAGTTCACTTTTTTTTTCACACAAGCTCTAACATTCATATAAAAAGCACATCATTTTATGACATGTATGTCAAGTTTTCATTGAGAGGAAGTCTCCTTTTCTGTCAGGGGCATCTCTGCTTGTACTCTGAAGGCCTGGAATCAGCCATAGGCTTAAAGTCAGCCTGCTAGCACAAAGTCTCAGGTCTCTGTGAAAAAAACCTTGAAACGATTGGCTAGAAACTATTGTAAACAAGCAGCTTTGGTGGAAAGCTGCCAGGCTTTAGTCATAGACCTTGTAGATAAGTAACCTTGAAGGATTATTATTATTATTATTATTATTATTATTATTATTATTATTATCATCCCTAACTTAGATAAGGACAAGTGAATCAGGTGAAGCCAGAGTGACCTGTCCCCTGAAGCTTCACCCAGATGATACTCTGGTCTGGAAGATATCTGTACTCTCCCTAAATACTTACGCTTCTGTGTCATCTTCTTCCCCCACATCCTGCCTTTTTGTGTATATAACCCCTGTGCGAAAAGGTAAAAATTATGCTTTGATCAACCTATAGACAAGCTGTGTTTCTTTGCGTTCACCTGACCCCCATCTTCTCTTTCAGGTGACCTCCCCGGACCCCTGTTTAATGCCCTGCTGGCCAGGACACTTTTCTACATTCTACACACAAAACAGACATCTTCTACCCTGTTTACCCTCCACTCTCTATCATTGTGTTTCTAAGGACTGTTTCCTCTGTGTGTGTGTGTGTGTGTGTGTGTGTGTGTGTGTGTGTGCGCGCGCGCGCGCGCGCACCTGTATGTGTGTATGTGTGTGGGGTGTGTATTTAAGTAGTGTGTGTGTCTGTGAGAGTGTTAGTATATGTGTGGTGTTTGTGTGGTGATTTTTTTACACTGCATTTTGGCTTTATAATTTGAAGCATGTCTTTGTGTTTCTAGGAGTCTCATATGTCCTTCAAACCTTCTTAAAATTTTATAATCTTTCCTTCTGGCATGCTCTCCTCTTCATGCCCCTATTAACCTCTGAACACACTGAGCTCCCTGCTGCTTTGTATTCTGAGCCTGATACATAACGAATGCAGTCTCTTGACCTCATGCACAGTTGTTTCTGTTGGTTGTCCTGGGGCATTTTCTCAGGCTTTTCATGTTTTTGCATTTGTAGGTATATGAAGCCATGCTCCTTGAAAGTTTGTCTATGACAATCCTTCTTTCTCTCTTTTTCTTTTTTGTGGTGGCAAGGTCTCATATACCCCAGGCAGGCCTTGAATCCCCAGTCTTTCTCTGCACCCCCTGAATTTTAGGATTAGCTGCCTATACCACCACAAACAGATCCTACTGGGTGAAGGATGCCTATGGTAGAGCAGCATGTGCCCAGCTCCCCAGCTCCTTTCCCACCAGAGCAACCTGTTTTAGCTCCAGCTCCAGCTCCAGCACTCCTCCTGTGATCGACTCTTCCCTGTCCTTTCTCACCTCTACGAGACTCCTTCACTTTCTGCCAGCTCACCTGTGCAGGACACAATTACCATCTGGTACTCAGTGCTGCAGGGAGGGTCTCTGTGGGAATCTCTCCTCCTCTGTCTGTCAGTCCTGCTGTCAAACACGTTATTCATACCACCACATGGCCATGTTAACTGTGCACGTCAGACACTAGGTGAGGGACGAGGCCCAACCTATTAGCTAAGGGGCCACTTCATCAGTAAGTCCGCTGTACAGAACACCAGAAGGGGAAGCTGTAGTCTATTTACAGGCCACTTCTCCATCACAGCTGGAAAAGAATGAAGTGTTGACGTGGTTTCTATGCAGTCTGTATTACAGTATCTGTAAGTGTAAAGGTGAACGCAGATGATGATTTGTTTATTTATTTATCTACTTAGCAGTGCTAAGGACCATGCCCAGGGCCTTGTGACCGCCAGGCCGATCTCCACCAATGAGTCACACTGCTAGAAAAGAAAGACTACATTTAAAAATCTATCATTTCACCAAACCCTTTTATCCACATCCAACTTCAAATAATTCAAACAATAAAAACCTCAACCTTCGTTTCTAATTTGAAACTAATCACTGAGAAGAAATAATTATCTCAGATGGCTAGAAATTGTTGTTTAACTATTGCTTGGAATCTTGTGAATAAATCTTTGATTGACTAAATCTGTGTGAGACTGAGTTCATTTAGAAGCAAAGTACTGATCCATATCTGAAATCACACAGAGATTCCGCGAGATGAGGCATTATCTATTTTGAGATGTAAGTCATCTTCTGTAGGGGAAGGACACACCTCATGAGTGGCACACATGGCGGGGTCCTGAGCAGGACACATCAGAAGAGTGATTTCTGCATTGACGGACAAACTTTGTCTGTGTCCTCTCTGTCTCTAACTCATACACACAGTGATGCTTCCACAGGAAAGACACATCAGCTGGGCTGTGTGAAGGACCAACAGACATCTGGGGTTGCAGGCAAGCAAACTGATAATGCTCTTATCTTTATGGGAGACAATTTTCTTCCTGTGGTCACCCCAAATCCACTTACCTGGGCAGAATAAATAGCATCTTTCTGTCCACAAGAGATGATGGAGCCAGCTACCAAGCAAGCCAAGTCTTTCTACACCTATTCTCCTACCCTTATTTAGTTAACCTGAAATGCCCAGATATGGGCCCTGGAAACACACCCTTGCTGAACAGGCCATGAGGCCCAAAAGGCAGGCTCTGCAGCAATTGCCTTTCAAGAGTCTCTGCTGTCACCAAGTTATAATCTGCCTGTGCCTTAAGTTCCAGAAGCAGATATAGACAACAATAATCTGCCCTGAGGAAGATAGAGGTATTGTATTCCTTGGTTCAAAGAAAGTTTGTATTCTCTCTCCAGCAGAGAGGTTGAGAAGCTCATCGAACTGCAGCCTGTAGCAACTTCAATAGTTAACAAGGTGTGCGGTGATACTCTGTGTGAACTGGGACATTAAAGCAAACCCTGGCTCACCCTCACTCACAGTCAACAGTCACAAACCAAAGTTAAGGCAAGGCAAAGCAACCCAAACCTTCCCGTTCTGGCAGGACACTTGCTAGTCCTGTTGAGATGTCATGACATCAGACCTGTGCAATGGGACAATGGGTACTCCTTCAGGACTTTGCAATTTGAATGAGTGTTAAGGTTCCCACCATGTTTTGAATGACAATTATTAAAAGCTGTATTGACGAGTCTTGTGAGGCAGCTTATGCCCATAGTCCATTCAGGAGTCATAGAAAGAATGAGGAGGCCAGCCTGGACTACAGAGTGACTTCTAGCGCAGCCTGAGCTACAGAGTGGGACTATGTCTCAAACATTATTTGTGGTTTACATGTCTTGCTCTGTCTTTGCTACATATGAGCATGAGGTTAGAGGCCTGTTCCCTAATTCATTCTGCACCTGAACCATCCAAGCCTCCTGTCTGTGGGAATTCCCTGGAAGCCACACTATAACCACGCTTGAGGAGGCATCTGAAGTCTCAATGCTGCCTCTGAGGTTCCTCCCTGACTCCTCAGAGGCCTGGCCACATCTGCCTTACCTCTGAAGAAATTCTTCACATCAGCTACGGTCGGACGCAGCAGCAGACTCTTTCCTAATACATGAAAGGCCTAGGGTTTGACCCCCAACACAGCAAAAAGATGAATAAGAAACAGGGGCATGAGGAGGAGGATGGAGGTGGATTGTCTGAAAGACCTTTCGTTTCCAAATGTGTTCTGAGTAGGTGGCCTCCAGACCAAGGTGCAGAGCACCCCTGCTGGGAAGTCAAGCTTGACAAGGCAGACTTTCCACTAAAAGACTTGCAGAAAACCACAATAGTAATGAAAAACTAAACAAAATAAAAGCCTTGGGTAGCCAGTTAAAGGGGTCTCTATCTTGAGACTTCTGTCTTCATGTCTTTATATCTGCTTTCTTTGTCGAATTTGAATGAACAGGACACAACGTACCACTCGTGAAAAATTGTGAAATACTGCCAGATACTTACCATCTCTATTCTGCTGTGGATACACAGCAACCACTCCAGAGGTGGCTCTGCAACCAGCATCAAACACTTGTTTCTTCTGCAAACTTGCCTCCGAGCATTGCTTAATGTTTGCATTAGTGTTTGCATTTCTAAGTACCAGCAGCTGGAGCCAATTCTAATTTGAGGGTTTGCCTACTATTTTAGATTTAATTTTTAAGGTATCCCCATGTAGGAGAAAATGTTTGTGTGAGTGTAAGCCGTACAGTACAGTGTTTGGGTAAGTCAGACACATACCCTGTCATCACCTGTAGTCAGTTACCTCCTGTGCAGCCGCACATCAGAGCCTCTTCCTGGAATCCAACTGCTCACCAGGGAGGAGTCTCCCTCCTCAATCCCTCCTCTCTAGCCATCATTACTTTACTCTCAGCTTATATAAGAAGCTTTTCTTTGTTCCACAGGACATCATAGTATTTGGTTTTTCTCTGTCTGACTAAGTCCACTTAACACAACATCTAGTTTTATCTTGTCACAGCAATATGTTTCTGTGAGTAAACATCATATTCTCTCACGGGCATATACAGTTTCTTTGTACATCAGTTAATCAGCTGGTGGATGCTTAGGCTGCTTTGTAGCTCCCGGTCACTGTAAATGGAGCTGTGGACAAGGGGGTGCAGATGTCTTTGTAACAGGTTGATTTCATTTTCTTTGGCCATATTCCCCAGGAGTGGTCTCAAGGTTTAGGTTAAGGACATTCTGACAGGAGTGTTAACTTCAAGCCACACTCACCACCCTGTTATCTGGTTTCACTGGCAATAGATGCATATATTAGGATGGAGTGACAGCTTCCTGTGTCTTTGACCTACATTTTTCTGACGATCAGTAGCGAACATTTTATCATGTCTCTATCAAGACACCACCACATCTTCTGAGAGACTTCTGTTTGGGCAGCTTGCCCATTTTTAATTGGGTGTGATGATTAATCTTGATTGTCCACTTGATGGGATGCAGAATCACCATGGAAACAGATCGCTAGGTGTGTCTATGTGGGATATAGATTAATGAGGTTAGCTGAGATGGAAAGACCCACTCTGTGTATCGTTGGCACCATTTCCATGAGTTGGGGGCTCAGAATGAGTGAGCTGTGAGTTGAGCATAAGCACCCAGCACCCTTTGCTTCCTGCTTGTGCATGTGATGTGACTAGCTACCTCACCCTTCTGCCACCATGCCTTCTCCCACCATGGTGGACTGTGTCCCTTTGGACTGCCAGCAGAAATATTCCCCTTCTCCCAAGTTACTTCATAGTCAGTGTTTATTTTGGCAACGAGGAAAGAAGCTATTTGATTGGATGGCACCTTCTTACTTCTTGCATGCTCTCCATGTTTAGCCTGGATTGATGTACTAGTAGGTGATGTCTTCCATTCTGTAGGTTATTACTTCTGGCTGTTTCATTGCTGAGTAGCTTTTTAGTTTGATGTGATCCTTGTGCATCATAAGTAATTGTGTTTTGTTCACCTATGCTTTTGAGATCTGATAAGAAAAAAACAAAACACCGATCTGCTCAAAGCGCACCTGAAGCATTCTCAAGTTTTCATTGACTAGCTTGTTTTGTCTTAACGGTTTTCCATCCACTTTGTTTTTCTAACTCGTAAACATAGTCAGCTTCCAGCAAGACCTGTTGACTTGTGGTCTTTCACAACTATATGGACGTAGAGCTGGTTTAGATGTATGATTGCCAATCTTTCTGATTGATCTGTGAGTCTGTTTTTACACTAGTGCCACAATGTGCTGACTGCCACAGCTTTGCAGTGCTTACGCTAAGGCAGTCCAACGCCTTCTATGCTGTTCTTTATGCTCAAGGCTGGTTTCCTATTTGGAAGTTTCTACGGCTCTAAACAGAGTTCAGTCTAGAGGTTGCACAGTTCTGTGAAGAATGTTCTGTTTGATCTAGATTGCAGAGGGTTTCAGAGATTTTAACAGCAGCACTTTTTAGAACCTGTGAACATGCGGCAGCCTTTCTATCTGTGTGTATCCATCAGCTTGATTTTACTCTTTTTGGGGTGTTGAGATTTTTCTTTTGTTGACTTTATTACTTTTGGTGTTGCTGTCCTGGTTTGTTTCAGATTTCTTGTGGTTGGCAAAGGCAATATTACTGAACTTTGAGTGCTATTTTGTTTTGAGATTTGTGCATTCTTTACTCCTAAGACATTTTTTGTAGGTCTCTATTTATAGTCAAATTATCTGCAATGACAGTGACCTTCCTCTTTTCCAATCTTACTGCTTTTTTTTTTCAAGTCCAATTCCTCTGTCTAGGACTTCTAGAACGACAGTGAATGGTGGCATCCTTTTCTTGCTCCAATTTGAGAGAGAAAATGGCCAGTCTTTTCTAATTGAATTTAACATTAATTGCTGGCTAATGTTAACCATTCTTTGTAGACACTGATGTGTTCTGCAGCACCCAGCTGGTTCAGTTTCATCTGCAGGGATGTGTCCTGAACCTACCCAGAGATCTTCATCCTCTAGAGAAGTGGCAGGCTGCCCTGTGAGCTCCCAGCAGGAAATGGGGAAGGGCTGTGGAGCAGTGGAGAGGCTGGCACCAGGAGGAAACACCGGGAGTGTATCTTGCCGATCCTGCTGAAGATCTAACATCCTCCATGAAGCAGAGTCCTTTATAAGTGCTGCATGCATGCCACTCGTATGGACTTCTCTGACCTTTGACTCAGTCTGTCTTCAGCTGCACTCAGAAATTACTTACCAGTGGTAAACACACTGATGACAAAGAAGTGTTGGTCAAAGAACATTAAAATGACAATGCCTTGATATAAAAATAGCATCTGTTAATACTTTGTTTAGAAGGGCAGGATAGGGGTTGTCCAGCGCTCACAATCATTCACAAGGAAGTTTCAGAAAGGAGGCAAAAATGGCTTACAAGTTAGTTCCTTCCCGCTATTCACACGTTAACTGCTTCCCACAGGAGCATGTCAGACCGCTGACCGCTCTTGGCTTCTGGATGGCTCTGTGCTGCTCATCAGTCAGGCCTGAGTGCCATACCCGCTTGGCCTGCTGGGTCAGTAACCCACCTGGACACATGGGGTTTTACCCTCAAGTGTTTTATTTTGTGATTATTTTTAGCAATCACCAAAGAGAACCTGACTGAACAGTTAACATTTATTTGTACCTGTTACCTTATCAACTACCCCAACCCCCATGTACCTTAGAAATAATGGGTCCAAGAAGCTGAACTAGTAGCTTAGGAGTAGAAAAGTGCTGTCCTGATGAGCCAACACCTAGTCACCTGGCTATGCTCACAGGATGGTCTGCAGCACCCCCTGGTGGCCACAATTCAAATCCATCCCCTTTCCACAACGGCATCTGATGAGTTGCACAGCCACATCTTTTGTTGCCAGGAGAAAACAACAAAATGATCACCTTCACTGACGTGACACTTCCAAGGACATATTGCACTATGACCTTGGAGGTCTTCGGAGGATCAGCAGGTATGTCCAGCCCATTTGGCTCCATACAGTTCCACTTTTCAGTCAGGATGAGAAAAGCCTCCACCTGTACTCTTCTGGGTACCAGGATCCATCAGCCTAAAGCTATCTCACCCACAGAGAGCCATACAGCACCATGGGTGACTTCTATCCTTGCAGTTGTGCCATGGATGAATGGATGGATGGACGGACGGACAGACGGACGATGGATGGATGGATGGATGGATGGATGGATGGATGGATGGATGGCAGCCAGAGTTAGAACTGGTGTTAATGGACTGGAGAATGCCAGTGTTCATGGAAACTTCCAGATGCTCGACCACTGGACAGACCAGACACATGAAGCTTGGCCTCTCCCTTCCCATTTGCTCTGCCACTTCGACAGGCCACTCACTAACAGATGCTTCCACCATTGCTTTACCTAACACAGGGACACTGTGCTTCCACCCACTCTGTCCCACCCTGCATCCAGGAGGGCCAAGGTGAAGCTCTCTTTAGATGAAGAGACAGGTGAGAGAAGGGAGAGGAGAAAAAGAGTGGGGAAGGACTCTGGAATATGAATAAGAACAAGTGAGCAAGTAGTAAGGCCTCCATAGGGTACTGTTCCCCAAACCTCTGCCCTAATCTCTAACACAATTTTGCTTTTAGGGAATCCAGGCCACCAACAGTTGAACATCTTGCACCCAAAGTAAGTGGAAAACACTCATTTGTGATCCCCACCACTGAGCCTGTCTGTCAGCCTGTCAGCCTAGTGGCTCAGCATCCTGGTCCTCACCTATACTTCAACACATTGTTTCCACCTCTGAGGCAGGCTTGAAACCCATCTACCCCGACCACCTGTGCTGCTGCCTACTGTGGGGCCGTGAAAGCATCGCTTGTTTTCTGGTAGAGCACTGGCTTAGAAATGGCCGGAGATGCTACAAGGGATGGAATACATTTCACCACTCTCAGATTCCAGGCTCCTGACATGTGGCAAAGATCTCCATTGACCAGTCACATAGGGTAACACCCCTACCAGCCCCTCCACAGGTAGAGGGCATGACTACAGGCCTCAGACCCTCGAGAAATTTCCATATTAATGAGTTACCTAAAGGCCAGAGGGCGTAGCCAATCATGTATCCTTTTCCCAGACCCTCCTCCCTCCCTATTTAAGTCAGGTACGCCCTGACCTAAGTGGGGGTGCATGCAGATTCATCTATCATCTGCCACGAAAATAAAACCCTTTTGGAATCATGAACTCCCTCGTGTCTTTTGGGGACCACTGTGGGGAACTGTGTAGAAGGTCTCAACTATCAAGCCAGTGTCTATCTCCTGTGAGGACTTCTCTGCATTCCAGCCACAGGACCAGGGCCTCTTCAAACAAGATAGCTGACCCTCCAAGCGAGTAACTAAGTCTCTTCCTGCAGGGTGGTCGAGGCTTTCCTCTCTCTTTCCTTTTGGTTTCAGGCCAGCCCAAAGTCCCTAGTCTCTGTTCATCCACAGTCCCCCAGCAGCATCTGGAAGCCCCAATAGAGACCACCAGCTCGCCATTCCGCCCGCTACTTTGCCCGGCGCACTGCTCAGTCAACAGCCTCTGTGAGTGCTCACCCAAGCACCCCAGAGACAGCGGGCAGGGACCCTCTCTCCCGCCGTCCACTCAAGAGCTCCTGGCCCCTATGGAACTTCAGACTGAGTTCTCTCTCCGCCCAGGGGCACCCCGGTGGTTTCTCACAGTCCAGCGCCAGCCTGGTGGAGCGTGGAGGGGATTCAAAATTCCTGCACTCCAGTCTCTTCGGAGCTGTGGAAACCACAACACAGCCCAACAAGATCCCACGCCTGCAACCACGCACGAGCTGATCATCCTGAAGTCTACTGTATCTTGTACCTGTCCCCTCTGAGAGTCCAGCCTGTGTCCCTCATCCTGCAGCCTAGTCCTAAGTGTCCTGCAGGCTGCTGTGGAACAGGATCCCATAGACATTCACTTGCATTTGGGGCCCACACCTTCTCAGCCTCAGTATGGCTTCTGCTCAGGGCTCCCTTCACTTTCCAGGAGGAATGCTACCACGTCTCTTCTTGGCCGATGCTCTTCTTCTGGGTCCTTCTAACTTTACCTCCTCTGAGGACCTAGGTCTCGTGCTGTCACCTGTGGCCCTTCTCTGAGATAACAGATCTGTCACTGTCAGGCACTATGGGTGATGACTTAAGAGATTTACTCCTCACAGGTCAAAGCTCTGAGAATATGGCTCTTAAGTGACTTGAGCACCAGCTCAGGGCATAGGCAGAAGAACACTAAAAAACTTTCAAAGGGGCAACCCACTCACTTATGTTTGTGAAAGCTACTTGAGACAGATGCAAGTCACCAGAATCATTGTCGGGTGTGACTTTACAGGCAGTGATTATAACTGAGCAGCTTAGTCTACACAGACCCATTTGACACTCCAGTCTGGGAGACATCTCCATCCACACTGCAGATAGAACACCAAGCGCCACATAAAAACAAGCATGACAAGCGTGTATGGCTTGCTTTTATTTTTTATTATAAAAACACATACAAGAGTTTTAAGAAATGATGAATATAAGACAAATCAGAATCACAGTGAGTTATTAAACCCATTTCTATATACAAATTAAAAAATTCCCAAAGTGGAATATCATCCAATGTGAGACACATCATAGATAGCACTGTCTGTATGCACACACCCCACAGAGCTGTCCCTATGCACATAGCCCACAGGGCTCTGCTGCTCCCTCAGACTGGCCATCTCTACACAGCCAAATGGGAGTCTTGCACTGTCCATCAATCCTGATAGTTATGGTTCAGGGCATTTAGAGATGGGAGGAAACACACTCAAGTACACTGCCACTAAGTTTGTCCTACTACGGTAGATGCACACTATGCTTTTGCAGCCATTTCCAGCTACGACAGTGAGAGACTCACTTAGTTCTTGCTTTAAAAGCCAATTTGCTTTTGCCTAGCCATTTAACTGAGCATAAACTCTAAAAATGACTCAGGTACCAAATCATGTTTTTGTATGTTTAAGATCATTATAAAAAATGCCACTCAACCATTAAAAGCCACTAAAAAGGACACTTTTTGCAGCCAAAAAATAAAAAGGGCTAAGTTCAAGTTTTTGTAGTTTGACCAAGATACAATAATACAATCTATATGTCTGTGACCATATAGCCATAACTGAAATGCATGTAGTGGAGAGAAAACACAGCTGCCTGCTTCTGTCCTCATGAAACCACAAGGAGCTCCTGCTCCTGTGTCATCTGCATCATGTCTTCCTCTGCCTTCTCTACTGAAGACAGCTAAGTCCTTCGTAGAAAAGCTTGCTAAAGCATGTCTCTCTGCAGTGACCATAACCTTCTGGTAACCCTCCTGTCTCGAGGAGCTGAGACTCCGGCTCTCAGGGTGCACAGTCTTCTTTGCTTGTAGAGCCAGCCGAGCCACCAGCACTCAGAGAGTCAACCTCTTCCAGGCAGCTGACAATTGCGGATGGAATGGTGTTGGAAGTCTGTGTCCGCCACGCTTCTAGGATCTTGGCTATCTCTGCTGGATTGCTAGGGCTCAAGTCACAAAGGGCATACACAGCTGCAAGCTGTACACCCCACGGTATATCTGAAAGGGATTTTCAAATCAGTTACAACACATCAACAAAGAAAGCATCTTATCCAGCATCTCAGTGTATGACCTAAGAAAAGTTCTCACACATGGACTATTTCCTGCCACTAATAAAGATTACATTACAAAAAAGAAAAAGTCTCACAATAAAAACGTTCATTCAAGACTTGTCTACAACTGAAAAACAAGAGCCCCCTGTCCCTTTGGGCACTAGCTGTTATGAGGACCTCGGGGCTCCTCTAACTCCATGAAGCTGGAAAAACATGAGGATCCTCTAACAACCAACTAATATAAAACTCTCCAACAGCCTCCAGCACTGTCTCTAAGTGGATGTAGACATGAGAGTAATAAGAACTTTAGTCTATTTTTACTAAATAATCCATTTATGCAAAAGCCTACCCTTGTGTCAAGTGACATCAGATGAGACTGTGATTCTAAGCCAGTGTGACTTCAGACCAGAGTTACTTTAGGTTAGTGTGACTCTGGGCCAGTGTTACTCTAGGTTAGTGTGACTCCAGACCAGAATAACTCCAGGCCAGCATGACTCCAGGCCAGTGTGAGTCTAGACCAGTGTCACTTCAGGCTAGTATGGCTCCAGACCAGTGTGGCTCCAGATAAGTGTGGCTCCAGATAAGTGTGGCTGCAGGCCAGTGTGACTCAAGGCACTGTGGCTCTAGGCCAGTGTGGCTCCAGGCCAGTATAACTCCAGGCCACTGTGGCTCTTGGCCTATGTAACTCCAGACCAGCATGGTTCCAGGCCAGTGTGATTCTAGGTCAGTGGCTCCAAACCAGTGTGACTCAAGGCCACTGTAGCTCTAGACTAGTGTGGCTCTAGGCCAGTGTGACTCTAGACTAGTGTGAATACAGACCAGTGTGGCTCTAGGCCAGTGTGACTCTAGACTAGTGTGACTCCAGACCAGTGTGGCTCTAGGCCAGTGTGACTCTAGACTAGTGTGAATACAGACCAGTGTGGCTCTAGGCCAGTGTGACTTCCAGGCTAGTGTGTTACTTCAGACCAGTGTGGCTCTAGGCCAGTGTGACTCTAAACCAGCAAGGTTCTAGGCCATTGTGACAGAGCTAGTTTAATCAGAGTGCCATTATCACTGTGTTGGCAAAAGTTTACTTTTAAAAATCTAATTCATTAATTTATAACTTAGTTAATGTAATTCACTGAATTTTAAATGTTTTAGGAGCTAAAGTTCATTATTAGCCATGTATCTCCATCTTCTATGAACAAGACAGGGATAAACAAGGCAAATAAGAATTTCAGGCTGTGCCCCTCATCCAAATGTTTATCCACAGATCACAGATTGGATTAATCTCTAACCATGGCGTTCATTTATGATCCATATATGCCTTATATGCATAGCAAAGGTAATTTAATGCAACAAACTAATACTTTCATGTTACTTGGCAGTTTCATGATAGGAATTTTACAGCTGTGGTTTATTTTGTCAATGTTTAAAAAGTTTTAGACTTTGAAATAGGGACAATGTTCATTTTCTGACAAGGGCAGTTCTAGAAATTTCCCCTCCTCAAATAGAAAGCAAATACCAGAAAAATCCATGTGTCTAAATGTTAGTTCTAATTGGTAATTTAGAAGAATTTCTTCCCTGATCTGAAGAATCAAGAAACACATAGCATTTGGCTCCCTCCAGAGCCAGGACTCAAGGAGACATAAAGGAGGCATTCACAGCCTTAAGCAGGCACATGTGGCCTCATGCAGCCTTCCAGACTGCAGCACACAGGCCACAGCAACAGGGCTGACAGGCACTGCTGGCTCCTTCCTCTTCCCTCTGGCATTTTGTGTATGAAATGAGGATAGTGCCTTTCCACCTCCAGGGAGCGAGGTGGCATGTACTAAGGTGGGGAATGTCCCATATGCACATGAGGACAGTGTCTTTCCACCTCCAGGGAGTGAGGCAGCGTGTACTAAGGTGGGGAGTGTCCCATATACACATGAGGACAGTGTCTTTCCACCTCCAGGGAGCGAGGCAGCGTGTACTAAAGTGAGGAGTGTCCCATATGCAGGGCTTTTCTGTTACACCCATGACAGCAACACAGTCCAGGCTGCACATGTTAGTGAGACAACTTACCAGCTATGACCCTGGCTACTTTTTATGTCAAGTAGTATCCAAATTGTCATCAAGAGTATTCTCCTAAGGAAGCAATGAACACTGCCTTAGCAGCAGGACAGTGTCTTAGCGAAAGCACTTAGAGCTGCCACTCATCTGCCTGGCACATCAGGCCTGCCACCATAGCTGAAGACAAAGACCTGCTGCTCGGATCAGCCCAGTGCCACCAGGGATCTAAGCTGTCCGTCTGCATATCTAGTGCTAAGCTGTCTAACTGCATTATACATTTACTGCTCAATATTCAAAAGAGAAACCAGACTCATCATTCTACGGGTTACCCGCAAAAATAAGACATTAAATTACATGCCATGAAATCCATAATGGTTGACACAAGGACTGCCTCAGGACAGCACCTCAGGCTGTGGTACAGGTTCTCACTGAGGATACAGCCCAGGAGGCAGCCTCATGGGCATCTTCTCAATTGTGGTTTCCTCCTCTCAGATGACTACAGTTTCCATCAAGCTGACACAGAACTAGCTAGCACACTGCCTACCTAAGAAAGCAGCAGGTACTCTGTGCTTACACATGCAAGGGTGAGAGGAGGTAAGCCATTCTCAGAATGCTTCCTGAATGACAAGGCACCAGCCCAGGAGCAGAGTTCCCTTTTTTTGAGGAAGTACTGCTCAACAGAGCAAACTGACTCTTAAAGAAACAAACATCACAAAAGGCCAAAAGCACATGATCGTTAAGTTGGAGGGGCACTGGCTCATGTCCTCAGGATATGCAGGGAGAAGAGTTCTAGGGTAACGAGAGCCACAGTCTTACCTTCATCCTGAGCGTGTTGTATGAACATACCAATGACTGAGCTGATATTCTTCACAGCAGTTGGAAATCCCTCCTTCAACCCCAACTGGCCTAATCGACCTGGAGAAACAAAATGCACCAAAGTAGAGCTCAATAAATGCTGGCTGATATTTCCTGGAAACTGTAATGCATGTTTTGTTTTGTTATTTTTTCCCATTTCCCACCATACATGGTGTAGTTTATGTCTGAAGACCAGTAGTACAGTGGGAGCTGCCACTCAGTGACAAGGGAGGCCACAGGGCTCACAGCACGATGTGATGCACCCTGCCACTCAGGTGCTGCTCACCTCCTCTTACCCATGTGTAAGCACACACACATGCTGCTCTCTTACGTACCACTATGCTAGCTAGTTTGATGTCAACTTGATATAGGCTAAAGTCAATGAGAAGAAGGAACTGCAATTGAGAAAATGCCTACATAAGATCAGGCTATAGGTAAGCCTATAGGGCACTTTCTTAATTAATGACTGTGTGGGAGGGCCTAGTCCATTGTGGGCAGTGCCATCCATGGGCTGGTGGACCTGGGTCCTCTAAGAAAGCAGGCTGAGCAAGCCAGTAAGCAGTATTCTTCCATAGCCTCCACATCAGTTCCTACCTCCAGGTTCTTGTCCTGACTTCCCTTGATGATAATCTATGATGTGGAATCATGAGCAAATAAATCCTTTCCTTCCCAAGTTGCTTTGGTCACAGTGTTTCATCACTAACTAAATGATGCAACCCTAACTAGACAGATAGAAATGCAGAAATGGAATTTAAGTAGTAGTCACCACAGGCAAAATATACATAGGTAAATTTATCAAGTGAATGGAGAAGGCTGTGGCCTCATCAACAGACTGTGGTGACAGAGCAGCAGCCACAGAAGGAAGCACAGGGCTTCCTGCACACTCTGAGGGAGGGTCACAGGTACAAAGGCACTACCAGAGCAACCACAGCAGCCTCTCACCAGGTGAGGAGATGATTCTTCCTGGCTGGCATGGCGCTAATGCCAATCTCACTAAAGATTCTGCTTGACAGACAAGGCACAGCTCTCTCATTTTTCATCCACCCTGGCGAACCACTGCAGGTGAACACTGCAGATCACAAAACTGAAAGTGGCAAACAAGTTCTTTACCATGGAAGCTAGACTAGTGGACTCCGGTTTCACAGGTAACTTTAAAAACTGACTACTTTAACAGCAAGACTTCACGTCAGGGGAAACCAGGTGATCTCTCTACAAATACTCAAAATGGTTCCTGAAACACTCACTTTCATTGACTGTATTTCGCACATACTCACGCATGCTAGCTGATGCTTTGTTTGCCAGCACAGGCCCCTGGACTATCTTCTTCCTGCTCTAAGACAGGGACAGCCTCTGACCAAGGCAGCCTGAGACGGCCCCCAGACTGTATGGGACCCCACACCTATGCCTCTAGCTTTGATTTGGCTATCATGAATGCCTGGTCTTTGGCCAACTCATCAGGTAGCACACAACGCCACGCACATTTTGACTTATTTCTCATGAAGGCACATACCACTCAGACTTGAGCTGTTGTCTTCGACGTCTTACACACTCTAAGCATAGCATCACCAATTAGTGTATGCAGTTAACAAAGAAGCAGATTTGTAGATACAGTGACAACCAGCAGGGCCACTGTATTTCCCACTATGTACTTACAAGGTTTATTCATATAGCCTAGCCCCAAATGGAACATGATCTCCAATAGTGTTGCCTTTGAGCTTTAAACCCGTGAAACCCAAGGGGCTCTTTGAAGAAACCAGCTTTTTCAAGAAAATAGCTAATAGGAAGGTACTTAATTTATGGTTCCTAGGGATTAACTGGAAACCCTCTTTACTGGTTAGGATTAAACGAAAGCCTCTTTAGCAGCTAGTGCCTCTGCCCACTTGTCATCTTGCTGACCCATGATGACATTTTAGACACTGGATAACTTGTGAAACTGTCTGTGTATATGTCAACACCACACCTAGAATGTCCCAAATGGCCAGAGCAGTAAGGGAAGAGTAAGGGCGGTACTGCAGCCTAGACTTACCAATCAGTCTCAGTACAGACGCTACAATGATATCAGGGGTGTACGCAATGTTCGAATGTCCTTTCCTGTATTTGATCCACTTATCCATCACAGGCCACAGCTCTTTACTAGAAAACAGCATAACAAGATAATGTCCATCACTGTGCAGACACTACTAGGTACATGTCCATCACTGTGCAGACAGTACTAGGTGCATGCCCATTACCATGCAGACAGTACTAGGTGCGTGCCCATCTCCATGGTACATGCCACAGTACTGCTTTATAGGATCTGGCTTTGCTTTCCAGCTCTTCCACTCCCTTCTGTTTACAGACGTAAATGACATGGTGAGAGAATGGTGCTTCTACTGCCACTGAAAGGATCCTGGGCAAAGTACTCTAACCTGTGCCAGCTCTAGTCCCGCCTACCACTGAGAAAGAATGGCCCTGTCTCCCTGAACTCAGGGGGAATCCACCCAAATCCTGCATCCTTACAGATCAGGCACTACACAGACACTCGCTCTGCCATTTCCTTATGCAGGACTGACTGGGGCGCTTTTCTATGTGTAATGCAAGGGCCTCCTCACAGACAAGCACCTTGACACAGACCTCATTCTAGAAATGGCCCTAGTCTCATTTCTCAAGTGTCAGATCCAGGTGTCTGTCATTCCTGGAATCAGGCCAGTGGGAAGAACAAGACTCATGCACAGATAGCTTGACTCTCAAAGAAACTTTCAAGCATTTCAAAGACACAAGTCACCAGCTGTGTGGAACATCATATCTTGTCTTAAACCAGGCTTTCTCAGCCAGAGTTCCAAAGCAATTTCTTTATTCGAGAGTCAGTCTTCTCTACTCTCTTAAGGGATGGTACATAGTTGGTGCCAGAAACACAGACAAGCAGAGAAAACTAATTAAATTCAAAGCTATCTGCAACCCCAGGCCCCAGCAGGCCTCACTCTATCCAGCACAGAGAAGCTGACAGGTAATCCGTACACATTTGTCCTTCTGGCTCTGGCTTGTCAGTAATGAAGGTGACGGGTGCAACACTTGGTGAGCTCACACTTGCTGAGCTGCCCTGTGTGGCTGCGTCTGAGGACAGAAAGGTACAGAAGACCCTCATGTTCCTGTTACTTCCTTGGGGAGACACTAACAGGGCAGTGAGAGTAGTTTACAGCATGTAAAAAGACAAAGCTGAAGCTTTTAATAGCGACTTGGACATTTTCAGGGTGCTTTTGTTAGCTCTTATAAAAAATGAAAGTTACCTGTACTTCAAGTGCTTTGGTAGGACGGAAGGACTAGTCGCCCACACTTCAGCATCAGCAGGCTACCTTCTCTTAGAGCAGCACCCTTACCTTATGATGTTGTCATGTGTCCAAATCCACCTCTGGTGGCAGCAGAGGAGATCAATGGCAAATATGTACTCCCAGATGTTTGCACTTAGGTCTTCACCAAACTCCTCACTTGACTGAAATTCTGTTTTGGGGCACAGCTGAATGGTCAGAAGCAGCTTAGAAACTACAATTCCGACATCTATAGGAGCATTCTAAAAAAGAAAAATAATCACAGTTTTAAAAAGTAACATCTTAGGTGTTAGAATCTGAGACTGTAACAAGCATCTGGTGGATTGCCATTTACCCCATGAGTAACTTTGAAGCCGCCTGAGTTTGAACTAGGAACTGTACAAACAAAAGTACTGTGCCCCTGCCCCCGGGGCGGTAAACTGGGATTAGAAGACGTGGAAAAGAGAACTGGGGGCAGGGTGCACAAGAAACGGACAGCAAGTTTGGAAGTTTGATTAAACTGTTAAATTTTAATTTTTTTTTTTACATGGGGTTATATACACATAGAAGCAGAATATAGGGAGGGAGATGACATATGTTATTTTGTTTGTTTGCTTTTGGGGAGTGCAGGTGATTTTAGGGGGAGTACAAATGTTTTTTAGAACAAGATATTGGCTGGGTGAAAAGTTTACAGAAGAAGCAGGGCAGAACAGGTCACCATGTACCTGTTCATAAGATTTATTGGTCATTTGCTTTTATTTAAGTTAGTACTTTTTTTACCAAAGCTACCTGTTCATAAGATTTATTGTTTATTTGTTTTGATTTAGGCTAATACTTTTCCACCAAGGCTACAAGATTTACAGCTATCTGTTCTAGGGTTAGTACTTTCTCATACAGGCCAAGACTTTGTGTCAATAGGCACATATGGCTAACTTAGGCCATTAATGTTTAAGCAAGGTGCTCCCAACAGTACTGGTGCCATAATTAGTACCACACAAAGAGCTGGCTGCAATCTAGACAGAAGCACAAACTACATTTGGTACAACCAGAGATTGAGGTTATAAAATGTAGTTACAATTTAACAATAGAGTAACCCTTAAAATTCTATAAATTCTGCCTTCTGCAAATGTTGATCAATCTGCCAGAGAATAATGCCCAGCTTCCTTCACTTTTGAGAACATTCCGTGCTTTGTGTACTCATCTAAGCCAGTGGCTTAAGTACTTCTCTTCCCTGCCAAGTAGTAAATCACAAGGACACACTGACTGACGGGCAGCTCATGTCTACAGAGCACAACTAGACTGTACCTAGTTCTGCTTCTATGAACATTCACACAGGCCTTTTTTTTTTTTTTTTTTGAAAAGCTTCCTTTCCCTTGAGGAAAGACCCGGGGTGGGACTGCAGGGGACTGTGTGCACCTACCACAGGCTGAGTTGCTCAGCATCCCAACAGCACTACAAGCAGGTCCTAGGGCAAACAGGCTCAGAGCAAAAGGAAAGCCTGAGCTTGGAGATTTGCATAAGCTACCGACAGATTCTCAGGTTTCCATAAAGGTGTGCATCTTCTTGGAGAAGTCAGTAACTTTGCAAGTTGAGAAGATGTAAAACCAAATTCAAACACATCTAGTGACTCCTTGGGAAAAGACTGAAAATGCAAGAGTCTCTAGAAATACTGATTTTGCAAGACACTGGGATTCCCAGTCTAGGCTGAGGTTATAGTTAAAGTATCAGGAATCAGCATAATAAATTAACATGTCTAGGAGATAGACTCCATCATGAAAGCAAACATTCAGTACAGCTCATAGTCCATATTCTCAACTTGACCTTTTAACATTCAGAGGTTAAGGGGTCAAGAAGACTCTACTCGTTAGATCTGAAGGTGAAGTTTGAAGTGCTTCTGAGGTATTTATTATTTATCATCACTTAAAACATTGATAACTAAAGTTTATAAAGACTGCTTGTTTGGAAGATATAATATATTGTATGTGCATTAGCATGACATTAATCAATGGGCAATGAACAGTCTACTTTTTAACTGTTACCCAATTTATGAATGAAACAAGACTCAGAGCATTGCAGTTTCAGATCAGGAGCATTCAATGTTAAAGTCCACAAAAGTATTTCAAACTTGGGGGAAAAAAAACAAAAATCAAAAACCAACCCAACTCTGAATCTCAAACATTTCCAGTAAAAGCATTTTATAAAAGGGATGTTACCTCAGGATAAGGTCAGCAGGGACATGTGCAGATTGGGATGTCTGCTGACTGCACCCAGAGCTCATCATGCAGCCCACCTCCATGTCTTCTGTTTGTGCTGGGATAAAGCTAAAAGACACTGTAGGCCCAGCAAGTGCTGTGCCAATCTCCACTCTCAGGGGCAGACAAACAAAAGCACAATAGAGATTTTGTTTGTTTGAGACCTGATGAACTGAGTTTGATTTCCAGAACCATGAGTGGGAGGAGAGAACAGACCCAACGGTTGTTCTCTGATGTCCACAAGTACACTGAGCACATATGCGTGTATAGGCACAGCATCATAAATAAAAATTTAGCAAATAAATACGTACCATTTTAAAACATTTAAGAACTAAGACAGAAGAAAACACAATACAAAGCTACATAGTAACACCTATGCCCATCCTACAATACTGCTGACAAGAAATAAAACCAAGTGTACCTTCTCCCAGCTCAGGAAAGCTCTCAAACAGCTCAGGACCTCTCCTCTGGCTCGCTGCCTGGCAACCAGCTGCATCGCTTCACTAATGGCTGACTGGGAGAGAAATACTTCACGCCACATGTTGGCAATGAACAGAGTCAATTTCTCAGATTCTGGAAAATCTGTAAGAAAGAGGGATGAAAAGAGCCTTTATGTATGTTTCACCTAGGCAACTGATCTAAAAGGAGACACCGATTTTACTTCACAGGGGACTACAAGGCACCAGCAGCTGACAGGGTGGTGAGCGGACAGCCAACAGGGCTCTGGTCTTCAATGTTTCAAAACCTGTTCTCCCTTCATCTTTAGTCCCTTTTTAAATTGTCTTTTGTTTTAAGACAATTCTCATTCTGACTCTCAACCTCCTGCCTCAATCTCCCAAATACTGGGATTCTGGGAGTAGCTACCATGTCTGGCTTGGCACAGTGTTAGATTGTAAACTTTGTACAAAAGAAGAAAATGTAGTATGAACAGGTGGCACCAAAGGGATCCATCAAAGGACAGGAAGTTAAAACATCTTGCTTCCAAATTTCTTCAGGCACAGAATTTTCCCATTTGATACACATTAGGACAAGACAATTCCATTCATTTCCACACAGACATTAACCACTTGTTGAGTGACTGGACTGTACACTGGACAGTGGATGTTTAAATAGTCTGAGGCAGGACTCGGGAAGCTCTCCCTCTCAGGTGAGGAATGTGGACCAGACCTAGGAAGGGGCATGTGGAAATGCTAAGACAGGACAAACCCTCACGACAACTGCACTGGAAAACTGTTTTTTGTTTATAATATTAAGACAAATTACATGCTGAGAAATTCCAATCTTAGGTACATATCCAACATAAATGGAAACATCCTTACAGACTTAAGAACAGGTGTTTGTGATGTCTTAATTCACTCGAGCCTAGAGTTGGAAAGAAACAAGTGAATGGACAGGGCAGCACACTTTTACCTGTCGAACGACTGAGTATGACTGTGCCAAGCACCAAGCTCCTCCTGCAGAGAGCACCATGGATACATCGCAGAAGTTAGGCTGAACATGTCATGTGGATATGGAGAGTACACGATTCCTAGAGCACACTAAAGCCGACACACCTACTGATTTGTAGTGACAGCAGACAGACTTGGGGCTCTCCATCCCGGGATGAGGTGCTCACTGAGCGTATGTTGTTTGCATAGTTACGACGTTCTAAAAGCTCTGTCCTATTCGCACTGAAGGCATACCTTTCTTGCTATACTCTACTGTGGTTAACAGGATGGGTAGGTCCGAGTTCAAGCTTGATACACTACTGCTGTGTACACCTGTTCTGATGCCTGCTTCCTGCCATGGCACTTCTACATGCCTCACATGGCACATGCCACAAAGTCAACAGGAGACTGTGAGACAGGAAATGATTAAGGACTTATGAAGTCATAGAGCGAACATGCACAATCCCCTGTAAGAACAGGCATGCAGTCTGAAGCCCACAAGAAATGCATGGACTTGGCTGAATCACACTCCTGCCCCGCTGCCTGCCTTTGTTTTTCCTACGTTACCAGCGTTCAGCCCTTTCATGGTCACACAGCATGCATCCCATGATGAGGGACTGAACAGGTCAGTGAGTAGCAACAGTGTGGCCTCACCGACACAGACCCTGATGCAGCACTGTGCCACACGAGTCCCTGCCTTTTCCTGTTTATGAATACTCATCATCTGCTGTCACAAAGCACTCTCATTTGGATCCACAGCTGAGACTGAGAAAGTCTCAGGAAAGGGATCAGGTAAGTGAGGACAGCCCTGCTCTGCTCCTCTGCCTGCTTCTCATGAGTGAGGTACAAAGTCCATCTTACAGTCACTGCCATTTAGCCAGAGGCGCAGCAATGGAGAGCCACTGTACAAGGATCCCAGTCTGCAACCCAGGAACAGAGGAAATATGCAGTGAGCAACAAGAGACAATCTATACAAATACGTGTGCCAACGCCAGTAAGTCTAAACAGTCTACACAAACACAAGTACATGTGCCAATGTAAGTCAAGTCTAAGTATGTTGAAACTAGTATGACTAGGTGTATTACTTTATGATAGATCAAAACTTGTTTCTTAAGACAGGACCTCTAGACCATGCTAGCTTCAAACTCACGAGACTAAAATACTATTTTAAAGATTCAACCAGTTGAAAGAGAGAAGCACGTGTATGGTGAGTCTGCAGCAGTGGGTGTCCACACAGCAGTGCCGCACCCTGAACACACACCTTCCTTCAGAAGGCTGTAACAGAACAAACGAGCTCTTTCCAAGTCTCCAAGTTGCCGACAAATGCCCACATACACTCTGCACAGTGCATGGATGTAACTGTGATCCAGAGATGTCTTCTGAATCTTTAGCTCTGAGAGAATAGAGCGAAGTAAGTATTCTCCTAAATGCTAGATTGGGAAAAAGATAAAACAATTATTAGTGACACAAGAACCAATCCTAATTGGTATCTATCAGACAAATAAAACTTTTATAGCACCAGAATTTAGGCCACAGTAACTGGTGACAACTTGCCTAGCATGCTAGCAGAGGTGAGAGAATGCCCTCTGACTGACCTCTTGAGATCAAACTATAGATACCAGAGCAAGTCTGTAAATGCACCTACTTGCCTATGATGACATGGTCACCATTCAGATGAATTCTCACTTGTTCTTTCTGCTGAGAATCCACATGTGAATCCCTAAATATGTGCATTACACTCAGCTAATTGTACCCCCATTTGTATTTACTCTATTGTTTAGATTAAGTGCCATCTCCCTTTCCCTGGAAGAGAATTGTATCACTGGAAACAGCTATTCCCACAGAAGATAGTCTCTCAAAGACACATCAGCCTCTTAGGCTTTCTGAGAGGCATCCATCAAGGACAGTTATTGCAAAAGGAGACTCTCGATGTAACACTGGACACCGAAGGGTGAGTCAGCAGGCACTGGAATTACCTGGCAAAAGCTGAGGAATACTTAGCACACATAGCTAGAGTCCCTAGGAGCTACACAGCTAGTCTGTACAATGCTCTGACACTGTACGAACCACTATCCAAAGAAACAAAAGGCTCCATGTGCTGGCAATGTGGCAAGCTGAAGTATACCTTAAACTTAAAATGCCAGCAGCACCTGGAAATTAGAGATTCTGTAGGAGGTTCCTCCACAATTCTGTGTCAAGCTTCCACTCACTGTCTTCCTGTATTTCTAATCTACAGATGTAGGCTTCCATGTTGACAGGGGTAGTCTTCAGTGTCACCTGCACTAGCCAGTCCCTGCTAGACACTCATGCTTAACACATCCAGAGAGAGAAGTAAAGAAAGAATGGCTGCCACGTACCTTGTTTGTTGTGCTGAATTCATAAACAACTTCTTTCTCTTGATCTCTCATGACAGGCTTTTTGGAGATATTTCCCACATACACGTGACTACGGATGACAGGAAGCAGGTCAAAGGAGGACTCGGCAATCTTCCTCAGAGCCCGAGTTATGGCTATGTTATATGACTCTGCCATCTCCCTTGGGTTTACACGTAGAAGTGAAGCTGAGCTGGAGACTGGGAGATCAGCTGGCTCCTCCTCAGCTGGACCGGCTTCAGCTGGTGGGCTTCCTCCTTGGGGGTCCTTAGGGACTCCTTCCCCAGGGACATCCCTGGAGTCTGGTTCTGAGGACTCGGACTCATTGTCCAGGCGCAGTCTTTTAGCACTCCTCAGCATGGGGACTGCTAGTGTTCTTTTCCCACCTGCATCACGCTGAACACCCGAATCTTGTGACTTACCTTGGCTACAGTCACCAGCAGAGCTGCCCCCCGTTAGGACAAACGCAGTTGACGTTGAGGTTATAGCTTTGAGTCCTAGGAGAGCACTGACACGTCCTGGTAACACCTTTCCATCCACAGTGGAGCCTCGGGAGAGCTGCATGTTCCCTTTGAGGAGGCTGAGGGTCCGGGCTCTGGCAGATAACTCTGGGTACATGGTGTCAAGGATTTTTACGGAATTCTCCTGAGGCCCACTCACTGAAGCATGGCCTGGTGCACAGGATGGGAGTCGGCCAGGCACAGGAAGTGCGTGCTTTGGTGTGGCAGCACAGAACTGCAACGGAGAGGACACTATCCTCCCACTAGCTGTTGCTGTGGAAGGGGATGGAGAGGGATTGAGTGGGGAGGCCTGCTGGAGTTCTTCAGGCCATGGAGACAACACAGGAGGCCCTGGAACTTCACACAAAGGGGAAACATGGCCAGCAGGTGAGGGCCTTGAGGACGGACTAGAACTTGGTATCAGAGGCGACAGTGTCCGTGATGTCCTTGGAGGTGTGGCTATTAGCGGGGGGAGCAAAGGAGGCAATGGCGGCCCCACTTCTTGCCGGATCTTGCTCAGAGTGTCAGGGGAACAGTTGGTGGGGGTAGACATATCTGTACCTGCCACAGCAGGCTGAGCTTGGCTTCCTGGTGTTTTTGTGTTTGTTCTTTCCCCTGATACAGGCTGAAGGCCCTCACTAAGATGCACTTCCCCTCTGCCGAGTCCTGGTGTCTCTGTATCTGTTCTTTCCCCTGA
>JANHMN010000014.1:69270058-69291720 GCA_030674055.1 Rhabdomys pumilio
CCCTGATACAAGCTGAGGGCCCTCACTAAGATGCACCTCCCCTCTGCTGAGTCCCGATGTCTTTGCTAGCTTGCTTGTTTGATCTTTGTTGGAAACCTTTGATCGAGGCTTATTTTTACCAAGTGGCTCTAATTTCCAGTTATAATATGTATGATCAGATACAACTTTCTCGGTCTCAAGTGTCTGGTCGTATATCTGAGAACGAATCCAGATGCTAGGTTTCACAGGTCTGTTCCGAAGACGACTCTTATCAAAGTTGGCACTCTGACCATTGCTGGAAACATCCTCTTGGTCACCAGAGGGATCACTACCACATGGAGGCTCTTGAGGTAGAGGGCCAGAAAGACTGGCTTCTGGGGACTTCTCCAAAGAACCGTCGTCTAGGCCTCCCTGATCCTGGGAGGGAGCAGCATCCCCAAGAGTTTCACACAGAACTACTTGCTCCATGCCAGGGGAGATGGCCACACCGCTGATGATAGTCCAGTTGCCTCCCTTTTCAATCACGAGGTCTTGATCTTTATTTATAAGTACATTTATAACTTCGGAGGTCACTGCAGAGATCTGGTAGTGAAATGCCGTCTCTGCCACACAATCAGAATTCTGCTCTAACCTTGGTGGGGTTGGAGAGTCAGAACTCAGAGTCAACAGCTCCTCAGGTTCTGCCAGGCCCTCTTCCCCAGTGCTGAGGCATCCCTCAGAACTGGGCTCATCCTCATATCTGCTCTGAATGTGCTCAGGGTCGGACCTGCTACTTAGTGGGGAGCTGCCTCCACCATCCGCAGCTGAAGGTTCAGGTAATTCAGCAGTGTGGGGCATGGGGCTGGATGTTTCCTCAGGCAGAGCGTTTTCTGTCAGATCTTCAGCTGCCTGGCTGTCATGCGAGTTTACCAGCAATACGTGCTCAGTATCCTTCCCATCGCAGTCTACAGGGTTTGTATGAAGTTCTTCTCCAGTCTTGGTGAGAACATCAGATGGCAATTCCAGAGGACACTGAGCGTGTTGGCATGATTTCCTGACACAGCAGTCATCTCCCTCTGACTCAAGCCATTCTTCTGAGGCTCTGAGTAGTTCTTCTTCACAGAACCTCTTCCCACATTTCTTTGTGGAGATTTCACTTTGCCTTAACTCTTTGTTCATTTCTTCATTTACGGTTCCTTTGCTAGAACATTCTGAAACAGAGGCCTTTGAACTATAATCCCTTAACTGACAACTTTCAAGAACCATAACCACCTCTGATGTAGAAAGCTTGTCTATGTAAAGAAAAGTGCTTAAGTTACATTCTCGTAGAGCGGAGGTCAGGTCACCTACATCTGAGGGGTGTCCTGCCTCACCCACCGCAACCTCTGGGCCCCCCAAAGATCTACGTGAGTCTCCCGCGGCTTCTTGATGTCTGCCCCCCAGCACAGCTTCAGCCTCCTGCTCTCCTTCACTGCCACTAACAGCCTCATCCTCCATTTCAGTGTCTTCCCCTCCCCGCTCTCTGATGCCTGTATAGCAGTAGGAAGCCCCAGGGAGACTACTTTGAGAGGTCCCTTGTGTCTCCTCATCTGCGTGGCCAAGGCCTGCAGGGCAAACAGGGCCGGTGGGCACCCGAGCTCTGAGAGGAGTCCTGCTTGGCACTCTGGAAGGCGCGCTGGCACTCTGTGGAGCATGGTGAGAATCTCTGGCAACCACAGGGGCTTCAGGGTCTGCCTGCGGTCGGGGTCCATGGGGCATCTGTTTAGCAGGGAAGACTTCTGATGTCACCCCAGATGGAAGCCCACTGGCACGTGACTGTGTGGTTTTAGGAGACTTCCTGGGCTTCTGCAGCAAGTGTTCATTCATGACAGACTGGAAGAGGTTGTCTTCAGAGGAGAAAGGTAACTTATGATCTGTGGAACAACTAAAATTCTCTGTGAGCAAGGAGCCACTTGGAGAATCACAACTAGGTTTTTGCCAAGACACAGAAACTTCTGGAGAAGGGGTTTCTTCATCAGCTACCTGCTCAGGGACTTGTGCTATGAGGTCTTCATCTCTAACACAGGCTGCTCCTGATGGCAGAAGACCTGTCTCCTTGCCACCATTTACAGCAGGACTCAGTGTGCTCCCACGTGGCCGCCAGGGCTCCAGGTTGCTACTCGGCACCCTCTTGGGTCTTGCCTGCTTTGTTATGACTGACACTTGGTTTGGCAGTAGAGCAGCAGCTGCCTTAAATTCCAGAGGGATGGTACTTTTTCCAGGAGGTCCAAGCATAGCTGTCTGCCTACTGTTCTGCGAGGCTGGTGCAGCCTTCTCTAGCTGAAGCCTGGTCCTTTGCTGGTATTCCGAGGTAGCTCTGGGGCTGCCCGTACTACCTCGCCTTAGGACATCACTGCGGTGCCATGAGGTACTGTCAGTAGAGACAGGGCTCCTTCTGGTGAAGCCAGGCGGCGAACGTGCCAATGAGGTCCAGTCTGACTTAGGCAGTATAAGTGCAGTGCCTCGCCCTCGGCCTCCACACTGTCCTCCCCCTGTTGACTTCTGAAATACTGACTGGGGAAGTGAGTGTTCCTTCACTGTGCTTTTTAAAGTGCTGAAAGATTCCAGGCCCCTGCTCCTCCAATCACTAAAGGCAGATGTTCCTAATTTTGACTTTGGACTCAAAGTAGACAAGCTGTTTCCTGGGTCACTTTCTTTTGGAAAACACGCTGTTGGCTCAGACCGCATAAGAAATAGGTTTGAAGTCCTAGTTGGTGACTTTTGTTCTGTGCGGGTGACTTCTGCTGGAGTACCTAGCCATGACGTCTGGCGGTTACTACAGACAGACACTGGTACCGAGGTAGCAGAGGAAGAGGAAGGAAGACTAGCTGAACGCTCACGACCTGCTGCAGCTGCACATAAGCCTGACTGTGGAGTGGACTCCTGCACATCTCTTTCCCTTCTCTGAAAATGGCCAGAACCTGTCACACAGTGCGACTTGGAAGCAAATCCATCAGTGAATGTCCACTTAGAAAATCCTGACTGCGATGGGCACAAAGTTTTTGATGACAGGATTTTTCCTTCAGAGTCTGTAAGTTCACTGAACATCCTCTTGCCAAGGGGAGAATAGCAAAGCTCCGATTCCCCAGCTCCAGCTTCCTTCTTTCGCGCTGGGTCTCTGGATGCCATCTCCAGCCACGGTCTCCTGTTTTGCTTCAGCAGCCCTTTCCCAACTTGCACAGATTTATCTACCTCCCTGGCCTCCACCTTTCCCTCTGCCTCTTCTACAGAGTCGCCTCTGTCCATCACAAATTCAGATGATGCTGTCCAGTGCCTTGCTCGAGCTAGAGAAGATGTGGCTGAGGGCTCTCCCAGTGCTGTTCTACCAGTATCAAATCCAAGAGGTGTCAGTGTGTTTACAGCCTGGGCAGCTTCCAGTGGCCATGGCTTTTCTACAAATGTATCACTCCTTTTAATTTTTTCAAGCAAATCAAAATAACCCCGTGACCCTGCTGTGTAGTCTTCCAAAGCCGATCCCATAGAGTCTCTAGGTGGAACAGAATCACCATCGCTGGAATCTGTGAACTCTCCAAAGAAGGGTTCCTGAAAGTCACACAAATCACACAGACACTGTCAGCACAACTAAACACATTTAACAGAGCGGCTGCGTC
This sequence comes from Rhabdomys pumilio, assembly GCA_030674055.1. Classification (NCBI taxonomy): domain Eukaryota; kingdom Metazoa; phylum Chordata; class Mammalia; order Rodentia; family Muridae; genus Rhabdomys; species Rhabdomys pumilio. Next base: position 69,273,667 of record JANHMN010000014.1, read on the forward strand.
TAAGAGAAACTCTCAACGCTACACCTGTGAGGGGTGGGCCAGGCTCCATCCAACTCTTAAGAAGCCAGGACCTATAAACAAGGCCCACCCCTGTCCCACTCTACAGAACACTCAGGCTGGATCTGTTCTTTCAGCTCTCATGCGTCTAGTCCTGGGTTCTGTTAAAGAAGAGACTGCATACTGAGGTTTACTGACTTCTGGCTCCATCACCCTTTGGTTCCTCTCTTTGCCAGGCTCATGCTGAGGCTAGCTTCTGAGCCATGTTATTCTTCTGGGGACTGCATAGATACAGAAATACTTCTCCAGCCGGTGGCAAGTCACCTCTGCTCTAAAACCCCTCCTCACCTAGTGGCTCCCACCTGGGTTATGTCATCAACCCTGTCCTTTATATGCTTAAGGGTAGGGTGAGCTCACATGCTGGAACCTAACTATCCACATGTAAACACCCCTACTTGTCAACGCTTGAGGTTAGAGGACATCTCTCTTGGCCTTCCCCTACACTCCCCCCACCTGTCTTCCTCCCCTGCCTCTACTGATTTGCTGGTAGTTGCCAAGGACTCTGGCTGGATCCACACCTTTTCCATGTTCTTACTGAATGGGATGACCACAGCTCCATGGCTCTGCTTTACACAGCCAGACTCAAGTGTCTACACCCTGCTAATTCCCATGGCAGGCACCACGTGTTAACTTTAAATGAGACAAAGCACAGGTAGGAATCAGTCGGAAACCTGGTGGGAATTCATACAGCTCCCAAGGGGGCTCTGACTCCATCTCCCCTAAAGACCACAATGAAAATGTTATCAAGTACCACTCCATGAGTCACTTTTTAAACTGCACCAGTCTCTGGCCCCAATGCCACAACCTGTGCCCAGATATTAGGACCTAGTCCCGACCAGCATTCCTCCTCCTCCTGAACTGTTGATCTGTTCCTATTCACACTGTGACTAAATAGAAACTTTCTTACGAAAATCTGTCACAGCCCTTGCCTTTAGAGTCAAAGATTTCCCACCTCCCTAATAACACAGTTGAGTTCCCTAGGAAGACTCGCATGGCCCTTCCAGAAATCGCCCACAGGAAGATCCCCCAAGCCCCATCAGCCGTGGGTTGAACACTGCTATAGAGCGGCTCCTCCCCTGGAACCACACCCTCCTCACATCTTTCTGTCAAGGGCTCCTCTTTTCCCACCAGCCTCTCCTTGGAAGAGCTCTGCAGTCTGAGGCAGAGAGTGCCTGCAGGCTAGCAGAGCTCTCTCCCAAGCTGAGGAGCTCCATGTTGGGTCCTCCGTCACACCCCAGTCCAACCATGTATCCTCCATCACCTCTGAACTCACAGTACCTGACTAGGTGTCTGGAATACAAGTGTGTGTCAAGTCTTCTTAGGGGAGCAAACAGTACGTGAGCGTTTGAAGATATACCCAAGGCTGAAATGCTCCTGGGTGAAGGGTCAAGAATGTTAGACATGGAGATTTTTGTCTCTGCAAACACCCCATGTCTGCAAGAATATGCTTCATTCTCTCCATATTTATCTCATACTATACACTAGCAATACAAATAAATGCCACCTTTCTACGTAAAAACTGTAATTAAAGAAAAATAAAATGCAGCTCTAAGGCAGAGTGAAGAAAATCACAGCACATGTGTTGATCCAAAGGATCCAGACACAGCTTCTTCTTTCCTTGTTACTTCACAGTAAAACCGGCTAAAACATCAGTTTCCTGAGGACACTAACACCTCTGAAACACCCGGAACAAAGGACAGGCACATCCAAATGGGATTAAAACTCAGAAAGCCGACTCACAGGGGCCAGGGAAGAAGGTAAAGAGCCTGATGCCGTGGGAGGGGGCGAGGGCACCGGAGACAGAAGAGGAGGGGGAAGCCTGAAGAAGTCAAGTGCGGCCTGAAGATCAGCATCAGAAAAGTGCTCGTGGTCACAGACGCCGGTCCTGCTGCTGTCATCAGGCCTCTGCTCTGACACCTCAGGAGGCCTCTCCTCACGAAAATCACGCTCAGCGCTAGGGCTTGCCCCACTGGGCAGCTCTTCTTCTGCACTCTCAGAGGAAGAGAAGTCACCCTCCATCTCCATGGACAGCTTGGTGAAGAAAGAGCGCATATCTGCAGCTCCAGGAGGGCTGCCTTGCACTGGGAGCAGCTCATCTTGCCCAGAGGCTCTGGGTGCACTGTCTCCTTTGGCAGGTTTTTCTGAACAGGAGAGAAGCAGGCATCACATTGTTATTAATGCCATGGAAACTAACAAATTACATCCTGATGACAGTCAAATTACTAGCACAATTAACTGGAAATGAGTAGACGGCTTTAAGAAGGTCACCAATCAACTTCTAAAGTTATCACAGACTGGGAGAGGGTTGTGGGTGGAGTGGTCCATTGAGGCACCAGGACTAGCTCACAGCACAGCAGCAGGGACAGAGGCTTTACACATTGGGAGACGCTTTCCCTCAACAACAAGCTCATGTACCTTTTCTAGAAAGCCTATGGGTAGGTTTGATTTGATTGATTTCAGATGACTGTTCAGAAAGATAAAACTGTCGACTCAGCTTGTAGATAGAGATCTCTGTCTCTGTCACCCACTCCCTCCCTAAAACACAGCTAGCATGGTGTGACACACAGGCAACTATACAACTTTGTAGGGTGAGGGAGCCTTGAGTTTCATGAACTTCAGTTGATAACGATGATTTAGCCTAAAAATATGGATCCCGCGGGGTCACTGCAGTCACCAGATTTTGCACAGGAGCAAGACCTCTTCAGAGAAATGGGATTGTGCCAGTGGTACAGAAAGTCAAGGTGAGACTGGAACAGGGAGTGCCTAGGCAGGACAAGCATATCTGAGGCACACAGGAGCTGCTCTGGGGCAGCTTCTAGTGAATATGAACTTGCAACGTGCCGGAAGGAGCAGAGCTCCACTAACAGAAGAAACAGACAACGGAGTGAACAGTGGAGGGGGAGCATGGGACTGCAGTACACTGGGAAGCAGGAGAGCTACCCTGACATGAGACAGTAGAGTCAGCAGCGGAGAGGACAGGGGCAGCCTTACTTACATAAGAGTTCCTGGAACTAAATGCAGAAGGAATTAGATTAACAAAACAAAACAAAACAAAACCCTTCCCTGGGCACACTGGAAGCAAAGTAAGCAAGCGGAGGTGATCCTCAGTGAGTCACAGTGCATCACACATTCTGTTCTAGTCCCCAGCACAGCATCCTAAGCACAAGTGGAGTCTAAGACTAGATCCAGTGTGGGTGGGAAATGTGCCATATCCATGAGCCCACAGCTGGTTAACAGGATCGGGGAAGAGTTCTGATGGAACCATTCTTGTGTGAAAATAAAAGTGACTTAAAAGAAGCTACTGTGTAGTGCGGGAGGGAAGATTCCTTGGTCTTCCATATACTCCTGCCAAGCATGCCTTAGTCTTCCCACGTGCTCTGAGGAGAGCTGCTCCTGAAGGCTGACAGTCTCCGCTGGGGTCACAGTCACACTGCTTCACACACTTCCAAGTACCCACTCTCGGCTACACACTGGAAGCTGAAAGGCAGCCTGTGGCAAATGCTGTCACATTCTTGTCTTAGGAGTGTCTGTGGTGTCTCTCACCTGGGATGTGTCTGCTGCTCTCCCCGGACAGTCTGTGCGCAGTGTTCACACAGAGCCACAGCTCTTTCAGGAGAACTTTCACCTTCCCTGTAAACAGCAAAGCACAAAGATCAGGCACAGTCCTGTGATGTGGAGACGTCTTATCCAAGCAGGAAGCAGCACCCAAACCTGACAACCACTGTGCATAATGCTAACTAGTAACAAGGTCAAGCAAGGCTTCTGCTACAGTTTGAAGACAAGACATAGGTTTGTTTGCTCTTTTTTTCTTTCTTCTAGAGCAACGGTTCTCAATCTTTCCAATGCTATGACTCTTTAATATACAGTTCCTCATGTTGTGGTGATCCCCAATCATAAAATGATTTTTGTTGCTACTTTATAACTGTAATTTTCTAATGTAAAATCTGTTTTCTGATGGTCTTAGGCAACCCCTGTGAAGGGGTCGTGACCCACAGGTTGAGAGCCACTGTTCTAGGGAATGGCCTCCAAGGACCCAGCCCACTTGTTATTAAAGGCATTACAGCTTCCCTCTATCACAACAAGCTAGCCTGTGCCTGTGTTCCACAGTGCTGAGATGGGTACAACATTAGCAAACCATCCCTCAGTTACACGAGTCTATCAGCACAGGCACCAGATAACCATGTAGCAACCACCCAGAGGACTGATGGATGGTACAGTCCGTGGACATGAGGGGAAGGGGTAGAAGCAATATGCAGAAAGGCCTGCAGAGGGCGCCCACAGAAGAAGACTTCACAGAAGAAGACAGGCTTTCACAGGAGGGAAACTGCTGAGAGTAACTCCAAAAATATCTGGACTCTCAAACTGCTACAGAACCACTGACCCACGTTGAAAGACCAAAAGGAGACATGGGTAAAAGAGGCCTGATAAAAACCGTAAGAACAATATAATATTAGGGATAAAGCTTCTATAACTCATTAAATACACAAATTGCAAAAATAGCCATCAGGCAAACTATACTCGTGAGAATGCAGACATAAAGAGCGAGGTGAAGCATGGACTGAAGAACTGACCCGGCTGTTACAGTTCAACGGGAAATGACGAGCCCAAACCAAAGGTCTCTACAAGTGTCCTTAAGCCTGAGCTCTATGAAATGGGTAAAATCGCTAACCCAGGTCAAGAGAAAATTGAACAGATCAACCTTCCACGTTAAAATCTTCAGGAAATCAGCCACTGGTTTAATACAGTAAAGTCATCTTAGGACACTAAGCTATGTCACCATCAAAATGAAGCCCACAGATGGGGAGATCGAGACAAGCACGGCCGACAGAGTTACAAGTGAGTCTGTACAGCTGCCACCCACCTTTCCTGCTCCAGGTCAACCCGGTTACCACTGGAGGCTCCAGACCCCCAGGGCTGAGAAGCTTATCTGAATTATGATTTAACCTACCCCAGAGCCTGCTTCCAAATACTGTAATCCCCTTTGCTTAAATGACCTGACCACGGTCCCTGCTTAGTACATATACCCAAAGCAGCCAACAAGGAACCCTAAAAAAGAAAACACGTTACGTTTTCATCCTCCTGGAGAGCAGTCACAATGCCAAAGGATCACACGTGCCTTCTCAGAACTGACCCCAACGCTGGCCTTCCAACAAGCAGAAAAAACTCCTCGGCGCAGCTTTCTGACTGCGTTGTAAGTGGGCACCTATGTTTAATCTCTGAAAGGCGTCTTCTCTTATCACAATCTAGGGTGCTTATAGTACTTTCCACTCCACTGTCCCTGTGTATCAAGAGCATCTTTAATCATGACGAGCATGTCAGAGTGTGGCTACAGCCAAGTCCTACTCAGCTCTCCCTTTAAAGAAGCTTGCTGCTCGGACAGCTCCTCCTCCTGAGAAACCTACACAGTTCAATACCTACTGAGGCAACACTATCAGTGTGTTTAGGGATGCCTGACACGTTCATGATCTTCTCCTATGGATGCTGTCTATTGCCTCAGGTACTAGACACTTGATGGCTCAACTGCCATTTGAAAAGGGAAGGTCTCTTACTCTGTTTACCTTCAGACAGGTCAACAAAACACACCGGAGGCTTGCACGATATTGGACACAACAGCAGCACACTCTCTCTGCTCTAATCTCATTTCCAAGTGAGACTTGAAACATTCTGTGGCATGTCATCTCCTCTCCACACTGGGAACGGAAGCTGCCGTGTGCAGAGCCTGCAGACACAAGCACAGGCTTTCCTGCTCGCAATCCCACTTACAGTGGGTGGTTGTGTCCATGACCGTGACCCAGCAGCAGATCCAAAGGCCCATCATTGTAACTACCATGGTTTCCAGTTTTACTGACTTAAAGGCGGGAAGGATTTTTATCAATATCATATTTATGTGTTTGCTATATTAGTCAATGTTTATGAAGTTTCTAAAGAACTCGGGATGTGGTTACAGTCCTTACAAATGGTTGTCCTGGCAGTTGTTTCTTTAGCCTTCTACAACCTCTTCTTTCAAAGACACACACTGAAGCTCCCCCATGAAGGGCCGTTTCCTCAGGAATCCCCGGGAGGCTTGTCTGGCACAGTTCCACGTGCCTGAGTCTAGAATGTTTTCTTACCAGAACTCAGCATTCTGAACCCCTATTCCATACAGAATTGTTCTAAAGCCTACTTGTTCAGTTGGCCTTCCTGCTTTCATACAGACAATGTGAGCCTATCTTAAGTCAGCTCTGAGTACTTTCTGCCTCACTTGATCTGAGGCAGGCATGTGCTCTATTAGCCTGTTAGTTCTCTCTGCCCTTGTGGTATCAACCCACACTCACTACCTGTGCTTCTGACCAGGGATTCTCCTTTTCCTCCTCACAGATCAGCACTCCTGGCTGGATTCACTCCTTTGAAACCCTGGAGCAGGTGAATACTGAGACTTCTGGCTTCCATGGCATTTGGCATCTTTGATGCTGTCCCTTTACATTCCATTCTCAGAGAGCCCAGACTTCATCTCTCAGTTTAGGAATCAACTAGTAGTCTAGCCAACACTTCATTAGGTAGCTGGTGTTTTAGTTCTCAAGGTCCCTCATCTCATGTGACGCAGTGGCCCATGGGCATATTCCTGAGCATGTTCAAGGATACTAACAGGTCTGGGCATCTCTCTCATGTGTTAACATTCTTTAGTCTTCTACAATCTGAGGGCTTTCCCAAGACACTTGTACTTTTCAAAGTTTTAGTGAAGGGTTTAGCAAACTGATGGCAGACAAAAATCTCCTTCCTTGCCTACACTCTGAATCTACTGTCTGTCACTCACTGCAGGTCCTCCTTTTAGGAACCCTATGGAAGGCTAGTGAGTGGGCTCATTTATGAGAATTGAAACAGTGTGTATTAGCATCTTATTGGGGGAGAGAGAAAGCAGATAGCCCTCAAATCAGCCATTACCTACCCATTATTTCACCTCCGACAGTTCTCATTCACAGCCCACACTTTAACAAACTGCACCTGGGGAGTTCCTGAAGAGGACTCTAGCAATGGCTTCTAACCCTGGCAGGCTCCTCTTTAACCAGTTCTTTGTAGAACATTAGTGCTCTGGCGCTCTGACTGGGAGAAGCAGCCTTTAAAACTGTCCTTCCCTGTGGCTGTAACCATCAGCTTTCTATCTTCTGTTTCACTTTCCTGTACAGATGCTAAACCTCTATAGCAGTGGCTCTCACCCTTCCTAATGCCATGACCCTTTAATACAGTCAGTCCCTCATGCTGTGGTGACCCAAAGCCAGACAATTATTTTAGTTGTTACTTCATAAAAATAATTTTGCTGTTATGAGTCATAGTATAAATAGCTGTGTTTTCACACGGTCTTAGGTGATTCTGACCCCCGTGAAAGTCATTTGAGCCCCAGAGGGGTCATGACCCACAGGTTGAGAGTCACTGATCTAAAGTGTCCAGGAAAGCTACTTCTGTTTTTACAGACAGTGTATCACTAGCCAAGGTGACTTTAGATTCTGAATGCTCGTGCCTGGATACTCCAAGTGCTGATGCAGTGTGTGTGTCCTGCCTGCGCCCGCTGCCCTGTCTGAGCTCTGTGAGCAGCAGTACTTGACCATTCAGATGTGGCCTCCCCGCTGTATTTATTGTCCCCAAAACACATTGCAGACCGGTGGCTAGCTCTGCCTCACGTAACACTGCTCAGCACCCAGGAAAACTAATAAATTAATCTGAGAGGCTATAATCTAGGCAGAAACCTATCTTTACTTGCTGAAGAAAAGTGAGATTTTTATAAATACATTTCCCAGACAATGTCTTTGTAGAGTCTTTCTTTCATATATTTTGTAAGAAAATAGTTGGCTTTATGTACATGTATAAGTAAACCTGTATGTGTACAAATCTAAGCATCCAAAATAACAAAGTATCTACAAAGCCAGATTTTCACAGAAACTACGGCACCCTAGCCAGCCAAGCACAACAAGCAACAGCCAAAAGCAAGCAGAGCTGTCAGCATACTCACTTTTATCTATGCTTCCCTGCGAGTCACTTGAGATTTGTGTTCCAATGTGCCTCAACTCTGAAAACACATATGGAGAAGGGTTTAAATGAACACTGCACACTCAAACTGGCCCTCCACATAAGCACTGACCCAATACTCACCCTTCTCAGTTTTCTGTTTGGAAAATTCATCAAGCCTTTCCTGTGTGGGTGGGGGAGAAAAACCAAGAGTGCTTATGTTGCACAGACACTGTGCAGACACTGTGGGGCAAAGGTCAGACAGATACAAGGTAACAGTGACTACAGCCATAACTTGGATGCCACAGAGGCCCAGAGTCATAGCTGCTAAGTGTGTGCATCTTTTACCGAGTACCTGCGTCTACAGAAGCCCCAGTCAGGGATGTAAAGTGTGTGCATCATTTTACCCAGTACCTGTGTCTTCTTAAACTCCTTCTCAAGTATTTTCTTTTCATTTCTCAATTGCTTGAAGTCCTGAGTTTGCTTGACAGCAGCCTCTATATTTACCGAGTACAGCAAAGCAACAGAAAGAGGTGTGGATTAGTGAGACCTCCGAATCAAATGCAATCCAGCACAAGCTTTTTTTCTCCATGTCACAGTTACTGCCTATTCATCAAGCTACAGAAATGACTAAGGCTGGAAGGATCCTCTCCACACCAGGCATAGCAACTCCAAATCCTTGCATACAACACTGGCTTGTCAGGGACAGCGTACAGAGCTATGGATTGTGAGCAGATCATTCATTTCTTCTTTATTCAAAGGCACCAAACAGTGCATACATCAGTAAGAATCTAACCAGAACCAACATCACAGAGACATGTACATGTGCCAATGCAAAGGATAGCAACTATCATACAAGACCCCAGTAACAGTTCTTTTCTCCCCAGGTTTGACTGTCCTCAACACTTACAAAGAAAATTACTTTTGTTCCATAAGAAAAAAGGTCACATTTAACTTCACTGAAGGTCTGGTCTTTAAGTTGCATGCATTCCCTCAGGTACTCCACTCATCTCCAGACAAAAGAGGACGAGGCTAAGAGCACTCATGCACTTAGTACTTGTCAGTGCTCACGAGATGGATAATCTAACCATGCACAGTTGAATCTACACTGAGGACGTAGACAAGGAGTACTTCATCACTCTTGCTTTAAATGGCCTTTTCCAACTGAATTTGAACTCCTTACACGGAAACACCTCATTCTGAAGCAGAACCCAACTACTGTGATGCTGGGAGTCAACCGAGGCAGACACCTGTTACCATGTTGGCCAGAGTGACAGCACAGATGCTGCCTGTAGCCGAGAACACACATGAGTGACTACAGACAACACCAACAGTCCATGTGAGCTGGCCACTGGAAACCAGTTAAGAAGTAAGGACAGAACAGATCTCAGTGTGGCCCTTTTGCTTTCTGCCTACTCAGAAACAAGTACAAGTAGGAAACCTCATAGAATTTTCTCTGCGTGTGCCACAGAGATCTGTGTGCAGCAGTGCCTTGATATCAACTTGGCCCAGATTTGCATCATTTGACTGGAGGGAACTTCAATTGCGGAAATGCCCTCCATAAGATCAGGGTGTAGGCAAGCCTGTATAGCATTTTCTTAATTAATGACTGACGTGGGAGGTCTCAGTCCATTGTGGGTTGTTACATCCCTGAGTTGCAGGCCCTGGTTTCCTATAAGCAGGTTGAGCAAGCTACAAGGAGCAAGCCAGTAAGCAGCACTCCTCCATGGTCTTTGCATCAGCTCCTGCCTCCAGGTTCCTGTCTTGTTTGAGTTCCTGACTTGACTAAGACAAATCACAACCTTTTCTAGTAACCATGAACTTCACTTGAAACAAAGAAAGATAGACCTGAAACTGAATCATTGCATCTCCTTCGATGCTGCCTGTTTAGTGCAACAGTAACAGAGAAGAAGATTAAGGCAAGCCCCCACATACTCATCTCCACACAGAGCTGCTAGAGAGGAAGTGACACTCCCCAGCCTCACACACAGCACAGGTCTGTGAGACGATGGCTCAGCTGGTCAGTGAGCAGCAGCTGCACGTACCTTCCAGCTTCTTCACCTTGGCTTCTAGTTTCTTCTTCCTAATAATAAAACCTTGTCAGTTAGACAGCAAAGAAACTCAGTTGATCACACGTCACTCTAGTTAGTAAAACTTATATAAGAGATTTTGCTCACAACTAGTGTCACACATCAACTAAATTACCAGCATATGATCTCATGGTAGAAAGAGCCTGAGGAAGAACTGTACCAATTAATGTGCAGTACTTCTAAAGTGGGGTTTTAAAAGCTGGCTTCTGTTTGAGAAACACAAAATGGGCCTATTGAGTCTTTGCCATAAACACATGGGAGACCTCTTTCTCCTCCAGGACACTAAATGTCATCTCTGAGCTGTGACCAAATGATCTCCCCCGTCATCCAGCACCTAACCCACCGGGCATTTTTTCAGGAGCATGCAGTGCACAAGGGAAGCAGTCAGTGGAAGCTTCCCTTGGTCTAGGATGGGTTTGTGAGATTGAAGAAGACAGGAAGCTCAGAGCAGTATCTACACACTGGAATGTCCCAGCCCCATCAAACAGTGACACACACAGCTCCACAGGTAGTCCCAGGGATGTAGCTGACCTACCAAAACATGGATGTAAGCAAGATGCTTCTAACAGCCCATTTCATTAACAAACCTTGCCAATGAGATACCACGCATGATGCCTGGAGAGGACTGTGTCTCAGGACGCACAGGTGCAGCTCACACATGACAAAGTATGTTTGATAGCTCTGAGCACCCCTGCATCACCAGATGACCTTAATCACAACAGTCCTGACCCCTCTGAGACAGTGGTGGGAACTAGCTGAGATTAGTCCACGTCTACATAGCTAATTACTTACAACCAATGAACAGAAACAGGGGGGAGAAGGAGAGAAGAGAAAACCAAAGAAAAGAAAAGGAGGAAAAAGAAAAAGGAAAAGGAAAAGGAAAGAAGAGAAAAGAAGGCACCATTATTTACAGCTGCTCTAGGAAAGCCACTTACTGGGCGTCAGTTCTCAAGCACTCTTCTTTCACACGAGCATATTCCTGGTGAGTGTCCTGATACAGCTTCAGAGAACTCTGACAAGGAAAACAGGAAACAGAAAGATCACCCCAAGTAGTCATCGACCCTGGTCCTCACCTGTTTCACCATACGCTAAATGCCCTGTAGCACAATACTGAATGCACAGCCAGAACTGTCAGCAAGGCCCAGGAGTCCCTCAGCACCTCCATGAGTTGGCTAGGTTCCTAACAAACAGCTGACAGCATGGCAGAGCAAAAGCTACTCAATTCCCAGCCACACGCCTGCTAATACCAAACAGCTGATATGTTCACCTCAGGAGCTACAGTAACAGACTTGAAGCTGATATTGGTACATTAGTATTGTCAGGAAATGGAAAGCAAGTTTATCAATATTAACGTAATCGATATTAATGGAAAATACATGAATCGTCTGCCATGATGACCTTATGGACTGGGAAGACACTAAGTTCACGTGGTCTGTACTTGGCATTACTCTGACATTAAGAGCTCTGAGAGATGAACTTTATCAAGCCTTTTTCAGAAAGGATTTGACAGATGGGCTTATTCATGCAAGTCATGGTCACTGAATGACTATGAGGGTCTCCAAGGTTCATTCATCCTTGAGGACATACAGCAGACATTCCATAACCAAGAGTATGTAAGACTGAACACTGTGATTGGCTACTTAACTTTCACTGCCATTAAGTGGGAAGAGGAAAAGGAACACTGATGTGTACCTTCATGGAGTACAAGTGCTAAAACCACAACATGAGGATGAGTGACAGAGAGCGGCTACCTTCCAGGGGAAGAGCCATCAAGGACACAGGGTGGGATAACCATGGATAGCCCGCCTCCCCTCAGACCACCCCGCCAGGCTATAGATGCTCCTATATACACGGTCCATAAGCACAATGCTAGGACTCCTGTAAAAACACTAACTGTCACACAGGAAAGCATTTAGAGCATTTGGAGTTGACTGTTTCAGGGGCCTGACTTTGAAGAGAGCCTGTGAGAGGTCAAAGTATCAGTTTCCTATCCAAAGTATCTCCTCCCTCAGGTAAAGGACCAGACAGACATTCACCTGTAAGACCTTGAGAATGAATGCTGCTCTCTGTGGACCTCAGGACCCCGAGAAACCACAGGGCCTGTGCATGGTTCCCCAAACACTGAACCAAGCTGTCAAGACCTTCAAATTAACTGACTCAAGATCCATGAGAGAGCCTCAAGGACATCTCAACTCTACTGGAGCAGAGGCCCTGAGTGCTGAGCTGAGGCTAGACCAGCACAACTAATAAAATCATTTGCCCACACGCTGCTACACAGTGATCCTCCTATCACTAATTCTACATGTCTATGTTATTTCACACTTAAGTCAAAAAAAAAAAATTTAAGTTCAAAAGAAAAAAAAAGGGTTACTCAGAGATCATAAAAGCCACAATTTACACCTAACCCTCTCAACACTTCGGAGGATTCCCGTGATTCACTTTGAAGCCATCCATCAGCAGGAGCAGGATGCTCAGAGTGGAGACCCAGAGGGCTTCCACCAGCCCTTACATCCTTTGCCAACATGTAAATGCTCCCGAGTCCCATCAGTGAGTGCATAGCTAATCCTAACAACTGACAACGACCCTCCACAGGAAAGAGGCTCAGACACCTTCTTCTCCTCCAGCTCGGCTTTCAAGGACCCCAACTCTTCTTGACACTTCTGCAGAGGAGAGATCTTCTGGAGCATCTGCTCTACTTGATGATGCAGCGAGCTGTTCTCTCTGAAAATGCACAAAGTGTTGGCGTCACTGAGCAGAAACAACTGGAGTGTGTTAACAAACTAGCTTTGAAAGTGTTCCTGCTCACACTGAAGATCAGATTACTTTCTGTCTTTTAGGCACATCTTTTTAGTGAGACTGTATCAAAAAGCAACATCAGACACTAGTCCAACAGACATCGGTGCATGGGAGGAGCTGTCTGAGGACACTGTGCCAAACACCTCGCACTCAGAATCTTCATCTCCTCCCCATTTTTCCCAATTAGCGGTACAGCATCTTACAATCTGATTTATAACCCCATGTTAGCTTCCACTTGATAGCTGTATCAGAGCAGGAAACATCACTACAATTTTCGTGGTTTTACTTTGGTATAAACAACACAGATACATGGCACTGAACAGTGTGACTGTGTAGGCAAAACTAACACGAGAACCTCAGCTTCGGTTCACACAGTGGTCAACGAAACAGTTACTGGAGCAAACCACGAGGATGCAGTTTGAGACCTATGCCATAACTATATTGGAGCATTGGACAGGACGATGCAACCTGCTTGTAAGGAGCACCCAAAGGAGTTTCATCCACGACAGGTCTCTGGCCTGCCACACAGGCACCTCCACCCAGGTCTCTGGCCTGCTATAGCCACTCCTACCCAGGAATTCACAGCTGTGAGCACAGCTACAAAAGCTAGGCAGCTCACCTTCTTGCAAACTGCAGCTGTAAACCTTGTTAAAGAAAACTCAGAACTTTGTCTTCTGACATCTGTTTGAAGATACCTCTGCCTTACGGTAATCACGCACACCTAGGCTAGAGCACTAACGCACACAATACGCACATCCCTCTAACAGTGGTGAGTCTGCATTAACCCTATGTCCCCGTGTATGAACCTATGGTGGTGTGAATAATAATGGCCCCCACAGGCTCATATATTTGAATGCTTAGTCACCAGAGAACTGTGCTATTAGAGGATTAGGAGGTGTGGCCTTGCTGCAACAGGTGTGGCTTTGTGGAGAAAGTATGTCACTGGGATGAGCTTGGAGGTTTCAAAAACCTCACACTAGGCCTACCATTTAAAGCCATATATCTATATACCTATAAAACTCTGTCTGTCTATCTATCTATCAGCCTACAGATCAGAATGAAGCTCTCAGCTACTACTCCTTTATGCCACCATGCTCACCACTATAATAACAGACTGACCCTCTGAGAATGAAAGCAAGCCTCCAGTTAAATGCTTTCTTTATAAGAGTTGCCTTGGTCATGGCATCTCTTCATAGCAACAGAACAGTGACTGAGAAAGAACACAAGTCAAATCATCTATCTATACTAAAGCCTTAAATAAATGACTAATTAGAATGACAAGAATTAAGACTAATATAGCTGATGGAAAATACTTTTATTTTTGTATACATTAGAGCCTCTGAACAGTCCTGAAGACAAAAGTGAGTCCCTCACGAAGCACTGGGGCTACACTACTTCTCAAGGTCAGGAAGTGTTCATTCATTCATTCATCCCTTCATTCCCCTCACTCTACTGTGGCCACAGAAGATGCACTCAGGTTCTTCAGAAGAGGTAGGGCAAGCGGTCGAGCTACATTAAGCCCAGGACACTGGCGCCTAGAGGTAGGAGAGCTTTACTTCTAAGCTGTAACAAATATACTTGGGGCTAATGCCAAAGTGGTTTTAAAATTAGTTTCTGTAGCTGACGCCAAATATCCCATCACAAAACAAACCTCTGTATCTCAAACAACAACTGCAGGCTTTATCTATTTAAAGAACTTGTACTGGGTGGGGTTGGCAATATGGCTCAGTGGTTAAGAATAAGCGGTCTCCAGTTCAGATCCCAGTACCTATAAGGGGTTCAAAGCTACCCGTAACTCTAGATCCAGAGGCTCTAATGCCCCGCTGACTGCAGGAGCAGTGCATCATGTGCACAAGGCCACACAGGGACACATCATTTATACATTTTTGAGAAGGAATCAATTGTTTATTTTTATTTAAATTTTGATAGAGAAGTTTATGCCATTTCTCTAAAAGTGCTTGTGGGAACCATTGCTCTAAGTGGCTTCACAGGACTGCAGGGACCATGGACCTCTGCAAGAGCAACATCTGCCCCAGCGCTGAAAAGAGCCCAATCCCTACATGTTGATTTTCTGGGAAGAAATGTTATTATGTTCTTTTGAAAGAGATTTAAACCAAGGCAGCTGTTACAAAAAGATGTGGCAAAACCAGCTTTTTCTTGAAGATACCTACCCTTGCTTAGCCAACAAGACGATTATAGGCTGAGAATTGTACTACAAATATGAAAGTGCATTACTTACGTAATTTGTGGATATACACATTAATAAGAACAAGGTCAATTTCCTAGCCATATCAGCAGTCTCAGTTAAAAACACCAACCAACAAGCACCGCTGTAACTACCGCAACATCTACAAGCCTGAGGCCACGGCATACACAAGAGGAGCATCCACTCACTAAACAGCCCAGGACCCTAAGAAAATCAGAGCAAGCAAGAGAAACAGCGGGTCTGCGAGGCTGCCTCAGTTTAAGTTCCCCACTACACACCCATTGCTACCACACTGAAGCCCTGCTGTTGGCTGCGTTTGTAACATGGGCTCCCATTAAGCCAGCAGACACTGCCTTTCAAAAGGTAACTGTTAAGAGGGGTCCTCCTATCTTTTTGAGTTATTAAACATAAGTCAGTGCCAACATCCAAAGGGAAAAGCAAGTAAAGGATATCATCGCATTTCTTCTGATATTCTGTCAGCAGGTTACTGCAAAAAGAGAAAAGAGCAGTTAGGCTCCCATGTCACTGGGCAAGCACACCACAAAGAGATATGGCTTACTTCACTCTAGCTGGCCTCTCCCCTTTGGTCCCCAGAAACAAAAACATGCTGGGCTGATATCACCTTGACTCCTTAATGCACTACACAGGAGCTTTTGATCTAACACAGGAGACTATCAAGAAATATTAGATAATGTGGCATAAAACGGTGAGGAATTTGACACCAAACAGAACAGTTTTGGAGAGAAAACAGCTTTTAAAATCCAATTTGGCAAATATAGTTTTATAACAAAGGCCTGTGAGCCACTAAAGCAAAGGGCTCAGGGTTTCTACCCTAGCCAGTACCACGAGGCCACTGTGGATTCCAAACCACCACCCACCTCAGCCAGCTGGAGAGACTGGCAGAGGTCTTCCAACACGCAGATATACTTACTCTGTATTAATAATTTTTTGTTTCAAGGCAATTAATGCTTCAACATATTCATTTAAGTTCTGAAAGAAAAAAAGCTACAGTCAGCTATTTACACTTCTATGGCATTTCATTACATGTAACTGTCCTAAGACTTGTAAGTATAAAACCTAGTTTAGGGAAACATATTAACAGAAATGGGCAAACCTCCCCACACACTGTGCGACTCCTCTGGAGCCCAGAACCCGACATCCTTGGGGAGAACTGCATGCTCTGCTACACCGAGGTCAGAGGGCGGCAATAAGTCACTGACTGCTTACTACTTAGCAGAAACATAAAAGCTGCCAGAAAAATACAGCAAAATAACAAAAATTAAGATAATGTGACAGAGATCAAATATTATAATGGTTTCACGATTAAGTTTAAAAGTAATTTTGTGAGATCTGTATTTCACTGCTGGAACCAATCACAAGCTGGTTCCAAATCCTGCTAGGAAACTGAAGATTAAAGCATTCTTATTACACCCGTCCAGGCATTCCCAACAATTAGAACACAGATTTTTCATTTCTTTGGCTGAGTTCTTTAAGTGTTCATTTTCTAATGAGTAAAATCTTTAAGAGTGACATCAGTGTTTTAAATATACCACAGTAGCTTTGCGGCATCTCAGACCAGTAAGTCTGCACCCAGGGCTACACCCACCCTCCTATCTCAAAGATCAGCCTCTTCTCAATGCAGAGGACTGGGGAGCAGTAGCATTTCTATTTAGAGTGCCCATACTTTTTGCAGTTACATGCATATACTAGCTAAAACAGACCAGAGAGGCTAGAATCGATGTGAAAAGGGCATGTCCTCTGCACTCTGCACACAGCTTTCCAGTTCTCTTCTGAAGGGAACTTGGTCCTGCCTAGTCTTTCCTAACAGCGAGCAAAGGATTTCCTTGCTTGAGACACTTCACCTTGGCTGTGACCTTGGATAGTCTTACAGGAGTTCATTAGCATTTACTTACTAATTCATTTGTGTGTGTACGAGTGTGCTGTGGTGTGTGTGGAGGTCAGAGGTCAGCTGGTGGAGTTGGTTCTCTCACCTTCACAAGGGTTCACTGGACGGACATGCCTGGGTAGAAAGCACTGTTCCTGGCAGGGCCCTCTCCCCAGCCCCACCCTACCCCAGTGATGAGAGGTCTTCTCAGTCACTTCTGGACATTCTTCCTCAACAAGCTGCTGGTATAACACTTGCCTGGTGCTGCAGCTGCACTGCACTGTAAACTACAGTGTTTGACAGGTAGCAGCCTCTCATCAAATCCTACGCGTACGCATGCTTGCTAAATAATCATTCAAGGACATTCCCACAGCAACCAGACATAGCTAAATACTGACACAGCTGAGTATGTCTGAGTATGTGTGAAGGCTTTGTTTCCAGAAGCAAATGTAGCAGGTTCTTTATCAGATGAGATTATTCTATGTCACCTAGCACTGCTCTCTTTATATATCTATGTCTGTTACACTTTTAGAATGAGGACTCCCGAAACTTACAACAAATGATGACAAATCGACTCTGAAGCAGTTTCAGCACATAAGCTACAACATTTAAGTCTTTCATTACATATGACATACTTTCTACATGGACTACAATCATGTGTAATGGTTCAGCACGGCTTCTGAACATTGTCAAAACACAGGAAAGCACACGGACCTTGATATATCCACAGTACCAACATTTCACATTTCTGTCTGGCCCTGAACACTATGTTTAGTACCAACTCAATAGCCTTGATGCAGTCAGAACCCATAAAGCTGAAGAGTCTCTACAATAAGCAATTCCAAGAAGGCGAGCGCATCCACAGAAGGAAATTAACTCGGCTCAGGAATCTAATACATCTACATTGCATTACAAGAGTGCAGTGTAAGATAGGACAGATGTACTTCTCACCACTACTCCAACAGTACTGCAGGGACTTAAGGGAGCACCTGAATCTCTATGCTTATGTGGTCACCTCTGTGTAAGAGTCCTCCTTAGAC
>JANHMN010000014.1:69291730-69358567 GCA_030674055.1 Rhabdomys pumilio
CCTGCATCTCTAGGCTTACGTGGTCACCTCTGTGTAAGAGTCCTCCTCAGACACTCCTAACCCATGTCAGTTTCTATGTCCTGCAGGAATACCATCTCTGGTGTTCTTCTAGTTTCTCAAGAGGGTCTTACATGTGTGAAGAAATATAACTAACTTGTATTTGTTGTCTATAACAACTTGTTCATTTTACAAAAATGCCACTTACAAACAGATGCAACATTTGTACAACAAAATGCACCACGTAACTATTCAGGAGTGTCAACAGCAGACACTGCACACACAGCTGGAGGATCCAGAGGCCCAGGACAGTACTACCTTCTATACTATGCTTGGGCGCCAGCTCTAGCTTTCCATTCTGTGAGGGAAAGTGTTCCTCTGCCATCCAGCCGGAAGTCAGTCTTCCCAAGATGTCTTACCAGACCCCACACTTGGGGCATAAGTGTTGACCCATGGTAACCGAAAGCATGGGGTGAGCAAACTTATCTGAGAAGGGCTCTTCCTTTCATCCCAGTCCTTTGTCTTCCAGGGAGGAAGGGGTAAGACCCAAAAGTTGGCACCAGCTCTTCAGTAAAAGACTGATCCACAATACCACATAGCAGTCCAAAAGGCCCTGCACACTCAGTTTGGAGATAACATAGGCCCCCTCCCCAGATCTTACTGAACCACCAAAGATTTCCAAACCTGAGCTAAAATAAATGGAAAATGGGAGACTAAAGCCAGACTTCAAGTAAACAAAAGCAGACAAGCAGACAAGAAAACCTCAAACGATGGCACACTTGAGTTAAAAGGACACAGAGCACTCAGAATATCAGACACAGGAGCATCCACTACGGTGTCTGTAAAAGAAAGGGAGAACTGGTGCTGACAGGAATGAGAAAATTGACTCCCAATCACAGATGATGGCTGTTGCCACAAGACTAAGCATTACACTCTTGGGCATACACTCAGAAGAACAGAAGACATATGGCCATGGCAAGTTCCTTAGCAATATTTACAACAGCACTCTTTACACTGAAAACAGAAACATAAGCTTAATGCTCATTAAAGGATGAATGGCTAAGCCACCAAGTACTGACAATGAAAAGCAATGAGCAATGCAACTACTAGATGAAGCCTTACATACGACACAGCAGACCCTGTACACCAGCCCATTCCTGTGAGCTGTCCATAATAAGCAAGCCCACAGAAGAGGACTTGGCAGAAAACAGAGGGAGAAGGAGGCTGGGATGACTGCTGGCTGGGAAAGCCTTCTGTGAGGGCAGGTGGAAATGCTTCAGAACGAGTGGGTAACCACTCAACTGCTAGATGTATAAATCACTGACTAACTGTACACATTAGACAATGCATTTTACATGAATTAAATTGCAGCTAAATTACAGAAGAGTTTAATTACAGACTCAAAAGTTCTGATCACAGTACTCAACAAAAAAATCTCAGAAAAGAAAGCAAAATTAGAGGTGAGAGAAAAGAAAAATTTACCAAATTTTGGTGTCAGAGGAAATGGTCTCAGGCCCAATAATAAGCGCTCTGGGCAAATCACATGGAAAAGACAGAAAGACATGGGAGATACAGTATCAAGCCTTGGGCCCCATCTTCAGTTTTTCATTATGTGACAGAAAGTGCATCTCCAACGTCCAGTCAGAAATCTGTGGCTCCCAACAGGATGCCACCCATGGAACACAAATAGGACTTTAGAGGGTAGATATAGAATAAAGATCCTCTAAGCAAAATGAACACAAACACTCGAGTCCCAGGTCCCTGACTGCTGGTGAGTGAGCACATACCTCAGCTTCTGTGGCCGTCTCTCCCCCCATGGATTGTATTCCCCTTAAACCATGAGCCAAAACAAAGCTGATTTTGCTAAGTGTTTTACCATAATAACAAGAAAAACTAAAACTAAAATGCAACTACTAAACCAAGCATGGTGGTGTATGGTTATAATCTCAGCATTGGAAGGTGGTGGGAGGTTTAGAAGCTAAACTCAGCTACATACATACATACATACATACACACACACACACACACACACACACACACACACACACACAGCAAAGAAACAATGAAGGAATCAAAGGTAATAATGTAAGTCAGAACATAACTGAGTTAACCTGTGACCACCATCTCCACCTCACTAACTGGAGTTTCACACCCTGAGGACAGCAGTGAGAGGCAAAGAGACAAGGGAGACGGTGAGAGGCAGAGACAAGGGCAAAACTAGTGCACCACCCTCAAATTCCAAGATTACAAATCCAGACTAAATGTCTTCAACTAAAATCACGTAACAAATTTACTAATTTTCATTATAAAACGAATTCATTACTTCTATCCACATAAAAGCAATTACAAATGGTGTCTTTTGGGAAGATTATACAGACAAGGCTGTTGGTTATCTTAATAGAACATTAGAGTTTTCTCTCTTAACACTGATCACATAAAACTCTGCCTTAGAGAAGCAAACAGGGGGGTGGGTGGGGATGTAAAACCACAAAACTTAACACCCTAGAGCAATGGTTCTCAACCTGTGGGTGGAGACCCCTTTGGGGGTCAAATGACCTGTTCACAGGGGTCACTGAAGATTATTGTAAAACATGGATTTTTAAATTACAGTTCCTAACAGTAGCAAAATTACTGCTATGAAGTAGCAAAGAAAGTAATATTATAGTTGCAGGGTCATCACAACATTAGGAACTGTATTAAAGGGTCACAGTATCAGGAAGGTTGAGAACCACTGTGCTAGAGAAAAATTATACCCTTCAGCTCCTTCTGCACGACTCCCAAGGCCTGTGTGCATGTCGATATCCCAGTATAGCCAGTTGGACACTGCAGGGTTCCTAACCGAACATTTTTTTCTTGTCTTCCCACCCAGGTTTATTTATGTTGTTTGGAACTGAACTTCCTGAATAGTGAGATCAGCATATGAGAATATGATGAGAATATGAGAGGTGGAGGGCCCTCTGGGTCCTACTGACCCACAGTAATGTGGGAAGGTGGGGTTAACTGTCCAACAGTTCTAGGGAAGGGAGGGAGTGCTCTCTGTAGGTGTCTAACAACTTTTCTTTCAGCATTCCCACTTTAAGCTCCTGGAGCTTCTTTACAAGTTGAGGATCCTTTAAATAAAATATTTCTGACCAGTTTCCCGGGGGCTATCTGCAGCTATTACATGCTGCTCAATGCTAATGCAAAGTGCATAGTCCCAAATGTTCCTCAAAAGGAAAGTGACTTCCAACAACCAATTCCTTGGCTTAATCTGAAACTGTGTAACTCAATGCTTGCCTAATTTACATAGCACCAACAGACAGACTCAGGCCAGCATTGGTTTTTGTGACTGCTGAGTTTCTAAAACATGTGGCTCTGGGCTAAGATCAGTAACAAATTACTACAACCAAGAGTGCTCTGTGAAACTATCAAAAGATACTTATGATGCTGGGAAGCACAGCTGCCTTTAGATACATTTCTGACACAGCAGATAAAAAGGCAACTGTATCCTCCATGCTAAAGAAAACAAGGGCCAGACCAACAGCAAGGTGTTCTGCAGGCAAAGGACTGTTCAATTCAGAGATACACTAAAACTCCAAGTCAGAACGAAGTCCAGCACCAGAGCAGGTGCAACTGTGGAAATACTATGTGGACATCTTCTGCAGGAACCAGAGGTATCAGTGGCTCCTCCCAATAGTTCTCTCCTAAGAAGTTTAAGCAACACACTGCAAACACTTGCTGTGGTAATGTCCAGTCATCTTTCTCCCCAGTACAGGACAGTGACCCAGTTTCCACATAAGTATCCTTATCTATCTCTTTCATCCCTCCTCATTCCATGCTTTCTTCTTCAAGGGCCCAGACCCAGCTGCCAGACTCTCTTCAGAAGCTAGAGATTGTCAGAACTCAAGTGACTGAAAATACTACCTAATCCCTGCCCCAGAAAAAGATTCTTACTCCAAGCCCACAGAAACCTAAAATTAGCTTCCACTTCCTTGGAAGTACATTAGGACAATTCAAATATACTTCACAAACATCTGAAAAATAGCTAAACCTCCCCAGTCTAATGTTTTAAAGCTTTAGTCCCAGATTTCCAACAACTTTTCCACCTCAGCTTCCTTTCCTTCTTCCATCATGTGGTTATTCAAAGGCTGAAATCTTGGTACCCTCCACATCCTGGACATGAGAACCATTCCAACATTTCACCCGGTTCTGGTTCTCACACTCAGGGCTTTTCCTGCTATCATTCTGTTCCCTAGAGCTTTGATGAACTCCTGGCTGTAAAGCTCACTAGGTCACATTAGTGAGATAATTTACCTTTTGTCAAACAGCTCCCATTCATCAATTCATCTTGTGCCTTCCACCTGTGACTTTTAAGCTTTTACTACACACTTTGCTTTGGTGATGTTAATGGACAAAAGCTTCCATCTCTCAACATACAGGATATAAGCACAAAGCCTCCTAGGATGTTCTATCATCTGCTAGGGACTCATCTTCCCAGACTCACTTTGAAAATTAAAGATGTGTTCCAGAGACAGAACTCCACAATATCTTTAGAACACTACTGCCTGCAAAACCTTTTCAGAAGCTACCCTCCTCTTGGTGGGAACACAGCCCTGGGGCTCTTTTCTCTTGTCTATGGCTGCTTTCACACCTCAGTTGTAAGTGAGCAGGTGTGAACAACTTCCCAAAGCACAGCTATTTATGATCTTGCTTTTTTTTTTTTTTTTTTTTTTTTTTTGAGACAAGGTTTCTCTGTATAGCCCTGGCTATCCTGGAAGTCACTCTGTAGACCAGGCTGGCCTTAACTCAGAAATCCGCCTGCCTCTGCCTCCCAAGTGCTGGGATTGAAGGAGTGCGCCACCACTGCCTGGCTATGATCTTGCTACTTAAGAAAGAAAGTTTACAGACCAGGTCTATAGGAACCTCTCCTCTACTCACTGTTCAAAGTGAAGGTGTGGATTGGAGAAGAGAAAAGGAAAAAAATGTCCTTGGGAAGTGAACGCAGTAGCTTCTAGGCCCCAGGTTATAATGCTGCCCACAATGAAAATGGGGGCGGGGTCAGGAGAACCAGCAAACGCACTGGATGCAGGCTGTCAAAGAAGGGAGACACCAGGATGGTCACCAGTTTCTGGCCTAAACAACCTATAAGAACTCAATGGCACTGCTGTTTCAACAGGACAGGGACTCCTGGTGGGCAACGTGTGGATGCAGCTCTCCAGAGAGCTAAGAAGCATGGGTCACACAGAGTTTGTGCAAATACCAACAGTGACTCACCACCTCATCCGGAGAAGCCCGAACCCATGGCGTGTGAGGATCTAGGCAACTCCTAAACCTTCAGTCTACCCCGGCCTCACGTGCCTTCATGGTCTTCACAAGTACACCAGGAAAGCAACTACTTCAGGCCTCGAGCCATCCACTGGGATGTCTGGCTCCAAAGAAATCAACAGAACTCACTCTCCTACAACCTTGCTCAAATGCGATTTTTCCAAAGATGACGAAATCCCAGCAGTACCAGGCCTGGTCCTAACCCACTCTCCCCTCCTAATTTTGCCTCTGTTTGCTCCCAATACATTACTTCTAATATAACTTTCCTCTTCTCTTTACATACATTGTTATAAACCAGCAGGGGGTCAAAATTTTGAAAGACTAGGCTCAAACACAAATACGGTCCATTAAAGATGCTTGCCATTCAGAATTCTGAAAAGGGAGGGGAGGGTTATAAGATGCCTACACAATGTGGCCTAGCTACAACACTGCTTGACTCTCCATCTTCTCTAAGAGTGCCATCACATCTCCCATTTCCTATTCCACAACTAGAATATACGAATCGGCGCAGAGACATTACACCTTACAATAAAAATCAAACTTCCACAGATAGCTACCTGGTCTGCATCTCTTCTTATCTCACCAACCACGAGGCTTCCACAGGCTTTGCTCATCAAACATCAAGAAAACGTTCCACTTGTTAAAACCGATATCCAGAGCTGCTTTTCAACATTCACAACTCCCATTGTCTCAACAACACCTCTCCAGGACCCCAGACATCTTCCATTATTTTCTTCCCAACATCTAAAATCCTGTCGAGGCGTACTTGCGAACCTTCACCTTATCCGTGTCCAGTTGGTTTACCAGAACGTGAACAGTGCTTAGAACACTAGGCAGAAAGGGGATGAACTGAACCGGGGCAAGGGCGAGTTACGTTTTGCCACTGACAATAACTGACCTGGAGTCTAAGACAGAAAACTGTGAGTCTCCAGAACGGAGCGTTGGGAGCTATTTCCATTGCATCTGTAAAATTCAGAGCCCATCTGCAGTGATTCATTGTTAAGAACAGAGCATGCCACTGTAACAAAGTACCGCGACCAACATATCTTTATTGGACTATTTTAATCAGACAACTAACATGCTAAGTGACAAAAGCTAAGCTTAATGATATCTATATTAATAGATACATGTAAGCTGAAATGCATCTCCCAAATCTTTAAGTCTAGTAACGCGGGCACTCAACATAAAACATAAAACACTTGCCTTCAAGCAACAAATAATTAGGAGTGCCAGGAGGCCTTCATCCCAGAAAGGAAGATTCCCTCCACGCTTACAGAGCGTCCACCCACCAAACCAACTCGGCCCTGCAAACCCTGAGTCGGGCAGACGAGAAGGAGACCTGAAGAGCACGCTCTGTCCGCGGCCAGCATCGCAGCAGCTGAACCAATTCTGGCATCCGGAATTAGACAAAGCACCGGCACCCACCCCTAAAACAGCGCAAAAGGGTCGGCCACGGATTCTCTCACCTGCTGCAGGGAGGCGCAGCCCTGACACCGCGCGAGGTCGGCTGGCCCGGGCGCCGCCGGGTGCGTCTCGCCGGGCATCATGGTGTTGCGGCCCGACCTGCAGGGCGCGCGCTCAGGGGCCCGCTGCCTCGGCCCTGCTCCGCCGCCCGGGCCACCGCCAGCCTGGCCGCTTCCCGCCGGGCGCGGGCAGGTCCATGCGTGCGCCGAGGTCCCCGTGGAGCCGGCCTAGGGCTCAGACCAGCGAAGCAGCCCAGGGTACTGGAGAGCGCCGCAGCCCGGAGGGCCCGAAGCGACGACAGCACACGAGGTCCCCGCCCCACCCGGCCCCGCCCCCATCAGGGCTGCCCGTCGATCTGCCTGATCAAAAAGCCAGCACGGAGCGGAGCTGCACAAAAAGCTAAGCCCTAGGACACATCCAGGAAGAGATGAGCAAGAGCCGGGTTCTGTCTTCACAAGTATCTGTGCTCCCGTCAACTGCCTCATTACAGGCCGTAAGTAGACGCCTAAATCCCTTCAGCCTCCAAGGGGCGGGGTTTGGGGACGTCATTGGCATGCCAACCGCCGAAGGAGGACCCGAGCCTGAGTCTGGAAAGTGCAAGTGCTACTTTCAGAGCTGCACTATTCTCCCTGTAGTCAAGCAGAGAGCGGAAGAAAAACTACAATTCCCGAAATGCCTCGCGGCAGCGGGAATAAACCCCTCCTAGGCCAACCTCCTGGGCTCTACGCTCTGAAGCTAATGTGTGGGGTGTGTCTGTACACAGGCAACCCGACACCAGCCACAGTCACGCTTATGCTGGAGAAGTGGAAAGGCGAAATCCTCATTCCGCTTTAAAAGCGACTTGAAATGAGGTCTTGAACTCTCGACCCCCTAACCTTGTATCCAATATCCTCAGAAACTTTCTTTGTTGCCATCTGTATCTGTCTACTAGGAAGTTTCTGCCTGCTCCTCTTCTTCTGGTTACAAAGTCCCAGTCTCTGTGATTTCCACAATAGTGTTACATTTATACTAAGAGGGCATCCAGACCCTGCGGTCCTGTCCTAAGTCTCGGGATGGAAAGTGCAACTCAAAATCCTCACTCCCTGTTCCTTCTTTAAACTATCTTCTTTGAGGCTGAAAGACCAGATAGATACTCAAGAAACAGCTGAATATCTTGTCATTGTTGTTTGCACTCAAGGAAGACAGGCCTATAAGCTGACACAGTCTTTGTAGAAGGTGCAGGTTTTCTTAGAGGCTGGCGAACAGAATGTGTAAGGTTACAAGAAGAACTTGGGTTTTGGGGGGTCAGAGCCAATCCCTGCTAACTAACAAGCTAGGCCTGGCCACCCAACCTCAACAGGCCAACTAAAGGACACAATTTATAGCTAAAAGCAGGAAAATATATATATATATATATTTGGATATATATATATATATATATATATATATATATATATATATATCCAAAGTGGTCACATTAGGAAGAAAAAAAGATTCAGTAACTACCCCACCCTGAGCCCTGACCCTAAGTTCATCTTCAGAATCACGCTGTGAGTTTAGGTTTAAGTGGAGGGCAGGAAGTATGAATAAGTAGTCGTGGTCTCCGTGGTTTTTCCTATCATACATCCATCATTGTATTGGTTCTAGCTTCTGCTGAAAGGTGATCTGACAAGCTGCCAAAGCTTCGAGAAAAATCTTTGTCTAGATACAGGCTTCCATTCTGGTTGGCCCTTGGCTTCAGCCATTTCCTTTCTCCAGCATAGGATTCCTGTGGATACAAGGAGCAATGGATTCACAGTGGGGTTGGAGGATGGAACACTGGTTCCTCTCTAGGATATTGTCCTCTCTCTCTCTCTCTCTCTCTCTCTCTCTCTCTCTCTCTCTCTCTCTGTCTCTCTCTCTGGGACAGTTGGAGAAGGGGAAGTGAGTAAATGCGGGAGAGAGCAGTGTTCACATCACATTTATGATGTCATCCATTAGGGACCAGGGAAGTAGATGTTGACCCGGCAGCTGTTCAGTTCTTGCTTCTGACCCGGCTGGGTGGGTTTATTTCGATTTATTTTTAATGCAAATTGCCTTGGCAGAGAATAACCCCATCCTCCTACTTTAGTACATTCTGGTTAAACTGCAGCATTGCATTGCAGGGGCCTGCAAAGCTGGGTGCTGCTCCTGCCACAGCACACTCCCTGTACTTGTCTCATTTCCGAAACACTCTGCCCGCTACCTGACCATGTGGAAGTCCTACTTGGCCTCCCAGGCTTCCCATTTTATTCCTGCATTCCTGAGTTAACACCCTCTTCCCATTTTTTTCCTTCTTAGTTTCAACTAATTTTTCCTTATTTCTGTTTGTTAGTTTGTTCAAGACAGGGTTTCTCTGTAGCCTTGGCTGTCCTAGAACTTGCTCTGTAAGCCAGGCTGGCCTCACACCTGGAGAGAAGATCTGTCTGCCTCTGCCTCCCAAGTGCCGGGAATAAAGATGTAGGCCACCAGCATGTGGCTTCAACTAATTTTGCAAATACCACAATTTTAATTGTGTGGTGACTTTTTTTTTTTTTTAACCACAAGATTTTGGCATTCACTGGTGGTTCTATTTGTCTTGAAAGACAGGTAAATACAACTTGCTATGGTTCTTTCCCTCGAGAACATGTGCTGTAGCTTATTTTCCTTTGCATGCTATTAAGAGAAGAGGAATTTACACTGCTAGATGAGTGTTTAGAAGATGGATAAGGTCATCGGTGTGGAGCCCCCGATGGGGTGCAGGAGCTTGAGGAAAAGAGAGTGACCAGAGAAGATGCACAGCTGCACTCCATTCCTTGCCTTGCAATTCCCTGCCTTGGGGCCTCCCCAGACTTAAGGCCACTGCCAGGTGTTCTTTTTCAGCCTTAGGCCACTGCATCCAGGATCCCAAATCAATCTCTCCTTAAAATCATCCAGTCTATGGCATTGTGCTGTTAGAAACACCGAACAGACTTAGACATGTTCCACGTGTGGAGGGGATTGCTAGCAGCAAGCACCTGACAACACAAGAATGTCTTTAGTTGATTGATAGGTTGAGCCTGAAAGAACTTTGGAAGAAAAGGAGCCTAGTATGTTCCAAGCGATCTTCTGGAATGTTCTTCTCAGAGCCTCAGAAAATGAGAGTAAGAAACTACTCTCAGGTGGAAAGGAGGAGCCCTCCTGGGAATCGGGGAAAGGTCGTCCTCACCTGGTTACAACATCACTCTGGTTACAACATCATAAGCAACTTGGTGATTGATTAGGCCTATGTCCCGAGGCTTGTAGAAGACTCAACTAGAAAGTGAGTCACTAGGAGGACTTTCTACATTTGCTAGAGGAGATTTCAAAACAAAGCACTTAAGCTGAACCAAGGTTCATACTGGCTACTTTTAGTTAGATCTACCTTGAAATTCTCCAGCTGAAGTGGTGGAAAATAGCAAAGCATCAACCTGTTTGGAAGCCATGCCTGTTAGGAAGAGAGTGGGAAGATTAAAGGCATGTTGAGGGAGTACATGAGGAATAAGCA
This sequence comes from Rhabdomys pumilio, assembly GCA_030674055.1. Classification (NCBI taxonomy): domain Eukaryota; kingdom Metazoa; phylum Chordata; class Mammalia; order Rodentia; family Muridae; genus Rhabdomys; species Rhabdomys pumilio. The sequence goes on from JANHMN010000014.1 coordinate 69,301,998, forward strand.
TGCAACAACCAAAGGGAGTGGTCATGCTAAGGAGTTACTCTGCCTTGTAGGCACAGAATCCTTCTGAGGTGAGTCCTCTCAGAGAACGAGCCCAGAGAACCCTTGGCCTTACTGCCCAAGGCACCTTGGGTTTGTTTTCTTACATTCAGCAGGCAAAACACCCCACAGCAAAAGCAACTAGCGTAAGAGACTTAGAGAACTACCTAAGGGTAGATATGGCTATCAGGGTGGTGCCCCTGAGATGACCAGTGTGTGTTTGGAAGGGGAAAGAGGCAGACCAGAGGAGACATCTGCTTCCTGATCCATAGTGCCACACACTGACAGCCTTGAGACTCTAAAGAAGGCCACCCACGACCTGGGTTTAGGTTTCCAGAACCATAAACGAAGTAAAACCTCTTTTTAAATCTTATCCAGCTGTGGATATATAGCATTGGCAATACAAAATGGCCTAAGACTTATTTGAGCCTACTTGTAGGAAGAAAAGACAGTACTTTAAAAAGAATATCTAGGTAGGGGCATGGCATGAGCTCTGATCCCCAGCATGCAAGTGAAAGACACTATGCAGCAGCATGCATTGAAGAGGAAGAGACTAGAGGATCCCTTGGCAAGCTGGCAGGTAGTCTAGTGGGATCCAGAAACTTCAAGTTCTATGTGAGACTCAAAAACGAAGCTGGAGAAAACTGAAGAAAGACCTAAGGTCAAATTCTGTCCTTCACACATGAGCACACTTGCATATGCCCCTCCTCTCCACAGGGACAGATACATACATACACACGCGCGTGCGCGCGCGCGCGCGCGCGCGCGCGCACGCGCGCACACACACACACACACACACACACAGAGAGAGAGAGAGAGAGAGAGAGAGAGAGAGAATTTCCTTTTAGACTTTCAAGGAGAACTATTCTCGGGCCTTCCGGGTGCCTGCATTCTAGTCATGGCACTAAGAGATTCCCTGTGCTATCCGGTTCCGCCAGCTCTCCAGCTGTTTGGAGAATCTACATACAGGCCTGCACTCTCACCTCACACCTTCACTACCTCTAGAAATCCGTAGCTTCTAGGAAGCAACATGTCAGAAGTTTGTCTGATTAGTAGGCAACTGGTTACTTAACTGAGTGGCATGCCTCAGTTGGGGTGGCTGACTGATTAGGTTCAGAAACAAAGGAAAATTCACCACGGGAAGCTATTTGTTATTTGAAGTCACTATATTTTGCCTTATGAGAAGATACATTCTCAGGCTGGGAGAGCTCTGTTGTCCAAGTGCTTGCTGCACAATGCACAGGTAGGATGGACCTGAATCTGATTCCCAGACTCCACATTTAAAAGGCAAACAAACAAATAAACCAATGGAGACATGCTTGCAATTTTAGTGACTGGGAAGCAATGGCAGGCCGATCCCCCAGGCCTCCTGAACAGCTAGAATAGCCTGCATGGTGATGCCTAGGCCAGTGGGAGGCTGTCACCAAAACCAAGGTGGATGCCACCTGAAGAAATACACTGGAGAAAGTCCTTAACTGCCATGTGCACACTCATATAGGGGCATATGTGTTGCAGCCTGAGCTGCTCCACATTGGGCACCAAAAATGTTGAGAACCGCTCTGTTAATAGCCCACATTTGGGGCCCAAAATGTCGGGGACCGCTCTATCAATGTTGGAACCTGCACTGCCAAAAGCCTTGGGGGCTGAATTGTTAGCCCGAACTGCCTCAGGCTGCTCAGGTTTGCAGGTCGGGGTTCAGCAAGAGAGAGAGTGCGGACGGTCGAGAGAAATGGAGACCAGACAGAGTGTGATTCAATCCCGTTTATTCTTCAGTCTCTCTTCCTAGTCCAAGTCCCAAATCTTGAGTTCCTAGTCCCTAGTTCCTAGTCCCTAGTGCCTCCAAGTTCCAAGTTACTTCTTCCAAATGCTAAGTGCCTAATGTCTAATAACTAACTTCTTTTGTCTGCCTCTTACCTTTTATATGTCTCACTTCTAAGTCACGCCTTTAAGTCACACCTTTAAGTCATGCTCTTAGGTCTTGTCTCTAAATCTGATCTCTAAGTCATGCCCTTAAGCCACACACCTTTAAGTCTCACACACCCAGGGGAAGATTCTGGGTATCTAAAACAAGATGTTATCAGAGTATGCTCAGTTGTTGTAGGCTATTGTAATCAAGTCTCTTGTCAGGGTATATGGTTCAAGATGGCTGCCAGGATGATAGCCGCCTTCTGTCAGCTCCCCACACATGTGCACCCTGACACATACATACAAGGAAAATAGCCTCTCATTTTATCAATTACCCAAAAGTGGGATTAACTGTGTTATTAATTTTAAATCCCCCAACCAGCGCTTAAAGTCTGTAGGCAGTTCTGTGATGTCTTCTGACAGTGTGACTTTCTCATTCTGTGATGTAATGTTAGTATCTGGACACCAGGTGGCGATCTTTCCCCACATGTGTTTTAGAAATAGCCTCTTTCCACCACAGCCTTTAGGAGCTCCTTAGGGGAAAGGAGAATGGCTGTTGGGACTGTCTACAGAGTCTAGTTCTGTAGGCCTTGCCCTCCACCTGTTAGTCCACTCTGCCTGGTCCTAAAGGTCTTTGCTTTAGTTTCCAGAATATACCTGCCTGTCCAGACTACACAAGTGTCCCTAGAAAACAGCAGTTTGCTCTGAGCTTCCGTTCTCTCTTTCAGAATGATAAACCCAGAGGATAAACAGTTCTCAAAGAAAAGCAAGGCTGACTCTTTTTAAATCAGTCATGACCTAGGCAGAATGAAAACCTGACAGGTATGAAAGCAAAAATGAGCTAGGCCCCCACACTGCTGACCTGTGACAGGGGCCTGCCTATGCAACCTTCTGGCTATAATGGCTGTCACACAGGAGGAAGGCAGGCCTAGAAGAGAGATAGGCTAACAGGGGAGCCCTCTAGGTGAGGATATGAAAAGGATGGGAGAATTTCTCTCTACCTGGGGCCAGTGAGAGTGACCAAATGATGCACTCAGAACAGAACACATTCTCTGGACTGGTTCCCAGGAAGCTATGGGCAGCTTATGGGGTCTTGATCAGGGGGTACCTGTGCTTAAGGGTAACGAGTAAACACATATTTTCCCAACCCTGGGGCAATGAGGGCAGGGTTCTGTGTGGTATGGTAGACCACAGAGTGACGTGGACAAAATAGAACAGCAAGGGGTAGAAAAATGTGTCACAAAACACAGGTGTTTTGTGACACATTCGGGGCCAAGTTAGGGTTTGCACACCTTCAGAGGGAAGCTGGAATTAACTTGCTCCTGTATCCACTGTCCTCAGACCCATAGCTGTCTGAAGCTCTGATTTTCTCCTGTGATCTCAGTGCACTTGCAGCTCATGATGCAGCTTAGTAAAATGGACTTCCATTTGTCCTGGGCATCAAGGCAGCTTCCAGGCGCTTCGCATCTGACCCATGGTGCCGTTTAATTCTCCTGGCTGCCCATTAGTAGAATGATACTCCTTTTCCCTTTGTCTTGTCTATGATCTGGAGGAAAGATGATTCTAGGGCTCTGAACTGCAGCTGATCTCTCAATCTCAACCCCTTCCTTGTGTTGTCTGCTTCCTGATGCTGGAACATAGGGCATGTGTAGCTACTTTGCAACAATGTATCACAGCGTGACTGAGTTCATATCTCCTGCGGACTGAGTTCATACTTCCTGATCCCCCGGTGTGTTTCATTCTGTGCCCAGTCCTTGCTTTTGCAACCTGGCAGTGCTTGCTCTTCATGCAGCAACATCTGTATCCCTCAAGCAGTGTCTCTCACAGACACAGTCCCAAACTATTGCCTTTATGCGACATGAGATTGGTTCCTAGCACCACTGAGTCATATCTCCCAATACAGAGACTCAGCCGCAGCACCTCAGATCCCCTTCAAAAGTCAAAGTCTCTGTCCTTCCAGAGTCCTACCTAGCTATGATACCTGTGAACTGCAACAATGACCAGCAAAGCAAGACAGCACCAAGGGATCAGTAGTGGTATGCATGCCGTGCCTGTGACCAACAGCTTCCTAACTGGACTCACAGCTTTCCCAGGCAGAGGGAAATCATACCTTGTACTAGAAACCTAGCCAACTACTCAGAGCTAGCGAACTCATAGATCTTGGATGAGAACCTACAACCGCCATTTTACTAAGTCAACATAATTCCTAATAATCTAAACATCTGTCCTTATATCAACAGGTAAGTATTAGCTTCACCCCTCATCAATAAAACTTTTCTTTGCAACAGAGACCATTGCAGAAAATCGAAACTAATCCAAATGCAGAGTTGTGGAGCTCAACCCCAACCGATGCATCTACAAAACAATATCCTAGGGTGGTCAGGGGGGAGGCGGTGGAAAGAGTGTAAGAACCAGAGGTAGAAGGAGTTTTCTGTGAGGTTGTGTCTCCTAGAAATATCAGAGAAGCTACACCCATGAAGACTTAACAATTCTGTTGCCCTATAAATGGCCGGAATATGTTGGGAGCCAACTCCTAGCAGAAAGCGGCTATTGTCTTTGCAGCCATCTTGGGCCATATATTTGCAGGCTGATACTTTTCCACCCTGACAAGAGACTTGTTTTTCTAGCATGGTATTTTTGCAAGCAGCCCACAACAGCTGAGCACACTCTGATAAACATCTTGTTTTTCTCAGATATATCCTGAACTTGCTGTTTAGTGCCCCCAGCTAGCTGCAAGGCACCCGTTAAGTGTCTCCAGCTGCACTCCCCTGCTTGTGCTTATATACCCATAGTGCCTTTCACTAAATGGGACTTGATCAGACAACTCTCGTGTCTCTATTCTTCATGTCTCTTGCCCCTCCGTCCCCACTTTCTCCCTTGCAGACCCCATTGACTGACCTGCAGGCTGTGTCAGGAATAAAATTGACATCAAGGCGCATGCAGGTTACATTTATGAATGTATATGTTTATTCACAGCCCTTGTGGAGTATGAGAAGAAGGCCCCTCTGGCCAGGCATTAGGTTGAAGCACCTCATAAATGCATGTCACAGCTGGAGGAGCCATGTGTGGTAAACAGTTCTTTCACTGTGTCCTCTTCTTGTCCAGTCCTGGAGAAACACCAGCCAACTGGACAATACTGGATTCTACTGCAGAAAAGGTAAGTCTTCCTGCCCCGAGCCCATCCCAACTAGACCCTCAAATGACAGATTGGAATTCCCAGTGGGGAAGTTTTAACTAGATGATAAGAGAGACAAGGGGCTGGGAGAAATTTTAACTGGAAGATAAGAGAGGCAGGCCTGACCATCAAACTGAAAAGGATTTTGTGTTTTATCAAAGGGGCTGCAGGGGTCAAGGTTCATGGCTGATATGGCAGCTAGGAGACACCGCAGTTAAATCCCATGGAAGTGAGTACACATCCATGATTGACCAGGGGGTTCGAGTATGCCCTCCCTGGGTACTATGCTTCAGGTTAAGACAAGGGTCATGTGTGTCCTCCTCTCTTCCCTTCAATATGCCTAAGACATGACTCTTGGTGGACACCAGGCATATGGTTACTTTCCAGCTCTTATCCTTCCCCTGCCCAACTCTAGGTGACCACTCTGAAGAACTGACTGGGACATGCCTGTGGCACTCATTGCCATCCCAGAAGAGAATCCTCCCAGCTCTCCAAGGTTCATTCACTGCACTTCCTCTGGAGGGTCTCCTGGGGCTGGTTTATCTTTTCTGGTTATTTCTGTGCAATGTTGCGCTGGATCCTTCTGGGTCTTTCTCTTCGCACCTCCACCTTCTCCCTACACACATGCATCATTGAGTCTCGCTGGTGCTGTTTCCACAACCAGTGGTGCCTTTCTCTGCAGCTTTCCCCTGGATCCCTGGAGGAAGGACTAACTTCCTGCCATGTGCTCCCAGACTGTGTCCCACCCCTCCTTGCTCGCAAGCCTTCACCTCCCAGCTATGAGCACTGCCTGAGAGACCGAGACTGGACAGTTTTCGGATTCTTCTGCAGCAGTCACAAAACCAAAAAACTCCCTTCTGTGGGTCTGCTCCAAGCCAGACTTTCTGTGTATGGTCCTTATCATTCTCCAAATCTGTGTGGTTGCCCTACCCACAGCCCAAACATGACTAACTCAGGTCCTCCAAGCTCAAGCCACCAGATATCTCCCCCGAATGGCCTCTGGATCACATTACCTGAAATAAATATAAAATATTCAAAGCAGGTGAGTGTGAGATTCAGAACTCACAGCCACGTCATTTAGAGCCCCAAACATCACGCAAGCAGATGGTTTCTCTTGAATGAATAGACGAGTTTGCTTGCTCTAGGAGCTTTAACAAGGTCTGTGCTGATTTTTAGTCCTTGAGGGTCACAGTCATGAAGTGGCTCGTCCCCTCCACCACAGAGAAGTGATAGAGTTAGGACTTCATCTTGAGTGCCAGGAAAGGTAGAGTCCACCTTGTGTCATGTTTGCTTTTTGATTCTTAGCTGTTTCCTGGAAGCCAGGACAGTGCTTCAGACACAGCACACTTTCTAACAAGCCCCACAGGGCACAGCCTCAGGCGCATGTAGCACTTCTCACCTACTACATTTTTTGCCTTCACCACTTTGTTCTTCCAGGTCTGTGTAAGGAAGCCCGTCTTCCACACTTGGACAAAGTGTTACCACCTCCCTGACTCTTAGCAGGCTTTCCTTTACTACCCCTCTTCCTGTTTCCACCTGCTTATCCCCATGCACACCTGAGACCCAGCTTCTGGGGGCTCTGGCACCTGCTCATAATGGTAGAATATTACTTTAGTGAGGATGCTCCGCCCAGAGCATCTGCCTTGTCACCCCAGCACTGTGCCAGATGTTTTCTGAACAGAGACTATGTCCTAGGCATTGCTAGTACATGGAAATCTGAGTGAGCAGGAGGAGAACCAGGGATTTCCCTAACACAGTATTCTCCATTCTCTACACAGAACTCCTTGTCTGATCTTGCCAGCTTCTTGCATAATCAGGCTTACTTCTACCTCAAAATATCAATGTCACCAGCATCTCTCTAGTCCCTTCTGGAACCAGGACTAGCTTTGTAGTAAATGAAACTGGAGGCTTATCCCTCTAAACTCATCAGAGATGCTTAGACCCATCAAGTCATAGGCAAACTCTTGGGAGTGTGGGTGGCTGTTATGTTAGATAGCATGCCCAGGAAGTGGCCTTGTTGGGTACCTTTTTCTTGACAATTCTGGTGCTCCTCATGTTCATGGTATCATCATTCCCCAAGCCCCAGTCACCAACCAACCATCTCCATTCTCAGACATACTCACATTGATCTTTAAGCCTTGTGTCCAATCCCACTTCTCTGTAAGAAGTCCCCACCATCTGGAGATACCAAAGACATTGCTAGCTGATTGATTGCTTGCATCAGCCAAGCCACGTGTAAGTCTTTCCTGTCTGTCCGCTTACCAGGGTCTTTTTTGTTCTTCCTGATGGGCCCATCATGTACCTTACTCTTGCTGTATACCATATAAGGATGTAGAATTAAAATCCTCCAGAGCCCTAGGATAACCAGGAGTTGCCTCTGAGAATATTCCAGGAGACCAAAGAGCTACTCCCACAGGGAGGGCCCCCTGTTTGAGATCCCTGTATCTCATTATGTGAGGGGAATATCCTTGCTGACTGAACCATGACATCTCTAAGCTGACCTTGCTGTGAGACAGATTCCACATTGTCACTCTGTGGCCATTAAAAGAAGGGGTGATGTATTCCATTCACTGTCCCCCACACAATGGCCCTTCGATATCTTTGGTCCTAGCTGAGGAAATATCTTTCTCCATTTGTGAGCCTGGACGTAGGCTTGTGTCTCATGGGAGTCTTCTAGGAGAATTTGGAAGATGTGGGATCTCTTAGAGCATGTGTAAAAAACTCACGATGCCAGTGTTTGCAAGCTATAAAATCTCATTATTCTCTGTCAGGGTATTCCAGACTTGACAAGCTCATGTCAACTACACTCCTGTTACAGCCAGCACCTGAGGCTGACACCTCCCACACAACCTTCCTTTCTCATATGGACACTCATGTCCAGCTCCCCAGGGTAGCAGCTCAGCCAGAGTTACAGCCTTCACAACCCTGACCCTGTCCTGTCTTCATCACAAGCAGTGCCCACTCCTGTCCCTGTGCCCAGCATCTGCCACAAACATCAAGACAAAGTTGCTTTTAAATGTAAGTCCACAATATCTTCCCAGGATTAGGAAAGGAAACCTCAACATTAGAAGATCTTCAGTGACTCTTGCCTGCTTATCTTCTCCTTCCTGCACAGCTGTGGCCCCTTCCTGCTGCCCAGCATGTGTCCTTCTTCCTGAAGACCTTTGCCCTGCTTTTTATTTCCTCTGGCTTCTCTTCCTTCCCCTGACCTCTGACCTTAGCTCATTCATACCTCTGCTTCAAGGCTATCCTGTCAGAGAGCTGCCTGGCACACAGCTCAGCTCATTCCTGCCTCTCAGCTGTCATCCCCAGCAGATGATGCCTATGTATTTGCTCACTGCCTCTCTCCCCAGGAGTGGGGCTTCCACGAAGATAATCCTTCTCTGTTTACTGCTGTGTCCCCAGGGCTGACATCATTCCTCACACATAACAATCACTCAAAAACTAGTTGCTGAAAGAAGCGTGAGTGACAAATTGATGGAAGCTTTCCAGCCAGTATCTAAAGAAACTCCCAGCCCGGGGAGAAGGGGATCTGAAAGTGTAAGCAATGGTGAGCCTTGATAGCAACCCAGAGGGCGTGAAAAGTTTGGAGCACAGAAAAGTGTGAGTGTGAGCCTCCAGAAAACTTTTATATCACAAAACTTGGGGGGTGGGGAGAATCAAGATGCTATTAGAAGGTGAATTAACAAACCCCCAGATGTCATGACAACGGAGTATTATTCAGCACTCAAAGGATATGAGCAACTAAGTTATTAAAGGGACTTGGGGGAGGGGAGAGGCTTTAAATGCGAATTCATCAATAAAGGATGCCCATGTAAGAAGGTTGCATTCTCTGTGATCACATGACACTTGGGAAAGGCAGAACTGCAGAGTCACTGAGGATGCTGATGGCTTTTGGCAGCATGAGCCGGGGAAGGGCAAGAGGCAGAGCAGAGGGAGGTTTCACAGCAGGGCAGCTTTCTTGTGACTCTGTGATGTATGCATATACATGTTTAGAAGCCCACGGCTTGTCCAACTCAAATGAACTCTAGTGTGGAGCACTGACCTCTACTAAACAGACCTGGCTGGATGGGAGTCAGTGCACCGGGGAGCTGAACACAGGAGGGACAGGAATGCGTGGGGACAACCTCTCTGCACTTTCTACTTGCTTTTTAAAAATAAAGATAAAACCTTTAAAAAGTAAAGTCTACTCAGAAAACAAACAAACAAACAAGAACAAAATTTTAGAGCAAGAACAGTAGCCTTGTCTGGGGTAGTTTGGTATGTTGAAGACAGAGCAGTCTGTAAGTGTCTCGAGAGGGTAAGGGGCCATGCTTATTTGTCTGGAGCAGTTGAGGCAAGATGTGGGCACAGGTCAGGTTGGACAGGCATTCACATGCTAGGGTAAAGAGGTTTTAGAAAATCGAGTTTAGGACTCAATAGTATTGATGTGTGAACAACACTAACAATGTCCACACAGTTGTCCTAGGAAGTTGACAGGGAAGTGACAGAAAAGAAGTGTCCTGGCTGGTTTTGGCTGGTTTGTATGTCAACTTGACACAGCTGGAGTTATCACAGAGAAAGGAGCCTCCCTTGAGGAAATGGCTGCATGAGATCCAGCTGTAAAGCATTTTCTCAATTAGTGATCAAGGGGTGAGGGCCCAGCCGATTTTGGGTGGTGCTATCCCTGGGCTGGTAGTCTTGGGTTCTATAAGAAAGCAAGCTGAGCAAGCCAGTGGAAGCAAGTCAGTAAGTAACATCCCTCCATGGCCTCTGCAACAGCTCCTGCTTCCTGCCCTGTGTGAGTTCCTGTCCTGATTTCCTTTGGTGATGAACAGCAGTGTAGAAGTGTAAGCTGAATAAACCCTTTTCTCCCCAACTTACTTCTTGGTCATGACGTTTGTGCAGGAATAGATACCCTGACTAAGACAAGAAGGAGACTGTTCTATAGCTGTGATGACTACGTCAGGGGACACTTGGCCACTGTCCATACAGGTGAACAAGAGGGAAGGAGATCTGGCCTGAACAGATGGTATTGGCACTGGCAGAGTGGGAGGATTGATGTGCTGAGGGAGAGGAGGAGGTTGTGTTGGCTTCTGGGATTCTAACTTGAACTACGTGAAGGGAAGTGGGGTGGGCATCACTTCCTGTGTAGTCTGTACCTTCTCCTAAGCTTCGACTTTCGAGTTTAACCTTGTGGAGATGATGGAGCCCAACCCTGTGGACATTTAATGGCTACTTGCATTCCTAGTTTCATTGATATTTTAACATGCATGTATTTATTTATTTGTGTGTATTTGTGTGTGTGTGCATGTGGAGGTGTGCACATGCTATGGCAAGAAAAAAATGAACTGTAGTTAATTCTCTTCCTTCAGTGTGTGTGTGTGTGTGTGTATGTGTGTGTGTGTCCTGGAGATTGAACTCGGGTCACTAGACTTGGTGGCAAGCACCTGTACCTGTTAAGCCATCTCACTGGCCCTCCTAAGGCAACTGTTCATAACTAGGACTTAATGGTAAAGAGGCGTCTGGTTGGGGGTTGCCATGAACCCTGATTTCTTTCATTGTTTCATTCATTACACAGAGCAAGCTTCACTCTGATCTTTGGGAAGTTTTTTGTGCCAGGAGTTGGGACATAGGAAGGAAAGGCCAAATTGCCCCTTCCACTTGAATCGACTATCTCATAGAAACAATACTTCCTGGCTAAGACTTGCCTGGATGCTTCTGAGACAGATAACTGAACCTGGAGCCATGCATATTTGTCTTTGAATCAACACAACAGGGACATGTGATGTCTTTATTAAAGGTATGCTAAAAAAAATCACTACAAAAATGCCTGCGTGTCTTCTGACATTTATTTAAAGAGCTTTATGAAAATGTGACATAAAGAGGAAAACATTTGGTCTTCTATGAGTAATTTAAATTAAGGAAGGAGAAAAAGGCTAGCTTAAATTTCCTTAGCTTCCAGTTAGATCATGTAGAATAAGTAGCTAGAAACAGACCCCCAAACTCAAGTCACAGCAATTAACAAGTGTCAGGGAAGGAGACAAAGCCAGGACGTCTACTCCTCATAGAAAATGGACACCTGGGGTGAGTCAATTAAGGTCACATGCAAAGAAATCAGTAGTAATAAATTAAAGTGGACTTGTGTTTCTTCTCCAGAGACGGGTTAAGGTGATGGACCCATGATGTGAACAGCATCATTCTCAACCCTGACCTCATCTCTCTATTCCGTGAGTGAAATCTCCAAACCCGAACTCTCACATCACATAGAACGTTAGAGAGAGAATGGTTGCTAATATGTTTTACAAAAACTAACAGAAGGACTAGAAGTTTCCTAATACAGAAGTGATACACATTTAAGGAGAAGGGAATGCTAATTCTCTTGAACTGATAGTGACTCAACTCGTCACACAGAACTACCACGCTTCTCTGTACACAGGCATCATTTTCATTATGTGCCAATTATTTAAACAAAACCTTATTTAACTGCAGTTTAGATGCAAGTTACTTTGGCAATTAGACATTCATAGGGCAGAACGAGTCTTGCTGGCTGTACCTAGCCATTCACAGATAATCACTGAACACCTAGTAGGAGTGGAAGCTAACAAGCCAGAGCTTCTTGGACTGGACAGGAAAAGAGGTTCTTGAGACAGGAAGGATGTGGTGGTTCTCATCCTGCCCCCAGCCTTCCTGAGTACCAGAGGGCAGGCAGTCTTTGCTTCACTCTGGTCTGGCCTGGCCTGATATTCATCTAGAGGCCAGGGTTATAGCCAGCTACAGCCAGTTTCCAGCTCAGTGTCCAGCAATTCTGCAGAAACTATATTTAAATTATCTTATACTCAGAACAGTTAGTGTCTTTAAAAAATGTTAAACGACAAACAATATTTGTATATTTTTCAGAATACACACACACACACACACACACACACACACACACACACACACACACGGTAAAATGATTAAATGTAAGTAGCTAATATACCTGCCATCTTACCAGCTATCATGACACACAGAGAGAATGTAAAATCTCCACATATACTCAAATGCAACCCAACTTGAGTGGATATGAAAAATATCATGTGCTCCTTAAGATTTTTTCTCCAAACAAACTTCCTGTTTGCTCAGCCTGCTTGCTAAATTTTAAGACTGTGCTCAGGTGTGCTACTGTCACCCATGGATATAATAACACACACACAAAATAAACTTTATGGGGAGCTCAGAGCAGAATAAGGCAAGGGACAGTACCATCCGGGACTCCAGCAAACATGGCATGATGGCCAGATGCTACAGAGACTTTAGTGAGTGCACTAACAATTCCATTTTTTTTGGAATGTGCTCTGCAATACGGTAGCCGCTTTGACTGTGATTGGTCAGTTTTGTCTGGCACTTGTGGTGGGTCGACACCATCATTCTACCCTTCTCTGGTGTGCCCTCCTTTATCTGCCACCACATTCCTCACATTCCTGCTGTGGCCAGGAGAGAGAGGAGCTTCTGAGCTAGCCACTCCCTTTGGGAAGCCGTCCAGGCAGAAGCAAAGCAGGGTTCACCTCCCTGGGGAGCAGGAATCAGCTGTGAACTGCTGTCCTCTTGGATCATGGTCTAGCACACCCATCAGCACTTGCAGTTGAAATTTCCTGAATGTGTTTCCACTGTATCCAGTTCCAGGGGTCATCTCATCATGGCCTGCCTCTGTCTGGGGAACTCAGCACCTCAGAAGAGTCCTTCAGGGCACTCTGAATATGTAGAGCTCACCACAGCTCCTTGTAACCTTTCAGCAGTGCGACAGTCTTCCCTCAGCTGTGTCTATTGGAGATATTGGACTGTGCTCTCTGCATTTGTCCCAAGCACGGCCTGGTGTACCTTCTCTAGATGTTTCATCTGAGCCATTGGTTTTGTTCTGCCAACCTTCCTCCTTCCTGTTACTGACAGTTCATCTCTCTCACTCGTTCCTTTCATGTTAGGTCTGCTGCCTGCCTCCCCTCTGCAAGTGTTCTCTTCCTCCTGGCTCCTGTATACTCACCCAGAGAAAATTTCACTTTGGGGGAAGTTGCCCAACTTGTTCTACCCTTGAAAGAGCAGACACACACTTCTTAAAGCAACTTGGAGAAATCAGGGTGTTCTTTCATCCTAATATCCCTCTCACTGTATCTGACAAAGGACTGTTGCCACAAGACAGGAGTCCTGCCCTCCCCACCCTTACATCTCTGAACTCACCCTGCTGGTAAGTAGGTCAGTAGGTCACAACTCTCAGTTTTTCATCCTCACATGGATGCCCTGTGTTCTTCCTCACAATCAAGGGAGAGTCCTGTCTGTCCATCTCACCCAACCAAACTTTGCCACCTCCAACCTCTGCCCAAGCCCAGCATTTTCTATGATTTACGATTTAACCCAGATCAAGTTAACTGCCCTGCCCTTTGAACCAAGGTAAACTTTAGAATTCAACAGAATCATGTCATCTGTCTCTCTCACACCCACCCACACCCACTCCTCTCTCCAGTTCTACACTCTTTAATCTATAGGTCATAAATCCCAAACACTATATCTCACCATTGGGTCTCCTCCAGTGTATGTTACAAATCAATTCACAGGGCAGGATTTAATCCATAATCATTTAACTGGAACACTTGGGATTAGTAGGCAGGGAATACAGTTTACTCGCAGCCCTTGAGGATGGTGTGAAATTCTTTACGTTGTAACATCCGATATCCATGCATGTCTCATGCTGCATAAAACCTTTTTTTTCACTTGTGTTTCAGATTTTTTTTGCCCCAAACCAGGGGGTAAGTATGTTGACTCACAGTTCTGGAATCCCGCAGAGTGGAGCACAATGGTGTTCGTAAAGTGCTTGCTTTCCACGGGGAAACTGCAACGTGACCAGCACGGGGTCATGTTCTTCACGAAGCAGGTTTAACTCACAGATCTTAGATTTGACAAGAGCAGAAAGAATCCAATCCATTTTAAACTTGACAGACATGATCTATTGTCCTTAAACCAAGTGGTAGTAATTTAGAAAAAGAGAAAGAAAAAAAAAAAGCCTTTCTGGCTGCCAGAGTTTATGTTTTCAATTCCCTTATCTGAAAGTCTTCCCACGTTTTTTTTTCAGGGGAAATTCCTGGTTCTCACTAGATTTGATGAAACTCTCATATGTTGTATGATTCTCTCACCTAAGCACACCCACAGGAAAGTAAGAATCCATGTTGAGACCTCCGTTTTGATTCAATTTTTATTGAAATAACTACAGAGTTCATATCTGCTCCTAGAGAGCCACAGCTCTGGTGATACGGAGGTTATGGAGAATCACTCCTGTCTCCAGGTATGAAGAAGGCTGAGGAGATGAGATCTCTTCTCCAGGTGTGATAGAAGCCGAGGAGAAACGTTTCTGTATCCAGGTATGATGGAGGCTGAGAAGAAACACTCTGGTACCCATGGGTGATGAGACAAAGGAGATGCAGTTCCATCTCCGGGTAACTACAGTCTGAGGAGGGAACCCGGGTCAAGTGTGATGGCCACTGTGAGCCCTCAGGTCGATGAGCAGGGAGGCACAGCAGGAATACGTCACAAAGTAGGTCACATTTGTAGTCTGCTCAAACAGGGTTATTGTTATTACAGTCAAGCGTTCTCATAGGAAGGGAACAGTTTCGGCAAAGGCGCTCAGCATAGGGCACAGGCCTCATGGGGCAGGTGAGAACTAGCGTATAACGAGAAGAGAGGTTGTTCAGGGAGAGATGAGGAAGTGTTACTCAAAAGGTCGATTTCGGGGAGTCCACAAATTCCAGGGGCCCTTCTGTAGCAAGAAAACCATATTTTCTGTGTTCTAACAATCTGGACTTTCAAAGTCAAGAACTTTCTAGGGATGGCTTCTGTTACCTTTTCTGTGGAGCACAAATAAAAACATTTGAAACCCAAAGCTGCCCATATGCTCGCTCGTGCTCGCGCGTGTGCGTGCGTGCACACACACACACACACAGACACATATATACACACAGTAGTGCAAACTCAGCAGCCATGTACTCACTATCTGGAAATATCAGAGAAGGCACAGCCACTCAGTATGGCCTTAGACAGATAATTAATGTCTGGGGAGGATCTTTATTGATTAATTCACAAAACAGGGCAAAAGTCCTTCCATTGTGCAGTAGTGTATACATGTATTGTGCGTGGCCAGACCCCGGGGCAGGGTTCTCTCAGTGATGCATGTGAAGCTGTAGAGACATGTTCATACATCTGATGCTTATCCATTTTACTGCCATTCCTTCTCACAGGCTGAGATCCTGTTAGAAGCAGCCCAACACAGACAGCAAATGCACTCCTTGCTGTTCCAACTTAAAAGGAAGTTATCTGGGTGTCGTGGTTCACACCTGCAATCCCAGTAGTAGGAAGACAGAAACAAGAGTATTGTACAAAGTGTGAGGCCAGCCTGAGTTACACGGTGAGTTTTAGGTCATGCCGGACAAAGAGGGAGACCAAAACCCAAACAATAAACAAACAGGAAGAGTTCACACTGTACTCAGTATCAGAATTATTAAAACATTCCCTAGAGGACACAGTTACATTCAGAATACCACTGTGTGGAAGCCAGGGAATCTTCTGCTGTACAACTGTCCTGAGGAATTCTTGCCCATCTCAATTCTGCATTTTTGGTCTTGTAGACACACAGTTGTTAGTCATTTGATATGTGAGAAGCATCCTGATTGGATAGCAACCTTCCCTATAAGTCACCCCTGTCCCTTCCTGCCTCTTACTGATCTGACTCTGGTTCCAGGAGGCTTCTGACTGAACAGTAGAGGACATCATGGACTTCTACCTCCATATGCCTGACTTTCATCCAATCCCTTTAGACATTTTCTGTATGTTGAGAATCAAAAGGTCCACACCCACGCTAACTCAGTGTCTACACTGGCACTGATATGCCCTTGTAGTTTTTAACCAAGTTGACTTTGACACTTCAGGTAACTCTTGTCCGGGAGATTACAGTAAAACAAAACAAGCAAAAACCAACCAAAACCCAATTTCTGATTTTAGTAACTTTCACCACGTGGGTCACCCTGGATGCTTGGATGCTTTTTGGCCACCTACCTCTCCTGAACCATTGTGTCAAGAATGTTATCTAGTCCTAGTGAGATCCTGCCTGTCATTTTGAAATATCTGCTTTAGGGTAGACACAAAACCACAGTACTCATCCTGCCCTTGTCTTTGTCCTCTTTGACACATATCTGTGTCACATAGAGTTGTCCACTCTGTGCTCAGCTTATTCAGGTGGAGTCAATAGGGAGCTGGCTTTGGCCTCATGAATGCTAACTCCATGATGCTAGGCGTCTCCAGTTCCGTACTTAGTTGTGTACCCAGGTTTCTCTGGGGGACCACACAGGGCTAATTGTAAAGTAGTTAAAGAAGCCAAGTGTGGTGGTACAGGCCTTTGATCCCAGAACGTGGGAGGCAGAGGCAGGGAGATCCCTCTGTGAGTTTGAGGCCAGCCTGGTCAGCATAATGCATTTTAGGACAGCCAGAGGTACATAGTGAGAACCTGTCTCAAAAATAATAAATAGATGGTGATGGTGATGGTGATGGTGATGGTGATGGTGATGGTGATGGTGATGGTGATGGTGATGGTGATGATGATGATGATAATGAAGGAGAAGGAGAAGGAGAAGGAGGAGAAGGAGAAGAAGAAGAAGAAGAAGAAGAAGAAGAAGAAGAAGAAGAAGAAGAAGAAGAAGAAGAAGAAGAAAAAGAAAGAAAGAAAGAAAGAAAGAAAGATAGATAGATAGATAGATAGATAGATAGATAGATAGATAGATAGAGTAGTTAAACATACTATGGACTCCAACACACCTTCAGCAGTAGGTGCTGTCACTCTGGCTAACTCTGGGTGCCAGGCTGCATAATGGCTGCTTCTGTCATGTTCATCCTCTACCCCTCCTATGGCAACAGAGACTTGGAAGATGTGATCATGGAATAGAAGGTTTGCTCTTGGTTTTCAGGGAGGGGCCTAAATGAGTGTCCCTGTAATAGTAACTGAGTCAGATGAATGCAGAGGTAAAGCAGCCTGTAGGCAGAAGCATGTGAAGTGATCCTTTCAAAGACAGGGGTGGGGAGCTGCAGACCAAGGAATGCAGAGGGCCACAGCAGCTGATGAAGCCTGGAAATATAGTCTCCTCCAACCGTGCACAGAAGGAGCTGCTACTGGTGACTCCTGGACTTCATTCCATTCCTGAATTTGACTTTACCTTCTGGCCTCCAGAGCATCAGGACACAAAGTGAAGACATTTGTGGCAGAGTTAGACCACCTGAAAGGCTGTGGCAATGTAGCAGGGCAGCCAATGGAATCGGGTACATGCACATTTTTTTCTTTGTCTTTGAAATGCATATAGATGCAGAATCTGCTTCCTATACAACTCCCAACCCCCTGCCCCAGGTTAAAGGAGTTAATTCCCATAAAGCAGGCAGATGTAACTTGTAGGGAGCCGACTTTAAGCAGAAAGCGGCTAGAAAGCAGCTATCATCTTTGCAGCCATCTGGAACCATTTACCCTGATAGAGACTTGGTTTTTCAGCAGCCTACAACAACTGAGCACACTCTAACAAATATCTTGTTTATCCCACATAGCTTGTTTTTCTATTTAGTGACCCCAGCTGCATAGTGCATGTGGTAAAATGTTTTCACCTGTGTTCTCCTGCGTGTGCTTATAAATACCCAAGATTTCCTTGTAATAAGGTGAATGAGAATCAATAGGAGTTAAGAGGAATGAACAGGAGTGAATATGCGCCAATAGAAGAGAAACAATAAAGGAGACTTGAGACTTGACTACAGAACCTCTGCCTTGTCTCCATTCTTCTTGTCTCTTGCCCCGTGGACCCGAAACAGAAGCTCAAGCCACAGGCCAAACCAGACAGAGTATCGGAGAGACCAAAAGAAAGAATTGCACCCCTTGAACTAAAATTACCAAAGGTTATGAGCCACTGTATGAGTCCTTGGGATTGAATTGGGTCCTCTGCAAGAACAGACAGAGCTCTTAGCCACCAAACCACTTCTCCAATTATCTTCTCTCCTTAGAAAATGTCCTCAGCAAAGTAACTGTAATGTTAGTACAGCCACCATTCCTCCCTGTCTGATGACTAGACGTTGGATTCCTAAATGTCATTTAGAACCTAAATGACAATTTCAAACATTCATTGTAGGACAATGGTGACAGTTGCCAGATTTCAGACTAAGTTCTGTTTTAAAAAGTTTAAAAAAAAATGTGTCTCTCATGGAAACACAGAGAGCTCATGTGGATGACACATTTACTTCATGCAGGGAGATACTCAGTGGCCTGGGAAGATGTTTGGGAAGGGTGTGGTGAAAGTCTTCACGAAGAAGGCCCTAGAGAAAGCTACTGAGCGCACACATGGGGCCAGGCTTTCACATGGTCCTTTCTTAGCCAACCCAGCATGAAGGTTATGGCTCATTTTTATTAAGTCTTCACCAACAAACATGTCATTGTCTGGCTCCTGTGTACTTATCACCAGTGAGGTCAGACATTGCCCACACTTTTTGGCCATGTGTCCAGCCACTTCACCTGTTCGTGTCCTCTGCCCACTCTCCTTCTAGGAAACTCAGCCTATCCGCGATTCACATTGTCACCATAATTTGCCTTTTATGAATCCTGCAAATGTTCTTCTAAATTTCCCACTGTCACTTTGGATTTATGCTTTTCTCCAATGTAGAAATTTACATGCAGTATAAATCCATCAAACCCAGTGGTATTCTTCTCTATGGTTTCAATTCCTGGATTATGTAGAAATATATCCCTTTTTAACCCCTGAACTAAATGTACATCCATACTTTCTTTTATTACATTTTTGAGGCTGATATTTTGTACTTAGACATATATTGTATTTAAAATTCATTTCAAAGTGAGTGTCTATTAGAAAATAGCTCCCCCGCCCCCAGAGAGTTGTCCAGTCTCCTCAATTCTAACCATTGAATAATTCATCTTTTCTGTCATACTGTTCCTATGTGAAGCTTGTAAGGATCCAAGCTTTCCCAGACTGCCTGTTCCACTCCCCAAGCCTGCCTGTTGTCTTGGCTGAAGGCCACATAATGTAAATTACTGGTGGTTTATATTACAGTTCCTTATTGGGGGTAGGGGGGAACAAGCCTTGTTCAAATGCCTTTTATTTGCAAATAGATAGTTTTTTATAGAAAAAAAAAAGTGCCACTTAAAGGCCATAAGTTTTCATTTGCAGGCTAAGTGTTTTCCAACTAGAACAATATCTTCACTTCTTAGTGAAATATTCTGTCAATGATATTTGTGGTTTTAGTCACTTGGATATACATTTAGTTTGATTGCATTGAAACTCAGAACCACCTTTCTCACTATTATTCCTAGGGCTAATTTTCCTTTGCACAAGGAACATGAGAATCTCTTAGACCACTTGTATAGTCTCAGGCTTGTAAGATAGTATACTGGCTTGAATAGGTTAGCCCACAGAGAGTGACACTATTAGGAGGCATGTCCTTGTTGGAATAGATGCCACTTTGTTGGAGTAAGTGTGCCACTGTGTAGGAGGGCTTTGAGAGGTTCTTATGCTCTGGCTCTGCCCAATGTTGAATGAGAACCTCCTCCTGGGTGCTTGCAGAAGCCAGTCTCCTTCTGCTAGGAGCCTTTGAATCAACATGTAGAACTCTCAACTCACTCTTTATAGCACCAAGTCTGCCTGGATACTGCTATGCATTCTAGTATGATGATAATGGACTGAACCTCTGAACCTATAAGCCAGCCCCAATTAAATGTTCTCCTTTATAAGAGTCATCTGTGAGCACTTGGGAGGCAGAGGCAGGCGGATTTCTGAGTTCGAGGCCAGCCTGGTCTACAGAGCGAGTTCCAGGACAGCCAGAACTACACAGAGAAACCCTGTCTTGAAAAACCAAAAAAAAAAAAAAAAAAAAAAAGAGTCATCTGTGAAAGGATACCATGGTTTCTGGTCAAGCATTTGCTGGAAATTGCTGGAGACCCCACATGGTTCCCTGCTAGAGATGACATGCATTTCCCGTGCTCCCAGACTAGAGGCTCTGCCATGAGGCCAGAGGCCACAGACCTCCATTGATCCATGCCTTTCAGGCATGTAAGACAACACCACTAGCCCCTCCACAGGTAGAGGGTGTGGCTACAGGCCATGGAGCCTCAAGACAGATCTCCATATTAATGAGATACCTAAAGGCCAGAGGGGCGTAGCCAATTAAACATTCATTCCCAGACCCTCCTCACAAAAGGTATTTAACCTCAGGCCCACCCTGAAAATACCAGGGTATAGTTTTGTCCATGACAATAAACATTTTTTTAAGACCATGGACTATCTTTCTCTTCTTTGGGACCCACGGTGGGGAACAGCATTGTCGGGCTATGGAAGGGTGTCCTAGTTTTTGGGTTGTGGGTTTGGCTGTGCCCCCAGAACCCAGGCTCCTGTCACGAGGTCTAATCTCCATTCCACCTTCAGTCTTGTACACAGGTGGAGGGCCAGATAAACAGTCCCCAAGCCCTAGAGAGATTTACATACTAATGAGGTACCTGAAGGCCAGAGGGTGGAGCTGATTAAGCATTCCTCCCCAGTCCCTCCCTCCTCTTCCCCTCCCTATTTAACTCAGGTCTGCCATGGGTGTTTTGGGGGGTGTGCATCCAGATCCATCCACCATGCCAATAAACCGGTTTTGGAAACCCAAGGACTTCCTCATGTGTTGGGGCCGGAGCCGTGAGGAGCCGTGGAGCCACAGCTGAGGCCTTTAGTGAGCAGCCCGGCCTAACTTCCAGCTGGAGGAACCCAGGGTGTTCTCAGCTGACTACACACGGCATGGCGTGAGAGACCCTGAGGTTCCCCGGCCGAGTTTTTTTTTTTTTTTTCCTACACAGCATAGCAGGTCTTCATCCACAGAGCCACTGTCTAATCTCCCACTAATGACCTCTCTAAGTTCTCAGCCATGGAGGCCAAGCAACCCAAACAAGGAAGCCAAGCCAGCTGTGACCCAGCCAAGCGAGTCACAGTGACCAAGACTCTCATCCCCATGGGATGTAGCCAGAGCTCATCCTTTCCCCTCTCCTATTGGGCTATGGGCCTATCTAGCCCGTTTGCCCCCACTTCAGTCTCAGTCCTTCCGAGGCCTCCCAGTGGCACCTGGGAGCCCAAGGGCCTGAGAACTAACCAGTTTCCAGGTGGTTTTTGGCCTGGGGACCTCCCAACCCAAAAGCTCTGGCTCCCTGTGGGACCTCTGATTGTGCTCTTGAAAGAGTTAAAAAAAATTTAAACCTTCCACAGATGGAGTCAAGAGTGCAGAGCAGCTTGTTCTATGCTCTGGGTCCTGGGAAACTAGCTATCCACAAGACAAAATAGATAAGATAGGAGTTCAGAGCTGAGAGTTCAGGTCAGCGTGACCATGCACCCTGGATACCAGGAACTAAACTGACCACAAGATAGATTGAATAGAGTTTGAGCTGGGAGTCAGCATGCCCGTGCACCCTAGATACCAGGAACTGAATTGAAATAGGGTTTGATTCTTAAGAGAACAAAGAGATATTTCCCCCCTGACCATTTCTTGAACCTGTCATGGAAGCTGGACACTAGACAGGTATTTTCTATAGATACTTAATCATGATTCCCCCCCTCATCCCCCCTGGGTTGCGGATTTTCCCTTTAAAAACTCTTCCTCTTCTCTGAGGGGGGGGGTCATACTTCATTGCTTGACTCTGCGTAGGACAGGCTAGAAGTGCGGCCTCAATGCGTTGAATCAAATATACCTCTTGTTAATTACATCACGTTCAGTGTCTTGCAGTTATTGGGGTGGCCATGAATTCCCGAGAACAGGGAGGAAGTTCCTCCCTTTCTGGCAGGCCTTACACTCTCTCACCCTGAGCAGAGTCCTGCGGCTTCACACAGCCTTATGTCTGCTTGGTGCTAGTGTGGATTGAACACAGTCAAATTCCAGCACCTCTGTCCCTATGAGAGGCCCTAACCAAATGGTGAGACAGAGGTGGGACCCACACATCAACCCAACAGTCTTGGTCATGGTGTCTCTTCACAGTAATGAATCAGAAACCAAGACAGTCAGCAAAGCTAGATGCTATAGAGCGTCACAGATCTTTATGATTTGGTGTCACAAGCCACCAGTTTTCCCCAGCTGGCTCCAGTGGTCCTTCTTCTTCCATAAGAGTCATCAGAGTGGCTGAAGAAAAATGTTCTGGGGCCAGATGGGTTGCATAGTGCCAAGTGAAGACTGAGCAGGCTTCCCTATTGCAAGCCCTTGACTGCTGTCATCCCACGACTTTCTAAAAGTCAGGGACAGCTACACAGTGGCACCTCTGAGGAACACCAGGTAGTATCTTAGTGGCCAGAGCAGCTTATGAAAGACTGTGATCCTATTAGAATACAGGCACAATGTACCTACTGATGAAGACAACCTCAGATGTAATTGGTGATACTCAGGGGAGTGGGAGTGGAATCAGCTCTATTCCAAATGACAGTTTCAATGATTATAAGTGGGTCTGTGCATACATCAGTACGGAGTGGAGAGCAGAGGTTAGTAGTACAGATTAGAAGGCTCAGGCTGAGGATGCTGACAGTCTCTCTTTGTGGGATGGTCGGGGCTTTTTCAAGGATTTACCTATGTCGATTGCAGAACAAATTGTATTAGTTTCCCTTTACTATGGAAAGGTTACCCTGGGTTGTACTGCCACTTCTCTGTCTACCGTCTGCTGGTTGAAGCTGGGGTATAGTGGGGCTGGGTTCTCTGCTCAGGGCTTCACTTGGTAAGATCAGGATGGTAGCCAGACTTTCATTCAGGGGAGCTCAGAAAGACAACTCTGCTTCAGAGACAGGCAGTGGTTCACATAATCCAGGTCTTCAGGGTTTCAGGGCCATGGATCCAAGCATGTCTATATTCCTCTTCTTCCATGACAACCAGTTCCTCACATTGAATCCCCCAGCGTGACTCTGTCTTTCTTGGGGAAAAAAATGACATCAATTTATGAATTCACTTGCTTAGGTCAGGCTCAGCTGGAAGATATCTGGACACGGAAGTGAACTTATTTTGTACCTTCTTGTCATCATTAAGGTCCCAGTCACAAGAGTGCCTAGACAACATTAGATTGAATAATTGAATGGAATAATTGAATTCATATGCACTGGAGAGGGGCTATCTCAAGCACTTCATAGAGGGGCTATCTCAAACTCTGTCTCTCATTTTCATTTCATACCTCTTCAGTGAGCCAGGCTGCACTTGCTCTAAATTTCCTTTTGTTTTGGAGGTAATGCATGTGTCACCTGTGATCTGCAAGAGGAATGATGAAGGGTATTGAAATGCCAGAAGTGGACCAGTGAGCAGAACTCTGACAACCTGGGAAACCCTCCTCTGACCCTGTCAGGAAGACTTCCCTTGCTGCCTGTCTACTTCTTCTCTAGAAACCAAATGAATCTGCATACTTGAAAATGATGGTTGACTTTTGATGAATTTCTTGCAGAATCTACTTGACGCTGTCCTGTTCCTGGTTTATAGGACACTCCATGTACTGGGGCAAGGGGAGTTAAATAGTAGTCATAGTACCAAGAGACATTAATATTGTTTGACTTTTGTTTGCCCTCATGAGGCGAGAAACCACCAGAATGCCACAGCTGAGACACTCTGACGTGGTTGTCACATCCTTGCTATGTGTCAGTCATTTCCCAGGCCACCATGATCTCATTCTCTGGGATCTTAGTCATGAGTATTTTAAAGTCTCTGGGTTTGAACCATTGTTAGTGAAATTCTAGTCAGTGGAAAACACAAGCCAAATCAGGCTCCCCAGTGCGGATTGGCTGTATGTAAGCTCCTTTCAGCAGCATTGGGAATTAGTGCTGGAGAGATGCTAAGGCCTGTCCCCACTGCATAGACCACCAGCTTCTACATGACTGGAGGAATCCACACGTCCCCACTTTTATGAAACACAGTTGAGTTCGTGGGTCCCCATTATGAAACATGGCTGAGTTCCCCTGGATAGGAGAGAGAAGCCCCCCTGGACCATCCCTCTGTGCCAAGCTGATCAACAGCAGGATCCGCAGACCAGCTGTCCTTTTAGGGAACTGATGTCATTGATAAGGCCAAGCTCAGGGACACAGCACTGAGGCTCGTTTTCCCAAGCAGGCCGTGTTCATATCATCAAGCTGCCTGGGCTTAATTTCCAGCCACCTCCCTACTGTCTGTTGAGGAGCACTGAGAGCCAAACCCATTCATTCTTTCCACCTCTTGCTGGCGGTCAGAGCAGTTTAATGGCTGTCCTGTGAGGGGAACAGGGATGGTGAATAGGAACAAGCAGAGAATGATGAGAAAGAAGGATTACAAGTTGGAAGAGAAAGGCGAGATAATAAAAGTGTAATTTAAAACACCATATTTGTACAATTACCACGCTTACTTAACAAGGAATCTAAATGTATCTCATCGCTGAAGGTCTGCAGTGAGAAATAAGACTCAAATATCTCTGATGATCCACAGTGAGAAATAAGACTCAAGGAGATCTGGGGGGTGGGGGGAGGCATTCTAATACTCTAACAGAGCAGGGTAGGTTTGGAAAACCAAGTGGAGTGGCAGCCACTCAGCAGTCTCCTAGTCCCTAGAAGTATGTCTGGCTCCAGATGGGCTCTCAGCTCTAGTGCTGTCCTGCAGTTTCCTACATTCTCTGAGAGAGCAGAGCAGACAGGTTTCTGGTCTGCTTCTAATGCATTGTCTGCTCTTACCAATAGACCTCGCATATCTGAGTGGTAGACACTGAGCCAGACGTGCAGGGCAGGTTTGTACCTGCACCCTATCCCTAGGAATCAAGAACTCCCCACCTCCAACCTTTCCTTAGAATTGTCTCCTGGGCAACTCTGTGGTCCCTCAGACTTCATTCTCCATGAGACGCAAACTTAATGAAAACACACAACAACTAAAATGCTTAGTTCCTCAGTCATGTGTGCTGAGGATGCACAGGGGCCCAAGGATCCCTACTTGCTGACCCCTGAGCTGGTCTTCTGAGAGGAGGAGGATGCTGGGAAAAGGCAGACTAAGGCAGATGATGAAGCGAGTCAGGCAAGCGCTGTGGAAATGAACACAGATGTAAGAGACTTAGCAGAGACTGGAGGCTCCAGGGCTTGTCTGCTCTTCTCTTTTATTCTTCTTTGGATGCTTTGTTTGAAAGAAAAAGCAATAAATTTAACGTTTCTATTCCCAAGATGACATCAACTACGGGATGCCACAGTAAAATAGTGGTAGTACTGGGTCTAGTTACTGCTACATAAAAGGCAACTTAGGTGGAATTCCCCCACAGAAACCATGTAAGACTGTATAAGCTGCTGCCTTAGTCCATTTCTGGTATTATAACAAAGCACCTGGGTCTGAGCAATATAAAGAACAGATATTGATTTTCTCAGAACTTTAGAGATTAAGAAGTCTATGATCATGGCTCAGCGTCACAGGTTTTCCTTCCAAAATGGCTCCTTGTTGCTATCTCCTCTGTAGGAGATTGATCCTGTGAGGCTATATTAAAGGCAGGGGAGAAGGCTTGAGCTAGTTCCTTCTGGCCTTTTTATAAAATACCAATCTAATCATGTCATTTAGTCAACGTATTGATTACTTTTGTGATGCTGTAACCAAATACCCTGGAAAGGCCAGTTAAGAAAGACGGGAGTTGTCACCACTCACAGTTTCAGTGGTGTCTGTCCACCATGACAGAGAGGGTGAATGTAGAAATTGAGAGTCTCAGGAAGAAGGCAGAGAAGACATGGGCACTCATAAGTTCAAATCTTACCTCCTTTATTCTTTCAGGGCTGTGGCATGGTGGAATGCTGCTGTTGCCAATGAAGTCAGGTCTGCCAGTCCCCACTCCTTAGTCAGTTCTTCCTGGAAATACCTTCCCAGGCATAAGCAGACATGACTTACTGCATGTGTCTTAGACCCATCAAGAGGATGATTGAAGATTGACCACCTGTTCAATTCAACATGTCCAGCATGTTCCAATACTCATCATTTATCGGCCCCTCCAAGTGCACTTAATGGGCTATCAGAATGGAGATCTGAACTTGGGAGGGGTATGTTGGGAAAGATATAAGGGGAGATGGAGGAAGAAAATGGGAGTAGATATGATCACATTTCATTACATACATGTAAGAGAAATGTCAAAATAGAAATGGGAAAGAAAAGCCTCAAAGCTCCTGGCTTTGAGCTTATAACCATGGTAGATGAATGAAAAAGAAAACAAAAGAAAGAAGGAAGGAAGGAAGGAAGGAAGGAAGGAAGGAAGAAAGGAAGGAAGGAAGGAAGGAAAAGAAAGAAAGAACTCAGGTATGGTGGAAGAGAAAGTTTATTACAGATGTAAAGGAGACATAGTCAGAGGCAAACACATCTGGGAGAGTCCAGAGTGAGCATGACCCTGAATCATGTGGGGAGATGGGAAGGGGTAGAGAGAAGGTGTTTAGATAGGGTTTGTACACAAACTGGAGGCTCTGTGCATCCCCAGTGCCACTAGCTTTGGCTCCTTCCCTAGTGAGAATTCACTTGCCTTCCTCTCCCACTTCTTTACAGTCAGCTGCATTCTTATCAGGATATACAGTCAAGCAATAGACACAGAGGATGTCAGTCTACAGGTATTCCATTGGCTTCCTTCCTCTTTGTGATTTTACTTTTTGGTTCCTGGCCTGCTAGGGACATTTAGGTCTTTGCTTTCCCTTCCTGCACGTGGTAGAGGATTGTCTCCTGGAGCAGGCATTTCACATTCAAATGAATGCCTTCTAACATGGTGTTTTATTGCTTAAGAAACCAGAGTACAACCAGACTTCACCCGGGCTCCTGTTCACCTCAACTCCGTCCCCTCCCTCGACTTCAGGTAGCAGAGAAATAATAGAGAGGGCTTGTGAGCTTCTGCAGAAGAAGCTCCAGAAACAATGTGGTTGATTGGGTCTCATGGGGCCACATGATGAAAGAAGAAAGGTGAACTGGGCTCAGATAACAGACTGAAACTGTCACTCAAGAGAGAAGGGATGATGACAATCTAGAAGCAGCTGCAGGCCATGTGTGCACCGGCCGCATGTCACGTGGTGAGAAAAAGCTGTGTGTTTATGCAAATGAGATGTTACCTTGCCTATCTGCAGGCTGGTTTTCATAGTTGTTGCAGGATGCGATGCTGCCCCCACATGTACAGAGAGATGATACAGGCAGCTGCTCACGAGCGAAATGAATGTTGGCAACCGAGTGGATTTAAATTGATATTAATGCTGGGGGTTGCTTTTTATGGCTTTTCTTAAGTTCCACACAATAGACCGAGGCAAGTTTCATGGTACCTGAGCCTAAGTCAAACTTGCATTTTTTCTGACGAGTATTTAATTTGGTTTTTGGCAGAAGACTGTGTGTTTTTCTTGGGCTTTACATCATTTGTGAGGTTGCGTGGATACATTCTAGCAAAACATCATCTATAATCAGATGAGACTCACAGAAGAAAGAATAGCATGCCAAGTCCCACTAATCTTAGCCTTTATGGGAATAGTTATTTGCTATGAATGATCAGCCAAACATCTGTGTCAACAGTTTCAGGGGTAGAGATAGAGATGTTGATCTCCACGTTTACATGAGGCTGCAGCAGGCTCAAGTACAGCTCTTCAGAGCCAAGCCCACTCTGCTAATTAATTATGATCATTCAGGGTGCGAATATTTGAATGGTGCGTAAGTGTATTGAACTCTAGTACAGTGGTATCAATTCAGTATTGTATCACGTTATGGAGTCATTTTTAGGGAGGAAACAATTTTATTTCCCCTGTTATACAGAAGCAAATAGTTCCATCTGGCCCTGTAATCCAAAAACCACCCAGCTTTTGCTGGCTCACAGACTTAATGTGTATTCTTCATAGGTGACTTGGATGATTAAGGATGACAAAGTTCAAACACTGGGTCCATTGTAAACCCAGTTTACATCTGTACATAAGTGACCTGCACGCTGGTGACAGTTGCACTTGTTGTGGGAATGCAATTACAAACACTGGATTTCTAGAGGAACCTGGCAGATTCACTGCCTGTGGGAAGGGGGCAGCCTGTGTGCCCAGAAGGGACATCATTTCTGCTCTGTTGGTGATCAATCCTGCTCCTTTGTGAGATTGCTTATTAATGTCTGTAGAGTAGTGGATGCTGAAGAGATGAGGTCCGCACACCAGAGACTTTCTTCAGACGTAGAAAACAGTCATACGAGGCTGATGATCAGAACCAGAGCTATGTCCCTCACCTGGAGATGAGGCTGACACTCCCAGATCTGGTTTTCTGCACTGTGGAAGTCAATGCAGACAGGGCATTGCAATTACATCGGAATTCACTAAAAACACCCGTTGCTCTTGGGATACTCAGCTGTCCTTGGCTGCCTCTGTTTGGCCAGCTGCATCCGCTGTGGGCACAGGAGGCTTTCCAAAGCCCTCAGAGGGGGCCAACGCGAAGAAGCCTTGAGTCATCAGATCAGCCAGAGACAAATTCCTTGTGTTTAATAAAAGGAACTTTTAAATCAAGTGAGCTTTCCCTCTAAGTATTTACTCTATTGAATCTGAATCCTTCATAAGTCCTCAGACTGTGGAATGGAGGGGCAAAGGAGAGAGGGCAGTCTCCGTGGCTCAGGCTCAGCTGCCACTTTTTTTTTTTTTTTTTTTTTTTTTTTTTTTTTCTAAGGACTGTAGTGGAGTGGAACCTGGTTTCAGATCTTATCTCACTCTGGCCAAACAGTCTTATCTTTTTGTTTCTGTAAGCCTGCCTCTTTGTTGGGTAGAATTTCACTTTATGAAGCAAACTAGGTAGAAAACTAGGGAAAGACTCCAAGGAACTTAGATACAAATTGTGTAAGTTGAGCAAAATGCCTTGCGGGATTTCTCTTGTTTGCTCAAGAGAACGCATTGCCGATGACAGAAGTCTGTAGTCTTCCAGCATGATTTGGGATCAGCTCCCACCTCCTGGATAGCATACACATTTTTTCCTGATCCTCTGGGTTTTCTCCACATAGTGTTCTTGGTTTGGCAATTTTTCCAGGGAAACAATTCTTTACCTTTCTTCAAAAACCTATGAGTGACAGAAGAGACAATTGGTTTTATTTTATTACAAGGTTGGCAAACCGGGCAAGCTCAAAGAGCTACAAGCTTCCTCTATGCCACCCAGAGTATCAGAAGTAACCCGTAGTTCTGTTCCTACCTCAGAAGGTAGCGCTTATACAGAAGCTCAATCTAATCCGACTTCACAGAAGTAGATTTGTGTGCAACGGTAGCACGTCATTCATAGGCTCCAGTTACTTGTGTCTAGTGTAGTTCAAAGAATAGTAAGTGGGAAATTTTAGAAATAGGCAATTTGTAAGTTTTAAGTTGTTCCACTTGTGAAAACATGGTGAAATCCAGGATGGTCTCTGTGTGTCCCACTAAGGACATGAATTGCCCATGTGCAGCGTGTCTGAGTGCTATTGCTTACCTTCTCGCTAGCTACTCATACTCACCACAATTGTCATGTCCATTGTCTGGTATCTCGGTGCTTCTGTTGAACAGACCCTTACTTATTTAATAAGAGACCCAGAGTGCGAGAGTAGTAAGACTAGCCATTCAGATCTGACAAAGAGAAGTCATAGCGTGCTCTCTTTTTGTGAAAAGACAGATGTCTTTGACTTAATAAGGTAAGAAAACATAATATCTTCCACTTGGGACACTGCAAAAACAAACAAGAAATTCAGGTTAAGCCTACCTACCTCAGTGGCAAATGTTCTGACCAAGGTGGAGATGAGTGCTTGCCACACTGGAAAAGTTATGCCATGTCAGTTCATGTATGCATATGGATGAGGGAAACATGGCATCTGTGGTTGCTCATGTCTCTTGGAGCATAGTGCCCAGAACACGATGTAGGGCTGTGCACAGCTGTGCCCAGTGCTGCATCTACAAGGGGACAGTGATATATTGAAGAGTATATCAGGTGCTCAAGGGCCTTCTGCTGAGACTATTCTGTCCTCCTACACCCCACGTGCCTGCCTGGATCTTCCTCTGGTGTGCACAGCTCTATAGGATGGCGCTGAGTACCTTTCTTAGGGGCAGCATCCTCTAAATCACGCATTAGAGAAAAGGGATGACTACCAAGTTCTGCTACAGCTCAAGATGTCCGTGCTTCCATTCCAGAAGGCAGACCCTCCACACCCACAGTCAGAGAGCGCCGGGATGAGCACGAAGGAGAACTGAGAGTGTCAGGATGAGAGTGAAGGAGGACTGAGTGGACCAAACACTGAACTTCCAGACTCATCCATTTGGAAATATTTTTGCTGAAATGTGACGGGTAGGTGTCTCCAGCATTCCCTCATTCTGAGATGTGGAGTGTACTCTTTTAATTCTGAAAGCACCAACCTGACACCTGGTCTCAAACTTCCTATCTCCTTGACCGGATTGGAAACAATTTCAACTTAGAAGAAAGTGGTAAAATCCAGGACATCTGAGGGACTTTTACTCAAAATATATCATGGTTCCCTTTTCCCATTTTTTTTTAGAAGTGAAAAGAAAGCAATAGAAAGCTTCTGTATGTGGACTTTCTTACACACACATATTCGTGCATGTGTGTGCATGCACACCTACACACATATACACAGTTATACTCAATATATATATATATATATATATACATTTCATACATAGGTACATGCATACACTCACACATATGTGTTCACACACAGACACACAGACACATATGCCTACACAGATATACCACTCATCCACATACATGTGCACACTCATACTCATGTATACATATACATGTATACATACATTTTCATACATTGATATACACATACACTCACACATATGTGTATACACACAGGCAGACAAACAGACAGACAGAGAGACAGACACACACACACACGCACACACACACACACACGCACACACGCACACACGCACACACGCACAGATAGTTCTCTCCTTTACTCTTGAATGCTCAGAACTCCCATGGAAGACCAAAACCCATCCTGTGTGACCTGTCCTTTCTATACATACACACCAAAATACAACTCAATGGGAACACACCATTCTTTGATGTCAGTCAAGTGTGCTAGTCACTACATGTAGACCATTTAAGATCATTGCTTTCAATGACAGATGTACTAGATACAGAGTCCCACAGTCACTGCGGTTTTCGAACACTTTGTTTTATTTCTGTCTCTCTCTGTGGGCATGTGAAGTATGTGTACATACAGCATCGTGAGTCTGCACATGGAAGTCAGAGGACAGTCTCTGCTGTTGATCTTCTGCTTTGAGACAAGATCTGTTATCCACCACGTCCTTTCCTAGGCTGCCTGACACATGGGTTCTCCTGTGTCTTCTTCCTATCTTGCTGTAGAAATGCTGGGATTACAGACTCATGCTTTGTTGCAGCTTCTTGCTCTCACCCTGGGACCTCACACTTGTGGAGCAAAGGCTTTATTCAATGGTTGTCTCCTCAGACATCTTTATAGGTCTTCCTTAGCCATGCTATGGGGAAACATAAAATAGAAGGGAAACTGAGTCTGACTGAAGAACACACAAACTCCTGCTACTTTGGGGATTGATTCATTTTTTATAAAAATGCACTAATTTTATATCCTGTTTGGGGGACACATTTTAGATTTAATAAACTAGTGATCTTTAGACGTTTGAAATCAGTTAGAAATTGTCCAGTTAGGTAGGGTTCATATTTAAAATGACTGACACCCACTCGTTGAATTTTTTTTCTAGCTTGAATGTTTAGTTAGGCGTTACTATGGAGAAATGAGAAAGATATGAGCATTCATAGTTTGTTGTCTAAAAGTTTTTGCCGCATCTTTAATCTAGGGATGTCGTTTTAAATTTTTGTGTCAAAGGAACTAACAAAACAAACAAACAAAAAAAACAAACAACAAAACAAAACAAAACAAAACAAAACAAAAAAAACAACATCCCCTCTCCAAACCCAAATTGTTTTTCCAATACTTCTGACTGAATTTTTCCACTGTTAAAAAGTAAATGAAATGGCTAATTAGGGTAAACTGAGGAGCTTATCGAACTCTTTTGTTTTTAGATATTATCTCTGCTCTGTGATCCTGTGCAGGAGAGAAAAGCCTGACAGAACAGAAGGACAGGACAGACGAACACCCAACAATTTCACAAATAACGGTGTGACTGCAATTCAAACAGCATGCTGGGAGCCATGAAGCAGCAGGCCAGGAGGCATCCACAAGAACCCACGCAAGTCCCAAAGAGCATGCATGGTGTGAGGAGGCGCCCTGGCCCAAAGGCACCACCAGGAAAAATCTAGTCAAGAAGAGGATGTGTGTCTTTCTAATTCCTTCTGAGAATTACCAAATATTTTAAGACAGATTTTTACTGAATGCTTCTTTTTATTACCCAGTTTTCTGAAACTGGAACATTAGTCACTTCCTCTGGATGAAAGGGGTCCACCCCCTTTTCTCCTGCGTGTTGTTTACCCCCAGCCTGTCTTTCCACAACAGTTAGCTCCCAAGTCTTCTCTGTGTTCTTCTCTGCTCATTCTGTGTCCCTCTGCGATGGTGACACACAGCTCTTTCTCTTCTCATGAAACAGCAACCCTCAGCAGCTCAGTCCCAGACTCCACAAACACTCAAAATCTTCCCACTCCACACCAGTTCCTTCTCACACCCCAGGCTACTTGTTTCCCCCATTGCAGCTGTTCCGGACAGCTCATAGCCCAGGGAGGTTAGATCACTGTGGCTTGTCTATACAGCTGGGTTTCTGGCAAGGTCCAGGAACCACTAATCCTTCCCTCATGGTAGAACCAAGAGT
Source organism: Rhabdomys pumilio (assembly GCA_030674055.1). Classification (NCBI taxonomy): domain Eukaryota; kingdom Metazoa; phylum Chordata; class Mammalia; order Rodentia; family Muridae; genus Rhabdomys; species Rhabdomys pumilio. The sequence continues at coordinate 69,334,893 of JANHMN010000014.1, forward strand.
TTAGACTCAAATCCACTTTGCAGGCATACTTATGTCCCTGAAAACATGATACATTCTTCATAAAGTCCAAACAAGAGTCACCAAGCCTCAGCTGTGAGAGCATCTTCCAACCGCCTGTCTGTGGCATTGGTCCTGGTAGAAGACGTGGCCTCCTTCAGTTCCTTCCCCGTGGGTCCTGCAGTGACTGTTCTCAAGTATGTTCTCACCTTGTATGAAGGTGTCATATGTGAAGAAAGATTTTCCCTGCGTTGTGAAGCAGATATTGAGGTGATGAAGACCATGGCTGACACTTTGGGGTGAAGGTCCCGTGGTTGGTCATTTCTTGTTGTGACATTAGGCACAGCTGATTTAGAATCTGATGGGTGAAACCCAAGGATTGGATCCAAACCAGAAGAATGTCAAAAGGATGCCAGAAGGGAGTTGGGAATTAGGTAATAGGGAGGGAAAAGAGTCCATGACTGGGCTCTCAAGTCCATCTGTGGTCACCACTCATGGCTTGGCTGAGTTCTCACCAGGCCAAAGCCAAAGCTGTCAGGATAACAAGTCTGGTCAAACACAGACTCATCGTCATGGTGCCTTTGAACACGAAGTGACTTTCCTCCCAGTCCAAGACCCAAGAGGCTGTGCCTGTTATCTGAGGTCATGGACACTAAAGTAGCCTATCTCTCCATGACCTCTCTCTTGATGGAGACAGGGGAGAGGGAGGAAGGGGAACAGGAGGGGAAGGGGAGAGGGAGAGGTGCTGTTCATTGGCTGCCACTGGGACCTTGTGTCAGAGAAATCACTGGGGTGGTTACTGGAAAGGTGTCACTGAAGCACCACTCAGAAGCAGAAAAACTCAGTTGTCATTTGCAATACATGGACATCATGTTTGCTCCTGGGAGTCAGAGTTCCTCAGGGCTCCCCGGCCTAGCTCTTCTTTCTCTGCCTTCCACTTGATCAAACAGAAATCATCCAGGTCTTCCATGAGCCTGTGCCCATGGGATTCGTGATTTACCTGGGGGGTAGAAGTCAGGTCCTACTAGGTACCCTCTTCTCCAGGCAGGCTGCCCAGCTATCCCCTGGATTCTGTCAAATGACTATGGTTGCCTATGCTCCTCCAAGTCTGAATTTCTGTTTCTTGCCACCCAAGAAGTCCCAGTCCACCAGTGGCCTTTGATTCCAAAGCTTCTCATTCTCAAGGAGCACAATTTATTTTATATCTTTAAAGTAAACTTTCAGCCGGATAATGGAAGCCCCATCTCAGGCATAAGAATGGCAGACCCTAGGAATGAACCAGATGAACTTTGGCCAACAGAGAACTCAGCTGCACAGCAACAGAAGTAGTAACAAGTATTTATGACCAGATATTTCAACAGAAGCCTAATATGGACCTGGATCCAGTTCTACTTATCTCAGGGCCATGTGAATCCTGGGGCTGAGGAGCAGGTGAGAGCCTGAGGAGAGAAAGTTTCTAAAAACAGGGAAATCAGAACAGCTGTCTAAACCAGTTTAACTGGATTCTGCCAGAAAGCAGCCAATGGGTGCCTCCCCCCCCCCACCCCCACAGATTGTGGGAGAGCAGGAAGTGGCTTGGATATTAAGAATGACTGGGTACAGGGAATGGCAAATTATTGCTAAACTGACTGAGCAGAGCTTTTGATAAACTGGATAGCGCAGAGACAAGCATCATAGTCTAAAGTCAAGGCCAGTGGAAAGGATCTAAAGACATCCAATGATTGGTTTGTTCTCAGAAAATAAGGAAATGCTTCAATCTCATGATGGCATGTCTCAGGGACACAAGAGTCTGGTAAAGAGCTCCCCACTCTCCACCCTCCCTCCCTCCTTCCCTCCTTCCCTCCCTCCCTCCATCTCTCTCTTTGAATTTCCGATCATCCCAACTCCAAGATAATTATGGATCTTAGTGGAGTGTGGAAGCAAAACCTGGGACTCTGTGTCAGTAATAATTAGATTCTAAAACAAAGATGGGAGAGGCAGCCTTTGCTATAGCACAGGGTTAGACTGAGCTAGCCACAGTGCAGGATTGTGGGGTGGAAAAGCCCCTTTCTAAGGTGAGGGCATCTCTAGAGCTCAGCTGACTCTGGCCAAATACACTTTGATGGGCTACAGGAAAGCGACATCTCTAAAGTCCCTCCTTGTAGATTTCTTATTTAAAGAAACATTGTCGATACAGAGAACAGGCAACACCACACAGATAAGTGATGAAAGCCGTCCTGGGCTTTGAGGCATAGGCCACGTCTTATGAGGCAGAGTACATATTTTATTATACGTACATACATATTATATTATATATCATACATATACATATCGTACATATATACATATTATATATACATATATACATACAATATATACATATTATACATTATATATATTATTACATATTTTAAGGCATTAAAAATTTCACTGATATCTAAAATAGCCTCTTAACAAGATTTTATTTTTTGAATTACATGCACATGTGTGTGTTTGTGTACCTCCATGGGTGTAGGTACCTCTGGAAGTCAGAAGAGAGTTTCAGATACCCTAGAGCTACAGTTACAGGTGACTGTGGGCTGCCTGACATGGTTGCTCAGAATGGGACAATACGAACCTGTCTGTCACCTTGGAGCTGTTTTCTTTTAGCCCCCTAAAATAGCTGCTGTGTCTCACATTCTAGAAGGATCCTCACAGGAGTATTAGCCTCAAGTGCATCACAAAGAAGTTTTTCTCCCCCGGTGTCAGAATAGCTAACAACAACAACAACAAAAAAAAAAAAAAAAAAAAAAAAATGGGGCTGCGCCAAGGGCTGGAGATTACTTACAGACTTAGACAAGAGAATGATGCCACAGAAAAACCCATTGGGTCCATTGAAATGCAAGCAATGGGTCAGATAGACATCAGTAAATGGAGGATGTTGGGATGGTTCAAGATCTATCATGAGCACTGGCTGATCCTTCAGAGGACCCACGTTTGATTCCCGACTGGAGCCTCACAACCATCTGTAACTCCAGTTCCAGGGAATCTTTATTGTCTCTTCTGGCCTCCTCAGCAGACACGTAAGCCCAGGATGCACAGATACAGATGTAGGCAGATGTAGGCAGAACATCATATACATGATTTAAAAAAAATCAGTAAATATCAAGTGTGCTAATGTTGGTAAATGTACTGGTTTCTTTCTTTCTTTCTTTCTTTCTTTCTTTCTTTCTTTCTTTCTTTCTTTCTCAAAGTCCATTTCAAACACTACAGAGGCATAATTTACAGAGCTCTCAAACAGTCTGAAAAAAAGTGCATGTGCTGTGTGTGTGTGAGTGTGTGTGTGTGTGTATGTGTGTGTGTTGTATATGCGTGTGTGTGTGTGTATGTGTGTGTGTTGTATATGCATGCACAGAGAGAGACAGAGAGACAGAGAGCAAGAGACAGAGACATAGAGCAAGAGACACAGAGACAGAGACAGAGACACAGAGACAGAGATCCCCTTCATCTGTAACTTTGTGATTTTTCTTCCGTCTGGGCTTCCCTGTTTTGAAATTATTAGGTTTTTCTTGACTGTTTGAACAGAGGTAGGCTGACCTCGTTCACACACACACACTATTACAGTTCCTGGTTGCTATTCATTGCTTACTTACTGTTCCTAGCTCTTATGTTGCACTTTATCATAGTTATGTATGCATCCTGTGAAGATGCATCCTACAACTAATATTGTATGGTGTTTCCAAGACAGGAGCCACTATTCCTAGATCAGGATATTTGCATGTCTCGCTGTCTCTGCCTCCATTTACCCTGCTCCCCATATGTGTGTGCATATGTATTATTGCATAACCATGCATAGCCAAAAATTCTGCTGTCATCCTGTCACTGTGAAGAAGCAAATGGAAAAACACCATTAGCAGATTCTGAGTAAAAAGCCATACAATGTTCTAACTCTATTTCTTGCAATTTTCCTTAATGTTGAAATGTTCTTTAAAAAGGTGTCAACAATGCCCTTCAAGACAGCACTAACTGGACTTAGTGGGGTACAAAAAACAGATAAGAAGTCGGAAGGGGAGGTTCTAGGGAGACGTGGGGAAAGCTGGAGAAGGAAGTTAGGACAGACAATGATCACATTGCATTGTATATATAGATGTATGTGATTGTCAAAAATAAAGAAAGTTTTCAAACAAATATGAAACTCATTACATTCAAAAGTGAAGTGGTAACTTAAAGCCAACCTAGTTGAGATCAAAGAACATGGCGTTTATTTGGGGATAATCGTGATTTTTATCTGTGAGAATAGATTCAAGCAGTCTTAAGGTGTGCTTACTCGAATAGGCTATATTATATACTGCATGTAGGTTGGTGATTATGACACTTGTCAGTCAGGAATTATGACGGAGGAGTTAAGCAGCTCACAGAGAAAGGGTCAGCATCTGATCTTAGTCTCTGGACCCTTTGCAGAAGGAACGGATGTCTTGCACAGAAGTGACCTCAATATGGAGTAAGGATGCCTCCGAGGCCAGCTCTGAGCTGAGGGTTGGAGTTAGACTGGTTCTGAGCTGTGCATGTCTGTGCATGAAGGAGCATGGCCTCTAACCTCTACTTAAGCACCCCAGTCTTTTCCCTCCATCCTGACTCAACACTAACAGGTGCAGCACATCCAAGAGTATCTCCCTAGTACAAACTAAGGATTAGTGAACTCCACATCCTGGCCATCTGCTCAGTTCCCCCAATTCCAGTGTACTGTCTTCCAGATTTTGTTTGTAGGAAGCAGCTGCCCTGGGGCAGCACACTGCACCCTCTTCTCCTTGTCTTTGCGAAATTGCTTTCTTCTTTCTGAGATGTTTATTTCAGTTCACCCCCAGGGAGCAAAGGGTGAAAGCTGGCCAGCTGTGTGTGGACAATCAACACTGGGCTAGGCTCCCTTGTGCCCTCAGAGATACTGTAAACAAACCACACACACAAACACACACACACACACACACACACACACACACACACACACACACACGAGTTTTATTTAATCTGGATAAGGGTCAGTTCAGGATTCCAGGATGTTAGAAACAAAAATTATTTTAACTACCAGGGATAATTTAAAAGGTTCCTTACAGGTGACACTGCCCACCGTTAGCTGATGTTTTCTCCACGAAGCCACATTGAAGTGCTAACAGCCCCAGAAGAAGTGTGACAATATTAGTTATGATTTTTACAATTCCAGGAGCTGAGAGCTCAAGCCTTCAGAAATCCTCATTTCAAGTGCAGAAGCCTGCGATCCCTGGGCCATGGGAGCCCTGCGCTGCTCTCGACTGACGGCTCCTCCTATGCTATCAATTCACTCCATCTTTGCAATGTACAGAGGTGGGAACGGTGTGGAGTTGTCAAGAGGACAAGCTGAAGGAACACGGTCACGAGTTCTTAAAGCAGGAACCCTGGGCCAGCAGCATCAGCAGCACTCTGTGTTCCTAGAGAAGCATGAGCTCCGGCAGCCCAACAAGCTAAGCTCAGCCTCTCTCTCAACATTCCAAGTAGAAAGGTCAGCGATGCAGAGAAAGAAAGGAGATTTACTCCATGTGGCCATATTGGGAAGAGGGGCAGATAAGGGATCCTGTGACTTCAAGCCTGTGTTTGGGGTACTGACATATATGAAGTTAAAATAGGGAGCACATGGTATTTATAACTAAGGAGTCCGTATCTCTAGGTGGTGTCTTTGATCATGCAAGGTGGTTGATGTTGCTCGAAAGGACAGGACACAGTGTTACATCCACTAAGAATTGTCTTTCTAAATTCAAGGTGGCTACAGGTTTAGGACAATGACTAATTTCTGTTCCTTTAGCCTTCTGGGTAGGTAGAGAGCACCAAGCCAGGCAGACGACACATCTCGGGAGGTTAACGTGTGAACCTATGGCAGCAGAAGCTGTGTGTGATGCAGAAGAAATGAGGCAGACACCGCATGGAGACAGAGATGCTGGACTTCCGTCTGCCACTGAGTCAGCTCGTGAGCCAACAGGAAGCCGGCGTAAGGGCCTGCTGTGCCCAAGCAATTGTGATCTCTGGTTTATTGAGAAATCTTGAGCGTTTTAACCAAGGACTGTGTGTGATTCTCATGTACTTGGAGGTTTAAGAAGTGTACAGTGCATCACAGTTCCACGGGGCTATGAACAGCCCCAGGAAAAGGTGTTGGACCCAGCACTACTGCTCATGGGACTTGGAGTAAATCAAATTAAATTGTGGACCCTTCATAAATTCAAGAAATCTGACAAAAAGATGACTCATCTTCTATTTTCTTTTACTTTGCTTATTCACATCAGACAGCTTATATGGTCTCAGCTTTGTTCCAAAATGGTTTGCTGAACACCCCTTCCAAAAAGTAGAACTGCCAAGTGTGTCAAATTTCATTACAAAGGAGACCGTATTGGCAAACTTGAGGAACTCTGACTTCCTTTTGCCCTCATTCCCCAACGTAGGATGTGGCAGGGACCACGAGTGCAGACACATGGCAGCTCTCCGGCTCACGCCAGGTTATACCCCAGAGAATAAAGAGACCATTGTGCCTATGGACAGTCACACACTCCCTAGAGCCAGGGTTGGACCATGATGTCTACTTGCAGACAGCTAGACAGGAGGTTTGGAAACCTAGGGGACCTCACTGAGGAGAGAACCGTTACCGAGTCCACAAAGATGTTATTTCTGAAAGCAATGTTTAAAGGGTTACTATGGACAGAGCTCTGTCGGCAGTGGGCATGACTAGCTTGTGCCAGGCTCTGTACCACACAGCTTGAGCATGCCTGGATTCTCAGAGCTTGGGAAACAAAATGAGAAGGTTTTGAAATTCAAGGTTATCCTTGGTTATCTAGTGAGTTCAAGGCCAGTATGGTCTACAAGAGACCCTACCTCAAAGGAAAATTAAAAGACCCATTAGGTGACTCTCAGATAGTCAAACAAAAATACAGCCGTCTCCTCAAAGAGAATGAAATGTCTTATTTTTGAGCTGAATGAGGCGGCCTGTGGCCTGAGAACACCGGCTCAGCTACCACAAATAACATGTTCTAACACAGAAGTGGTCTCTCGAGGCTTTATAGTGATTGACAGAAAAGAAAACTGTGAGTCAAGGGACCTTTTGTGTACATCATTGGAGATATCAGTAGGTATGCTTCAGCCTGTTCAGGCATTGATGTGATCTGACAGAAGTCTAAGTTTCTGAGTTGCTGAGATATAGTGGCCTTTTAGGTTAATACGTTCCAGAAGGCTTTATCTCATAGTCATAAGAATGGTAGCACAGACATAATGGTGGTTAATAAGTGGTTTCTAAGGACCCTAAAGACTCTTTTTGATCGGCAACATTCCAACCTTCCATGATTATTCAATCAGCCTTGAAGAATCTTCAACACAGGTGTGGCTTCTGTTTTAATTCAATTTTTTTTCTCTGGGAGTTTCAGTTCACAATGGCCAATAAAGAAGTCAGGCTGAGGTCTACCTTTCCCTCTAGTGTCATTTTTGCCCATGGCTACCATGTGGACCATGTGATGGTGTCCACAGCAGCCAAGCTACAAAGACAAGCAGCACTCCTCCCAGCACTGAGAGTAAAGCCTGGGCAAGACCTCTCTGCCATCACCAGGGACTCATGTCTGCCCATCCATCTGCCTTATGTGACTTCCTGAGCCTGATCCACACAGCAAGCAGTGAGGAGAGGCAAACACTTAGCTACAGCTGACATCAAGGCAGAGCCATTTCTCCAAGGGTGGAGATCATCCTGTGAGGCGCTGGACAGAGGAAGGGGCACACACAGTTCTGGGTGGACCTGCCTGGTCGTTTGTCTCTCATCCATCTGAATGCTTCCTCTATATGCTTCACTTCCTGCTGACAGATAGCCGGTTCTTTGCCCAAGACTCTACCCAAAGTGATGGAAACTCTGTCTCTGTTACTGAGAGGAGACTGGAGCTACTGAGGAAGTCAGTGGAGCCGGCATTCTGACCCAGGGTTTGCTGTAAGCCAGATGTACACTGAGGCTTGGAGACTAGATTCCTCTGTGGATATAAGAAAATGTCATATGTCCAGTGTCATTCGAACAATGGCATGTGTACATATCACAGGATGGGTTGGCATGCACACACGTCACAGAAGGGGTTGGCATGCATACATGTCACAGGATGGGTTTGCATTCAAACATGTCACAAGATCAAGGGTTATCAAGAGGTGACCTTTCAGGTGTGTGTATCAGGATACTCTGAGGTCTGTGGGTTTCCATGGGCAAGGAAGGGAGTGGGCAGCTGACACCAAGTCAGCTCAGGGGAAAACTATCCTGGAAGATACCCCTTCCAAGCCTGTCTTCCTTTTCCTGGGGGAGTGGCTGCCTGTCCCTGATTTAGGTGGAGATGAATTAGAAACAGATGAATACTCACACTGGGTCAAAATCCTGTTTCCAGCTCCCAGCAGCCCCCCCCCCCCACGCTCCCCCCCACCATCACTGACCCCCAGGCTCTCAGCCAGCAGAAAACTCCTGAGGGAAAATGATCTGGGAATGCAGAAAAGTGCTGTGCTTCACACATTTCATTCAGAAGGTGTGACTCAACCGTGCTCTCCTCAAATGTAACGTGGGGGATAATTTTGTTTCCAATGGGCCAAAACCTGACTCAAAGTTACTCTTGCCAGAAACAGGAGATGTTTCAATGAGGCAAATAATTGAACTGATTTAACTCTCTCCAAGAACAAAGCATCCGTGAACTGCATGAAGTCAGTTTACATACAAAATGTGTTGGGGCCCAGGGAGCTTTAATTTATTATTGAGTATGTATGTCTGACAGAGGTTTTATAATTTGAGAACCATCAAGCTTGAAGCCACAACTACCAAAATGTCAGAGAAGGCAAGTTCTAGTCTCCTTTTTCAGTTGTATGTGTTAAGGTTTTTTCTATGAGTAAAATGAATACAAGACAACATATTTTCTTCAAGTAAAGCTTTGTGCAATAGTCTAAATAGTACGCTTGTAGGAAGGAGAAAGAGTAGGGAAATGGAGGTAGCCACATTGCTAAACTGCTCGCCAAACAATCAGGGCCTGGGTTTGGATCCCCGGTATCCATTTAGCAGTGTAAACCTGTAACCATGGTACTGGGGTGTGTGGGGAGACAGAGAGATCCCTAGGGCAGCTGGCTGGCCAGCTTCACTGAAGCAGTGAGCTCCAGGTTCAGTGAGAGACTCTTTCAACAAATGAGATGGAAACTAACTGGGAAGACGCTCAACCTGGACTGGCCTCTATACCCACATACACTCACATAAGTATGCATACTGTTCACCACCCACCCAAGGAACACGTACACACACTCAAAGGGGGAAAAAAACAGAAAAGGCAGAAAACAATATCTTTATTTTTAACAGGAAACAAAATGGTTATTGTTCTGAGCCATGTGGCTTATTGTCAGATAAGAATAATTTTAAAACCAAAATAACCGGTGTAATGGCAAGAGAATGCAGTTTCCATCCCCAGTGTCCAGGAGGAGGCTCTCCACACTCTCCACCCTTCATGGGAGTTTGTCCACAAGAAGATCTGAGCCTTGGCTTCTGTGGTTGGTAGAGGAACTCTCTGAACAGTGGCTCTGGGACTGAATCTGGACTGGCCCTGTCACCTGTTGCCATGGTGACAGTAAAGGAGGGGAGGAGGCTTGGAGAATCTTCTTGACTTGCCCGTGTCCTGCTTAGGTGATCTTGGAGCCCCTGTCCTGTGAGCCAGGACATCTTCCTGAAGATAGGCTCTCTCTGTGTGTGTGTCCAGCTGCTATCTTTGCCAGAGTGATTTAGTCAATTGCCTAGAAATTGCTTTTTTTCTTCATGAACTTGAAGATGTTTTATAGTTAGAGACTCCAAGGTGGACAGAGGAAGGGATACCCAGGGTACAGCTCTCACAAGGTCTCAGACAGAGCCTCCTATGTTCAGTTCCTGTTGAGACCAGCATTTCTGATTCCTTCAGCCCTCTCCTGTTTCGGGCATTATTGCTTTCCACTCTCGGGGGCTGTTCAAATGCTAATCTTTTGATTTTGGTCAATCTTCAAGAAATTATCAGCTTCTGAAGCAGAGTTTTAAACTGCTGAACACCCAAGTATTTGCTCTGGATGTGATACAAAGATTTGGGTGTTGGTTAGTTAGTGGTAATCAGCTAGATATCCTACTAGCTAGCTGCCTTTTGTTAAATATACCATCCTGTCTGGATATCCAGGGGAAAGACCCTTTGTTCTCTTGGTGCCTCTGGCTTCTTCTGTGTGCCTCTATATTCCAGGCAACCCCAGCTGGAGGCAAACTGCTGACAAGCCATGGTCAAGAATTTGGAGTCTACATTTGGAAGGAGAGAATTTGAAAATTTGGATGAAAACCCAGTAGTGCCAGGTAAAGTACCCCAATACAGCAGAGCAGGCTTGGTGGACATGTGGCCTTGTTTTAATCATGCACAGGCCGCTTTCTTTGTCTCACTGGCTCACTGAGGAAAACCAGGCACATCTACCTTTGCTCTGAGACTCCAAAGCATCTCTTCCTCATGCCTTCACTCTCCCAGTCTTCCCTGTGGTCACTTACCATGAATTTGGACCTATGGATGCTTCTATGAAAAGGCCAAGCCCTCTTTCCCTACCTCTACTCTGCCAATGAGGTGCTCTGGGGAAAAAGGGAGGGAAGAAAGGTGGGAGAGATAGAGATAGAGATAGAGATAGAGATAGAGATAGAGATAGAGATAGAGATAGAGATAGAGAGAGATAGATAGAGAAAGAGAGAGAGAGGGAGGGAAGGTGACATCTGTGACATGACAGTACCTTCCTTATTTCTTTCTTGGCTCTCCTTCCCTCAAACTCAGCTTTCCCATTTCACTTCCTACCAGATTCACACACCTCCCTGCTACCCACTGCAGAGATCCCTTTCTCAGTCCCAGGAATCTCTGCAAATTCCTGGATGTGGTGTCTATCAAAGATGCTCTCAGAATCAGATCCAGGCAGCAGGCTGGCTTCCTTCCACTCACAGCACCTGAGTACATAGCAACCTTATCTGCTTCTTCAATGTCTGAGTTAGGATTTCCATTGCTCTAAAGGGACAGCATGACCAAAATAACTCTTATAAAGGATATTTAATTGGGGCTAGGATATGCTTTCAGAGGTTCAGTCCGTTATCATCAAGGCAGAAGTATGGCCGCTTGCAGGCAGGCGTTGTGCTGGAAGAGTCAAGAGTTCTGAATCTTGATCTGAAGGCATCCAGAAGACTAGATTTTTCACACTGAGAGGAACTTGAGCATAGGAGACCTCAAAGTCAGACCCCATAGTGACACACTCCCTCCAATAAGGCCACACCTACTCCGTCAAGTCAGACATCCTAGTAGTGCCATTCCTCAGGAGCCAAGCATATTCAAATCACCACACTCCTTCACTGCCTAACCTTGGTTGTTTTGGAACTTGCTCTATAGACACAACTGGCCTTGAAATAAAAAATCTGCATGCCTCTGTCTCCTAAATGCTGGGATTAAAGGCGTGGAACATCATGTCTGGACATAAGCTTTCCTTCAATTCCTTTTCATTATAGTTTTTTTTATAAGCATGCCCACTATGCCTTGAGATGTGGATAAAAAGCATGTGTCAGTCTGGATCAAAATTGCGTGTCATCGCACCTCAAGATCTGGATCAAAGGGCAGTATCTTCCAGCCTCAAGATCAGGATCAGGTGAGCCTTCCGTTTCTCGATTGTAGTTTCATTCCAGATACAGTCAAGTTGACAACCTAGAGTAGCCATCACGTTCAGAATAACTGAAGCCTCTCTGCTGTTCAGCAAGGGTTCCTGAGTTGGAAGAGGCTCATTTGTCTTTGAATTTGGCTCCATCTCCTCATCGCCACTGAAAGCCTTGTAGGAACTTCACATAGTTGTGCTTGGTGTCATATGGCCTTCTTTCTCTGAGGAGGAGAAAAGAGGGCTGTGAGGTGACCATGGAGAGAGGAGTCTTCATGTTCACAGTTTACACTGCCAAATGGCTTTCTCTTGGCAACTCCCTTGACATTTTAAATCAGTACTGGAGATTCAACTCAAGACCTCACATGCTAGGCAAGGGCTCCACCATTGAGCATTTGTTATTTTTTGTTATTTATTTTTTAATTTTGTTTTTATTTTAGTTTTAACTTTTGAGACACTTGTTCTAAGTTACCCAGCCAGGCCTTGAACTTGTGACCTTTATGCCTTATCCTGCTCAGTGTTTCTAGAACCAAACTGGTCTGTGTTTGATTTTCTGAACATCCAGATACTTATTTGTTGCATTCAATTGTGATAAACCCCAAGTTTACCAGTAAGGTTTTCCCCCAAAACCTATTTGACTTAAAGATGAAAAGAAGACACAGAGGGAAACAACAATAATGTCACTCAGAGAAAACTTTGTCAGCTGCTCTGGACATAGTGAGCTGGTGCACACAGAGTAGTGGTGCACACAGAATGTCTACTGTGTGCATGTGTGCATATCATTTATAAGGTGATGCTGACCCCAGGTGGCAGGTACCTATACTGGAGCCATGCTCACAGGAACCATACCTCCCTCCTGTCATGACCCTGTAATCTCCTTCTTTTCCCAACCTGCCCAATTCTATTAAAAAGAACCAAAGTTTGGAGTTGGTTCTGAGATGCTTGAGGTAGGAGTGGAGATAGCTCCTGAGTTTGTTTATGTCAGGTTGGGAATGGGATACAGGGAAGTGACATTTGGCAGGAATGCTGGCTACTGCCAGGCTGTGGCTGAGAGCGTGAGTGGGCTAGGTGTAAGTGCCTGACTAACATTTGCAGGAAGGGTTTTGCTGCCTTGGAAATTCAGGACACTGAAGTAGATAGAGTCCATATGACCCAACAGAGAGGAGGGCTCAGGGAAGATGAGAAAAATCAGCTCTCAACAGCTCTGCAGCCTGGCTTCCCAGCCTGAGAAATGGGTGGATTAAGCAGAATCCTCTGTGTCCTTGTCAAGAACGGAGGAATTTCCCCCAGTGGGTTCCATACCCAAGGCAGCTTCTCTTTAAACATGTATGACTGGGAGATTGTATATTTATCCTTTTAGTTTTTGAGAATGTGAGTGTTCACAGATGGAATACTGTTTGTATACAGCCGGTGTGTTAGTTTTTGTCAACTTGACACACACTAGAAACACTTGGGAAGAGAGAACCTCAAATTTTAAAAAAGGTCTCCATCAGACTGGCCCGTAGGCAACTCTGTGGGGCATTATTAAGTTAATGATTGCTGTGGGAGGGTCCAGCCCATTGTGGGCAATTTCACCCCCAGCTGGGTGGTTCTGACTTGTCTAAGAAAGCAGGCTGAGCAAGCCATGGAAGCAAGTCAGTAAGGAGCAGTCCCCCATGGTCCCTCCCTTTGCTCCTGGTTGGGTTCCTTGTCTGATTTCCCTCAGTGATCGACTGTGATCAGAGTGTATAAGCAAACAAACTTTACCTCCCTGCCCCAGATTGCTTTAGGACAGTGTTTTAACACAACAATGGAAGCCAACCAGGACCTCCTCCAAAGAAGAGACCACACTAAGGTGATGTGGTTTTCTTTCACTAGCCCCCGGATTCTCTCTTTTCAGGCAGGCTCTGAGCTTATCACTTGACTTGCCTCTCAACCTTTCTGTCTAATGGTCCCACCATCCATTCTCGTGGATATACGTTTCTAGATAAGAAAGTGAGCCGGGCAGTAGTGGCGCACGCCATTAATCCCAGCACTTGGGAGGCAGAGGCAGGCGGATTTCTGAGTTTGAGGCCAGCCTGGTCTACAGAGTGAGTTCCAGGACAGCCAGGGCTACACAGAGAAACCCTGTTTAAAAAAAAAAAAGTAAATGATCTATTTCTCCATTAAAAAAATATACCAGAAGCTAAAGATAGTGCTATGGACGTATACTTATGGATGTCATTTGTATACTTGGATATTTTTATAATTCCTTCATTTACATTGACACTAAATCACATTGCTTCATGGTTTCATAGAAGCTTAGTCATGAGGGTTGAAGGCTGGCTGGTATTAATGAACAACCAGCAATTTTAGGTTCAGTGGGTTCTTCAAAATTTCCCAGTGATTCTGAGACATTAATTTCCCTGAAGATTTTTCTCAGTAGTTTTCACTCTTAACCGCCTCCACCCCCTTAACCACCCCCTTAAGACTCTGAAGCAATTTTTGCAGTTTCAGAGTCCATTCCATAACAGCACACACAGGAAGTTCTGGACAATTTTACATAGAATTTAGGCTTCAATGATAAATCCTCTGCTAGCTGTCCCTGAAATGCTGAAGAGCTTGCTACATATACTGTGCCCACCTGCCCACTGTCCATTGGTAAAGTCTCAGCTAAGCACACTGTGTGACTTATTTGAACTAAGAAAATGCAAGGACATTTGTAGGAGGCATGTAGACACTTGTGCTCACAGACACTCGCTAAGGATGTGAAGCACACGAGGTTGCTTCTTCAAAAGGAGAGATGTATAGCCTGCTTTCCATCAAGAAGGCTGGCAGTGGACATGGTTAATGGCCCGGTGACTTTGCACTATCTGTGTGGCTGAGGTCACACCAGATCCTTTCTCAGATCCTTATCTTGAGCCTGTTTCTTTTGAGTCTGCTTTCTCAGTTTATCTATAGAACCACTCTTTATGGACTATGTCATTTGTATTTTATGAGACTTTTAATGTTATGTCTTAAGATTTGTCGTGCACACAGGGTTGAGTTAATTATTACTCCACCCCCCCCACCCCCGCCAGATTGTGCTGTGTTTAAATACATCTAAAATAAGCTACTAAAGATCGGAGTCTTAAAGTCTGAGACAACACCAGCTACTGGTGAGTTGTGGCTACTGAGTTGGGACCAACAGAGCTGCCTTCTTGCCTCTTGTAGACCGTCATCTTGCTGGCTGTGGTGGTCGCAGAGACCTCTGCAGACATTTGTGCAGGCCGTGCCTCAGCACCCAAAGATAGATTACAGCCATGACTGACTCATGAAATCAGGAAAGTAGCTCAAATGTCAGTTTCAAATATGAAAACATCCAGAATAGTCACTCTACAGCATTTGCTACATTCATCTTCTGAGAATATTGGGGGATGCGAATTTATCACTGAAACATTGTATGCCTAGAAGCACCCTTTCTTTGTATTACAATGTTGCGAGGGCAGTCTGATTCTCCAAGCTCTCCTTTCCTCTTAGGAATAGGGTTGTTTTCTGGGATTTCTCTCCTTAGACCTCTTACACAGCTTTCCAGTGGGGTATGAGGTCCTTGGCTGCAGGTAAGGTCCCCACTGTAAAGAAGTTTACCCTCTTGCGTTCGTATGGTTCTTTATGACTTTCAGCAGGATATATCCTCCTGGGCACAATCTGTTGCTTGTACCATTAGAACTGGTTTATTTTGCTTTAGTCAGGGGTCCCTCAGGTCTGAAATGAGTCTCTGATTCAAGATCATAGGCTGTTTACATTTTGAAGACTATTAATGAAAATATTTCGCCTCAGTTCCTAAAAACAATAAATTAATCAGTACACTTTGTTCTCAAAGTCTCTAACTTGGCAATCGGCTGGAAACTTTCTTTTGAGAGATGTTCCAAGGAGGTGATTTAGGTAGGAAAGAACACATCTTTCTTAGGTAAATGTCTCAAGTCTGTGGAACTAGCACACCTTGTGGCTGACTGGAATGTATATTCAACACAGAGCAATTAGGAGCAGATGCTCCCCAGTTCTTTCTAAGAGTTCTGTAGAAACTTGTCTCTATGATTCCACTTTCTGTTGAAGACTTGATTCTTATTTAAAATGCATATCTAATCCAGAAGCTCTACAAGTGACTTATAATTTCTGCTCAGGAAGTTTTACTTTTTTTTATTATTATTTATTGAGTAATTAACATGCCTGTACTAACTTATTATCCAGATATCTGACCATGTTAAAATAACTCTGCTAGCAATATCAAGTTTTGTCCATCCATGATTTTATGTTCTTACATCAGCGAGCTGGGTCTTTCTGAGATGTGGAATGCTGCACAAGCACTTGCTCGCCTGACACAGACTCTCCTCATCCCCAACACCTTCCCTTCTCTAAGGAAAGTTAAGGCTGGGCATGTCGAAGGTTGTGTTATTGCAGACCTGTCTGGTCTGAGTTAATGAATTTTGGAGATTTTGAAAGGAATATTGATTTAAATGCATCGGGAGCAATTTAGGGAGTTTACTAAAGATACCACCATGCCCTGTGACAGAGCCTTTGTGACCAGTGTGGAATTAGGTATCTGGGTGGGTGGACCTGCATGAGCTCTGAGACAGTGGATACTGGGCATCAGAAACTGGAAATAAAGTATGACCCTGGTCAGGACATGGGCAGCTATTCATTCTACCAGTGGTGCTAAAGACCACCCCTCAGCTCCCCAGGGCTGTGATAAGCCAAAGAGATAGCTGCTGAGGAAGCCTGGGTCTTTTATTTTTATGTTTTCTTTTTAAGTGACAATAGACTGTTTTTCTAGACAACACACTGTGATCACAAGTCCCCACTTCGTCTCCTCCTAGATCCCCTCCACCTTCCCATCTCTCCAACTCTACACCGTCTGCTCTCTCCTTAGAAATCAAACAAGAACAGCGGAAAAACAAACAAGGGGGAGTAGAACAAACCAACCAAAAAACAAAGAAAAAGCACACAGAGAGAGACACACACTCACACACGAGATGGGAGGGAGAGGGACTCACACACATGAGATAGAGCGAGCTTGTAAAAACACACAGTCAAGAAGCATAATGTATAAGCAAAAGATGAATAAGGTAAAAGGAAAAATGAGCAGATAAAGCATTGTGAGACCCTCCCCCCCCCAAAAAAAATCTCTAAAAATAATAGCACTGAGTTTGTTTTGTGTTGGCCCTTTACAGTTGGGCATAGGGACTGCCTGAAATTTATATGCCAAGTAAGACTCCATTAATTTTTCCTGTGTGAGAAGTTGTCGATTGGAGCATCTTCTTGTATTAAGCCTAGACTAGACTGCCTAGTTAGGGGAAAGGGGTCCAATGGCAGGTGACAGAGTCAGAGATAGCCCCTACTCCAGTTGTTAGGGGACCTATTTGAGGGCCCAGCTCTACATCTGTTACATATGTGTAGGGGGACTAGATCTGTCCCATGTTCCCGTGTATGCTTACTGATTGGTGGTTCAATTTCAGTGACCCCCTATGTGCCTAGATTAGTTCATTCTATAGCGTTTTTTGACCTCTCTGGTTCTTTCAATCCTTCCTCCACTCTTCTGAAAGATTCCCCAAGCTCTGCCTACTGTTTGGCTATGGGTCTCTGTATCAGTTTCCATGAGCTGCTGTGTGAAGCCTCTCAGATATCTGCTATGCTAGCCTCCTGTCTGCAAATATAGTAGAAAACCATCAATAATGTCAGAGATGGACTGTCTCTCATGGCAGGGGACTCCAGTTGGGCCAGACCTTGGGTAGCCATTTCCTCACTTTCTGCTCCCTCTCTATCCCTGCGCCTTGTGTAAACAGGGAAAAATGTGGGTCGAAGGTTTTGTGACTGGGTTGGTACTCCCATCCCTCCATTGGAAGTATTGCCTGGTTACAAGAGGTGGTGTTTCCCTCCTTGAGCTTCCTTATGCAGCTCAAGACCTAATGCCCTCGGAATGGTCTCACCCTCAGTGGGCCCTACCATGTCCACTAACAGTCAAGAGAATCCCTGACAGACATGCTCATTGGTCAGTCTGATCTAGGCAATTCTTCAATGGAGACTGTCTTCCCAGTTGATATTACACTGTATGAAGTTGAAAAATGAAGCTAACTAAGCCAGGCTGTGAGCTGAGGCTGATGGTAAACTATATCTGATCCAGGGAGGTCCATCAGTGGCTCAGACTAGTGACACTTTCTTTCTATGACCCAGAGATTTAAAACTTCACTTCTCACATTTGTAAGCCCCACTAGACAACCATTTTTTTTTCTAGAAGAGCCTATGGTAAAAGGGACTCTTGAGCAGCTGATTTTCTTGAACAGAAATCATTAGGAATAGATGGAGTCCTAAAACCATTTTTAAGTGATGTGGGTGTTTTCCCCTTGCGTGAAGGAGGATGGACTTGTAGGAGTGCTGTAGTGTTACACTCCAGAGGTCACCCTTGACAGACTGCGTTTATTTATTGAAAACATGAAAGACCATAGAGATGGCCATGATCTTACAGAGGATTAGATCACATAGGATCAGGGCTGTAGCCTGCTGTCCAAAACCAATGTTTGGGATAGGATAAAGGAAGCTGCAAAAGGCAACAATACATAGCCCCATGCTGTCTTCATTAAGATGTTTATATGGGGTGGGGTCGTGTTGAGATGTTTATCCTGGGTGGGACTGTGTTTCTTCTCCTTTGAAAATGAAGACCTGGCTTTAGAGGAGGCCACTACTGTTTGGTTAAAACCATGCTTTTCTTCATGTCAATTTTATTTAGCCTCTAGCGGGAAACCCATGACTTCTGCCTCCTTCCTCTTCTCCTCCAGGCCAGTTGTGATACAAGAGGTTTATAGCATAATACACAATGGAGCATGAGTCATGTTTACCTCCTGAGAGATAGGCACTGCCCAGTGCTGCTGAGATTTGCTGTGTCTGCTGCTCTCAGACCAGGGTAGGGAAATGGCTTGTGTAGAAGCTGGAATGGTTAGTTTCCATGGCCAGCTTGACTGAATGTGCGATCACCATGGATACACACCCCTGCATATGTCCATGAGGATGTTTTCAGGTATGTTTAGCTGAGTTAGGAAGGCCCACCCTGCATGTGGGAAGCACCATCGTTGGGCTGAGGTCTCAAGTGGAATAGAAAGGAGAGAGTAAGATTCACATCAACATTCCTCTGTTCCTACTTCCCGACCGTGCGATGGCAGATGTAAACAGCTGCCTCAGGCTCCTGCTGCCATGACTACCAGGCAGAGAGATGCACAGGGACTACATTCTTACATGGTGAGCCACAGCAAGCCCTTCTTAGAGTTGCTTTTGTCAGGCATTTTGTTGTACTGAGAAAGAGAAACTCCCACAGAATCCTGAGTTTCAGGCTAAAGAGATGCAGTGCAAGCAAGCTTCAGCTTGCTTTTCCAAGTTTGTGTGATGTTGGGTAAGTGTGCATATACCTTTAATTCCTGGTTTGCCTTTCCTTCACAGAGCTGACTGTTCCATTTGTCACAAAGGCTTGGTGCTTCATGAGGAAGATCCTATGAGACACCATGAATCCAGAAATGACATGAAAACATATTTCAACAAATACTGCCTGGTTTGGGGGACATC
The DNA here is from genome assembly GCA_030674055.1 of Rhabdomys pumilio. Lineage (NCBI taxonomy): Eukaryota > Metazoa > Chordata > Mammalia > Rodentia > Muridae > Rhabdomys > Rhabdomys pumilio. The sequence goes on from JANHMN010000014.1 coordinate 69,354,084, forward strand.
AGATATGATGAATGAATCTCACCTCTTATACAGAAGTTGCTCAGAATGGACTATAAACACAACCATAAAACCAGTGCTGTTCAGCTTGGGAAAGAGGGTTGGCAAGATGGCTCAGCAGGTAAAGATGCCTGTTACCAAGCCTGACATTGTACATTCAGTTCTGGGAATCTATATGTGAAAAAAGATAACCAATTCCAGGAAGTTGTCCTCTGACCTCCACATGTATGTTGAGATATACCCATGTGTGTCCCTACCCACCACATGCACACAAAGTAAATAAAATGAAAAGATATGCTAACTTGTAAAAGAAAAATCAGAGAAAATAACATCTCTGACCTTTAGTTAGACACAGAACTCTAAGAAGATACAGCAGCAAGAACTTATGGTGTAAATTCAAAAATAATCAATTGGACTTCTTCTATATGGCTAATTTCTGCTCTCAGAAATATGATGTCAAGAGAATAAAATCCAGGCTTTATGGAGGGAGGGAATAGTCATAGAATTCAAGCCCAATAGTGTACATGAGTGAAGTGATCAGATTTCAGCCATAAAACCAACACAATCAAAATAGACGAGGAATTTGAAAAGAGACTGAGGAAAAACAGGTTCATGTGGGAAGTTAGCACAGGGGAGTAGCTCCCATCATCAGAACCCTGGGAAAGACCAGTTATGATGAGGAGAGAAGACACACTATTAAAGTGGCTTGCTCCAAAGACCTCCAGGCTAGAGGCTCTGCCAGAGGAGCATCTTTGAAAGGCATCTTTGAGATGCAAAGAAAAAAAGGGAGGTCTCTGGAAGGAGACAGCATCCCATCTGAAAGTCTGGACTCTGACTGAGCTAGTAAAGGTGACCAAAAAAGATGACTTAGCTGCAGATACCCAGCCAACATGTGTTTTATCTGTGGTCAGGAGCATGAGAGTCTGTGAAGACTCTTGTTCAGCTATGAAGTCATGGGGAAACCCCCTCATCTACTTCTCTGAAGCTGGAGCTGCATTTGAATGTCTTCCTAGTAAAAATCTCTCCGTGCTTTATTAGCACATTACAGAATAGCTCAAATTTGTGAAGAATATTCGTTTCATAAAATTAAATTAGAAATGTAAGGATGTCAAGTAATGGCCTGGAGGGTTTGAGGCAGAGTTGCTGGGAAAGCCATGAAGAAGATACAGAAAGTGTACCTCTGCCTCACACAGAACTGTAAGGATAGCACAATGTGCACTCAACAATGGAGGCAGCAGACAAACATACCTGGGAGGCACAATGCACACAGAGCCCTGGCAAGAAGAGCAGCTAGGCAACCCTGGACCAAACTCCCCAGTTGATGCTGCACCGTAGTGCCTGTTTGTCCTTTGGGCAGCTTCACATCTCCTCCTGGAGTAAAACTCTTTGGATACCCTGACTCCTTACCTGTCTGTCCAACTATATCTACTCCTTGGGCTTGTTTTCCATGGAGCAGGAGCCTGAGACTCAAAAATGCACAACCAAGAAAGATGAATTTTTGTGATTATCATTTGCCTTTCTCTTCCTTCCATCCAAATCCTCTCATTCTCCCATATGCCCTTCCTTGCTCTTTTCCAAGATTGTGACCTCTTTTTAAAGTTAATTGTTACATAACACACACACATACACACACACACACACATGCGCGCACAACCACAGAGAAAAAGACAAGAAGAGACAGAGAGACAAAGAGGCACACAGAGAGATACACTGACACAGAGAAAGAGACACATACACACATATATAAAGAGACACAGAGAGAATTCATGAAACAGTTCACTCCCCTCGCAAGCACTAACCAAACCTGACCCTGCTTAGTTTCCAAGATCAGACAAGATTGGGCATCCATGTTCATGTCCTTATGCCTGGGAACCCAATGGGTTGACTTTCACAGAGTGATAAGTAGTCACTGGACATCTCTCAGAAGTCATTGTTGATTCCATGGGGTTTTCTGTGCCTTTATAGAAGAGGAAATTTGATGTGGTTTGGAGAACAAGTTGGCCTGCTTGTCGTACCTCCTCCCCCGTGTGTTCCGGTTTCTAAGGAAACCATGTGGGTGAGTGCTCCTCAAGTGAATGATGCACAGCCAGTCCAATTCATGTGACATTCCTATGGCATGTTTTCAAAGCCCATCTTCTACTTATCAATAAACTAAACTTAAAAATATCCTATAGACTGAAAGTACAAGCCAAACCTGTTTTAATGTTCAGAGGCAACCAAAGACTTTTGTGTCAAGACAATAATCAGCAGGTTATCTCACCCACAGCCAGACAACATGAATTTCTGAGCTAAGCTTTGCTAAAGAAAAGCAGCACTAGACTGGTGAGAATTTAAGTTTAATAACCATCTCTTGTTCCCCAGCAGGGTCAGGATTGCTCAGTCGAAATTAGCTCTCAACCCTCTCACAGCAACCTTTTGAGGAGAGCATTGTGGCCATGCCCACTTTATACAGTGTCTCCATGTTGTTCCTCATCTCTCTCCAACTCTGCTCTCTTCAGTGGGATGTGGGATGATTTCAGAGGCTGTATAGTACGGACAGTTCTCTCCTCTCCTCTCCTCTCCTCTCCTCTCCTCTCCTCTCCTCTCCTATCTTCTAACCAATTCTTTCCTTTCCTGTTTCTGCTGTCTCTCTTTATCATCTACTATCTTTGTTTTATCTGCCATTTATCTATTGATTATTCTATCTATCTATCTATCTATCTATCTACCTATCTATCATCTATCTATAATATATTATCTATCCATCATCTATATGTCAATCTATCTTCATCTTCATCATCATTATCTATCTATCTATCTATCTATCTATCTATCTATCTATCTATCATCTATCATCTTCTCTCAACTCTCTATCATCGATCACTATCATCTGTTTTTCTATTATCTATCTATTATCTTTCTACTGATTATTTATCTACCATCTATCAGTCTCATCTTTCTATCTTTTCTCTATTACTCGTCTACTATTTGCTTATCCTGTGCTATAGTCATCAGGAAACAAGATCATTTGCTGTCCAGGTAGAATGATGTTCCTTGGGCTCCAGAAAGAGAAAATCCACAGGACTAATGCCACAGGAAGTACAGAAGAAAACCAACCACCCTAGTATTCTGTGTGGACTGTATTCTCCAGACATTGTTAGCCCTGTGTTGCCGAGCTCAGAGTCAGACAAGCACACAGACAGTGTTTACACTGTTCCACAGGATGAAAGAGGTCTGTGACATTTACAGCCCAGATGGATATTTAGTGCTGATCTATAAATATCACACCAGTCAGCACACCCATTTGTCACTCATCTGGACAATTGCTGAAGCTTGTTATGAGGATTTTAGTGTAGAGAGCCTGAGATAGTCTCCAAGGTGTGGGAATCTGTGCAAGAGTACAAACAGAGACAAGCAAGACTCGACCACAAAGGCACTTGCAGGCTTCTTGAGCCACTGTGTGTGCAGTATTCCCCCTGGAGGTGCTGAAGACAACCTTAAAGCTTGGGAAACACTAAGAACTCCTGTCTTGTGCTGTGCCAAGGAAGACCAGGACTTTACCTCAGGTGCTGCGTCCAGTAGTTTCCATGTCCCTTCCTCAAAACCAACTCTTCCTTGCTCCACTGCCCTCTCCCCAAATTCTAAGGTTTTCTAATATTCAGAACCCTGGGCCTCCAGCAAAAGCTCCAAATTTCAGCCCCTTACCCTATTTTCCATCTCGTTTTTCCTCTTTATCTTCTCCATTGGATACGTAAGTTGAACTACTCAGTGTCCATTTCTTTCTTTATTTCTCTTGATAACATTTTCCCTCAGCTACTCTCTGACAACATTGAGGTTGTATGTGAACCCCCGCTGATAAGGTTTTATTAACAAACCCTCAGTATATCTCTCTGGACTTCAGAGCTACCAAGGTAAGATCAGCCTTAAAGGAGACTAAGGGGAAGGCCCTCTGGGTCCTCAGTCCTGGACCCCACCTGTTTTGCATGGTGATGTTCACATGCTGTATTTCCTGTATGTGCCTGTGCACCCTCAAAGCTCTGTGTGCAAATTTGTGTAAGTGTGCATGCATGCATAAGTATGTGTGTGTGTCTGAGTTGATATTTATACAGGAAAAGCAGTTGGATTGGGTTAGAGAATAGTCAATAACCTCAATGTATCAGGATTAATTCTTTAAAGACCTCAACTTCAGGTCACATTCTGAGGTACAAAGGGTTACATGAGTTAGAAGGGATGTGGTGCACCTGTAACAACTTAAGATCCAGCCTAGAGAAAAATGAAGCAAAATGGAGCTGTTGTTGGGGAAGGGCTGAAAACATGAGAAAAAACTATTATATCAGCTTCATACATATATTCTAAAAGGTAAAATGTTTATGCATTTGTGAAAGTGAGAGCACAGAAACAGACAGAGATAAATTTTAACTGTTGGGTCATGGAGGTGTGTGGATGAAGGTGCTAGGAGGGGTGTGTGTGTGTGTGTGTGTGTGTGTGTGTGTGTGTGTGTGTGTGTG
>JANHMN010000014.1:69358577-69402423 GCA_030674055.1 Rhabdomys pumilio
TGTGTGTGTGTGTGTGTGTGTGTGTGTGTGTGTGTGTGTGTGTGTGTTCTGGGCATGTGCTAGTAAATTCACAACTCAGGGACTGATGGGTGTGTGCAGAGGAGTCATGCTGTCTAGAAAACCTATGGAACTGGGATGAAGATGCATTCGAAAAGCTGAGGTCTTTTCCAGTAGAAAGTTATTCACATACCACCTGTATATTTCTATAGAGATAAGTATAGTGATGGATACCTACAGTCAGAAAGTTTTAGGGTCAATTATAGAAAAGTAAATGCTGAGAGGATTGGGAACGGGGCAGGGCTCAGGTGTTTGGACTGAGTGCAGAGTCTCAGTGCCAAGTTCAGCCTTCTCAGTCTCTTTGTAAGACTTTTCCTTAGGAACCTTCATATTCAAATCCACAACTTTGAGAAGTTTCCTAGATTTCCCAGATGGGTTTCAAGTATATCTAGTGGAGAATGGCATTTAAGCGAGTGGCTTCAGTCCTGGTGTTGCTGAAGAGTGTCTCTGAGCTCTCCAGGAGCAGACATAATCACCACGGAGTCTTTTGCTTCAGAAAAACAAGTCTTCCAGACACTTCCACAACTGACCATGATTTAGGGGTTTGGTATCCTGCAGATATTTTTGAGTATCCTCATCTGAGTAGTGCCTGCTCCAACTAATCTATCTTTACAATTGCCAATTCTCTTCCAGTCTGCTCACTTTGTGCACTTAACATCTCAGTGGTTCCTACGGGCTATTGAATGTGAGTCTCTGCTTCAAAGCCTGCAAAATGGTCATCTTCATGGTAAAGAAGCCAGCAATACAGCCATGATTTATAAATTATTCCTTGTTGGGGAAGAAGATCACTTGCTGATCTTTGATGACTGGTAGATGACCGACCCTTAAACTTGGTATAGGTTAGCTAAGGATAAATATGGTTTTATCGTCTTTCTGTTGGTACAAATGTTATCTGTGTTCACGTGGGAATTAAACTTTACTAAAACAGAGGCTCTTGAAGCTGGAAAAGATGTTAGGGAGCAACTAAGCCCCTAATACTGCTTTTAAGCAGACAGATGAAACAAGAGGAGGGAGATAAAGCTGAAATGTTGGCCTTCCTGCTTGTAACTTTCCCAGTACTAGAAGGCAGTGCTTTCTTTTCCAGAAAAGACCCCACCTCCATTTTCTGGAACTAGACTGAGGCCTGATTGGATATACCTGAAATGTATGCAAATGAGGCGGCTCTGCTCCTTGTGATTGGATGAGACTGCAATATATACAGATCTGAAGGTGCACCCCTTCACGAGCCTGGATGAGAGACTATGGCTCCATCAACTGAATACCAAGGTAGAGCTGAGCAGGACATGATGGCACAGCCAGGTACAGAGTTTTTAGAGACGATACAAGTTAGGGGACGGTCAAGTGAGTCTTGACATTCTCTGGAGACTGCTGTTGGGCTGTCATGAAAAAGCCTCATACTCTGGGAGAAAAGCTGATCCCAGGACCTCCGTGTTTAAGATGTTCGGTTGTGATTCTCACCACCAAGTCACAAGCAGCTTAGGCTGAGGCCATTAGTGAACTATCGCTGTTATAAAAAAATGAAAGTGTGCTCATAAATAATAAAATAAATACAAAAGCAGTGTTTACTCAGCGTCTTTAGTCAGCAACCTAGCCTTTAAGTGCAATGCTTTTGTACATCCAGTCAAAGATTCGTTTCCAGATTTTTGCCTTGGAAGTTACCCACCCATCCCCCAACTCTAAACACACAGCACTGCCAGCCCTACATACACACCCATCCCATTTCCACACCCGGATCCTCACCTCCACCACCCCACATGCTTTCAAATTCATGATCTTCTTTGTTACTGTTACACACACACACACACACACACACACACATATACATATATACATATATATCTATATATATGGTATATACATTATGTACACATATATGGTTTATATATACATATATATATATGTACATAATGTATATACCATATATATAGATATATATGTATATATGGTATATATGTACATAACATGCCAATTTATTTAGCATCATGATATACACATATTTATGGCTTACCTCTTGGAATTTGTAAACTATCTGTGAACTAGTTCTAGAGAAAGCAGAATTTTTCTCTTTTGTCATTGCTTTTGTTTGTTTGTTTGTGTTTGTTTTGATTTGTTTTTTGTTTTTTTTTTTGTAGTTCATCTTCTAGGGGTAGGGCCTTGTGAGATCTCCTCATCCACACTGGCTTGTCAGCTGATGTCATTTCTGGGACCCTGGGATGGTCCTGCCCACATTCAGGGCTGTTCTTTCTGGCTTAGTCAATCTACTCTAGAAACACTCTAGCTGACATACAAATGTTGAGCCTCGGTAATACCCTAGAAACATTTAACCCAATGACTTAGACAGCGGAAGTTAACTATGGCTTTCCATCTTTCATAGTCAGGGCTGGGCCAGAGATGGAGGCCCCTTTCCTGACGGAATGAGGGAAACTTCGTTGTCCAATTTGTGGAACACATTCTAGAGTCAAGGGTCTGGTAAGATGAGGGTTGGGTGTGCAGTGATGGTTTCTGTTTTCCTGTCAAGGGTGTGCAGTAGTGACTGGATTTAGTGATCCTGAGAAGTACAGCCATCGCACAGCACACTTGAAATGTGGCAGTCACATTACAGGTCATGGGTACAGCAGCACTGTGACAGAAAAATGGAAGAGAGAAGAAAGAGCTCTCTTTGAGAGAATGAGATGAGCTCATTCAATTCTTTCTCATCCTCCTTGGACACTGACGATCACTTGGGACTCATCTACTGCACTGGAGGTATTATTACCAGAAAGTAAGTATGCTTCGCATGACCTCTTTTTAGGCAGTCATTTCCTAGATAAGACATGAAAAGCTCAAGCAAGCAAAAATGGAAAAAGAAAATCAAAAACAACTCAGATGGCGCAGATCCTGTCAAACTTCACTGTTGCTGACTAAAGGATGCTATCAGGAAAGTAGGGAAATAATCCCAGAAAAGAGAAAAAAATTCAAATATTCAATAAGGGAATCACCCACAATATAAAAAGTAACGTTTATTATACAACAATGAAAACAGCTTCTCATAGACAATAAAGGAAACAATACTTTATTAGCACGTATCTAAGATGTTCAATAGATCAGTTATTAGAGAAAAACAAACTGACACTGAGAAAGGATGTTTTACTGAATCCTGTTTTGTCATGTGTAGTTGATGTTTTCTGCTCTTCTCTGAAGGAAAACCGAGGTAGGGAGAGTGGATCTGGGGAGAGGAGAGGTGGGGGGGAGTGTGGAGGGGTGGAGGGAGGGAAAACTGTGGCCAAGATGAATTGTATATGAGAAGAATCTATTTTCAATAAATAATAATAAGTAATAAATAGAACAATATGGTCTACCTTTTTGCACATATTAGACACTTGCAGTCAGGAGGACCAGAATGTTAGCCACAGGTTAAGATGTAGAAAAGAGAACCAGAATGCTAAGGACAGGTTAAGCTGTAGAAAACAGCCTCTTACACACTGCTGGCCCATAAGAGAAACAGTGTAGCTGCCTGGAGAGCAGAGTGTGGCTCCCAAAGTTAAACAGAGTTACCACAACACCCACTACACTCCTAGTTACAACCCAGAGAGAAACAAAGAGGCATGCTCAGCCAGACACTCACACAGGACTCTTCATAGCACATTGTTTCCAACAGCCAAGACACAAGGACAACGGAGGATGAGTGGATAAACAAAGTGTCTACTTTCATCAGCTAGGAGAAGAAAACGTTCACCCCACTCACTGCAAAACGGGAAGAGGTCATAACAATGACCGCATTCTAAATGAGTCTGCTTATGCGACATGCGAATGTAGGCAAAATCACAAAGGCAGAAAGAAGGTCAATCAGTGGTTGCCAGAGGCTGAGAGGCTGAGTGCTATAGGATGGAGTTTCTTTGTGGGGAGATGAAATTGTTCTGGAATTGGGTGACGAAGAGAACCATGGACACATTAAAACAGCCCTGGAGGCACTTAACTCTGTTATGTCTTAATTTTAAAGAAAACAGAGAGGGCGAAGGCCTCAGAGAGTTTTGTAAATAAAGCTTGTAGGAGCTACATTAACAAGACAGACCCGGATCATCATCAGAGCAAATGTCATCCGTTTAGTTTTATTCTAATTGGTTTTTTTTGTTTGTTTGTTTTTGAGAATTTTGTGCATGACTTCTGTATTTATACCATTTTTATTCATTTAGCTATGAAGCCTGAAAACCCAAGCAATGACCAACATGGCAAGATATTCTCAAGGGAGTAATAGCACCACTTGAACCTTGAAGGTAACCTACTGCCATCTGAGACTCAAGGACAGCTGAATAGGAAGGAATTCATGGCTAGTACTGCAAGCCTGGCCAACTACCTGTGGCAGGTGAGATCACCGTCACAGAAGAGAACTTACTATTGTTACTGTCCTGAATAGTATAATGTCTACTTCATTCTAAATACATGTTATTATATCCACAGGTAGGTAGCTCTCCAACCCCTCATCAAAGAAGCTTCTTTTTACAAAAGAAGCCCACACAATGCAGAGAATATCTGACTGTGTAGTATCCAACTGTAACCAGTACATCTCAGTGATAGCATATGAATCTAGTCACACTTCTGCTGTTATCTTGGGTGCACGTAGATGTTCAGGGCAACACCAGTTACTCTGAGACTTGTTAGTCGTTTAATGAAGAAACAGCCAGTAAGGAAAGAGCTCACACCTGGGTGTAGAAGAGGTTAGAGTTTACCCAGGGCCAAGACAGCTAGCCAGCCCCAACCTCTGCCTCAGGTCAGGTTTACTATTCCTGTGGCTTAGTCAACAACAAGAGTATTGCAGGGAGAGAGGGAAAAGATAGCACAAGTTCTGATTCATCGAGGCAACTGAGTATTCACATGGGAGAATACAGCACAGATAATGTCATGGGAATGGTTGTATTGCATAGGCCCCTCAAGAAAAGGAATCATGCACCAGGCCACAAAGACCACACACAGAGGCACCTGTGGGGCCAGGATGCAGGAAGAAGGAGGAATGGGAGAGCCTTTGCTGCATTTGTGTTGGAGAGGCAGGCGGGGAAAGGCCATGTGTTTGGTTTGGGGAATCTGGGCTCCATAGGGTCATCTCTAGTTGTTGTCAGGACAGATACTGGCTTAGTATGGGAGGTAAAGATGGTGGCTTCCTCCCAGAGGATCCCCTCGCTCTCTAGGAGTTGAGCAGTCCTGTGAAGGGTAGACTCTGCAGTTAGTAAAGAGTCAAGAGTCAGAAAGCAAGAATGCGTTCTCCTCCCTAACAGCTCTCCCCAGAGACACTGACCGTCCCTTCAGTGGCTCTGTCACAGGCTGTCTCTAATCGTGTGTATACAGGATGGTGTTGGTGTGGTCTGACCCCTTTCTCTGTGGGACACTAGAAGGCACAGGCTGACTGTTGGACCATCTTCCTCCCTCCCACCCTCCCTCCCTCCTTTCTTTCCTTCCTTCCTTCTCTCCCTTTCCATATTCCCTTCCCTCTTCCCCTCCCCTCCCCTGCTCTTTCTTTCTTTCTTCCTTCCTTCCTCCCTTCCTCCCTCCCTCCCTCTTCCTCCTTCATCTCTTTCTTTCTTTCTTTGATTTTTTTTTCTGTTTGAGTGTTTGCCTACAAGTCTCTGCACCACCTCATGCACTGCCTGTAGAGGCCACAAGAGAGAATCAGGTACCTAGAACTGGAATTACAAATGACAGCCCCCTCTTGGAGGCTGGGAATGGAGCCCCAGTCCTTTAGAAGAGCAATCAGTGCTCTTAACTACAGAACTGTCTTTCCATCTTCAGCTCATCAATTCTTCATGTTAGTTTTCAGATAATTACTTTTTCTCCAAATAAATTCCTCACCAGTTTGGGACTGGATACATGGGTAGTACTCATGAATCAAAGGTCATTTGTTTATGTCCCTTCAGTCCTGGGCCATCCACTTCTAGTTCCTAAGAATCCACACACATTGCAGAAAAGATGGCAGAGAGACAGAGGACAAAGCTGTAAGGATCCATCTGTGATTGATTTACATACATTTAGAGATAAACCAACAAGAATCCATTACGAGAGTCGGGAAAGGGTGAGCCGTAGCCTTGTGGGAACGTGAAGGGTCCCACGCCGTGTGAAGGAAGGCAGAGTAATTTTGAGATGAGTCATGTTAACAGGAAACAAATGCATGTAGGATCCCACCAATGGAGGTGGCTGGAGCAGGGCCTGATGGGATAGAACTCCGGGTGTGAGTGGGCAGTCTGGGAAACTATGCATGCTCGTGTTTAGCCTCATCTCTCTGCAGTCCCTCGTCGCTAATTTTCATCCTCTTGCTACCTCATCACCGCGAACTTAGCCTGCGTGGGTTGGTAGATGAATTACTGGCCTCAGTTGTGTAGATTTGAGATTCAGTCCTGCTTCTATCTCCCTGCCCTATCAAGGACTTGGTTTTCTGGAGACTTGTTCTGACCTCAGACCCTTCTCAGGGAGAGGGAAATGCCGGAACGGAGATGCAGAGCTCCTTGGGCTTTACTACAAACCCTAGTGACTCAAATCAAAGAGGCCAATTGATTATTGCTTTGTAAAGTTGGACGCTGTGAACAATTAATGTCTCACCATGAAATACAGCAATCAACACCCAAAGGATTTTCTTCAGACGGGGCTTAATGGTGTTTTTGTGATTAAAAGGAAACGTGATGGTAGGTTTGCTTGAGAGCTCTAGAGTTGACCCCGAGAAAGGACTAGAGAACCCCTCCTTCCCTTCCAGAGAAACCCCAGGGGACATTTAGGCTTGTTTCTTCCAGGCCCTAAGTCTGTTGCATCTAAGAAGGAAAGTGAGTAGGCAGCATCCTGAGCTCCTTGAGCATTGCTATGGTTACTGAGACTTGTTGACTGTAGAGGTACAGGGGTGGGTGCAGTGCTGTGCATCTTCCCAGCTACTTTAGCACCTGCACCTGCGCAGCTCTGCTGTGCGCCTTCCCAGCCACCGCTGCACCTGCGCAGATCTAGATCCTGCAGGGGGACGACAGCCTGTCTGTGAGAGGATTTGCCTGCTGATGAAGCAGGCTCTCCTTAACTCCTAAGAAAGAGGCAAAAGTCACAGTGAGCTGACTAAAGACTCATTCTCATGAAGTTGTGTGTGTGGCTGACCCTCCAGCCCAGGCTAGGTCGTTATGCTCAATGTTGTTATGAATATTCATAAGTTTTTCAGTTAATGTGTTTTCAATTTTCTTAAGCTTATATATAGAACTTTGTTCTATTACTGTATCATGTGATGAATCTGTTGCACTTTTTGAGGGTCTGCCAAGCTGCTTTCCACAGGGGCTATAGCATTTTGCATTCCTATTCCTTGGCACTTAAAGACTTTGTAATGACCTTGTTATTGTAGCTCTGCTCGTGGGTGTGAAATGTGGCTCACTGTGGTTCCCTAATGGTTACGAAGAGTTGCCAGCTCTTTATCTTCTTGCTGGCCATTTGTAGCTATTTGGAAAAACAGTTTAGAATTTTTTTTTTAATATGTGGCTTTTTTTTTCCAATTTGAGCTATTTGCCCTTGTATTGTTATTTTAAAAGTTTTTATACATTCCTGGATAGTAGACCTGGTTTTCATCTTCTGGGGCCATTACATTATATTTTGACTTGGGATGTTGGTAGGACACAGTAAATGCATTAAGTTGGAAATATCATTAAACTAAAAGCACCCTTCATGCATCTAGACACACAAACTTTAAGCTTAGGCTAGGCTGTATCAAATATATTCTGTGGACTTACTTTAGCTCACAGATAGAGTATGGGTTATGGACACAGATAGATCATGTAACATGAAACCTGCCTTATGAACATTATCATAAAGTGCTGAGTGGATCATGTAATTTACTTGGTGCCATAACAAAGAGGAAACCAGCACAAGTGTGTGGGGATAGTTTTGCATCGGCATAAAGTTGAAGACATTTTCTGGGTCACGGTGACAGAGATGTCACTTCTACCTTAGCCTGAGAAATGAACAAACCACAGTGTTGGTTTTACTGTTCTGGGGCCTGAGAAATTTGAGAGTCTTCGTGACTCTGAGATTAGAACTGCCCAAGCACTCAGTTACTAAGCATTTGAGGGTTTATCATCTCAAGAGCTTTGATGTGGTCGTAAAGGATAAAAAGTAGAAAAGTAAAGAAGAAGGAGAATCAGATGAGGCTCCAAAGAGGCTTTTAGAATGAAAAGCTTCATGGATTTTGTGACCCTAGTACCACAAGTTTCATGGCCTGATTCTCAGAGAACTGAAGAGCCCACAGGGATGTAGCCTTGCTTGTGACCTGAGAGCATCTAGAAAAAATGTCTTCTGACTCATCAGAGAGTGACCCACAGGGAGGAGTTATTTACACATGGGGGCAGAAGGCAATCCCAGGGGCAGGGGCTTGCCTGTCAATCCTGTGTGAAGGAAGCATGCACACCCACTGTCTCCCATTATGTCCACCGCTCAGTCAGTGCTTCCTTAGCTATCAGGATGTTATGGTTGAGGGAGACAAAGAGAGGTCACTACAGTGGTGATGTGTCTCTTTATCTGAAGATAGAAAACAAGGGGAGACTCCAGGCGACCTCGGACCTGAGGTACGTGCCTGAGGCTTTTTTGATATCATTATTATTATTTTTAAAGTGGTAGCTAATCACTCATGAGTGGCAGAAGGCTAAGTCCTAGCAATATTTGACATTTTAAAGAACACATCCTTCCATGCCTTTTGTATATTTAATCTATTACTTTCCCAAAGAAAGCTAGAGCTGGCACACCAGCTTCTAAGCGTATATCCTCTGGCTTTGTTTGCACAAATACCGACCTTGCAATTTCAAACACCCCTTTAGACTTCACAGTAAGTAGCTACCTATTACTGTCTGTACTATCAGCAAAGTAATCAATGTTCACCTGTATTCCTTCATTTATTCTTCAATAAATCCCAGTGTTTACCACCAAACAAGCAGACAACAAATCACAGCTTTGGATAATCTTTTTTTCTACCATTCTGCATATCCACACATTTATGATGGTCATGGATAGTTTGTGACTTTTTTTTATTCTTTCATTTTTGCAAGCAAGTTGCCTAAAAGACCTGAAACGTAGACTATGCACCATCAACCCTTATGTGCTGAGAGTTCTTTCTGTGCAGCACTAGAACTCAAACTCAGAGCCTTGTACGTACCAGCCCAGTGCTCCATCTGAGCACTCCAGCCCAGTGCTCCATCTGAGCACTCCAGCCCAGTGTTCCACCTGAGCATCCCAGAGTAGTGCTCTATCTAACGTCCCATTTAGCTCCAGAAACCCCTTCTTGAGTCCCTGATATTCCTGGCCTTGGTCTTTTAGACTGGGCCTTGTAGCATTTTCTATTCCCTTTCAGTTACTGCAGAAGGAATCCTTAACAGTGAGGCTTAAATGAGATCTAAAGAAAAGTCTCTCACATTCTGCTCACAGTCTGAAAGATACAGGTGCTTACACAACATGGTTGTCATGCTTTTCTGAGAGCTCGACCTCTTGAAAGAGACTGGATGCTATGGAGAGAGATGCTGTGTCTTCACCTAAGGCAAGTCCAGTTCTGATATCTTAACCATGAGTCCAGTCAACAGTAAAGACACCAGCCTGGAGACTCAAACCAGGTGTAAGTGTAAGAGGGAATGGGGTTCAGGGAGGTGGGAAGTTGGTACCAGGTATAGATCAGGCAGCTGCTATTTGACTAGGAGGAAAATGGGGCTAGATAGAAGCAGACTCACCTCTGGCTTAAGTCAGGGTTCTGCATGTTCCAGGAAGAATGACAAGGAAGTGATGGGGTGAGAATTCCTGAGGCTGCAGACCCAGAGGGTAGCCAGTGGCAGTTGAAGCTTGTGGAAGCAGCTGAGAAGGTTCTGGAAAGCTAAGCTGAGAGGAATGTGTGGATGAGCACGTGCAGAGAGAGCCTTAGAGAAGCCACCCAGGATCAGAACAAGGCTAACGGTTTTCTAGATTCAAGTTCCAATACTAGCATGTGCTCATGTGCATGGGGATGCAAATGTGCTTGTGTGGACCAGAAAATAACCTCGGGGGTCATTTTTCAGGCATCTTTTGTCTTGTTTCTTTATTCATTTTGGAGACAGAGTCTGAGTCTGGCTGGCCAGTGAGTCCCAGGGATCTGCCCATCTCTGCCTCCCCAGTGCTGGGATTATAAGCACGTGCATCACATTCAGCTTCTGTTCTATATGGGTTCTGGTTACTGTACCCAGGGCCTGGTGCTTCACATACTTCCTTGACTGAGCTACATCCTCAGGCCTAGGACCTGACTTGCTGCAGTTGCAAGGTTGGAACGTCACTGAGACTCTGAGTGTGTGTAAACACTGATCCAAAAGTGATATCTGAGTTGGTGACTTCTGAGAAAATGACCTTGTCACTGTGTACTGTGCAGCAAGGGAACGGTACCATAAGCATACAGATGAATGATATCAGTGTTAGGAGTCCCTGCCACAGGCCAGGGCCCTGGAACAGAAGGACTTATGATGAGATGGTACATGTATCAGAAATATCTTCAGATGATGTCCTCTCAACAGTGACGGTGACATTGAAAGTGTACTGAGTGCCGGACGGACACTTGCTTTCGACCCATTGACACTGTTTTGTTCTGTTTTATGCTTTTTGAAACAGCATCTCTCTATGTAAATCTATGCATACATCTCTCTCTCTGTAGCCTTGGTTGTGCTGGATGGCACTATGTAGACCAGGCTGGCCCTGATGAGACTTCCAGAAATGAATGGCAATCCTAAGGATCTTAACCTCTCAAATCTCGACAACAATGACCACAAATCTGTAGCAACATCATAAACTTCATACATCATGTCCTCTTTTCTTTATTTAAGCTCATCCAGAGCTGATTGGGGTGTTGAATATACAGCACTCGTTTAAAGGGAAAGTGTAAGAAATAACACACTAATTCTTCCAGTGCATCAGAGAGAAAAGGAGATATACCAAACTGTAGTTGGCTCTGACAGCACAAAGGACCCAGAAGCTCAAGGTCCCGGCGTCTCCAGGACTGTCTCCAGTCAAGGGTTCTCTTCCCAGCTTGCAGATGCAACCTCGTTTGTGTTCTCACATGACCTTTCCTCTGCTTGCAGCAGAGAGCCTGGCAGTTGTTCTCTATGAGAACAGTGGTCCTGTTTCATTAGCCTCCCACCCTCATGACCTCATTGGACTTCACCGAACTCATTTTAAACCATGTCTTCAAAGGCAGCCAGACTGGAGCTTAGGGTGTCTTCGTGTGACCTGGGGCACACACATGATTCCATGTGGAACATGTATCGGGAGGTGAGATCTTAGGTTTCCCAGGGTTGTGGAAGCAAGAGTGACAAGGACAGAAAGGTGGAAAGGCAGAGCCTCATTTGAGAACAATCGCAGTCTCTTCAAAGTGAGGGAGGACAGAGAAACTGAACAAATACTCCATCCGTTTCCTTTCAGTGACACGTTATCAGGGTAATGAGGGAGGTTTGGATGTGCCCCAGCTACTGAAGAAACTAGAACGGTGTGACCTCATTTGTATTGGTAGAAGCTTCCTCCGGGAGGACAGCTCTGTGATATCCAGCGCCTCTACAAAAGACATGAAGTGAAAATTGGCAGCTACTGGTACCCCTTGGCACAGAGTCACATGGAGAAATGAGCCAGAGGAAGTAATCCTTCTGGGTTTTGTAGAGACACACGTGGCATGCCTTTCTTGGCCCTGAAAAGAGGGTGGTGTGGACCAGATGTAGAAGCACAGCAGACAGAATCAGTGGATCCTCTGGACATTCGGCTACCTGACTATGGAGCACAGCAGGGTCCAACTCTCTCTACTTTCCTAGCCTCAGGGCAAGCAATTGTTGCTGGCTTTTCCCTCACTTCAGATTAGCGTTCATCATTTGCATATCTACTACTGATGCTTTGTGGGTCTTAGTGTCCAGATGAGACAGCTTGGTCTGACTGTCAAAAGCACAATATCAGATGAAGAAATCTCCATCTCTGTGAGTCTGGCTCAATGCTATTACCAGGTGGGTGTCCTAGGATGCTTCACTCAAGCACACAGACCCTTGGGGAGATTGACTGCTTTCAGATCCAGTCAAGAGGCAAGTGCACAAGGGCGAGGTTGCTTGTGGGAGCACTGCCAGGAGTATCTCAAGCCATATATATATATATATATATATATATATATATATATATATGCCTCTCCCCAATCCCCAGTGGCCAGGTAGCCCTGGACTCTACCTCCGTGACCTCCTCCTGCTCTGCCTGTGACCTAGAGTCTGGGCTTAGGCATAAGGATTTTAGCAGTCATGGACAAAATTATTCCCGAAAACTCCCTGAATCTCTTCATATTTTGTTTCTAATTTAAAGCAACATTTTCCACCAGTTACCTGGTGAGTGAAGCTCTGATTTCAAGGCAGCTTCACGACATTAACAGTCACTCAGAGGTAAAGAGCATTTGACACTCTTCCAGAGGACCCAGGTTTGATTCTTAACACCTAGATGGCTGTTCATAACTGTCTCTAACTCTTATTCCAGGGTTTCTGCATCCTTCTCTGGTCAAGCATTGAACACACATGTTAATCAGACATGCATGCTAGCAAAATACCTATCATAAAATATTTTTTAAAATCAACTCAATGATAGTCAGTAAAACAGAAAGGCTAGCATCTTAGAATGTTTGAGAAGCCCTAGGGGTTGAATTCATTTATTTTATAGACAATAAAACAGGTAGAGAGTTGAGACTAATGTAACACCCCTGCTATAGCACAGATCCTAAGGCAGGGCTCTGGCTGGCACAGTAGGAGACCTTGTACAGAGGAAGTGTGCTCAGGGCCTTATACTGCTTTATCACTCCCTCTCAGTGCTAGAGCATTAGGTGGCCTGCACTGCAATGACGTCATAGGGCCACACTGCTGGACTCTTTCCCTGTTTCACGAACATCATGCATTGCTTTAGCCAGAGGACCATGTACTCAAGTGGCAATGTGCCCACTCAAGGCAGAAGCACAGAGGAAGTTGGCATGTCCAGTAGCTTCTTTCTCTTTCTCTTGGACTGATAGAGCAGCATGTCCTTGTTGGAAGCTGAACAAAACAACTCATAAGGCTCTGTGCAGTCCACATATGAAATGGCCAATCTGAAGGTTGTTATCACGGATGTAATGAAGGACAAGTGTGCAGTGATGGTGTGGCAGCTCAGCAGGATACTCATTAAGGGGTCCACTCTATGCAGCTGGGGTGCTTCCTACATACTGTGGTGTTCATTCACACTTCAGCCACTACTTTAGAACTCAGTGGTTGGATAAACAAGGCAACACCGGATGCATACGGACACGGATGAGGATGTAAGGTGACCTGCAAGCTTATGAACACACTGAGATGTGTGTAGCATTAGCCTGTTGCAGCTGCTTTGTGTGTGCGTGTCTTGAGCAGCCATGCAGATGAACTCTTTATCTCTGGTGACCTGCAGGAGGGATGAGTTTTCATGGCCACTTCTGGCCATGTGAAGACAACCAGCATGTAGTAAGAGCAAGATAAGCTATGGTCTCATCTGCAGAACACTGGGAGCTGTGCCAGGTAGATGGGTATTGTGTAGCTAAGTCCTGTACTGGCCCCACCCAGATCTGTGCATGCAATATGTCCTCTCTTAATCTCAAGGGGTTTCTATTTGCTAATGAAATATGTGGTCACCCAAGGGTTAACCCAGACACATATGCAACACTATTCAATCTGGATACTAACAAGAAGGACTAGCCAAAGAGTTAAGAAGACCTTGAGAGCTTTCAGTTGAAGATAGCTAAAATTAGTTGATATATAAAAAAAATTGGCTTCAAATATCACTTCATTATCAGTTTTGTATAGTTGAATGTATATGTAGAAACAAGTAGGATTCTGAATTAATAGGTTGTGTTTTCATTCTCTCAGAACTCTTTCTCCATATCTAAGTCACCAAGCAAACCCAAGTTTGGGTGAAGGGCAAATATTTGCTGTGCAATCTTTTGTTGGTCCTCTGGCTCAGTTTACCCGAGTGATGTTCCTACGTGGGAGGATGATGCTATCTTTCTTCCTAGCAGTCCACAGTTTCCTTTAAGGCAAGAGTCATGACTTGTATATGGAAGCCATGAAAGAAAACCAGTAATTCAAGATGGCAGTGATGTCCAGAGAAACTGAACCAGTGGCTATTGGATGGTTGGATTTAACTATAGAAAGATATATCTGCAGATATAGACAAATAGAGGGAAGAAGATAGAGATATATAGGCAGAATGTTAGATATGCATAGGCAGAGATAGATAGATGATGGATAGATAGATAGAGATAAAGAGATAAATACTGATTGACAAATATAGATAAAAAATAGATATTTGGATAAATAATAGCTAAGCTAGCTAGATATTCATATGTAGATATAAATAATAAAAAATAGATAAATAGGTGATAAATAAACAGATGATGTCTAGCTAGATAACAAATACATATATAGACAAAGATAGGGTCTGACGGATAGACAAACAGAAGAGAATTTATTAGGAGGATTGGATGGAAAGATTTTGGAGGCTCACAGCACCATAGTCAGAAAGCTGAAGGACCAGGGCAGCTTGTAACATTAATTCAAAGTGGATGCTCTAAGGGCTTGGAGCTCCTGGTTTGTTCTTAGTATCTGACCACTTAAGAACCAGAGAACAGGGGAAATGGGTGTGTGTCCTGGCTTAAGTCAGAGAAGCAATTTGGATTTCATCTGATTTTAGGCGGAGTAGGAGGGTTACGGTCCTTCGATGTATTAGATGCTGCTGCCCACGCTATTAAAGGTGGTGTTTACTAAGCTTACAAACCCCAAAGCCAATCTTTCCACAGACGACATCATAGCATCTGGAAATACTGTTGTATCAACAATCTAGGCATCCCTTAGTATAGTCAAGTTGATACCAAAAATTAGCAACGTCAAAGAGAAACAGTAGAGTTCCTTTGGAGGCTGGCTTTTGATGACCCACTGGTGGCTATTTCTCTGAGACTGCCGACGTGATCTATCTGCTTCCCAGCACTGCTGCTCCATGATCGCACCACTGACCAAAGCTACCAGCTCTGATACACATGAGCTCATAGAACAGTTGAAGATCTGCTGCTCATAAGCCTGGTTCCAAGGCCCTTCAGACTCATCATGTCTAAATGAAGCCAATCCTCTACAGAGAAGAATCTTCTACAGTGGAAGAAACAGGGGTGAACTTTGTGGCTCTGAGCTGGGGATGAACTGACAGTTCTAAAATCCGACAGAGGTGATAAAAGTCATTAAAACGCCCATGGAGTTTTTGTGACTAGAATTCCCCTCGAAAATTACAGACTGTATTTCTCAGTAGATCCTTGCTGACATCAGTGATGGATTCTTAGCAGAGGAAATAATGTCTGCTGCAACAGAGAAAAGCGTCATGGCCTTCCTTGTGTGGCACACTATCTCAGTCACACTGGAATAGGCTAATTTCCATTCAGCCAACAAGACAGAACTTGAATAGACAATTGTAGCATAAGCTCTGTTATTCTTAACTTTTAATCTCAAGCTCTTAATATAATATTTGCTTGTAAAAGATTTTGCAAAATGTTGACGAAGAAGGCATATCCCTTCACACCCTTGCCCCTTTTCTCTAAGAATGGCTGCTTTTCCTGAACTCCGGAGTTCCCCATATCTGCATGGAAAGAGGAGAGAGTGCTTTCTCAGAGCTGCAAGGTCACCCTCGTGATGCTATCTTCCTTGGACTTCAGGATCCAACGCCATGTCTCTCTTTAGCTCCAACAACATAGAATCCATGCATGTATTTACACCGTGCAATGAGTAGCACCCGGCTATGCAGCTCAAGGGTTCTGCTCTGGGCCTCCCTCAGCACAGGGTCTGTTCTCTTCTGCCTCTTACTATTACACTTGCTTGCTAATCTCCATTTCATTGGCTTATGAGGACCAGAAAGTGGAATGTGGTACCTTGAATGAGGAATGCTCTCCCATGGATTTAGGTATTTAAACACCTGATGCCCAGGTCATGGTACTCCTTAGGGAGGTTTTAAGGGAATAGAGCCTTGCTGGAGAAAGTACATCACTGGAGAAGCGCCTTGAGAGCTTATAGCCTCATACAGTGTCTACGTCACTCTTTGCTTCTGACATGGCGGTAGAAATGTGATCTTCCAGCTTACCGCTCCAGCTGCCTGCTGCCATACTTCCCTAACATGATGGATTCTTCCTCTTGAAATCCAAATAAACTCTTTATTCCGCAAGGTTCCTTAGTCATGGCATTTTATCACCGAAACAAAGGGATGTGTTGGGTTTTTCTATTTGTGTTAGAAAAGAAAAGGAAATCTTTAGGCAAGGGGTGATGTGAGATTTCTGCTAAGTGGGTGACTGAGGGGAGGACACCTCAGGTCCTAATGAATAACAGTGTGGATTGTGTCATATGTGATTTCTACAAAGTAGGTGACAGAGAGGAGGATCCTGGAGGCTAGCTGTGATGGCAGCGTGGACCCACCATATGAGGGATGAACCACGTGGCAGGTCCTTGCTGGCATCAGCTGGGAAAAGGACTCAAGAAGAAATACCTTGGAGACAAAGTGATCTCTCACAAACTACACTAGACAAGGGGATGAAGGCATGGTTGCACTCAGTGGAGCAGCACTCTGTGAAGTGCTTTGTGGCTAGGAACTCTGGGAGAGTTCTAAGAGACACCTCCAAGAACAATGGTAAGTGTTCTGGTTTCAGACACTTTGAGTATGCCCCTAAGTACAGACAAGAGGAATTGTGAAGGTAGAAGAAGAAGGAGGGGGCTAGCCTCAGGTATGCTGTGTTGACATGCCTTGGCTTACCACAGGTAAGACAGTGGAGTACACATGGAAGCACCAGACGGAACACGTCTCTCTGGTAGACCCTGGTGGGGGTCAGGACCACAACACGAGCAGACTGTATTCTGCCCTTGTTTAGGTTCTTGTCTGGGGCAGAGGTGAGAGGTTCGTGGTGTTTGTTTCTATTGGGAAGTACTATTTGTAGGATTTACTGGCCTCAGCCTCCTGAAGTCTAGAGGCACAGCATGCTTACAGTAAAGGAAGATGACAAGAAGCTTGGGAGAAGGGCAACATAACAGAGTTGGCATACAAAGAACAGTGACAAGAAATACCAGAGGAAAGAGAAGACACGAAGCTTGCTTCCTGTCCTGCTTTAGCCCAAGGCAGGAGTGGGCTTGCTGGAAATAGACCCAAGAGGGCTTGCTGTGTCCTCTGAGACACGAGGCATGAGCACCCACTGGAGCTGAGACCTGGCTGCCTTGGCTTCCCAGACAGGCTCAGAATTACAAAGATAAGCAACAATACTGGGTACAGGGGTGGGGAAGTGTTAGTTTTGCCACAGGAATTTGGGGGGGTATAAGAGATTTTCTTTATCTTAACGTCTCCTACAGATGTCGGGCACTGGAGTCTCTGGGCTAGGCTGGGAGGAACTGTTTGCAACAGGGAGCTTTGGTTAGATCTAGAGGACAGACAGACAGATGGGGGAGTTCTGCCTGACCTGCTTTGTCTGGTTGAGACTGGCTCCTCTGTCTCACCGCAGCTTTGTTTTGTCTGACTCCTTCACAGCCTGGAATTCCTGGGGTCTGCATGTAGTCCAGATGGTTGTGGTTCCCGTAGCTGGGACATTCTGGGTTCACCCCCACTGGGTTCCCAAAAGTAGCATCTGGCATGATTCCCAAGAGGCCAGTGGGAAGGGACAATGGCTGCCTCTGGCTCTGTTATAGCTTCTGAAGTCAATTGATAAAGGAGCAGAGACAATCCCTGCCTAAGCCCCCATGAGAAGATGAGGCAGCCAGAGTCGTACTCACTCTAAATTCATCAATCGCCAAGCGTGCTGAGGCTGTAAAGATGTCTCTCAGTTCTCTATGTCTCTGGCTCTGGCCAGTTTGTTGCTAAGAACTGGGTGGTACACAACACATCAGGATTAATCACGATCACCTGACCACAGCCCCTTGGGCTCAGAACCATCAATGATTCCAGGGCAATAAGAGCTGAGCGGCCATAGATGAGTAACGGGTCCCAAGAAAGCAGGGGTGTTCTGTGCCTCTCCATGGGTCCACTGGTACCCAGTTTTTGACATTTCATATGGGGTGTGGTGCATAGGAGGACTGAAAGGCAGGACTGACCTTACCATTCACTTGGAGCTGGGTTTGTCCCTATTGCAGTCCTATGCTTTATACTTAGAACCATTTCCTGTCCCAAAACTACTAGAGACTATATCAGAACACACAGTTGAGAAAGATTAAGAAAAATCCTCCAGTCAGGAAGAGGTTATTTGATGACCAGAAATTTCTGGACACTGGTCTAAATACAGTGAGGTCCAGGTGCATCGGGCAGGCCCAGCACTTGCTTTTAAGGAGATTCGTGTTTATCTGAAGACTAGTGTGTGTGTGTGTGTGTGTGTGTGTGTGTGTGTGTGTGTGTGTGTGTGTGTTGTAACAGTAGGTCTTTCTTTAAGAGTGGCCAGGGCATCTCTTTGCAGATACTCAGGTGATTGGAGACTTACTGAGAATTACTGATGGAGAATGCTGAGCTCAGAGACAAAGAAGCTAGACCATTGTGGTGACAGGAGCATGCACCAAGGGGAAGGACCCTACAGAGTGGAATGAAAATATGTGTGTGGACACGAGAAGAGGCTCGTGCTCTGGCTCCCATGGCTGCTGTTGCTGCTGGGCTCCAGCTTTCTGGTCTGAGTCAGTTTTGCATCTTAAAGCCTGGTATCCTGGGTAGCATCTCTCTGTCCAGTGCTTTCTGCTCCTCCCACAGAAACTGGAATGCCTGTCCCCTTATAATGAGAGCTTCAGGTCCAGAGCTATTTAACACAAAGCATCATCCCTCTCCACCGCATTTGGCAAACACTAAACACATCCTGAGTGAATGCAGTACTGGGCAGTTGCATGCTCCAGTGTTGACAGCAGAGAACAGATAAAGGCTCTGGTCAGATCTGGTACAGCTTAGGTGAGATCCTTTCAGTCCTCTTCTGAAGAAGATCAGGAATAGTGATGACCTTGGAGCGGGAGGCAGAGAAGGGGTTTGAGTTCCCTGGTTCTGCTCATTCTGACTATGGCAGATCTGGCTCAGCTACCCTGTCACTGTTTTCCCTGAGAGCAGAGCCTCAGGCAGATGATGGCTGCTCCGTTCACTCCCCTACATGCTCACAGTTCTGTCCTGTCTTCAGCACCACATGGAAGGCTGCCCGTCTCCTAACATGGCTGCTCCTTGTAGAGAAGCCAACACCTGTCTGTCTGGTCTTATCCATGTGGAGCCCAGCTGTATTTGCTTATATCAATTTGTGAGTGTATATTATCTCCTTGTGGAACTGGGACCATATCTTGGCCACATATAGAGATGATAACAGGTTCCTAGAAGTTTGCTCTGTTGGCAGAGCCTTGGAGAACTGCCTTAGAGGGTTGGGGAATGAATAGGGCTGTGAGACTTGGAGACCTATGGCTTTGGAATGTGTCATTTAAATTCCTCGGCATCCTACATAATTTTGTTTTGGCCTGTCTCTTCAGGGAACACTATATTGTTTCTTTCTTGATCTGTGTGTAAAATGGGTTGTGGACTCTCTCCACATGGGTAGATAAGATGGCCTGTACTCACGGCTGGGGTATGCTTCTGCAGCAGCAGAGGTCCTTTGCAAGTGAAGCAGACCAATCCGAGTGAATGGACCAGCCATGGGAACTGGCTTTCCCACAATGAATTAGTGGATGATCCCTGGTGCGAAGGGGTCTGCTTCAATCCCAGGAACAGCAATGGCCTCCTATGGGCCTCAACTCAGGCTGGATACCTCTGAGCCAAGGGGAGTGCTAGGCTGGTTATTCCGATTGTTTAATTTGGCCAGAGCATGTGATGTGTTGGTCAAATCAACGCCAGACACTCTGCTCTGTAAAAGTGCTTCCTCGATGTGACGAACATTTGAATTATTAGCCTTTAAAGGGAGACTATGTTCCAGCATATGAGTTGGCCTTAGCAGATGAGCTGAAGGCTCTACAGAACAAAATAGAGGTTTTCCCTGAAGAGTTGTCCAATGCTGAAAATGTAGCTTGGTTGGTAGAAGGCTTACTATAAAGGAACAAAGCTATTGTTCTGTTTCTAGAACACAATAAGCCAGGCTTGGTGGCATACCCTGATAATCTCAGCACTTGAGGAGTAGGAGCAGGGGGATCAGAATTTCATGGTCATTCTTGGCTTCACAGTGGACTAAAGGCCAGCCTGAATGGAAGCAGTACCTTAGTCTGCAGCCTATGCTCTTAGGAGATTCAGTGCAAATAGTGACAGCATCTATTTTGATTCCAGACTACAGGCTTCCACCACTGAACTCAAGGTGAGTGAGCTCTATAACCAGTGAGCAGTCTCTTGAATGACTTTTCTTCTCTTTATACCTCTGTGTGCTCTGCATCTCAGGAGAGCTCCAAATAAAGCCAGTAGGGATTGCTGAATAAATGCTCTCACACAGCACAAACCCTCCATCACCCACCCCTGCCCATCTCTCCCGCAGATCTGTCCTCCTCTATGACATGAGTGGATAGTTTTTCTCTTAGGCCAATTGCAGTTTTTTCATGACATTCTAAAACCCTCTTAGAGACTGCTGTCCTGGTATTCCCCACCATCCCTTCACTTCAGCAGTAGACATCATGAAAAAACCATGAAGAAGTTCCAAAGCACACCATACAATATAAAATTTATTATAAAACTTCAGCAAATATAAATATCTGGGTTCCTACTGGGAAGGCCCTAGGAGGGGAGACAAGAAAAAAGCACCAATACTGAGGGAGATGGGAGGGGAGTTTGGAGGTGGCTGTGAGCCTTTCCTTTGAAGGCCATTGGCCTTTGTTCTCAGCTCAGAAGCAATAAAACGTATATAATGTATTTTAAAACCACCAGACACACAAACTATAGCCTAGGGATTAACACTAACAGCACATCGGCCCCTTGACTGATTTCTATTACAGGGGACCCTTACTTTCCAGGGACACCTAGATTTTAATGTAACCTGTGCTTCTGATCCCTCATTTAAAACAGAACACTGAGAAACGGGTTGAAACAGGAACTCACTGTAAAAAGCTGAGGAAAAAGACAAAGTATCGAAGTTGTTCTCCCAGCTCAGAAACCGGAAGTACAGAAGTCAGAGACTGGAAGTACAGAAAGCACCTTAGCAGGAAATGTTGTCTTTCCATTTACAAGTATGCAAAGACCTATATCAGAGCCTCCCCTCTTACCCCTTGCAGGTATCTGTTCCAGGAGTCACTGGGGCAGGAAAGAGTTAGCCCATACCTGCCCCTCAAGGTCCGTAAACCTTTGGCGATGAAAATGGGGTCTCCAATTAGGAGGAAGGCCGGTGTACCGGATGGCAGATATATGAACATTTTCCTGATTTCTTGGTCTTTTTCTTTTAAGAAATACATCCAGCATTTGCTAGCTAGCATCTCGATGTCTTTAGAACTTGATCTGGCTGAATGCAAACATGGAGGAAAGCTGCTTCCTGTGCACTATAGCATCGACTCTCTCATCCATGTGCAGGAGGCCAGCCCACAGGATCCCATTTCCCCACCCAACCAGAGAACAGAACATGTCTTTGTGGGTGCTGTTATGTGTTCCCACACTCAGAAACACATGAATTCACTCTAGGTCAAAAGACCCACAGTCCTTCCAGCTCCTGTCTTTTTTTTTTTCTTTTCTTTTTTTGGATGCATCCCAGTGCACACTGCGCAGCTCTCAGGGCTAGCCTCTCTCTGCCACGGGGACATCTTCTTGTTACCACAACTGGTCCCAGCTCACAGGTTGGATTTGGAGCAGGTGTTGCAGCACTGCTTGCTGTAGAACCTGTGGCTGCACATCCCATGCTGAGGTACCAGGTAGCACCACTGGAAGAGGTCTTTGCAGAAGGTGCCTAGAAACAAGCACACTGCATGTCAGTCGGAGCAGCAGATGAGCTTCACTGGACTCTACCAACTACCTCTGTTGCACTTGCACAAAGAAAAGTGAATTTGTTGTTGCCAAAGAAGACCCTCCCGCTCCCCTTCCCGGGCTGGTTTGTGTTTGAATGTGAATCCTGGCCTAGAGACTGTTTTGTCTGAACTCTTGGTTTCTAGTTGTTGAAGGTGTTCTAGAAGGTCATTGAGCCTTTATGAGGTTGAGCTTCACTAGAAAAGGTAGGTGTTAAGGGGAGAGAGGTTTTGAGGCTTTAGAGCCTAGGCCTGGCTATCCTTCCATCCCCCACCCAACCCTTACTTCCAGTACTGTGTCCCCAGGTACCGTAAGCCAAAGGTGGAGGGGAAAACCAACTCCCTGAAGGTACTTCCTGTGTAGTATTTGGTCTCAGCAAGTAGTTAGTAATACGAGGTGTTAAAGGTGTCTTGCAGGACAGTTGTTTTCATAAAACCCTTTCTACAAAACTGGGGTCCTTCTGGTGCTAAATGCACTGATCCAACTCCTTGTTCACCCAGGATATATAAAATATGAACACCGACTGAATGCCATCCACCTGGTTCTCAGGATGAGCTGAGCCTCAGGCTGCCTCTCAGATGATCTGGCCTAAGGTTCAGCCCAGGCATCCAGGGCATTTAGGTTCGTCCATTGCCTAAGGTCTTTTGCATGCACACAAGTATGGCTTTTAGAGTCTGTCCAAGGAATAAGGAGGTTTTGCTTATTTCAAGGTTACTGTTGTTAAAAATGGTCTTTCTAATGATCACAAAGAGCATACAAAAAAAAAAAAAAAGATAAGGATATGCTTTTTAAAGGAGAGAGATATCACAAAAGGCTCCATCTCTTTTTGGATGAGATAGGAGTGGCAGGAATAGCCTTGTGACTATTTCATTGTAAAACTGAAGGAGGAGAAAAGAAGGGAAGGCCCCAACTCCAGGGTGTCCCAGAAAGCACCTTTGTCTCCTGAGATTGTCTAAGGAATGTCTCCAGAAGTTTGACATCACCACTAGAATTGCCCAGGTCCAGTGGAGTGGTTCTGGCACTCACCTCTCTTCTCTGCAATAGGGCAGAAATGGGTGTTGCACGCTGAGGAGGTCTCAGGTTTCTCATTCAGGAAGCAATCTGAGGCTGGCTGTCCTCCCAGCAGGCACTGTACAGTCCTCCTCTGCACACCACCCCCACAGCTGGCTGTGCACTGCAAAAGCCACACACAACAGTCACAAGCTGCCAGGATGTCAGCTCAGTTCAACCACTGGCTTGCCCACTCATTAGAAGGCAGATAGACATGCACAAGAGTGGAGATCCCTGAAGTGAGGTGGTGCTTGGCCACCATGCAGACATGGCAGCTCCATCTCACCCTTCCTCTAGCATGCATTGGGGTGTATGTCAAGCCCTCTCCTAGAGTACCACAAACCAGCCCATGCGGTGGGTACTCTGTGACCTGGCTGCCATCACCCTTCTTGAGGATCAAGAGACGAGAACCTTGGTCTGTTGGGATGCTCTTAGGTAGGGATGTAATGCTGCAGCCTTGACTAAGGTTTCCTGGCATCGCATGTCTCAGTACTGGAATCATCAGTAACACAGGGAGAATGGAGGATGAGTTGCAAAGATCAGTGTTCACTAGCTGCCAAGGGACACGTGTCTCAGAAACGGCATAGAAACCCTCTGACACTAGCTGTGGACAAAAGGGTCAAGACGCACAGCAAGACTGGCAGAGGAACTCTTGTGGGTCCTCGGAGAGTAGTTCACCCAAGAAAGAAAACGGCACAAGTCTAGACTGGATGATATCCACTGTCTTTAGGCAAGACTGGTGGCTCAAGTATGTTAAGAATGTGTGCAATTAAAGGGACACCTGGAAGATGAGGTCAGTTCTCAGTTGGGCTGTCCTGGTGTGTGGCAGGCAAACTGAACAGTTGCTTAACTTGCAGGAATCATACTGTGAAAGTTCAGGACATGCATGGGTCAATCCTGTTGCTCACCACATGTTCAAGGCGGCACACTGGAGCTGTCCTGCTCCTGGGAACTAGGGCATCAGGAGAGGAACTAGCAATCGCTTGTCCACACAGCCTGCCAGTGTCAGACAACTGGACGCTGAACTTGGCCTTGCTTCCTGCTACCATCAGAGGATTCAGGATGACCTCAGATTCAGTGGGACCAGCATTTAGTATTGCATCAAACAAATCACCTTCCCTTCCCCAGTGAGGAGGGAGGGAAGTTAGACACATAGTCCAGGGAATCTGAGCTCAAAAAAATTGCATTTTGTCATTTCTTCCTGTTTGAGTAAAGCCCTGTCAGGCCCTGAAGCCTAAGACTGGAACATTTCCTAGAGCTATACTCCTTTACTTTAAGATCAGCGAAAGTCACCCACAGTTCAGTTTTAACTTGTAACTATGGAAACCAGAACAAACAATGCTTTGGGCAGCCGCTGGTTTTGTTTCTGAGTGCCCCCAGGGTCAGGTGGGTCAGCAGGTTTCCCACTGTGTGTCATAATTCTGACATGCTGCAAAAGTTCCCTCCAGACCTTTGTTCTTCGCTCTGTGCCTGTTAGCCCCCAAGCCCCCCATTCAGCTCAGGGGACACTGAGCATGGGTAAACAGGACTGAAACAGCAGTGGACCTGGTCTCACGGGGACATCTGCAGCCATTTTTATCCACCTGCCTCTCATTTTTTAAACTACCTGTTCCTGCTCGGCTGAGGATCCTACTCAGCATGACAGTGAAATGTGTCCAACCTTACAACACAGCTTCATAGTATCTTCTACAAGGCCAACTATTGAAAACCGTGTAATCAAGCTACCAAAATAAAGCCTATGCCAGGGTGGGGAGCATACCCAGGGGGACTGTTTTTCTCTCAGAGGAAAAGAGGAATGGGTGGGGGGAGGGACAATGGGAGGGGAGAAAAAGACAGTGATCAGGATGTAAAATGAATAAAAATAAGTCTTTTGTTTTACATAAGGTATGATTCTGAGTTGGGATGCATTCTCAGCTCTCGTCTGCAGGCTGGGGGCCACAGATCGGATACACTTTGCGGTTTTAAAACTATTATATTTAGTCTGATGTGCTCTCCTACTGATTGATTCCTTTCATTAACAACTATTAATCAGCCCTCACTCCTGTATCAGGCTGTGCTCTCAGTGTTAGGCACTCATTGATGGACACAGGGACCCAGCACCTGGCCTTGGGGTTCCTGGTGA
Source organism: Rhabdomys pumilio (assembly GCA_030674055.1). NCBI lineage: Eukaryota > Metazoa > Chordata > Mammalia > Rodentia > Muridae > Rhabdomys > Rhabdomys pumilio. Next base: position 69,383,734 of record JANHMN010000014.1, read on the forward strand.
AGCCATTGATTAGCATGTGGTCTTCAACTGGGCATCGCAGCAGCAGCAGCAGCAGGTGCTCAGGCTCTCAGCAACACCAAATCCACACCTTCACCTCCCAGTCGCCTCACCCTCTCTGTTTCAGGCTTGGCACCATCTTTGGTTTAGAGAATTTGAGAATTTCTCATGAGGGAAAAAATATTTGTGTAAGAAGCAGCCTCTCAACTTCCCAACATTGGACTGAAGGAAAAAAAGATGTTCAGCTCAAAACTTTGGCAATGTTCTGAATCGATAAAGACTGCAATGTACAAGGAGATGAAAAGAAAATATGAAGATAGAAAATGTGTGTTTCTTTTTCTCTCCAGGGAAGGGAAAATGTGGAAACTGTTTTATCAAGTATGCAAACATAGTGGCTTCAGACTTAGCTGCATGTTTAGGATTTTCATCACAGAGCTCTTGGGTCTTCCACTTACACACAGATAAGATGTTCGAAGGGCTCTTGGGAGCCAGCAGCCCCAGGGCTGGAGGGCAGGGAGCCAGCAGGGGCCAGAAGACTCAGTTGGATGCTTGCTGTGGTCAAGTTAATGACAAGCAAACTTTGGGAGGAAGAGTGTTCAGTGGAGAGTCTAGAACATCAACACTTTGCCATCTTCCCGTGGTTTCTCAGGATGTCCACTGAACAATCTGCTGGTGGCACAGACTGTGTGCACGCTCACCTCTCTTTCTCTACAATTGTCACAGGGTTTCAGTCATAGTTGTCATCTACGAAGCCAACAGTGTCCGTGACATAGCTGCTCACCCCACATAGTCAATGACCTTCTCAAATAACCTGTACTACCCGGTGGTGAGGTGGTCTTGCTCTACCAAGCTTTGAAACACTCATCTCTGACATGTGAAGTGAGCAAAGTTTAACAGGTGATCACGTTTAAGCTGTTCCCAACCCCCAGCAACGTGGGAACCACCATATCCTCAGTCCTGACTGATTTAGGTCAACCCTACACCATGGTACATCATAACCTGAAAGGATAAACAAAACCCTTTGAGTCTGACCCCGGATAGCAAATCATCACAACGTCCTTTAACTGGGGTAAGACTAAATCTGCCTGCAGTGGAGGGTCAGCCAGTCACCGACCATCCATTACTACCTAAAAATTTTCCAATTTGAAAATTTTCCACAGTTTATGGGCAGGGTCACAGTTACAAATGCTTATGGCAAACATACAACATAAGCTATTTCTTGCTCCTTAAACGTTGTGGTATTGCGTCAACAAATGAATCACAGTGGATATAAATTGTAGTCAGTTGATACAAATGACTCATTAGACAGACCAGGCATTTCAGACCCACCAAAACTATTGAAGAGGTGCAGTAGGTTTTAGGTTTGGGTCAAGTAAAGTATTGATGAACCTCTAAACACTCCAAGAGAAGAGCCCAGACTATAGAGTTGATCCCTGCTGGGGCTGGGGTAGAACATCTGGGTTGATCAACTCCACTAGTCATGTGGGTCACATAACCACAGGCCCTGTCTACTTCTTGAGCTTTGGCCCAGCACTTATTCCTGCAAACAGTTATTTCCTCACCAGGAAAAACTGTGAAGACAGACACTGCTTTGCCTGTAGTAAGTAGTGAGTTTGCCCGGCTCTCAAATTATCCTTAGAAACTTATAATACATGAAAAGAGTCACTAGTCTTTGGAACTAAGAATGAGGTCACCAGGCTGAAGAGTTAACCACAGCCACTTCTGAAATTTCAACGTAAAGCATCCTGCACAGGGTCTGGTGTTTCAACATTTGATCTTCAATAGGTGGCGCTATTTTTCGAGACCATAGAAGTTTTAGGAGATAAGGCCTAGCTAGAGAAAGTGGGTTAGGGGCGGACGCAGGGTGGGGGCCTGGGGGGGAGTGTCTTGGGCTGTGTGCCTCTCTGGCTACTAGAACAGAGCGGCATAAAAGGACTATCCTGAGTAGATGCAGCCCAGAGAGGTGGCTGGAGGTACATCAGTTACATGCAGCCTCAGCAGCTGAGTTTATCCAATCTGGAAGTACCAAGCAGTGAGTGAGGAGGCAGGGAATATGAGTGATGGACATGCAGAACCCAATCCCAGGCAGTGAGTGAGGAGGCGGGGTATAGGTGAGTGATGGACATGCAGAACCCAGGGTCTGAGAAACAGATGCCCAAGGGACTCAAGTGCCCAGAAGTCAGGTAGAAACAAGACATGGAAGGAGGCAAGCCATAGGTAGGAAGTCACAGCCGAGGTGAGGCCGTGGGTAAGGAGGAGAAAGGGTGGGTATGTCAAGACCCCTAGAACAGTGGTTCTCAACCTTCCTAATTCTGTGACCTTTTAATACTGTCTCTTATGCTATGGTGACCTCCAACCATATAATTATTTTTATTGCTACTTTACAACTATAATTTTGCTACTGTTATGAATCATAATGTAAATATCTGTGTTTTCCGATGGTCTTAGGTGACCCCTGTGAAAGGGCCATTAGACTCCTAAAGTGGTCACGACCCACCGTTGAGAACTACTACCCTGGAGGAACCCTGCAGCTCCTCAGTCCAGTGTAGGACCCAGGCACCATGTGAAAATCTCCATCTCCTTTTCACAGCCTCTTGGTTAGCTATAAACCAACCACTGCTGATTTATTATGGATATCATACTTTTTCCATTCACACCCATCTCTGGGGATCTCTGCCCAGGTTTTACCAAGAGTATTACATTTCCTTACAGTTGACAGCATAAACATTTACAGTGATACACAGGGGCCCAATAAGTTTCAGCAACATGTGGAGTCTCTCCTCAGTAAGCCACACCCACCCTCGAGGGGCCACCCACATGCAAGAGAGAAAGACCAGGAGGGTTCAGTGCACTTTAGAGAATGCACCCCAACAGGGAGCTGCCCCCTCCCAATGTGAGCATAGCTTACCTGAGACCAGGGTGAGGCAAACCAGCTGCCTCTTGGGGGCCCTGCAACAGCATATGGAGGGTGCTTGGGGCAGGGAATCAGGCCGCAGGCTCGTTCCAGTTCAAGGTCCGGCTTTGGCAGATGCAAGCATTTCTTCGTGGGCAGCTCTCGATACTTTCCAGAGATGTACTTCTCAGCACATCTGAGAACTCTCTGTTGTGTTCCCCTCTGACATGTCACAGAGCACTGTGAAGAAGAGCCCAGAGAAAGGCTTTGGAGTGAAATCAATGACCAAAGTGTCTCCTGATGAAACTTCTTTAACACTTATATAAACATAGATATTTCATAGCTTGGGCCTTTGCGTTTATAAAGGTGTTGCAATATCCAACATTAAAAAAAATCTGAAATTGGGTGTCATGGCATGCAGTTGGGTGTTGTGGCACAGGGTTGGGTGTTGGGTCAAAGGAACTCCTGGCTGAGGAGTTGGATGGCAAACAGGGTTAAGTGCTGTGTCAAACGAACTTGTGTGGCTGAGGCAGGAGGATGGCAAACTTAAAACCCTGCCTCAAAACAAGAACAAAACCAGCAGAGTGTAGAAGCATGGCATTGTGGGTAATAAATAGGGGCAATCCATAGAGAAACTGCATGGGGATGATTGCAGGACACTTTTACTGAAAACTCTAAGTGTTGGCCTGTCACAGATAACATCAGAGCGATTTTATGAGCAAAGATGGGGAATGAATCACAGCTCCCTGCATGGCCCCCACCCTCGGCAGCCACAATATGGGCCCCTAGAGTATTCCCAAGTTCAGAAAGCTTCCCTAGAAACTTTCCCTAGAAACCTGAGTGGTTCCTGGAAAGAAAGCAACCAGGCACGGGGGTGAGAGCATTTGCTCCCTCTAGGATACATACCAAGCTTGAGTGATCCTTCAGCAGCTTGTATGAGCAGAGAGGCCTAGACAGACTGACATGTGGACAGAAGAGGCTGAAGCATTTGCGAAGCATTTGCTAAGCAGAAATGACTTGTGAGAGCAACATCCTTACTGTAGGCCAGTGGTGGTGTCTGCAGCAGGGATCCCAGCTCAGAGAGAGAGGGGGGGAGGGGAGCGAGCTGGATTTTGTTAGGATATATTGGCAATGCTAGGCAGCCTCAGGACCACTAGCTGAGACAGAGTTTCCACTGAAAGACAATTCTATGGTGTGTGTGTGTGTGTGTGTGTGTATGTGTGTGTGTGTGTGTGTGTGTGTACATTCTGCATGTATATGTGTGAGAGAGCGTGGTGTTTTTAATTCCATGTCAAGGATTTTCTCCCTGGACATAGTCCATAGAGTATGCAGCCTAAGTCTCCTGCTCTTCTTCATACCAGGCTTCGGAGGTTTGCCCAGCAGCTTTTCAAATAAAGATGAGAGTCCACTCAGAGGCAGGTATCCATTTGCTCTGGGTGAAAGGGAACCTAGGCTCTTGATGAGCAACTGCAAGCTTTCTTTACCCAGCAGGCAATGCTGCATTTAGTGTTCAGTGACAAACTGTCTCAGGTGCAAAACCCAGGGGCTCAGCTTCCTCCCCAAGCAAAGCACTGCCTGGGGTGTGTGGGGAAATGGGGCGTTGTACGTTCTTCCCTGAGAAGTGTGAGCAGGAACCGTATTGGCTTTCTTTCCCAGCTACTGCAGGAAGGTGGATGTTTGACCTTGGGGAATAGACTTTTCTTTCCTTTTCTTTTCTTATTTTTCTTTTCCTTTCTTTATTTTTACTGAGAGAGAGGTGGGAGGGGGGGAGAGGTTTTTCTGTGTAATGGCCCTGGCTGTTCTGGAACTCAGAATAGAACAATGATTTCTCAATACTTTAAGTAGGCAGTACATCCTCGGCTAGTGTGGCAAGATTTCTGAGGCCCTTTAGGCTTCTCTTAGTCCAAAACTAATCAGGAAGCCTTTATATTACAATCTCAGATCTTCATAGCTAGTCCTGCTGTGTGGGGTCTGGATATTCCCAAGCAGTATGGATGAGGACACGCCCTTCATTTGCGCCTATGCTGTCGCTGGCTACATAGCCAATGGCTCAGCAACCTAAAGCCTTTCTCCAAACGTAAGCTGGCTGCCCATCAAGACCACCTTGATAAATGTTTTCTGAATTAGCACATTTCTCTAATCTGCCCAAGGATATTCTTCAGTTATGGGCATCATGGTGAGGAAGGATGGGTCTTTGAGGGAGGTCGGCATGGATGCCAGTGAGGGGATTGATATGAGACCATGAATCAGGGTAGTGTCTGGCTCAAAGCATAGGAAACAGAACTTGGACAGTGTGAGGAGACACAGTGAAGGTAGAGGAGACAGAAGCAGGCAGCTGGGAGAGTCAAGGTTGACCCCACTCTAATGGAATCTGGTGAGCATACCTGGGACCAGGCAGATACCAGCCACTGCAGCTTCTTGTGCTTGTGGCAGCGTTTGAGCAGGCAGACTTCGTGGGTCCGAGGCTTGGGTTCTGAAGTGCAGGCTGTGTCATGCAGCAGCTGGGCTCGAGCTGAGGGGTTGGTGCTCTTGCAGACCACTGTTCTCTTCCTCCACCCCTTCCCGCAGGTCCGAGAGCACTGCACAAGAGAGCAAGTGAGGAAAACTTTCAACAAAGGCGCTCCACAATGTGTGGGCCAGCCACCGCCCCTTCTCAACCCACGTGGTTACCTCTGCCCAGGGCCCAGTGCTCCAAGCAGGTGGGCAGCTTTGAGAGTTGCAGTTTTGATGAATAGGGGGTGCAGGCTGTGGACACAGGCTGGCTGAGATGGACTCCTCACGGTAGTGTGCCCTCTGTGTACACCGCACGGGCCTGCTCTGGGTACCCCCACCACATGTCCGGCTGCATGTGCTCCAGTTTCCCACAGACCAGCTGGTAGGGGACACAGAAGCCCACAGTGAGGAGAGGGATGGTGTCTTGGCTCAAAGGCAATAGACACATGTACATGGTAACAGAGGCCCATGGTTTTCCAGTGACACTTTACACAAATGCAGTGTTTTTCAGCCAGTTTTCATAGAGAGGCCATTTACACTGGTGCCTGGTATGCTTTTTAAACTTTCAGGGGGATCTGTTTTCCCTGTACTTGTCACTAACCCACCTTAGAACAGATCCCTGATCTCTCTCTAAACTTTAAAAAAAAATAGAAAGCTTTAATCATTTCCCAAATAAAAGAACTTTGAGCTTATGTGCGTTGTTTCAAGAGTCAGTCATCCATTAACACCTGACCTCAACTTTTATAAAACGTCTATGCAAATTATACTTGTATGCAAATGAAATGCAGCTATTTCAATATAAAATTTGTGTACAAACATCAGACAGTTATTTATATGTGCATGTCTTGAAAATTCAAATAGGTGGGAGAGGAGATCCTTGGTCCCATAAAGGCTGGATGCCCAGTGTGGGGGAATTTGAGGGTGAGGGAGGTAGGAAGGGGGGTAGGTGGGAGGTAGATTCTCATAGAAGCAGGAGGAGGGGAGATGGGATAAAGGGTTCCTGGGGGGCGGGAATAGGGTAAGGAGATAACATCTGAAATGTAAATAAAATATCCAATAAAAATAAATTAAAAGAGAAAAACTTAAGCATGAAAAAATAATAATAAAAAAAACCCTATAGCCACAAGTACCGTTCTGATATCTAACATATGATGGTGCCACAATACCATTTTAACATATCTAACTTATGAACATGTGGACATGAGGTGAAATAGGAATGAATTGGATGGGTAGTGGGGGGTAAGCATGATCACAATATATTGTACGAATATATGGAGTTCTCAGAGAGCTCACTTCTAGTCAGTGATGGGACCTGTTTCCCCCCCTTTTTTTTTAACCTCCTACAACTTGTTTTTTCCTACTGTTTGTTTTTTCTGATTACAGAATTTTGAGCACATGTCTCTGTCTCTCTCCGCAATCAGAAAATTCAGATTTGATTTGATTTCTCCTGTAGCCATTCAGGCCAGCCTGGGTTCTTCTGATAAGGCGTTGTGACACACCCCATCACTGGTTCAGTCTTCTCATAGTGTTTTCTCCCAAGGCTACACTGTGGATTCCCTTTCCCATTTTAAAAGCATCCTTGTGGATGGAGGTGCTGGCTGAGAAGGAAGATGGAATGGAGGTGGGTCTAAGTTCAGCCCAGTGGTGCCCTGCTAGGTTGGAGCTTAGCCTGATTCTGTCTGCATAGCCTCGTGTAGGAGGCTCATCATGTATGGCCATGATGCTCAGTTGGTACAAGTAGGACCAAGAGGACACACGCTGCAATGGTGTGTATTAAGTGTATTAATGGTGTGTATTTTGCGTATTAAGCCATCTCTTTGGTTGAGTTTGGAACTCTTTTGACAGACCTAAGGCTAAGGTGGTAAATCTGAAAGGTGAGGAAATTGATGACATTTCCTGGAAGAGAGAGGGAAAGTTCCTGGAAGAGAAAAGGGAAGCACCAGACTGAGCTGCATCTAACTCTGCAATGTCTTCAACCTTAGCTGTATCAGACTGCTTGGACTCAGTTTTGCCTGGAGGAGCCGTATGCTGTTCTATTCCTGAAAAGTTTCCATGACGCTGTGAAACAGGTTGTAAAAGGCCAGTAATGTAAATTTTGAAATACATAAAAAGGAAATACACAAGGGGTCGAGGAAACGATCCCATGTCAACTGTGGGAACATATCAGATTCTCAGTATCAGCAAGATGAGTGCTTTTTATTACATGCTAAACAAATAAATGGCACATCCTTCTGGCGAGGGAGTGTTGTCTGCTGCCGTGATGTGACGGCTCTGCGTTTGAATCCTCTTGGCTGCTCTCTGGCCACCTCTGTGTGCTTTCATGTTGTTTTTCTGTTTTCCCATTTCTTATGTTCACTCTCAGCCCTGCAGACTTATAAATGGTAATTGGTATCCACTCTGGGGCTGTGAAAGACATCTTGGCTGCTGATGGGCTTTCCACACCTCCTCCCTAAGTCTCCTGTCTCCACCATCTTAAGCCACTCCAACCGGGTTGATCTGTTCTCTGCCCTTCTCCCTTGACTGCAGGTCATTAAGGAAAGCCTTCTGCACAGAGATCGTGCAGATTGTGTCTACAAGTGCCAAGTGTCTGCTTTGCTTCACAGGGGCGGCTCAGGGGAAATGTCTTCATTCCAGCTTAGGAGCGAGCTGCAATCCTTCTTGTTTCCCTTCTGACCAAGGGAGGGTTCCCCATCAGAGCTGACTAGGGACCAGCAGTGACTGCTTTGTTTAACTTGCCTGTCTTTACCAGTGGAAACCAGAAAGCTGCCCTTCCTCAGTCAGAGTTCCCAGGCAGCGAATGGTTCATCCAGCCCTTCACTGTGGGGGCTCCTTCACAGGGCTTCTGTGTGTGGTTTTCACCATTGCTGGGAGCTGTAGAGAGCTGCTTTCTCTCAGAGTGTACATTGTATGTCCTGGGCTTGTTTGTTCCACATTAAGTATTTGTACTGATCAACAGCTACTAAGGTTTGGGTATGGAATGTTCCTCAAAGGCCAGGGTGTTAAAGACTTGGTACGAGCCTTCAGTGCCTTTGTGATAGTCAGGGAATGCTAAGAGAGGTGGGGCCTAATGACAAGAAATTAGGTCACTAGAGCATGCCCTTGAAAAGGATGCTGGGAATCCAGCTCTTCTGGTCTTTCATCTGCTTCCAGACCACTAAGAGATAACAGCCTTCTCACTTTCTCATTCCTGCTATGATGTGTTGTTTCCCCACAAGCCCATGCACTAGGGAAATCAGCTATGGAAACCTCTGAAACTCTGAGCCAAAATTAACTCTTTCTTCTTTTCTGCTGACTCATCTCCTGCATTTGTTATAGAAGCAGAGCACTGACTGACACACCAGGTATTCAGTGTTTCTCAGTTAAATACTTCCCCATCCATTCTTAAAGAAAAAGATAGCATGTGCCTTCACTCTGTTGTCCATTGGCTCTGTTGGAGCTTCAAGGTCCAGCATTCTGTTGTGTTTTCTAGGTTAACCCTCAGTGGATGTTTCTGGGTGCAGTAAACACAGAGAATGATGGGAATAATGACCACACAAATCCAAGTCACAGCACACACGTAGGAAGCTGTGAGGAGAAGTGGGGACACATAGCTAGACGTCATCTGACAGATGGGGACACAGAACAGTGACAGTGTGGAGACTAGCCTGAGCATCTACCACCAGGTGGGTCTTTCAAATTCCTGTGTCTATAACCCACCTTTCACAGATAACAGCAATTGTCAGCACACTCAGGTCCCTCATTGAACCGCCTTCTTTATATTTGTAAAGTGAGCCCTGACGAGCTCTGTGACACCTCCATCGAGTGGGATGTGCTAGCCAAGCTCTGAAGCCACACAAGGCCCCATCTTCACGTGTGTAAGTCAGTTCGGATCTACTTCCCTTTCTAAGTGAAATGTTTTAAATCTAACAATTCCCATCCGGCCGCTGATGCAGGCACTTTGCAGAAGCTGCCCTTTCCACAGGGAGGAAAAATAAGTTAATTTCGAGCACAGCAGGCTATACCATGACGGGGTCAATGGATGAAGGGTAGGGGAGGAGACAGATACCTGATGGTCTGTAGATCTCTTATAAGGTGATGAGAATTTAGAAATTAGTCTCTGCCAAAGGGCATTTTGTCATCATACACTGCTCTGTGAAAGCCAATGGGCCCACTAGGTAACAAGATGCACACACCAGAGTGGTGGAGCCAGGTACGTTGGCTTGGTAGACTCTAATGGTCTTCAGGAATGTGCTGATCTCTTGAGCAACACACGCAGAATCTCCAGGTCCTTCTAACATGTAGCAAGCATGGAAGACTCAGAAATCAGAGTGCAACATGGCTGTTGTGAGTACCTTTTTCACTAAAGGTAGTTTACAGAGATGGCAGGCGTACGCTGACTAGAGGGCCAGGACCTTCTTTGTTTCCTGTGATGTGTCTTCCTAGGACTTCATGCAGTGTCTAGCCCTGCTATCTAGGTCACAATGGAAAGCCCACCCCTGATGACTGGCTGGCATGGGGCATGTACTGGTGGTGCCAGGCCCTCTCCAGAACCTTGAGGATTGGCACTTGACAGTTACTTCTTTAGCCTCAGAGATTTGGACCACTTCTTTTTCCTTTGTAGAGCTGAAGGAGAGATTTATAATGAGCCAGACACAGACTCAGGATTGTTTTCATGTCGAGATGCAGGATTTCTCTGCTGAAGCGTGCAAAGCCAGACATCAAAAGCTTGTTCCAAAGGAGTCATTGTGGCATTAGTTTTATAAACTGCAAGGAGCCAAAGGCCTATAAAGGTTCACTTACCAGAAGCCAAAATGCTATTTTTACCAGATTTTCTTCTCTCACTTCCCTGTCATTGTGTATTATCTTGCAAACAATCAGGAAGACTGTGAAACTTCATCTATACAGGTAAAGATAAGGAAAAGAGAATTCTGGGATACAGACAGCAAGCAGACCTCCATGCTCTGTATGGTCTCAGTTCATCCTAGTTCCAATAAAAGCATTCATTTGAGAGTGTTCTCCTTGCAGACACTTGGCTGTACCAGTAAACTTCTCACGATGCCTCTTAGAGGGACTGAACAGTTCCTGAATGAAGATGGAGCCATGGCCTCTGGGGAATCTGCCCTTCATGTAATTCCACCAGGAACAGGAAGAGCAGGGATATGCCTTTGAACCTGGTAGCACATCAGAAGCGACTCCTGCTGACCGCCTTGTCTCTGAGGAAGTCAGGCAGTCAGTGAGTGGGATAAAGCAGGGGTGAGAAGAGTCCTTAGGCCCAGGTTCTGTTCCCAGACAGCACAGAGGCCCACACTTGTCCTTGTTCTGTTAGAAAAAGCCTGGGCTCCCAGAATTCAAATGTCAAAAGCTCCACTTAGCGCCCTGCAGAGGAGGAAGCTGCTCCTGGGACACTTGGGTCTGCCAGGCCCTTTGTTTAGAGTTTTCTGCAGGGAACCTTACTGTTAGCTTATGTGTTTTAGGGGCAGGCTGCAAGTCTCCTGGTGTTGAAGCAAAGCCACCTGGGAAGTTAGTGGAGATTGTCTCCAATAGTTTACTCCTCCAGGCCCCCATTTAATTCACCTTAGGTAGTGGAGGACTTTCTTGCCCATGGAGGGCAAGGTAGGAAGGAGACTGTGCTTGGACAAGTCAGGCTGACTCCATGAGGGAACTCACATATGAGGAGTAGCTCAGGTTGCCCAAACTGTACTTATACCACCCTGTCAGCAAAGCATATGAGCACTTTCTCACTGTCAGGCTCCCTCCTGTTCCACTTTCAGTAGAGAACCACTCACATGGAGTTCTGTCCTGGTGGTTCTGTGTATCTGCTGCATTCTTCCTGAGACATCAGCCATGTGGCCTGGGTGGTCTCCTCCCTGCCCCTGAGCTCACAGCAGCTTCACTAGAAGCCGGTGTGCACACTCACCAAACGGAGGCATCTACTCCTTGGAACCCTCCACCTCCCAAGGGAGCCCTCTGGCCTCGCCCACCACTGAAGTGCCATCTCAGAGGTGCCAAGCGTGCCCTTGGATATCCGCAGCTTTTTTCTGCCACTGATGTCTTTTGGGTTCCATCCACCCTGCTGCGTCAGCCTTTAAACCTGTTTATGCCAGCTGAGCTTGTCACTGGAACTGTGTAATGTAATTAGGTTTGGCGTAACTTTGTGAAACATGAGCATGAAAAAGGAGGCTTGTTTCTAAGAAAACGAAGTTGAGTCTTGGGATGACTCATCAAGTGAGACTGCTGTCAAGTTAGGTGTGGCTGAGGGAAAAGTAAAATACGGAGAAAAATAAAAGTAAGCTGAAGCGATTTTGCAACAAGATGAGTAGTGGGGAGTGCACCCTTCTTTCAGAAACTTAAAATGAAGCCAGGTGCTCTGGGCTTGTAGGTGGATCCTTGTTCATCAAAAGGGCTGGGCCCTTCATGAACAGAATGAGCACATGGCTCCCAGTTATGGATACCAAGTGAAAGTAAATATTCAGGCCATCTGCGTATCTTGTAAATTTGTCCATTTTAAAAATCAGTGGGTATACAGACCTTATTTTAATGACTCATGATCTACCCTGCAGAGTCTCTGTTCACAGACAGTTCCAATCAATAGCCAGTGGCCCATCTCATTCACAGACCGCTCCAATCAATAGCTAGTGGCCCAACTCAGCTCCTGCTACCCATGCATCACCCTGCACTGAAGCTGGATCCTGGCCACTCTCTTCTAAACCATAGTCATGGTCCCACTCCTGAACAAAGCTTCTCATCCCAGCTTTGGGGCTTCATGCCATTTAATGCCTTCACTGTGCTTAGCTGAGTGTATACAGTTCCTCACTGTGGAGCCAGGGTCCCTTGCCCATGGACCAGTCAAAAATTTTAACCTAATAGAAATTCAGAAAGCCTATGGTAAGGATAGACATATTTGGGATTATCAGTATTAAGATGGACTCCATGGGCCTCCAAGCTGACAGCATGAGATAAACAATCCAGCGTGGCAGAGACAAGGTTGAGAGAAAGGATGTAAGATCAGAATGTGAAAGCACAGAGCAGAGAGGGGTTGGAGGCCTTAGATAATATCTGAGTTCCTTAAAATGATGGCAGAGAGACTGACTGGAAGGAAGGCATATAGAGAGGCCTCTGTGTCTGTGGGAAGGAGCAGCCAAGTTCCTCTGTAGATGATCCACCCACTGGAAGCTACAAGGCATGTCACTCGTTGACATGGCTCACACTGACTGCCCACAGCATGCATGCTCCAGAGCTGAGCATAAAGAGCTGGCTGCTTTATCACTGCCTCTGTGAAACTCATGGGTTGAAGAAAGTGCACAGTCTCACAAATTCACAATGGCCATCTCCATCTCCAGAGCATAGACATGAAGCTGCTTTGTGTTGAGCATTGTGCTGTCCCTCAAAGTTTCCTTTCACACTCACCACTGTGAACTTGTGTTGGGGAGAACTCATTTTCCCTATGGATTCAGAAATCCATAAAGTCATAGCCATTTGCTCACAGGGTTATGCTAGTCAAAGCCTGTCCTTGATCCTGACCCTGGCTACAGAGCTTCCTACTTTATGGATTCTGACCATAGAGGTAGTGTACTATGGAATAAAAATGTGACCCTGGGACAGGCTGTCTGGATTCAAATCTTTGCTCCTCTATTGTGGAAGGCTGTCTTAGAATTTTACTGCTGTGAGTAAACACCATGACCAAGACAACTCTTATTAAGGAAAACATTTAATTGGGGCTGGCTTATAGGTTCAGAGGTTCAGTCCATTATCATCATAGTGGGAGCATGGCAGCATCCAGGCAGGCATGGGGCAGAAACTGAGAGTTCTACATCTTCATCTGAAGGACACTAGGACACTGGCTTCTAGGCAGCTAAAATAGGTCTTAAAGCCCACACCTATGGTGACACACCTACTCCAACAAGGCCACATCTACTCAACCAGGGGCCACACCTTCTAATAGTGCCATTCCTTGGGCCAAGCATATTCAAACCACCACAAAGACCTTTGGAAAATCTTAAATATCCCCCATTTTATCTACCTGGGCCTCTGCTCCTTAGCCCTCATCCCGAGCAGTGAGTATACCCCTTGTGGTACACGGGACTCGGTAAACCCAGTCTATTATCAACATAACACACAAGCAAGAAGAGAGGTGTATGTTTCCCACTGCATTACTTAGATGCATGTTTTTGGAAAACCCTTGGAAGGGCACTAAAAGCATGATCAATCAATATGAATTATTTTAAAGCAAATAAATTAATAATAATTATGGAGACACAAATACTGGTTGTAAAGCACTGTAGTGATTTCCTATCACATGTTAATATAAAGTAGTAAAGAAACCACAATGTCGAGATTCTGCAGGAATATTGAGTCTATCAGTGTTGTAAATTTAAAAATTCTATAAAATGCGAGGAAAGGGAGGAAGAACGAACAAGCTACAGAAAACCAGGTGCCTTAACACATTTCTAAAGAGGAGAAATCAATTCACTGGATGAGAAATACCAGAAAGTTCTGCAAAAAAGTGACCTACAACTCTGCTGGAAGAATTCCCTGGGGCTCATCAAGGTTAAGTCAGAACAGGAAAGAACCACCTGTGAGCAGCTCTTACAAATCCTGTGCTGGCGGTTCCTCAGAAGATTGGACAATGCATTACCTGAGGACCCAGCTATACCACTCCTGGGTATATACACTCAGAAGATGTTCCAACATATAACAAGGACATATGCTCCAGTATGTTCATAGCAGCCTTATTTATAATAGCCACAAGCTGGAAAGAACCCAGATGTCCTTCAACAGAGAAATGGATACAGAAAATGTGATACATTTACACAATGGAGTATTACTCAGCTATTAAAAACAATGAATTTGTGAAATTCTTAGGTAAATGGATGGAACTAGAAAATATCATCCTGAGTGAGGTAACCCAATCACAAAAGAACTCACATGGTATCCACTCACCGATAATTGGATATTAGCCCCAAAACTGGCAGTACCCAAGATACAACTCACAGACCACATGAAGCTGATGAACAAGGAAGACAAAAGTGTGGGTGCTTTGGTCCTTCTCAGTAGAAGTAACAAAATATTCACGGGAGCAAATATGGAGACAAAGTGTGGGACAGAAACTGAAGGAGGGTCGTCTGGAGACTGTTTCACCTGGGTATCCATTCCATGTGCAGACACCAAAGGTAGACGCTGATGTGGATGCTGACAGGAGTCTGATATAGCTGTCTCCTTAGAGGTCTGCCAGAGCCTGACATATACAGAGGCAGATGCTCACAGCTAACCATTGATCTGATCATTGGGTTTCCAATGGAGGAGTTAGAGAGAAGACTGAAGAAGCTGAAAGAGTTTGCAGCCCCATGGGGAGAGCAACAATACCAACCAACCAGAGCTCCTAGGGTCTAAACTACCAGCCTGAGAGCACATAGGGAGGGACCCATGGCTCCAGCTGTATATATAGGGGAGGATGGCCTTATTAGGCATAGGTGGGAGAGGAGATCCTTGGTCCAGTGAAGGCTGGATGCCCCAGTGTGGGGAAATTCGAGGGTGGAGAGGTGGGAGTATGTGGGTGGGAGGGGGCACATCCTCATAGAATTAGGATGGGATCCTCATAGAAGGAGGGGGAATGGGACAGGGGGTTCCTGGGTAGGGGACGTATAGGGAAAGGAGATAACATGAAATGTAAATAAAATATCCAATAAAAAACAAACAAATTAAAAAAAAAAGAAAATGTAACTAAGTACCGTCTTTTGATGTCCCCCAAAAAGGACAAGACCCTTCTTCCTGTTCCTGGCCACACCTATACGCCATGGGCTCCAATAGGCATCTTATTCATTAACCAGGGAATGTCCTCCTTATAATATTTAGACAAAAATGAGCTACACAGACATGAACTTGCATCCTACATAGGTGGAACAATGTCACAGCTAAGACACTTTATTTCTTAGGGACCTTTCCTGACCTAGGATGTGCCATGGTTCTAGCTGAGAAGGGAGACATGCCACCCAAATTGTTCAGGAAATGAATCTGCTAATATACACATCATCTAAACTACCCTAAAAGATGCCGCTGACATTGTGCTGAGTAGCCTGGCATCCATGGCTAACAGGGTGACACAGAATCATTTTGCCTTCAATAAAAGTTGACACAGACATATTGCTTCCTATGAAGACACTCTCACTAGGGGATACAGCCACCTTACCTGGGAGAGGCAAATGTCCTTACAATGGGTCTGGTGATAAAAGGCTTAGGTTAGTGATCCATTTGAGAAGCAGAGGCATTTTTATCACATTTTATCACATCCATACAGCCATAACTGTATGCAGATTTGGTGGCAGCTGCACTGGTCCCACCCGAGGAGATGTTGCTTTCCTACTGAGGGTCTTCCCACATATATGTCAGCATGGTGGCATGATGATATCACTTCCTCTGGGGCAGGATTTTCTGACAGTCTACTTTGTGGTTTCTTGGATGCTCATAACTATGTAAATATGTAGACAGGCTCTTCTCCAGGGTCTTGAATACGTTCAAGTGCTTTGTGTCTAACGCATCTGGATTGTGGGAGCCTGGAACACAGCTGCTCAGTCCCTGAGGCTTGGGAACGTGGCCAGTGGGAATACTTCAAGGACTTAACCCAGCAGGCTCTAGTTAGGCTCCTTCTCGAGTTCCACGTTAGAGCTGTGGCCACTGAAGAACCACAGATTGCCTTAAATTCGATGAGTTTTCAGACAGAAACCGAAGAAGCCGATTGGACATGCTTATTCCCAGATTCAGTCCCTCAGCCTTCTGACAGACTGTGAAATCAGCCCATGCCCTCTCTAGGTCTTGGTCTCAGTCCTAGTCCTCTGCATCAGAGGGCACAGAGGGACATCAAGTACATTCCAGTCACAGCACTAGTCCATAGTACCTTCAGGGAGGTTAGCTTGCTAAGAAAAACTTGAGAATTGTAGTTCCTTGTTTTATATAAAAACTGAGAGCTGTCAGTCAGGGCTGGACAGTGGGGAGTGGAGATGAACACTGGGAAATAACAAGCATCCTCCTCCTCCTCCTTCTCCTCCTCCTCTTCCTCTTCCTCCTCTTTTTTCTCCTCCTCTTCCTTCACAGCAGTCCCAGCAATTGTTACTGTGTCTTCCATACAGTGACAGCGGTATTGGTACCTAAGTTTCATGATTTCTCAGGATCCATCTGTCTTATCTTTCAAGCTCTCAAGCAGCTGTCTGCTTACACCTAGCTAACTGTGGAGGTTTGAATAAGAATTTTCCCTAAGGCTCATATATTCGAGTACTTGAGCATTATAGACAGGCCTCCTCTTCACACACCAATGAATATTGAGCTCAACCTCTGAAATACCTGAGCCTGACTACATCTTACCACTGATCCATTCTTCCTCCTAAGAGGTCTAGCCTCCATTTTCATCCTCTGGTACAATAGCAAGAATATTTTAAAAATGTTTTTATGGTCTATATTACCCCCTCTCTCCTTACTCACTCTCTGCCAAGCCTGGTGATCTCAACACTCTGAGTCAATGAACTACACATTACAATGACAGATATGACCTGTTCTTGACTAGTCTAAACTACCATTCTACCAATATGCCAGGTACATAACTACCTCAGGGCACTAACAGCTTTCGTTCCCTCTATCTGGAATGTTTTTTCCATTGCTAGTTGTGTTCTTGTGATGAAATTCTCAAAGATAGATTTGTAAAAAGTAAAAATGACACTATTCTGAATATGAGCTTTGTTTTAAGAAGTGGCAGGAAAGGTGAGGCGCCAAACCAAACCAAACCAAACCAAACCAAACCAAACTAAACCAAGCAAATCAAAAATTAACTCAGGGGATGGAAGATATAATAAACAGACAGACACAAAGGGACATTACTAGTAGCCACAGGTCACAGGATCAGATTAAATTTACATATATAAAGATACCCTTCACTTGATCAAATCCCAATTCACTGAAGAAATGTGTACCGCTATTTAAAAATAAAGAGGACTGGGGTGTAGAAGCCTGAAGGAAGGCAGAAGACATGACGCTGACTCCATAGTACTCATCCCACACAAAGCAGGTTGAGAGACAGAGTCTTAGAACCAAGAGTGGTCTCTGTTTAACGAGAGGACCATTCACAGTGAAACTATAATCCCATCGGCACAGGGCAATTTTAATGTCATTATGAAGTACATTTATGAGAAAGTATTGAGAAATGGCCAATCACAGTGTGACACTTTGATACACAGGGCAGACAGAAATGAGGGCATGAAGATTTAAATAAACACCCTAGAAGCTCCATCCAACGGTCACGTCAACACTTTTTCTGCAGAATAGAACATAGGGACTAAGAACTTCCATTACCTAGCTATTAAAGACCCTCCAAGTCCCCCAATGATAGGACTTTATCTTTCTTTCTGATTGTATCATAAGAATGATAGAGAAAGAAAAATCTTCATCTGGAAACATCAAGTAACTTAGAAATGCAGAGAGAGCTTTAAATAAGTTCAGGCTTAGAGAATAAAGTAAGGGCATCAGCTGTGCCTGACATCCTAGTGTTTAATGTTCTTCTCCCCGAAGCCCTGACTCTGATTAAAGCTTCCAGCTAACATCACATGTAGGGATTATGTGAAAACAGGTTGGTGGTACAGCTGCCTCTCTGGGTATCGTGTATGTATGTAGTATGTAGGCTTCTATCCTCTTCTTACCTGCCATTTATCCATTATGTATCTACCTATATCTGTCTATATATCTATATATTCTCTATTGATGAATTGGTTGTTTACCTAAAAATCTGTGTCGAAGATCTACATTACATCTTTCATTGATCATCCATCTATCTACGTATCTATAAATTTATTGATCATCGATGTGCAAGTCATACTAATACATATATTTATTCATGTCTATCAGTTTTTTATATCCTTTTGTTTTGTTTTGTTTTTTGGAACAGGGTTTCTCTGTATAGCCCTGAGTGTCCTGGAACTCACTCTGTAGACCAGGTTGGCCTCGAACTCAGAAATCTACCTGCCTCTGCTTCCCAAGTGCTGAGATTAAAGGCATCTGCCACCACTGCCCGTCAGTTTTTTATATTCTTATAAAATATTTAAAACATGTGTCATAGGTTGGATTAACAGATGACAGTTACATTGAATATGGGAGTTTTGGAGTTTGTCACACTGAGTCCTAGAGACCAGCATAATAAAAATATGATGAAACATTTCTACATGGTTTAAACTAAGGAATTTCTTACGTTTCCAGAAAAGCAGAAATATTTTTAAGACTCCAAGACATTGTTCTGCTTTTCTTCACACACACACACACACACACACACACACACACACACACACACACAC
>JANHMN010000014.1:69402433-69420998 GCA_030674055.1 Rhabdomys pumilio
ACACACACACACACACACACACACACACACACACACACACACACACATTCATAGATCTCACATCATACACTGTTAATAGGGTTGTAGTGAGGATATTGTTGATAGATGGCATGTATGTAGTAAATCTGTCTCTTTTCAACTTTTATATGAGTCTAAAACTTCCAGAAAAGTCCATTAGACAGCTAAATAAAATTACACAGATAACATAGTAAAGAAAAAAAAGAGGCAAACTAAAGCCTCACATCATCAAATAGGGAGGAACCCCTGAGGGCAGATTTCTAGTTGTGAAATGTTACATCCACATCCCAAAAGTTCTCTATCCTTTCTGCCCCAGTGTGGTCTCTCTGCCAGTGTTCCAGTGATTTACCATGCAAGTCAAATTTGCTTGGCTCTAGCTAACTCTGTTGCGTCATGTTTGCAGTCTGTCTCCCATCAGTGACACCCAAACCTGCTTCTCCACCTCTCAGCTCCATCAGTTGTACTGAGCTGCTGTGAACCAGCATTGCTCCACTGGGGGTGGGGCAGGAAGGCATTGTCCTCTCACTGTGGCGTCTAGACCCCTGTCTGACTACACATTTATGTAGGGGTACCATTACTTGAACCAGCTAACTGCCCGGCTAGACAAAAACTAGTGACTGCAGAGAAGTGTGGGCATTTGATTTCTCCGACTAAACAAAGTTGTGTTAGATGTGTTCCCTATGTGACAGTGGTGGGGAATGAATCACCTTTAATTCACTTCAGTATGGGGCCACTTCAGTATGGTTGCTGCTCAAGTAGCCATTTTTTTTTCCTGAGGATCTCTGTCCCAGCAGGGCAGTATGGTACCTACGTCTCTATGGAAGGCCTCCTTCCAGTTCGTTGCAATATCTAACAGTCACCACACTATACTCCAGCATACCTAAAGTACAGCATACCGTATGTGGGCATACTTATTTCTCACAAGAGAAAAGAAAGCTTTTGAATAGAGCTGTAGACAAATATCCTCCCTCATCCAGGTGTACCACAGTGGAATCACAAAAGAAACCCTTAAGCTGACACCCTGAGGAAGAGCTTCTGGACTCAAGGGCTCCAAACCAAAGCAGAACAGGGAGACATTCTAACAGTATCTCAAAGTGTTTTTGATGTCAATGCTGAAGTAACTGAGGACCAGCTGTGTTATGTCATTCATGGGAACTAGAGCCTAGTAAAACAGTGGACTTCCTGTCAAACATCTTTCACTTAGTTCATGTCTGCAACAGCAGAGGCAGGCTGTGCTGTGTGTCTCAGCCTCAGGAAGACATACCTGTTGAAGTGAGAGGTCAGATACTTGGACAATTAAATGACCTGATTAGCTGGATGGCATCATATGAACCAAACTGTCTCTCGGGTGCTGCCTCCATGGTCATCTCTCTGCCTTGCCTTGGTAACAACATACGACTGGGTGGCTAGTCCTTGTAAGACTCACATGTACGAGAGATAAGAGGTAGAAAGGAAATAAATACCATCCTCTCTTGCTCTGTCAAAAAGTCAACTAATATAACTAGCCTGCTCATTCTTGCATGTGTGTGTGTGTGTGTGTGTGTGTGTGTGTGTGTGTGTGTGTGTTTATGCTGTGTGCAATCAAGTACACTTATTTGACCTTTGTATCTTTGCTGCACAAAAGAGAAATTCTGATATGGATTTTGTAAGGGGTCATGAGGGTGCAGCAAAGATAATACAATCAATTGAATATCAAGCACAGATGTGATCTCACTTGTAGATTCCCGTGAAAGACTTGAATATATCTATCAGAACGTAAATTCTGTACTTGTAGAACTCTGAGAGAGTTCACCACCACCTGGAAGCTATTTTCACCCATCGTCAGTTCATCAAACAGGAAGGTGTGCTATTTGTACTTGTGCTAAGAAAACTACAGCTCAGATAAATAACACTTGAAGTTCTCCATTTAGGTACTCTGGTGAACAAGAAGGCAATACATCACATGATATATAGTCGTTGCTTGAAAGCAAGTGACACAGCACCTGACTAATATTAAGATGAGGCATGAGTAGGGCATGTAGGTCAGGGATTTGGGCTGCCTGATTGGACCAAGTGCAGAAACAATGAACAAGAAGATTCCAGAGCAATGTTGGCTGCCCCCATTCCAGCCCATTAAGCTTAGCTGGTATCTTTTACCTAAACCATGATGCTTAAGCTGGCTGGAGTCTGTACACATACATCTAGACAGACTCCCACTCTGTCCCATTCTGGAATCTTACTCCCTACTCTTGGCAGAGACTGATGACTCTGGGGGATCCCATCTGACTGAGTTCACCATGAGCCCAGGTCCTACACAGGAGGGTCTAGATGCAGACCTGACCCAGCGACCCATGCTTTTAGCACTAGAATCTGTCTCATTTGTCACACAAGTTACAGATTAAGTGATTTAAGATTTTTATGTCCCAATCTATGTTCTTAAGGACTCTCCTGCAAGCTGAACATGAAGCATCAGATCTTATATCCTGCATTAGAGACAGTTGTCAAGAGCAGTAACAGCAACCATGGGTTGATTGTGGCCTCAGAACAAAACTGCAGAACACTAAGGGTGGAGAGAGTGTTAGAACACCACACAGAGAGGTAAAGACGTCACAAGTACACCTTGAACTGCCAGGAAAGTATTCACAGGCTTGTGTAAAGCCAGGAATAAACAGTCACCACTGTCCTTCTATATCAGTGCCTTTCTGTTGATATAGTAAAACCTCCTGTTCAAAAGTGACTTAAGGGAGGAAGGCTTTGCATTAATTAGCACATGATTCCGAAGAGAGAATGCTTACACTGTGGGAAGCATAGTATGGCAACAGAAAGCTGTCCAACCTCATCTTTACCCCCACACAGGAAGCAGACAAAGAATAGGAATTGGGATGAAGTCATAAACCCTCAGAATCGCCCATAGTGACATTTATCTTCCAGATAAGTTGCACCTCTTAAAGGTTAGAGGATCTTCTCCCAAGGAACTATCAATGGTTAGCTAGACCTTCAAATTCATGACCCTATGAGAAGCATTTCACATTCAAACTCAACATACCTGGAGAAGAGGAATATGTCACGTTTACAATTCATAGGAAAAACAAATCAACATCTTAAAGAAAATCTATCAGTTGCAGACGGGCAGTGGTTAGACAAATAAACTCTGTAAGGATTAGTGTGTGGTACAAGTTCCATTTTCTGGTTAGTCCTTGATATTTCTTGTTATAGAACCAATAAATAATTGATGAGATTGTTTTTCCATCTACAGATAAAATGACCAAAAGCCAAGGGTTGGTGAGTGTTTGACTTAGGTTTAACATGGATTGTCTCAAGCCCCACCTTATCCTGTAGGGAGTGGCTCCATTTTGATCTGGGTGATATCCAATCAGGAGATGGCAGGTGGAGCAGGTCTTGCTCCCAGCTGCACCTTTGCCAGGTGCATCATGTCACCTGTTGCTGTGCAGTCCTTAGCCACAGCTCAGGAGCCACAGCCCCTCCCTGTAGGAGCTCCTTGTAGCAAGGGTCTCTTGTATCTCTGCTAACTAGAGACCTATGGATTTGACTTGTTGCCTGGCCTCCCACAGCCTGATGGAGATGAAGAACAAACCTGGCACCAGATCAGGAGCCACTTCCTTCGGAAGAACTGCCTAGCCAGCAATGCATGGTTTGAAGTCAGCAGTAAGAATTTTGTGTTGTCTCAGAATGCTTTCTCTCACAGGATAAAATCCAAGTATTCTAAAAGCCAATCTGTATCAAGGAGGTAAATAAGATGGCATCATCAGGAAACTGGGGACCCAACAATCAAAAGTCTTCAATGTGCCGTTGGTTGTAACGACAGACCACCCCCTGGCCGTAGACTGATCCTTTGTTCAGTGAATGATGAACAAAGGATCAGTTTTTGTTCATTTGTCTTTGTTCATTAGATACTGTGACCCTTGACAGAACTTTAACTAAGAGGTATCAGAGTGAGTGACATACATTTTACTGGACACAGGAAATGCAGACGTGTCTTTGACTGTGGGTCCCTTCATATCAGAAAGATGGAGACAGCAGAGACACAGTGAGGAGAAACAGCACTACACTCTGTGAGCCAGTTGTGAGTAAGTGGTCCCATATGATTGCCAGGAACTAAGACTAGTTTCAGCTAGTGGTGTCAGCACAGGTACAGAGGCAGCGGTCCACAGAGCACACAAGTGCAGAGGCAGCTGTCCACAGAGCACACAGGTGCAGAGGTAGCTGTCCACAGGGAAAGGCTATCTTGGAAAGCACATGATAAGGCTTTTGTCCTTTTGAAACTCTAGCTAGCCTCTTCTGAACCCTTTCCTGACAAGCCTTAGCTCCAGTTCGAGGACATGAGACTTGATGACACTAGTTCCACTGACACATCTGCCCGAGCAAAACAAGGCTGCCAAAGGACAGGTCTCCATCTCTCTTCCTCCCAGAGGATAGATCTCCACCCTCTCCAGGAGACAAGGAGCCTGGCATCCATGAGAACAATCAGCAAGCAGGTGGACTTCAGAAGAATTGAACAGTGTCTCACATCGAATGGTTTCCTATACACTTTCCCACATCCTCCACTCTCCCCCATATTCCTCCCTGCTCTGGCCAGGTGGCAGCTAAGCTCAGCTCATGCTGGACTCCTTCTTATATTAGCTACCACTGAGATCACTCGTTGACACCTCTCCTGGCTTCATTTAGTGTCCCTAGTTACCTGTTGTACATCTTGGCCCTCTTTCCCTCTGGGGGCAGCCTTCTTTCCTTCTGTAGTCAGTGGTGGCCTATTTCTACTTCTCAGCTGGCTGTCAGGTTAACTTCCTAAACATTCTGGACTTGACATGACTGCACTTGAAGACCAGTGCAGGCCCACAACAAATCCATCTGGCTCAGCTCAGTCCATGAGATGCTCAGATCACAGGTGGCCAGTAGCAGTCTTTTACCAGCCTTCTGGACTGCACAGGCAAGCTGCAAGGCCAATGCTATTAAAAAGTATTGTCCCCATTCCCATGGACCCCAAGACCACCTTTTCGTTGTAGTACAAATCCAAGAAGGACATCCAAGGGACCTTGGTGACCAAAGGTTTATCAAATCCTGTGTAACTTCTGACCAGCAACTGGCTCAGCAGCTGTAGGCCGTGGTGTCAAGGAACCATGTCTGATGTGGAGCTGCTGGCCTAGAGATGTGGTAGGGCTCTGGGGACACCACCGTTGAGAGAATATCATTTTCTGGAGAAGGCCCTGACCTTGACAGAGGCAACTTTAAGCTTATTAAGTATTGTATGTGTCTTCCTTGTTATGTTGACAGAGAGGCCAGGTTCACTTGGAGCTTTAAAGAGAATGGAAAAAGAGCCAGCACCTCACCTTCCTGTACTCAGTTGACTTGGAGACATAGATAGTCACATGCTTTAGTGAATTGTTTCCCCAAACTGGGGATCCATTTGCTATACTCAGTGGATCTTTACATAAAGGTAGTTTTGGATTGTGGTCCCCTGGTCCAATTAAAATACAATTTCATCATCTCAAGAGATTTTCACCTTCCACTGTGACCTGTCCCCCATAAAGATAAAGACAGTGGTGAAGCCCCAGGATGAGGTTTTACATGGCCAATAGCTCCCCTCTCTCAGGAAATTATCCAACTCCACATCTCAGAGATCAGAGGAGTGGGAGTCTTGAAGGCAGAAAGGAGGTGACTGACAACTTGACTCACTCACACATGAGTGTAACCATAGGTTCCAAACAGCTTATAAGCTGGACAGGCCTTGGGTGTGGCCCTTCCAGTACCTATCATTCAGTAAGCAAAACTGACACCAAGGCGTTGGGAGAATCCACCACTATCACCACAGCATATGCTCATACAAACAACAGGACATCATAGGAAGAACTCCCTTTTATAGGTGAAAGAATTTTCAGGCTATTTCTCACCCCCAAAACGTTTGTCCTGATCCTCCATTTGGCTGCTCTTGCTCCATTTGCCTCTGTGTTACAATGAAACAGGGGCTGGCAAAGATTAACTCTTGTTCTGTAAACTCAAGGGTTTCAATGATCTGTGAACTCTGAGGCTTCTTACCTGGGAGGACAAGCTGACATCTTGCAGGGCACCAGCCCTGTGACAGGTCCAGGCTGTGTCTTGGGGTTGCAGAAGGATGCATTCACTGGAACCTTCAGGTCTCTGTAGCATCCTGCCTTTGAGTTCATCTTGCCTGTGGAAAGGGAGGGTGTATTGAAGACTTAAACATCTTTTGAAAAGCCTGAACCACGCACTGTGGAAGGAAACTCCACTTTGAGTGAATATGGTATGAGTGAAAGAATTGTCTAAGCTGTCATGTCACAAGGTGCATACTGAGAGATGTCCCTGAAATGGTTATGGCCATGGCCTGACCAGCTTGTCTTCTTACTTGGTTCTGTTGGGAATTAGTGGCTATCATTATTCTACAAGTAAATTTTCTTTCCACAATGGACATCCTACAGCTGAGTGATACTGTGCTGCTGATCTATGATGTCCTCTTGTGCTCTAGCCTGTCCCCCTGATGTGCTCTGTATATGGAATGCTGTTCTCAATTGCCTAGACTCTGGCCTTACCTGGTCAATTGCTTTACCTGGTAGATTGCTTTTCACTCCTCCAAATCAGACTAGGACATTCTGTCTCTTAATTCCTTATTCAGAGCCCTTTAGTTTGAGTGAGCTGTGTGTTCCCTGGATATACAAGGCCCACCCCAAAGTATCTGAAGCAGTATGCACTTTCAGTTGAGTTACTATTGTTGGACTTCAGTAGTGGGAGTCTGAGAAAGAGCCTTTGAAAGAAGGAGGAGGAGAAGGTTTGGCGTACTTCAGCCACAGTGAACATTTAATCGGTCGTCATATGCTTATCACCAAAGACTTCTAGAATTTTGTGATCTTAGAGAACCCTTAGGTGAAGTTAGGGTGACTCAGAGCCCTACAGGAGACTACTTGTGGCCACTCTCTGTTTTTATAAGCTACTGCTGTTTTGTATAAAACTTTCCTATTTATATATCTAGAACGATGAAGATGTGAAGGCGACCCATGACTGCCAGGGTGGGGGATGCAGAGAAAGAGGCCTTATTCCTCAACAGTTCTACACTGTGGAGCTGAGGATGTCTTACAGATATGAGAGGAATGAATGGTGAACCACTGAGTGCCATGAGACCAGAAAGGCTGAGATGAGAAAGACTTCAGGCACCTTGGTGGGGTTCTTCCAGGGCATTTTCAAAGATGAAGCTGGCAGAAAGAAACCAGGAGGGCTCCAGGATGAGCAGAGGTCCTTGGTTGAGCATAGGAATAGGGAGTGTAGATGACTTGCATGGAAAGAGTCATAAAAGGTAAAACATAGAAGGAACAAGAGGAAGGAAGGAGCCCATCTTAGGGTTGAGTTCATGGCAAAGAAGAAGAGAAGGTAATGTTGACAGAAAAGGGGTATCATGATGGGGAGGATGTGACCAAAAGTCTTCCCTGCAGAGTTTGACTAACGAGGGGAGAATCATGTCCTGGGTTTGAATGGCCCAATGGAGGTCAAGAAGCAAGAGACTTTCGGCTGGTGGGCACTGGTGGCATAGCCACCTTGTGCAGGGTAAAAGTTGTTTATCCTGTGTGTAGAGACTGCGGATGGTGCAATGAGTACAAGAGGGAGCCCATTGCAGCTGTTCTCCATGATGGCCTGGCCTCCAGTTTGCATCCTGGCTCTGTTAAAATGTGGACTTCAGCCTTTAAATGTCAGTAGGATTGGGAATTCTGTTAACAGAATTTGTTTTTTCCTACACAAGATTCCTATGATTAAAGCCATATGTGTGAGTGGGGTTTTTCATGATCCCTGATTCCCAGTCTGAAGTCCTAAGGGATTTTATTCCCACTAATGCTCTTCAATGCATATTTCAAACTGTGGCTATGACTTCCTCCTCAGTGCCCCTGGGAGGTACTCTTCTGGCCGTTCTTAGCTTCTGTGTTCAGAGTGCTTGCTGCTTTTCTTTCAGTATTGGTTTTTTTCAGTGTAATTGTTTTTCTCTGTGGTGACTCTTGAACACTAGAGATACCAGAAGTATCTGATTGTGCACAAAGTGCACTGAGGAACATGCATGAATATAGCATTTGTGGAGAGAACTCTCACCGCAGAATCACAATGGAAAGTGTTGCCTGCTTCCCCAGGGACCACTGTCTTCTTCACTAAATAATTCTGACACATAAATCTTGTCCCTCATGGAAGCGAACTCCTTTCTTGCTGTTGTGAAGCCAGGGAAAGATGGGGGATTGTGGACAGATGGCTAATGGCCGAAGCCCAACACTTTACCCAGTCTATTGGCCTGTGGGTGATGAAGTCTTTCTAGGTCCCCATATATCTTCTGTAGCATATATATATTTTTTCTATCTCCCCATTTGTCTCTTCTGCTATAAGACGCTCAGCTTCAGAGAGTCTACAGCATGAAGAAAGCACTGGCTAGGGTCTGCGAGGATAGCCAACTCTCATTTTACTCGTGATTTATATTACATGTTATTGATTGACAAAGACCACAGAACAAAACTGGGCAGGACCTCAGGGGCAACTTACAACATACAACCATGTGAGTGACATTCATTCAGACAACTACATGGACACAGACTAAGGGAGGAGAACCTGTTTAAATATATCACCAAGCAAAGGGCAGGACAAGGCCAACTCTGGATCAAAGGCTTTCTTGTATTAGAATGCTTTGCTCACAATATATTTGTGATGAGCATAGTAAGGTCTTGATTTCAGTGTCTTCACAGGCTTTCTGAATAACTGGGTTCTCATCTTTGGAGCTATAACGTTGCATCTTCAGCCTCAGAGTCCAGGATGTGCATCCTTCTCCTCACCTCAGCACTGACACTGAAAGTATCCTTGGCATCCCTACCGTCTATGAGTTTCTGTGCTTTCAGTATGTCCCTCTCCACCTCGCCCATTCTCAGGATTTCCTCATGCATGTAACCCCTGCAGAAGGATCCTCAGAGTAGCTTAATATAATCTCTTCCCAAAGTTCCTTCTACTAAACTCTAGTGAAATTAATTTTCTACTCTGGTAGTTGCATTAACATGAGACCTTGTGTGGTGATTTTAGCAGAAGCACTGTATGCAGGAAAGGCAAATCCTTTTAGTAGGTCTAGCATTCAGCAGTAGCTGTAGCCAGGTCAGCTTTGGTGAGTGGAAGTCCATGTTGTTGAGTCCAAGCATAACCTCCATCTCTGCCACTATGGTCACTTTGTTCATGTGCCCATTGAGCAATGACAGGGATGGCTGGGGACCGAGGCTGACTGTCCACAGAGTGGGCCATCTTATCCACCTGATTAATGAACTCCTCCTCATCTGAAGTCACCTTTTGATGAGCATTTACATGGGACACAACTGCCTTCACATTCTTTTCCCATTTGGAGAGATCTATCCACATATGCTTCCCCAGATGTCTTTCTCACCAATTTTCCAATCCCTGACTATCTAGCCAATTCATTGGCTACACCCCATGAGTCAGTGAAGATTCATGTATCTGGCCATTTCTTCTTTCAAACAAACTGTAATACGCTGCTTACTACCTGAAGTTCTGCCCACTGTGAAGATGCTGCTTTACCTGTATCTTTCAGTGTTGTCCTAGAAAGATATTGTAGTGCTGAGGCTGTTCAGTTCTGTGCGGTGCCTGCACAATGTGCAGAACCATCAGTAAACTAGGTCTAAGTCTTCTCTTTCCCAGTCAGCCAATCGTAGAAAATACCCCATGAGGCTATAGGTGCATGCTTGGCAGCAGATGGCATTGTAACAGGAGTAGAAACCAAAGGCATTTGGGCAACTTCTTTGTATAATTTCTTTGTGACTTCAGGACATGCTCAGGCCTTATCTCATATATATCACTTTCATCCGATAATACGCTGCTACTGTGCACATTCTTCTTTATGACTTGATGGGCCCAATAACACTCAGCTCATGATGGGCAGTTCAGGTCACATGGTAACATGGTGTCTTACATTGTCAAATATTCAGATTCCACTACGGTCCAATAGCAGGCCAAGAGCTGTTTTTCAAAAAGAGACTAGTTGTCTGTAAATAATGGTAGAGCTTTGCTCCAAAATCCCAACGGTCTCTTCTGTGATTTATCTACAGGGGCCTGCCAAAGGCTCCAAACAGTATCACTATCTGCCACTGACACCTCAAGTACCTTTGAGTCTGCTGGAACATATGGTCCAAGTGATAGAGCAGCTTGCACAACAGCCTGGACATGTTAAAGAGCCTTTTCCTGTTTCAGGCCCAACACAAACCTAGCAGCTTTCTGAGTCATTTGGTAAACAGGCCTGAGAAACACACCCAAGTAAGCAATGTACTGTCTCCAGAATCCAAATAGACCCACTAAATTCTGTGCTTCTTTCTCGTTGGTGGGAGGGGCCAGGTGCAATAAGTTAGCTTTCACTTTAGAGGGACTATCTCTGCATGCCCCACACCACTGGAATCCCTAATGATTTCATTGGGGTAGTTAGTCCTTGAATTTTGGTTGGATTTATTTCCCATCCTCTGAGACACATATGTGTCACCAATGTATCCAAAGTGGTTGCTATCTTCTGCTCACTTGGTCTAGTTAGCAGAATGTCATTAATATAGGACACTAATGTGATATTTTGTGGAAGAGACAGATGATCAAGATTTCTTCTAAGTTATGACTCAGGGCAGGAGAGTTAATATATCTTTGATACAAAACTGTAAATGTATACTGCCTGTCTTGCCAACTGAAAGCAAATTGCTTCTTGTGGTCCCTATG
The DNA here is from genome assembly GCA_030674055.1 of Rhabdomys pumilio. Taxonomy (NCBI): domain Eukaryota; kingdom Metazoa; phylum Chordata; class Mammalia; order Rodentia; family Muridae; genus Rhabdomys; species Rhabdomys pumilio. The sequence goes on from JANHMN010000014.1 coordinate 69,413,180, forward strand.
GATAGGTACTGAGAAAAAGGCATTTGCTAGGTCAATAGCTAGCTGTATACCAGGTACCAGAAGATGTGTTACTTTGCTCAAGTAAGTAAACTACATACATCTGGTACAGTAGCTGCAATTGGAATTACTGCCTGATTTAGTTTTCGATAGTCAACTGTCATTCTCCATGATTCATCTGTCTTCTGCACTGTCCAAATAGGAGAGTTAAAGGGAGATGTGGTGGGAACCACAACCCCTGCATCTTTCAAGTCCTTGATAGTGGCAGTAATTTCTGTAATTCCTCCAGGGATACAATACTGTTTTTGATTCACTATTATCTTTGGCAGAGGCAACTCTAAAGGCTTCCATTTAGCCTTTCCAACCATAATAACCCTCATTCCACCAGTCAGGGAACCAGTGTGAGAATTCTGCCAACTTCTAAGTATATCTATCCCATATATACATTATACAAATGGGGAAATAACCACAAGATGAGTTCGAGGACCTACTGAAACTACTGTGAGTCAGATGTCAGCCCAAACTCCATTAATCACCTGGCCTTCATAAGCTTCTACTTTAACTGGAGGGCCATAGCGTCAATTCAGAACCAGTATCCAATAGACCCTGGAAAGTCTGATTATTTCTTTTCCCCCAGTGTACAGTGATTCGTATAAAAGGCCATAGGTTCTTCTGTGTAGTAATTGGAGAAAGGCTAACAGCAAAACTTTTAGGTGCCAGAGCAATGAATATCTGCTGAGGGAAGCCATTAACAGGGAGTAGAACCAGCCCAGGAGAAAGAAGTTTCTTGCAGTCAACGTAGATGAGAGGAGTTGGAGATCTGAAGAGTACTTTGCTATCAGGCATAGAGATGCAGAGTTTGGAATTGTCCAGCTATTTTTTATTCTTGCTTTGGTTCAGTGTTTACTCACTATGACATTTTGGAATGGTAATATATATTCTGTGATATTAGAAGGATGTGATCTGCTTTTTGATTTTATAGGAGATTACACCTAAGTGGTTGGACGAATCACAGAAGAGACTTTGAACTTTGCACTTTTAACATTTTTGAGACTGCTATAAATTATGGAAAATTTTGAATTTGAATTAAATGTATTTTGCACTGTGCTATGTTTAGGTATGGCCTCCATAGATTTGTGTGTTTGAAAAAGCCTATGGGGGACAGGGAGTAGAATGTGGTGGTTTGAACATGGTTGGCCCAGAGATTGGCACTACTCAGAGATGTGGCCTTGTTGGAGTAGGTATAGACTTGTTGGAGGAAGCGTGTCACTGTTGAGGTGGGCTTTGAGACACTTCTCCTAGCTGCCTGTAAGTCACTCTTCTCATGGATCCATTTTGAAACAGATATAGAGCTTTCAGCTCCCCCAGTACCATATCTGCCTGGATGCTGCCATGCTTCCTGCCTTGATGATAATGGACTGAATCTCTGAACCTATAAGCTAGCCCCAATTTAATTTTTTTTATTAGAGATGCCTTGGTCATGGTGTCTGTTCACAGAAATGAAAACACTAAATAAAAATGCTTGGAAACTAAAACTAAACTCTTGCATGTATTTGGGGGAATAAATCCATATTGAAATGAGAAGGTCTATAAACAATATTGACATAAATAGTGATGGCCCACTTTCTTAGGATTTAAATGTAAAATCATGAAGTCCTGTGTGCATGAGCATACACCCAGTAGGGTATAGAGAAGAGATGGCTATGCCCACCAGGATAAGGTCAGTATCCTGTTCCCAGGGCCAAGGAAAGACACTTCAACACAGGGTCCTGATTAAGAAGGCATGGGAGGAAGGATGGCTGCTCCTTGGTAATAGGGAATTCTCTGATTCATCTGAACTTTAAGTATCCTTGAAGAAATCTGTGTAAGACGGATCCAACTCGGGTCTACTGAAGAAAGTATCTTCCGTCTCTAGAACGCACACTATTTTTCTTTCTCTTTCGCTTATTTTCTTTCCTTTAGGAGGTAGGAAGATAGGACTGAGAATTGAAACTCATTTTGAATTCATCAGAGTCTTGGCCAAAGGAGCAGAGTCATTTGTAGTGGATCCATTCAAAGGTGACTGAGATGTAGAATGATTTCAGTTCATCTCCGTCGCTTTGCTCTTCTGGTGGAGTTCAAGAGAGAGAAGTCACTGTGAACTTCCAAACATGAGAGCACATGAAGGAAAGGCAAAAGGGTGTAACTGGAATCAAGTTGGTTCCAGAGTCAGAAGACGCAGAAGTACTGACAGTTAAAGCACTAGGATGCTGCTGCTCCCAGGAGCGATCTCTGGAACAGTACTCTACAGGACACATTCTGCTGGTGTCACACTGGGCTCTCTGGGCCACAGCCCTGAGGTGTCTGGGAGCTCTTGTTGACCACTGCATAGAACAGGGTTACAATCTTCCGCTATCACACATGTACAAAGTCTCCCTCCAGACCGAGTGTATTTTGTGGATCAAGCATGTACAAAACCAGGCCTAGAGGCGTGGCTCATTGGCTAACAGTGCACACAGCTCTAGCAGAGGGTCTGAGTTCATTTTCCAACACTTATGTTGAGTAGCTCACAATCACTGCTGTTCATCCTATAAAAGTATCTGTGTAACTTCATATCCTGGGGACTCAGTTCCCTCTCCTGGCTTTCTTAGGCTCTGTGCACATGCACACACACACACACACACACACACACACACACACACACACGCACGCACACACACACGCACACACGCACACACAAACATACATACAAACAAATGCACACACACATGCACACACACAAACATACACATATATACATACACACATACACACACAAACACACACATACATACACATACATACACATATACACACATACATACACATACATACACATATACACACATACATACACACATACACATATACACACATACATACAGATACATACACATATACACACATACACATACATACACATACATACACACATACACATGCACACATACACACACAAACACACACAAACACACACACACATACACACATACATACACACATACATACACATACATACACACATACACATATACACATATACACACACATACATACACATACATACACACACATACACATGCACACACACACACACACACACACACACACTTAAAAAAAATCTTTAAAAAATACATAAAAGGTGTACTTTCATAGGCCCAGAGCCCAGCCCTGGACCTCATACACTCATACATCTACAAAAGAGTGGGTTCATAGAAACACCCACTTTCTTGGTGCAGTTGTCCTGGTGTATGGCACTGCTTTTGGCAACCAACTAAAAAGTCACTGATCCATTTTTATGACATTCAAGGAGTATATTGAGGTTTCCCTGCCAACCCAGACACAGAAGGAATTAATCCATGGTCTCCTGGAGCTCTTAACATTTACCTGGATAACTCTAAGAAGTTTGAGTCTCAGATCTTAGTTTTAGCATTTGCTGAAGGGAGGAATTCATGAATGAGTAAAGGAATTATTTGAAAGTAATAAAATAAGGGCAAGATTGCTAATGGCTTCTCTTCAATTTTCCAAATCTAATTCCTCAATTAATTAAAGTATAAGCTCCAGAAATATTATCCAAGAAGAGAGTATTAAGAAAATATATGAGAGGTTTATAAAACCAGTCTTAAAGTTTGTTGGGGAAACTTGAGTCATGAATTAGGTGAATGTGTTCATCCAAAAGAAAAGCCTCATCCCCAGAAATGCCCACTGAATATTGGAGAGCTTGGCCCATGGCAATGGTCCAAGCTTTATAAATGGGCCCTGCTTTATAAACATTTCAATATAAAAAAGGATCTTATGATTAGTTGAGTGAGACACATTGAACCAACTGAATCAAAAAAAATTGAAATTACATTTTATAAACAATTGAAGAAAAGCTGATGCTTTTATGGGGTGAACAGAAAACAAGAGCCCAGCACCAAATTTAAGTCTCCCTTCCAGGAGCAGACACCACCAGCTCAGCTGGATCACCACAAGATTCTTGGCTTCCCCCGCCACATCCCAGGGGCTGAATGAGTGTCAATTCAAGGCCCGGCAGTACAGGAAAAAAACTAAAGTCTGGTTATGTCATAAATAAAGAATGAAGATTAAGAAGCAAACAAAGTATCCAGAAATGAAGGTGGAGGGCAGTGGTTGCTCACAGCTGCCAGGACATCATTTCCCTATGAAGTCAGGCCCATCACAGAAGACAAAATGGCTGTTTATAAACCCAGAAGGAGGACACCTCCTGATGCCAGGCAGAATTTATGAAGATGAAGACATTTTCAAATGTCCTCTCCCAGTTTGGTGCTGCCTATCTGTCGACAGCTAAGAAGATGATGGCTGGATGTTAAAAATCCAGCCTAATGAAAACTCTCAAGTCATGATATTAAAAGCATAGAATATAGGAATCTAAATGTTCCTCCAGGTGATAAACTGTGCACAAACATCAAGAAAGAAGTAAAGCACTCAAGCGCTATTATCAACTTCCTAGGCAGAAGATCATTGGTCAAGAGCTGGAACCATGAAATGATGCTGATGTTAGGTTTTCTTTTTCTAATATTAATTGTATACCAGGCAAATCAGCTATTTTCAGTAACATCTAATTAAAAAAACCCTATATAGCTTTGTGATTTAGAAAGCTCCAACAGCATGAACGTATCAAACAATTTTACCAACTTTGGGTAACTAAGAATTCCATTCTGGAGGCGATCTGCCATTGCACCACATCCTTGGTCACAGGACCTAGATAAACTAAGCCAGAACTGGCTAGAAGGTTTCTCCTGGTTGGTCAGTTCTCAAAGTGCTAGAAGCTACTCCATAGAACACCGGAAGTAGGATTGTCATCAACAGTCATACTCAGTCATGGACCCCCTGTAAAGATATAGTGATCACCCAGGAAAGAGGTACTTACTAACGCAAGAGTGATAGAGTTGAAAGAAACCAACCACTTCTTTATTGGATTTCTCTTATAGCTATGGCATAATTGTTACAGAAGTTGTGATTACTCACATAAGGAGGAGGAGAAGGAGGAGGAGGAGGAGAGAGGAGGGGGAGGGAAAAGGAGAGAGAGAGGGAGAGAGAGAGGGAGGAAGGGAGAGAGAAAGGGAGAAAGAGAGAGAAAATGAGAATTTTGGGTTCCCTAGACAGTGGCTTTTTAAAGAATGGAGAGCACAAGTAAGCTCTCAGATCTCAAGTGTGGATGTGATGTGGCTAAATACTCTCAGCTTCGACAAACAGTGTTGGACTAGAACCTAGATGTGACCTAAGGAAAAACCTTCTCATCCAAGTCACCATTTGCCATTGTTTTTGCCATAATGATAAAAATGAAACAAGAATAGACTGTGAAATTACATTAACACAGCCACTGGTACTTCTTGTATAATCTGTGACCCGGACTGTGATTTTTTAAATGGTGTCCCCTCCTCATCATGTGCACATGGTCAGGAGCTTAGTGTGTCCTCAGAACACCCAACCTAAGAGTCAGATAGCAAACCTACAGACATCAAATCTTTTAAAGCCCATAGAAATTTCTCTAAAGAGAGATGATCTATTAAACGACAAAGGAAGTCCCAACAAATAAAAAACGGAATTATTTCTTATGTCTCACACTCTTACATTTCTTTGAGATTAAGGTAGTAAGTCTAATATCTATTGTGGTTTTCTGCAATGATGTTTCTTATCATGGTCATTATAAATTTTATAACATCATGAAATTTCCTGGTGCATCTGAGCATACAAGGGGATGACAAATTATTTTATAGTTTATTTCATTAATAAGCATGGATTAATAATCTTGCTCTCTATAAATGCATTTTCTGTGTACACTTCTGTCTCTCATGACCCATGACCTGATTTCATTCAGTATCTACGTAGCACCGCAGGTGCAGCATAAGAAGTGACATACCTCCTCCACAGGAGACAGAGCACTCAGAGCGTACGATGGCCCATGAATAGCTGGGCTGGGCAGCTGGAGTCCTCTTAGCACCTGACCTTGGCAATGAGAATTCCCAGGCCACACCAGGGTTCCTGCCTTGGAACAAAAGCTACAAAAGAAGAAAGAAAAGACGTAAAGTGAAGTCAGTAAAATCAGTGACGAATTGATAACTACTTTGCTTTAAACTCCATAAAGTTATGCCTTTACAAAACTAACCAGGTTGATAAAATATTGTTCATTTTCTAAAATATGCATCAGATACATGCAACACAATTTTCCTCTGAAACTAGGAAGAATACACACAAACAAATGAGTAAATAAATATCATAAAACCTATGGAGAACTAAAGTCATTTCAAGACAAGAACCAGCTGAAGCTTGACTTGGCCATCATCAGCTCTTGTAGAGGACAGTTAGAGGAAACTTACATATACACAAGGAAGAAAGGCAAAATCCATCACAAGCACACAGGAAAGAATACGTTTCATGTGGGAAGAAATCAAAAATGAGGGAACATAGGAATGTCACACACAGTACACCAGAAAACCCAATATGAATAAAGGAGAAAGAAAAGAAAGAAATGAGCCTACCAAGAAAAGAGCCAATGAAATTACAGGACTCAGTGATCAATTCCTCTCAATAGTAAATCTTCAGCTGTCCAGTTGGAAGATGCAGAGCAGTTGGCTGAGCTAGAATGTAAGGATAGATTGTTGTTTTTAAGAAACACCTGTTACTCACTGGTAACGATGCATCCATACTGAAAGTGAAGACAGAGAAGTTAAGCTGAAAAGGGGCAGGGACAGCTGCACCCTCTGATAAACAGACGCAAAGCCAAAATTAGGAGAGATACAGAAGGTAGTTTATATTAATAAAGAAAATGATCTGTCGAGATAAAATAGAAATTGTACATACATAGGCATCAAACACTGATAAGTCCAATGTCATAAAACAAACATAAATAGACATAAAGACATTGATTGGTCCAGCTACAGTAACAGTGGGTAACCTCATTACCATGCTTTCTATAAATGTGAAAACATACTGACAAATAAAACATTCAGACAAAAAAAGGCACAACAAAGAAAATTAAGACTTATACCCTACATAGATCATAGGGATTTAACAGATACCTACAAAAATACCATCCAAGAGACAGAATAAACCGGCATCTAATGGAAATTATAGAAAATATATAAAGGAATAAGAAGCTTTTCTCCAAATAGCAAATATGCTAACACAGAGGTTGGGAAAACAATTCCATTCCTAATACCTACAAGGAATTTCTAAGAATTAAAAAAAAAAAAAAAAAAAAAACTAGGTGGCTGTGACAGGACTAAGTACTGAAATCATCAAAAACACTTCATAAAGAAATTGTAAAAGAAACCAGAATGCATAAAGACCTGATGGCTCAGCAGAATTAATATGATGAGAAAGGCTATGTCATCAACAGCAATCTACAGATGATATGCCATCCCTGTCAAAATTCCAATGACATTCTCCACAAAGATATGAGAAATAATTCTGAAACTCATCTGGAAGCATAAAGCATCATGGATGGCCAGTGTGATCCACATGAAAAGAAAGATGCTGACGACATCATAATACCCAGTGTTTCAGCTTATACTACAGAGACATAGTAACAAAGCCAGAATGGTAAAGGTCAAAAACAGAGACCAGCCAAATAAAATAAAGAATGAAATAAAGTCCTTCAGATAGAGCATCTTGAAATTCAACAAAGTTTCTAAATCATACACTGGAGGAAAGAAAGCATCTTCAATGGTGCCAGGGAAACTGCATATCCAAGTGGAGAACAATTAAACTAGATTCAGAGCTCTCATCTTGTTAAGCAAGCAAGCAAGCAAGCAAGCAAGCAAGCAAGCAAGCAAGCAAG
>JANHMN010000014.1:69421008-69499797 GCA_030674055.1 Rhabdomys pumilio
AAGCAAGCAAGCAAGCAAGCAAGCAAGCAAGCAAGCAAGCAAGCAAGCAAGCAAGCAAGCAAGCAAGCAGACAAAACCCCACAAAATGTATCAATGGCTTTAAATATTAGAGGGAAGCATAGACTACATACATGGTATGGTTGTAGGTAAACAACTCAAAAAGGCTTCTATGGCTCAAGAAATAGCCAAAGCTGACAAATGGAATTGAATAATATTTAAAAAACTAGAGAGATTAAATAAAAACAAAACAGAATAGGATAAAACAAATAAATTACTATTATTGTTTATATTAGATTACTATTTACTAATGACAAAGAAGGAAAGGGAATAAAATTTGTTGTGCGGTGAGGTGGGGATATTTGGGGAGAATTGAGGAAGGGAAAACCACAACCAAAATACAGTCTATGAAAAAAAAATCAATTGATAAAGAACAGCACAGCATCATCAGAGGAGACAAAGTGATAGAAAAGTCATTGCTCATATGCACCAGAATGAAGAATGAAATAATGAATGAAAGAGTGAAAGACCAATAATATGTATAAAATACCATAAAGCTAATTCCCAGATTAACTAATCAATAAATGAGCAAATTAATGGAATTGACAATTACTCAGAGCAAGATATACAAATAACCAGACAACTTAGAAACGAGTTCAACAACCTTAGTCTTCAAGGAAATGCAGATTGAATCTGCTCTAAGTTTCTCATTCCTGTAAAAATGTCTATCATCAAGAAATCAAGTGACAGTGATGACAGTGGTAGTTAATAATGTCATCAAGGCCATTGGGAAAGAGGATAGACCACTGTTGGGAGGAAATGTGATGCAGCCACTGTAGGAAGCAGTGTAAGGTTTCCTCAGAGAATGAACACTAGAGTACCACATGCTTCAGTTCCCCCCCCCCCGATGTATTAAAGGATCTAGGTCAGCACACCATGGAGATGCGTGTGCATCCCTGGTTATTTTAACACTACCGACAATGTCCAAGATCTGCAGTCACTCTAGCATAAAAATGAAGTTATGTTACTTAGAAGGAAATGGATGGATCTGGAGATCATAATATGAACAAATAAGCCCAGCAAATATTTCTGTTTCCTCTCATATCTGGGATTTGCGCACGTGCACATATGCAAACACATGCATGACACGAAAGTCGACAAGGGATAATATGGTGACAGAATGAATATAATATGGAGGTAAAGCAGGGAACCAAGACACAGGAGTAGGGAGAAAGACAGAATCACACGTTTATATGATTTCTGCTATTTGTGGATCATCTATCATCTATCTATCTATCTATCTATCTATCTATCTATCTATCTATCTATCTATCTATCATCTATCTATCTATCATTTATCTATCATCTATCTATCATCTATCTATCTATCTATCTATCTATCATTTATCTATCTATTATCTATCTATCTATCATCTATCTATCATCTATCTATCATCTATCTATCTATCTATTATCTATCTATCTATCTATCTATCTATCTATCTATCTATCTATCTATCATCTATCTATCATCTATCTATCTATCTATCTATCATCTATCTACCTACCTATCTACTATCTATCATCTATATTTATTATAATCTGTATACCTATATATCCATCTATACATTTCTATTTATCTATCAACTTTCTCTCTCTATCCAACCATGACCTTAAATCAGAAAGGGGACTATGTGGTTGGAGAACAGCATGAGGTGAGGGGGACAAGAAAGGACAATGACAGAATGAATACAAGCAAAGCCCAAGGACACACATGTTCAGATATGTAATATGAAAACCTACAATCTGTGTGCTAACTAGGATATTAATTAAAATAAAACAGCCACCACTCATAAAAATCTACTGATCAAGACCCAGAGATGGTAACACAGGTAAGTACATGTGCAGGCTCATAAACCAAGCCAGGGAAGACAATAGCAAAAAGTCTACTGCCCCCTTGAGCCTGCTGGATGGATTGCTCCTGTTTCTGATAGCTACCATTCTGCATACATCCAATTAAACCCATCACAACAATCCTACAAAAGCTCCCAGTCCAACAGCCCCAGAACCAAAAGCTGGTCTCTACCTCCACAATCAGCGTTTCGTTGGTTGGTCCAGTGGAGGTTAAACTCTCAGGCTCCTTGTAGGACCGTCTGTAGTTGAAGGTGGTACCTGAAAACTTGTATCGCCCAGGCCAGTCCACACTCCAGTGTCCATTCAGGTAATATCTCTTGAGAGAATTGCGCACAGAAATGTAGGAGGTAGACATGTTTGTTTCATAGATGCGAATGCTCCGAGCTCCAGAGGGAATTGTTACCATATGGTAGTACTCTGGATAGAAGAATGCAGTATTTAGTCTAATCTGGCTAATCCACAACAGGATATGAGAGACTATGCTTAGAACTGATGGATCTGCTTCTAGTTCTGCTGTAGACTGCTGTAGGTGTCCCGTGTCATCATTGGTTGGAGGACTAACCTTGTAATGTGCAGTCTTTCTAAGGATCACTTTAAGTCAGAGAACCTACCACTCACTACTAGGTAAAAACAAAAGCTTCAGGTCAGTAGTCCTCAACCTTCCTAATGTTGTCACCCTTCAATGCAGTTCCTCACATTGTGGTGACCCCCAACTATAAAATCATGTTCATTGTTACTTCATAACTGTAATTTTGCTTCTGCATGAACCATAAGGTAAATATCAGTGTTTTCCAGTGGTCTGAGGTAACCCCTGTCAAGGGGTCACCCGATCCACAGATTGACAAAAGGAAAAAGCCTCAGTGGAAGACCTCAGCCCTCTAAGGATCCTCTGATCCTCTGTTTCCTCTTCCCTTAGTCCCACCCAACAAAATCTTTGGCTAAGTCCCTCCTTGCACAGATGTACGTGACTCAGAGGTACTCACGGTTGGTGGGGTGGTGCTTACTGTAGAGTCCTCTATGCATGATGCAGTCTGAGTTATTCCCCTTGCAGACCCCACACGAGTCCTCAGTTGCATCTGATCCAAGGACATTGTCACAACCAACCTTCTGAAGGTCCCATGAGGTCATAATCATTCATGAAAGAAAGGATGATACATGCGACAACATCACCAACTACGTGACAAATTCTTCCTCCCACTCCAGCTGAACAAGTTTTCAACATGGGGTAGTTAACAAATAGGTGACAGATTCCAGTGTGTGCACAGCATGGCTGACTCTGGTCTCCTGGAATCTTTTTCTTGTGATATGCTATTTTCCCCTGTAGTATTCCTTCCCAGGTGTGGCACTTGGTTCCTAAGTTAAAGCTGGAGGACTCCGTTAGAGTAAATCTCAGACCAATACTGACTTGGTAAGCTGACTGTTAGTGTGTTCACAGAGGCTCTGCTGAAGTGGCTTGTAACTGGAATGTATTACCACTTCCTAGAAACTCTCCAATCAGTGATTTATAGAACAGAGATCTATGCTAGGCTGTAAATTTTGAGGCGCTTATTACTGTACTGTTCATATAATTCTTGCTCTCCTCAAATTTTCTATCTAAGGATGCGAAAGAATGAAATCCACTCAGAAACAAAGCAATCATCATCTTTGTCCCTTGCTAAAAATCCCAAGGGCCAGACATTTTTTTTTTTTTTTTTTTTTTTTGGTTTTTTGAGACAGGGTTTCTCTGTGTAGCTCTGGCTGTCCTGGACCTCACTCAGTAGACCAGGCTGACCTCGAACTCAGAAATCCGCCTGCCTCTGCCTCCCAAGTGCTGGGGTTAAAGGCGTGTGCCACCACCGCCCGGCCAAACATATTTTGTAATGCTGTTGTGTGTGAGTGTAGAAAGGTCAACTCTTATCAAGGGAGATTTTACTACTAAAAAAAATTAGGTTTCCCAGATTTCTCATAGATTTTTGGGGTTGTTTTCCCAGACTTTGGGGTATTGGGAATGCTTGAATTCCCCTGGCCTGCTGCAGCTCATCTGGACTGTCCATCACATGGAGATCATTATGACAGCCTAAAAGTGACCTCACTGACTGATGATAACACTGTCCTAAAACATTGCCCCTGGGAGATCTGCTGTTTCTAAACCCTAGTCTACATAGCAATGGTCACCTGTTTGAGTCCGTGTTTATGCCTTCATCCACTCAGCACCCCAAGAGCATAGCAGCCTTCTAAGCACCCCACCGGCTTCCTGAAGCCACTGTGCTCTGCTCCCAGTACCCTTGTTCCAGTGCACCCTTTGAGATAGAGCTCAGGTGGGGATGCTCCCTCCTCCTAGGTGCCCACAAATGCTCCAGACCCACATCTGAGAATCAGCTCTCCCCTCTGCTCATGCTCCGTACACACCTCAATCACAAAGCAGTGCCATCAACATGAGCTCTTCTGGCTTTCTCCCCCTGGGCTGGGACTTGGAGGGGAAGGGCTCCTCTCATATGTCTGGCTTTCTAGCCCTCACGGGATGCCTGGCACAAAGCAGACTGTCTGGAGACGTTTGTTGAATGAATAAGCAGTCGTTATTACCTCACACATCCCATCTATACAAACATTACGGCTATCCTCCGAGCATGGAGTCCCATCTTTCACTTTATTTGACAAAGAAAAGAAGAAATCAAATCCTTCTGCGATACAGTAGAGTTTGCATAAGTCCTGATCTTAAAAAGAAATACACACACAAACACAAATAAGAAAGACACTTAAGCTCGGTGATTTTCGCTCTGAGGTTCAGATTCTTCTTTGGTTGTCTACCCCCCTAAAATAAGTCCCGCACAATAACACATTTCAAAGACATTTTGTGCTTTTAAGATGGGGCCTCACCATGTAGCCCTGGCTCACCCCAAATATGCTAGTATACCAGGCTGTCCTTGAACTCATAGAGATCTACCTGCCTCTGGTATGTGCTACCATTATGAACCTTGTAAAGAAATTTTAATGTTCATCTTTGGTAAAACACTTCAAATTATCATTATTACTGCTACTACTACTGTTATTTAATGCTTCACTGACATTTTTTCTAGTGCCTGTTGTCTAATATTTCCTTTATATTTTTATTTTTATGTTGGTACATAGTAGGTATTCAATAAGTATTTGTTGACTGGACTACAGTGTTTATAGTCTACTATATAAAGACTGTATTACAGGAATGATCAGTGATATTTTCTAATACTACACAAAATTCTCATGAATTACATATGATAGATATTATACTATGTTTTTAAATTGGTAGAAGAAATGATAACTAAAATGTCCTGGGTTCAATGTGTTCTGTAAGAATCCTGGTGCACAAGGCCCTGGGGATCAAAGCCCCATCATGCTTCAAGGCTTCAGAGTTCCTATGGGTAACTGAGGCTTTTGTAGGGACCTTCTGTCTGCTCTCTGGATAAAACTGGGAAAGCTGCATGTGTCCAGCTTCATTGTCTTGGAAACTTCCTCAGGCCTAAGACTCACTCACAGATTCTTGTGCATGTGCTTAATATGATTATATGCCACAGTCTAGCAAAGTTAGGGGGAGCACACACATTGATTTCATCCTGATGTCACAGCTAAGTCCCGTTTCTTCATATCCCACAGACTGGTTTTCTTCTGGCCCAGGGCTATGTTTATTGTGGGCTTCAGTTTTACAGTTTATGCAGAAGAACCAAGCCAAATCTGCTGTGTATGAGAATGCTGGCAACTCCCTACCTAGGGTTCAGTAATTTTGAGACTCCACCATGTGAGCATGTGTACTGAAATGATGGTTGTGCAGCCAGATGGACTGTCTCAGCTTTTCTGCTTCCCCAGAGCCTGTGCCACTTGACTGTACAGAATTCTCACTTCCAAACAGTGAGATAATTAAATTTTCTTTAAATATACCCCAAATCATGTCTCTCAAACTATCAACATTTTTATAATTTTAGCTACTATATTGTAATACTCTGCTCACTTTCTCCATCTGGTAAGCATAAACCTAACTCACTCTGTGCATAAATTTCTTATTGTATAGATACAGAATAAGACTTCATTGCTGTCATATAATTGAAAAATCATTCATTTTTTATTTTAATATTTAAGTTTGTAGTGGGTGATGTGATTATGGCAATACTGGCAACAACTACTGCCACTCTTATTTTTTTAATAACTACTCATTCAACAAGTCTAGCTTGTGGACTTCTGACTACATGTCCAAAATAGGTAAGATGCCATCACAGTGGGGCAGGCCAGATCAAACCAGTTCCAGCAAAGAAGTATGTTCTATTGGGTTCCTAGATCTATATCATCTGTCTATTTGAACATGGCAGTGCTAGACATGGTGCATTCAAATCAGGTAACAGAGCATGGGGCACCCTAGAGAGTAGGACTGGAAACTTACCTTCCACTTGGGTATAAGGCTTCCACTTGTAGAGCCACCCTCGGAAACGCTTGCTGTTGTACTCGGCACACTGGGCAGCACGGAAGTCCACACTATCCAGGGGGCACTTTTGACTGTTGCAGAGCTTCAGAGTGCGTGTGGAGCCCTGGCAAAACTTCCCTCCATGAGATGGTCTGGAATGGATATTGTAGGCAGAGATCAGCTCTTCCTGGACATTATGTTCAATGGGGGTGACATGGCTGCTAATATTAACTGCCTAGAGTGGGTAGTGAAGGGAGGTATCTTCCTGAGTCCATCCTAAGTGTTATGGTCCTGATGCTGGAGGACAAGGTGGAGTTCAAGATTCGGGCTTGTATGCACTGTTGCTTGTTCCCCAGTATCCTCTGGAGAGGCATGAAAGTGAGCTGCCCTTCACACCCTACAGAGGGGGTTAGGGGTGGCTATTAAGAAAGGGGATGACTGTCCAAATGACAGAAAGCTAACATCATCTTCTTTCTACTGCCAGATTCCTTGTGACAAGGGCAGGACACTAGGTCTGTAGGTCAAGTCAGAGCATCACATGACAGCCCATGAGCCTGCTGGTTTCTGGAGAATCCCCAGAAGCCTGGGTAGGTATATACAAGAGGACAGTGGAGTAAATTTGACTTTGGGGCTTCATGCTTTACAGATAAGAGCAGAGTAACATGACCTATTTCTAAAGAATTCTTCCCTAGCTAGATAACTGTCTCTCTGAGTCTAGTCACTGAAATTAGGTTGCCTGTTGTAAACATGAATATATTTGATGAAAAAGCAATGACATGTTTTTTGCATAAAAGTGTTGTTCTTATTGGACACACACATTCATTCAGATTCCATTTCCTTACAAAAGTAATTAGTGAATTGAATAGCATTGTAGTATTTTAAGCCATGGAGCTAAAAGCCAGTTCTGCCCTAGCTCTGCTGGCACAGTTAAGTTATCTTTTATTGGTTGTCAGGAAGTAGTAAGCATCGTAAACCACATGAAAGACAAAGAATTGCTGAGGGAATGGAGTGAAATTCCCTTCCTAGTGTTCCCTACAGTCGTGTGTAAGTGATGGTATTAGCGAGTTCATGTGCAATGGGAAGGTTCATTCGTAAGCAGATCATGTACATACCTGGGATTGGTACAGAGACGGTCTCTGTGAGAGACTCCTCCCCCACAGGTCCGGGAGCAGGGGGACCAGGGGGACCAATCTGACCAGTGGCCATGGGTGGGCTTGGGGCCTTCATCACCATATTTCACACACTGTCCTCCACGACACCACTAAACATTTTAAATATAAATGAAAAGTAATTTATGTGAGTCCTGCATAGGTGGATTCATTTCATTATTTTTGTAACACCAAAGTAGGGGAGGGGGTCCTGTAAAATATGCAAACACTGAATTCTCTACACTCAAGTGTCAGGGACTAAATACACATTTAATGTTTCTTTATTTATCTTTCCAAATGCAACATCACCTGAGGAATGCATGTAAAGAGAGATGCATGGATCAGTCACCACAGAAACCTGGCCTCCCCGAGGAGGGCAGACATAACTGAAATATTTACATGAACATCTGGTCTGGTAGCTCGTCTCTGACATTGTGACCCCTGACTTCTACAAACAAGGTTCTTTTCTCAGCTTGCATTTTGAAGAGAGTCTCGAGTGGAAGAGCCTAGCTGGGGGAGACCTGGGACTCAGCACCTTGTCATATCTGGTCGGCACCTGGATTTTACTTCAAAACACCTGGGCTCAAAGACTCCAGCTAAATAGGGCAGGTTAGATATCACTGACTTTCTGCAGAGGTGAGGCAACTGCTCAGGAATTCTGCCTCCTCCCATGAGGTCTAGAGATGGTCTGCTCCTCTTTTGTAAAAGGATGGCTCGCTGATTTCAATTACGACCGAACCTCGTGTGGCACCTTCATCTTCCTCACATACACACAGACTGTTTGATTCTATGTCTGGGACCCTTGTAGTCCTGTAGTATAACATTGACGCCAAGGAACACAGTGATGCAGGATATCTATTGAGAAGAGGAAAGACAGATGTCTTCCCTGGTTGTTATCTGCATTAAATAAGCAGAGCCTGATTTATGGGCAGTAGATGCATGCAAAGGGGCCCTTTCTAGAATTTGAGTCAAAAGCTAGGTCCTGAGTGAAAGCAGTGCTACTTCTGAAAAACGGAAATGACACCATTTCAGTTGCTTAATACTGGTGTATGGGGTAAAATCTGCCAAATCAACTACTGACATCTGACCATTATTGATCCATGAAAATGGTTTTAATAAATATATATATAATAGCAGGATACATGTAACATAAAGCAAGAAATAGAAAAATGAAGACAGGGACTCAAAATATACAGGGAGGAGGAAGATTGATATAGAAGGAGAAGGAGCAAAGAGGGACAAATAATACCAAGGTTGTTTGATAAAGCCTCAGGGACCTATGTTACTTTCTATTTACCTAAAATTATACACAATTTTATAATTTAGAGAGAGAGAGAGAGAGAGCATGTTATGCCACTAAAGCTAACAATGCTTCCCATAAAAACCACGGACTAACAAAAATCTCAGTACAAGGCACTGAAAATCCTGTCTAGAATGGTTGGCCAGGTTGACTTTCAAAATAATACAAAATATGGCAGCTTGATTGATTGACTGTCAGATGTTGAATGTGAGCCCATGTTTCTGATGACTTCTCAGACCTAGGATACAGGAATTCATTATTTGAGCTGTATCTAACCTGAAAACCTCCTCCATTAAGTCTAGATTCCATGGTACCAGAAGATCCTATTGGAGATGCTAGGAAAGGAAAGAAAATAGTCTTACTCAGCTGTGTCAATTATTAACCACATAAAAGGCCAACAAGGCAAGATATTAGGTGCCGCTCTTGTTGGTATCAACCAACAGCTGCCTAACTGTACTTAAGCCTCTCTCAAAAGGAAGAAAGACATGTAGTACTGGAAACATAGATAAGTGCCTGGGCTATGAGGGCATGGGTCTTAGAAGAGAATCTACTACTACAGCATACTCCTAACCACATTCTTAACCCTTTCTTTATACCCATAGATGCATATAGTCATCACTCTTCATCAAAGAAGCTCCTCTTTAGAGTCCATGGAGACAATCACAGACAATCACAACTAAGCAGAATGCAGAGATCAATCAGTTATGGGGCCCAGCCGCAATGGATATACCTACATCACAACTCTCTCATCTATGGCTCAGGGAACATCTCAGAAGAGGGAATGGAAAAAGTATAAAATCTGGAATGTCGGGAAGTCCACTGTGAAATAGTTTCTCATAGAAATGGTAGCATAAACAATATCTGAATAATGATAATATCAATACACATGAGAATGTGGAAGGGGGACAATCTCACATGGTCCAACCTCTAGCCAAGGAACTACAGACAACTGATAACTGCTGGGAGAGAGAGTTAGACTCTCACAGGGAAGAAGTCCCTCATTGGCTGTCCAGGAAAGAGTGGTTGGCCCTGAAACAAAGACACACAAATGCACACAAACAGTAAGAGCGGACTCAGCAGGTTGTAGTTATATATTTGTGCATATATATTCTTGTTACATAATTATTATTGTTCATATATATATATGAAGCTATCAATTTGTGAGTGAGGGAGACGTGGAAGAAGTTGAGGAAGGGTATTGTAAAAAGTGGCTGGAGGGAAGAAAGTGAAGGGAGAAAGGGATGAAATTATACCTTAATTAAAATACACAAAAGGCAAATCATTTTGAAAATCCCATCCACCTAATTCTTTGCATTTTCTTTTCTCTATAAGAAATCTCTCTCTCCCTCCCTCCCTCTCTCTCTCTCTCTCTCTCGTTACACCCTCTTCTCTCACTGCACATGACAAAACAAAGTGCTAGCAGACATCTCTGCTCACTGAGGTTTCTGTAGCTGGGCATGAACAGGTCTCCTACTCTCAGACAGCCCCAGTCTCAGGGTAAGGCCAAGGTGTTGCCTGTGGATGAGAGTCTCTGGTGGGCAGAACAGTTCTGGTGTGTTTGCTGCTCATTTTATTCAGTTTTAAAACCACCTGGTTGAAGGTTTTCCAACCCAGGGAGCAGCAGACACAGAAGCCAGGATTAGAGGATTAGCAAGTTGACTACTTGAGAGTATTCTCAGGTAAACATGTCTTAGTTTAAAGATGACAGGGGACAGGAGCTCCTGAACAGAGGCAGGTAAGCAAAGGGCAGACCTGTGCCCAAAGGAAGAAGCTTGCTTCATGGAAGAAAGCACAGCGTTACTCAGTGCCTGTGCGCCATCTTGCTGCAGGATCACAGGACTCCTGAATATGTGCCAAGTCCTGGCCAAGTTCACAAATTGAAAGTAGGTGATGTCATGTTTATGTGTGGTCACCTGCACCTGAATACTTGGGAACTTTACCCAGTGTTCTTTGACGATTAGTGACTCCAAAGCTGGTGCTTCTTTTTATTCATGGGCTCTTTCAAGAAACTAAAAGATTTTGTTAGATTTTTACTGTGAGTCAGTTGGGCTGCTTTTATCACTAGCATTTAACTGTCAGTTATGAATCTCACTTGCGACAAGGCAGTCGGCTGCAGAGGTAACAGTATGTCAACTGCAGAGGTAACATTGTGTCAGCTGCAGAGGTAACACTGTGTCAGCTGCAGAGGTAACACTGTGTCAGCTGCAGAGGTAACACTATGTCAGCTGCAGAAGTAACACTGTCAGTTGCAGAGGTAACACTGTGTCAGCTGCAGAGGTACAATTTGTCAGCTGCAGAGATACACTATGTCAGCTGCAGAGATACACTATGTCAGACTGAGTGGTTGTTGGACACTAGTCTCAGGGAAGCTCCCTCTTTCTTAGTGAAAGTGTGTCAATCTGAAAGTATACTTTGGCTTTGTGCCTGATGTCAGATTTAAGTGTGTTTGGCTTGTGATATAACCAGGAATTCAAACTTGGTGGATAAGCACATACTTATGTACACATTTCTCATTTACTCCATTAGTACCGCAAAAAAAGATATACTAGATAGTAAATGAAAACTGGAAGTGATTACTTGGGTACAATACATTCCTACTTTCACCAATAGTCTTTGAGCCCTAAGCAGCAGTGACATGTGCCCTTCATGGGTCAGTGGGAATTGGATGATTCGTCTCTCACTTTACAACATAAACCCCATCGTTACCTACTGCCTGACAGCTCATTCCACCAATTCTATATAGATTATTAATAACAATATCAGCACAGAAGAGCCTCAGTGTTTTAGCAAGGATATAGGTGTGCACAAGCATGATAAATGCTGGTTTTCAAACACCAGTGTATGATGAGGAGGGCTATGTGGGTTGCAAGACTGA
The DNA here is from genome assembly GCA_030674055.1 of Rhabdomys pumilio. Lineage (NCBI taxonomy): Eukaryota > Metazoa > Chordata > Mammalia > Rodentia > Muridae > Rhabdomys > Rhabdomys pumilio. The sequence continues at coordinate 69,432,651 of JANHMN010000014.1, forward strand.
GGTTGGGATGGAGGAACCTAATGGAGTCAGCATCTTACCATGTCCTGCCCACACAGTGTACCCTCTGCGGCTGGCATGAACTTAGTTTCACATTTCCTTCCAATCCGATGACACCACAAGGCCTTACAGATGTCCTAAGGGAAGGGAAGACATTGTTGTTACAAATATTCTATAAATAAATTCTATAAAATACACACCTGTGATAAAATCCCAAACCTATCAACAAGTGAGATCCAGTGAATGACCCCTCAGCCACAGGAAGAAAAAGTCAAGAAGATGCCCAAAAACTTGAACCCTGGCTTCAGCTCCTCTGAATTCCATCCATGGAATTTTACTATTTGTATTTATTCAACCCTGAAACATGCAAATCATATGTTCTAAACTAAAAGGTAAAATAGGCTTAATCTAAGTATTAAGGGAAACCATGAAAATGTAATTTAAAACATGAAAATATCATTTGATCATGTTTTCTTCTTTAACTCTGTTTCCATTCATTTCCTCACATATGAAAATTAATTTTTGTTCATTTCTTATTGATTCCTTTAATTTAGAGTCTTATTATTATTCAAGCTGTCTTTGAATGCCCAGGATCAAATGATTCTTCATTCTTCTACTTCAGCTCCATAAGTATCTAAGACCATAGGTACTTATTACTGTATCTACTCTCCAAATTTTGAATTAACAATGCTCAAGACATTGTTGGCCATCTATTTTTTTTTTTGTTTTGTTTTTTCGAGACAGGGTTTCTCTGTATAGTCCTGGCTGTCCTGGAACTCACTCTGTAGACCAGGCTGGCCTTGAACTCAGAAATCCGCCTGCCTCTGCCTCCCAAGTGCTGGGATTAAAGGTGTGTTCCACCACCGCCCAGCTGTTGGCCATCTATTCATCTATACACCATGTATGTTATGTATGCATGCATCCATCTATCCATGCACACATCTACCCATTCACTAACTCATCCTTTTAGGAGTCAAGGAGACACAGAATTTTAATTGTATATGTACCTATACGCAGAGTCTCTAGCTACATAAAGCAAGAGCTGGCAGAAATAGAACTAAGAGGAAAATGGTAATTTAAAGGAGCATTGCTGGAGGTTTTATGCCTCTCGATTGAATTGCTGAACAAGATGGCAACATGGGGGATAAAGACATAAACAATACCATCAGACAAAACGGAGTTATTTGGTGAACAGTAGATATGGTCAGAGCTGATGTTCACAGCTTGTATACAAAAGCAGCACCTTGTTTGGGATACTGATAATAGCAGTGCATATTCTGTAAAATAAATAGGATTTAAAATGATTTCATTTCACTCTATGAAACCATTTCATCAATAATAAAAGATACCATATAATTAGCTTGATATTGTTTATATTTTACAAATAGCATTAAGATACCAGGGATGGAGTGGTTCAAAGTCACAAAATGAATAATATAAAGACCAGATATATAGTCTGAAAAGTTTTATAAGTTTTCTCTTCCTTAACACACACACACACACACACACACACACACACACACACACACACACACGCATGCACACACGCACGCACGTGCGCACGTGTGTGTGTGTGTGTGTGTGTGTGTGTGTGTTTGTGTGTAACATAGAAAAAAATTCTAGATATTTCCCACAAAAGGGTAACTGGCCTTTAGAAGAACCATGACTGAGTTTAGAAGATGATTGTGCTGGAAAGAAGAGAGGCAGGGACATTACTATCACTCCTAAAGTGTTGAGGGCTTCCTGGAAGACTATGCACTTTTTCTACTTTATTCTTGATTTTATTATAAACCAGAATAAAAGGAACCTCAAAACTAACTACTTTCATTGATTTATGAGTATTTTTCCTTGTGGTTTTAAGTAGAGCAAATTCCTAAATCTGGACGCTCCCTGTCTAGCCAGAGTGTGTATTTGTGCTCTGTGAAGGATTTATGTGGGAAATTTCCAAAGAGACATCCTGAGGGTTGCAGAGACATCACCTTTGTGAGGAACTGCTCTATAAATACTTTACTTGGGAAATTCAATAGTCAGAAGCTCCATGATGTATGTTGGAATGGGGGTGGAAAACATTGTTTTCTTAATATTGTCTGAAAAATGCAGGGTATTAATTTGCCAACTTAAACCAACTAGACGTTATTATTGCACTTGCTCCCACGTGATAAATCAGAAAGAAAGATCTGACCTAACAAGTCAAGTGAGCTCCCAAATGAAAACCGATACCCACAGGAGTATCTCTCATCATCTGCTCTGCCAGGAAAGCATGTGTTTCCTGTTACATTAGGCCAGTCCCGGCATATAGGATTTGACATTTGGTAGGTGCCCAATAAATGTGGAATACATCACTGTCAGTTACACTAAACAAAATGGTTTTATGAATTCTAGTGTAGTGAGCATGTGGCAGTAACCAACCACTTGCCTTTCTGAAGTCCAGCATGCAGAGCTTGGCTTTCTCTCCAAACTGCCACTTGCATTGTGTATTTGCATCATATAGCTGTCCTGGCAGCTTCTCGGGGTACTTGTATTCTTTCACAGGCTTCGGCTGATCAGCAAGACATATCGCTTGGGCGGTGCTGAAGAAAACAGGATGAGTTACCAAGGGATATACAACCAATTATGTCTCCTTTCTCATTCAATTTGATGACAGATTTTGTTTAGAGAGAGGCTTATTTTCCCCCCGAGGCTCGGTACCATATCTTTCTTAGTTAAATTTAAATACAGAAGCCACATTTTCTGAAATTATTCATAAAATATTTTACCTATCTAAGACAAATTGCTCTTCATTAGAAATCTCAAGCTTATCATTCATCAAGGAGAATGGAGCAGAATAATTGCGAACAGATGTCTAATGTGAGGGTTTCCCCTACAGGAGTATTTATAAACAGTCTTGCCAGACACACGCAGACTGTGGAAATTGCCTTGAAATCAAACCTTAATCAAACTATCTCAAATATGGCAACTCACTCCCCACGCTCCCCTCCCTCCATTTCTCTTTTTCCCTTCCTCCCTTTCCCTCCCCTCTTTTTTATTCCCTTCCTTTTTACCTCCCTTTCCTTTCCCTTCCTCTCTCCCCTTCTCCTTTTTGTCCTCTCTCCCTCCCTGTTTTCTTTTTCTTCCTTCCCCTCCTTTTCCCCTCCCTTTCCTTTCCTTTTCTCCCTTCCCTTCCCTCTCTTGTTCTCTCTCTCTCTCTCCCTGTCTTCTTTTTCTTCCTTCCTCTCTCCTCTTCTCTCCCCTTACTTCTGCTCAGGCTAAGGGGCACATGTATAGCATCTACAGCTTCCTCTTCAAGGACTGAATGTAATGAAGCCATTATTCTCACTCAGTCGTCATTACTGAGTAGACTTCCAAGTCCAGAAGGGATTAAATCCTGCTAAGCCTCACTGGTAGATCACTACAGTTCAGTCAATGATTCCTTTGTTGACAAACACAGCATCTCTAAGGGGATCTGGATATGAAGCATCCCCTCAAAGGGCTCATTTATTCAAGTTTGATTCCCAACTAGTGAGCTTATTGGGAAGTGATTGGCTTCTGAGTCCATTGACTTCATCAATAGATTAAAATAATGATGAATTTCCCTGGGATATTGTGAAGTCAGGTAGAGCTGGAGGAGGGAAGTAATAGCTCATCACCCCCACCCTTCCTCTTCTTTCTCTCTCTGCTTTCTGGCCATTGTGAAGTGAGGTGCCTCTTTCAACACACACTACACCAAGATAATTTGCCTTACCTCATGCTCAAAACTAGCAATTCATAGCTGAAATCTCTGTAACCATGAACTCAGAGTACCTTTCTCAGGTGATTTATCACAGCAACAAAATTGAATTAATAAAATTCCTTGTTATGCAGGTATATGGCTGATATGTTCTGGGTGTAATCTGTGCATTTGTGGTAAGCATTTAATAGTTTTATGCTTGCACATGAAACTCTCCCACATCTCGCTAAACATCTTACTAAACCCAAATGTTATAATTATGACAGAATGAATCCTACAAGCTTTAAGTGTTATCTAAACTGGCTAGGAGATCTTTGGCTGTACTTTCCATGGTGTTACTTTCAGATCCCACACATTGTAGATCACTGGTCTGAATCAAAAGTGGTGCATGGTGCTAAAGGTTCCTCCAAACACAGTCGGGTAAAGCGTAGTGGTTCTCTGCAATATCTTCAGAAGATGGGGGGAAATCAAGTCAGCTGTTGGCATTACCCAAAACCAAATCCAGAGGAAGATAGAGGAAATTACAGACCGAAATCTGTCATAAAGATGTTGCAAAAGTCTTTAACAAAACATTAGTGAAGAGTCTAAAAATATATAAAATAAATTATGTATTACAACCAAGTAATCTTAATCCTAGCTTCAAAAATAGAGGAGATAGCCCAGCCATGTGGGCTCAGCCTAGTTCAGTGCTCAAAAGTCAGTTAGAGGGCATGCTGCAGAGACGGCTCAGTCCTTGAGAGCACTGTCTGCTCTTCTACAGGACTTGGGTCCAGCATTCGTATTATAGTTCACAACTGTTTATAACTCCAGCTCCGAGGAATCTTAACAATTTTTTCTTTTGGCCTCTGTGGGCATTGGGCATTCATATGGTACAGACACTCACATGCAGGCAAAACACTCATACACATAAAATAAAACAATTTTAAAAGTGTTTAAAAAGACACTTCGCATAATGTGCTTTGTCAATATCACATAACCTTATCAAGAGCTGCAAGCAAAATGTAGTAAACTCTAACACTAATTCCTAGAAAACTAAGAGAAGAAAAAAAAAATCCCTTCAACTTAATAAAGAACATCTTCAAAGGTAAACTCATAATCAGTTTTTCAAAAGATGAAACTTTCTTATTAAGACCAGTCTCATTGATCATTTACAGCACTGTACTAAACGTCCTAGCCAAGTTGACAATGGAAGTAGCCAAAGAAACTGTCTGCAGATAGGGATACAAGAAAGGAGACTGTCTATGTGCGCAGATGACTGTCTATGGAGAAATCTGGAAGTAACAAGGACACTTCCGGGAAATAATAAGTGTAATTGGGAATCTGCAACACAAAAGGCTAATACACAAAATCAATTGCTTTATATGAACTGGCAGGGAAAGGTAGACTCAAATTACAAGTACAGTGTCATTTACATTGAAGCTTCAAAAACGGATCAGGAGTATGAATCTAGACAAATATGTATTACAACCTTAACTTGATGTGTGCTAAACTGTTGAAAGGAACCAGATCACTGAATGAATGGGGAACACCCAATGTCCTTAAAGAGGGAGCAGAACCAGTGGCATGGGGATGGTGTTCGTTCATTCTTGTCTTGATCTATAGCTTTAGTGTAACCACAGTAAGAATTCAGACAAGTCATTTTATGGCTATGAGCACTGACTCTCAAACTGATACAAAGAATAAAGAGGTCTGCAATAATTTGCACAAAATTTAAGAATAAGAACAAAGCTGAAGGGTCATACCTCATAAATTTAAGACTTCATGGAAACTCATAATTATCACAAAAAGGTCGTGGTGCCAAAACAACAGATAACTCCATCAGTGAGGCAAAACAGTCCAGCACAGAAAGAGTCTCATTTGGAGGTACTGAACTAATCTTTAACAAATGAAGCTTAACCAGATATCCATATATAAAGTTATATCAATATTCTCAATACATTCTCTGGTTTCAAGATTTGCTATAAACATATGGTTGTTAAACTCCTGTCATCTTCTTCACAGAAGCTCGGATGTACAGGTGAGACAGAATGGAGGCTTGAGAGATATATCAGCCTTACATTGTCAGCTAACTTTTCAAACATTTCATGGAACCCAGTGCAAAACAACGTTGGCTGTGAATGCTGGGCAGCGTCTGGATATAATGAAAACTGAAATCATCCCAATGGTGTCTCAGTGGGAATCCCATTTTCTCGCCCACCAAGTAGCCCCATTCCTATGCATAATGCACTAAACTTACAGACCCACATTGGTGCGAGGGCAGCCATAGGCACTGCTCTATAGAAATACAGGATTCTAAATGGAGAAAAATAATAAACTGAAGATGAGTCTGTGTTGTGAAATGCATCATGGCAGGCGAGAGTCTCCCCAGGTCACTGACTCCTGGATACAGACATGAGTAACTGAATGGCAGGCTGAAGTCTCCCTGGGTCATGGACCTGATTTAGACATGAGTAACTGAAGAGCTTTCTGTGTATTAATGGGAAGTGACACATGACTACATGACTTCACTGGGTGAATTTTCCAAACAAGTATCTGTCTTTCTTGACTCCACGGAGAACGGAGAAAAGCCACTCTGGCCACCCCAGGCCCATCAGGTTTCTCTATTGCTTGTTTTTCCATTTCCCACATGCTGGGCTGCTGGAGGACAGCAGCAGCATCTTACTCATGGCTGGGACAGTGTCCCAATTGCCACCTAATGGTGAAAGATAGAACGCTATTTGGAGGATTGGAAGTCAGGGAGCCAGCAAGCACACTAGACAGGCAGGCAGGCAGCCTGGGGTTCCTTACCACTGAAAATGCTAGGTTTCATTCATGTGAGACTATCCAATTTGAAATTCTGTTTTCAGTTTAAATGAACCTCTGTACAGTTTAATATTAAGAAATGACAGCGCAAAATATTACATATTTATTTATAAGTAATCTACAGAAATTAGTAAAGTCGCTAAAGATAGTTTCATTAAAAATTATTGGCTATTTTATTCATTACCATAAAACCAAATCAGGGTGCTTCAACACCTACTTTTCCTCTTTTAGTATTGGTGAACAAAACTGGATTTTAATTGTAGAATCTTAATAGTTTTTAGAACAATGTTCTAATTTGAAGATTGCTGTACACTTCTAATGTCCTCAAACCATTTTCCAGTGACTGGGTAGCAGTTTCTTTACCAGCTTTGGACTCTTTTATGATGTGAGCTCTCACTACATATCCAAATTTTCATTCTCTAATTTTCCAAGCTGTCGGGTGATAATTTAAACTTCTAAAAATGTTGATATGTTTGTCTCATAGACATAGAAGTGAAAGAGAGCTTTGTAAAATTTGGGACAGGAACCAGAAAATTCAGGAAATATTTTGAGTAAATCCAAATCTTCCCTGTCAATATAAATAAGAGTGGAGCCACTTTAGAGGGCAAACTCTTCCTTGCTACTGAAAGTTTCACTCACACTGGAAAAAAGGTGAACAGCTGCAAGAAAAAGCTAAAGACATTCCAACCACCCCCAGTGTGTTGTGGGAATCACAGAAAACTCCCAGTAGAGGAAACTAGGATAGGACAGTCCAGATGAGGGACAATCAGAAGGCCAATCAGTGCTCCTCTCCATTGCTCAGGGCAGCCTGTTTCAAGTGGCAGCAGCTAGCCTGGGTGTTATAACTGCTCAAAGTCTAAGAGTAAGTGGGATATCAGCCCCTCTAAGTCCTTCAGGAACAACCATGGAAGAGGGTACAGAAAGAATGTATGAGCCAGGGGCTGCAGTGTGTGGGAGGCAGGTGGGGTTTTATAAAACACCAATGTCCTTTTGAAATAGCATGGCTACTGCCTTCATGAGTTCACAGAAACTGTGGTTCTCTGCAAAAGACAAGACTAGGACTTGTTGACATCCCAGCATGGAGTCAGTCCCAGCTCTCTCTGAGGACTTTAGTCATTTAAAGCTCACTGTGGGGGAAGCAGAGCCATCTTTACAGTGGTGTAGCCTCTATTAACTTATCCATGTTCCAATAGATAAGCCTTACCTTAGCAAATAGAAGCCACCTCAATTAAACTCAGGGGGTCACAAAATTAAACCACTATCACCACCATAACCATCACCACCACCACCACCAAGAAGCCAGAAAAGGACAACAGAGAGGGATATGGAGGGCTGAGGGATCGCCTAGTTAAAAAACTGCCAGACACAAGAACCTGAATTCAGATCTCTGCATCCTACATATAAAGCCAGGTAAGCAATAGATGCCTGCAATCCCAACCTTGCAGTAGGGTGGTGGAGGGAAGCTAACAGATTCAGCTTCACAGACAAACATCATTTAAAATAGATAGATAGATAGATAGATAGATAGATAGATAGATAGATAGATAGATAGATAGATAGATACATATATACATAGATAGATAGACAAATGGTGAGAAGCAACAGAAAAGTGATGCTTGATCTCAACGTTGGGCCCCCACAACCCTGTGTCCCCCCACAAGCCTCACACTTATGCAAACATATGCATAAACATCAGAGAGAGAAAAAGAGACAGAAAGATAGAGACCAAGAGAGACAGAAAGACAGAGACAAAGATGGGAGGACTTGTCAGAAGAAGGAATGGTTTAGTGTAAAGAGGAGGGAATGAGAGAAGATTGTGGGAGTACAAATGATCAGAATACATTTTATATAAATGTATGAAATTGTCAAAGAATAAACACAATTTCAAAATAAAAACATAATTAAAAATTTAAACAATCCAGACTGTTGATGAGAAAAAAAGTTAAAAGGTTCTCAAAAGTCCAGAGTGGTCACAAAGCTGCCCCAAGAGATCCATACCTTAAGAACTTATACAGATACTGACGGCTGCAGGGGGACCAGGAGAAGACACCATTGCGTCCTGCCAGTGTTGGGGACATTATGTTGCCCTCAGACTTCTTGCACATATTCCCTTCTCCATCATGGACCATGCCAAAGCTGAGGAAGAGAGAAAGTGTTCATTTAAAATCACACACTGTGCTATAGTATCCAATATATACTGAGCGGGAAACTGGAGGATGTGAAGACCATCCTTCTTCAGAAACAGAATGGTATCAGTCAGATTATGGAGCACATTTGTGTGTTCCCAGAGCCTCTTGGAAGAGCTAGTGACTAATAGTTTCAAGGACAACATGTCAACACTCAGAGAGTGTATCAGAACCCACAGACACCACCAGCACTGGAGGAGTTTTTAGAGCTGTTTGTTAGAAATATAAAAGTTGTATGTGTGTGTGCTTAGGGCTGATCACTTGGGATTTGATATCACGGAGGTTCTTCTCAAGTATATTGAATCTTCCTCTTTCATTAGCCATTAAATTTATGTAACTCCCCATCTAGACCCGCCATCCATGTTGGAATGTCAGCTGGTGTCTTTGTCCTAGGCAATCATGTCAACTGTGGTTGTCATTGTCCTAGGCGTGTTTAATGATCATCTTGTTGACATTTCTTGTTTGTAGCATTAAGTGGATGGACTCAGCAGGTTGTATTCATACATTCATAGGTATATGCATGTGTGTACATATGGGTAATACGGATGTTTGAATCAGCTTCAGTAATACTCAGCAGCCACATGTACTCCTCAGAGAGATAACATCCATCTCCACAACCATGCTGGGCTGATCCTTGGCAATCCCTGACCAGATAACCACATCTCTCTGTAGAGTATCTTTCTGCAAAGAGTGAGCAAAGTAAGTAGAGGTGGGAACTATTTAAATCTGTGCCCATTCTGGCTGAAGGGAAACCACAACAGTTTGGGGGCTCTACCATGGCCTCCAGCATGGACACACCTCAAGCCTCAGTAGCTACGAATGAGGGTGCCACAGATGTATTACTCACTGACAAACAGCATGTTCTTCAGAGAATTGTGACAAAGGCAGTCCTGAACCTAGAGGGACAATTGACTCAAGTAGCCACCTCCTAACAAAGCTCTGCCTCTCTTAAATTCTCAGAGTTTTGCCTGTAGAAGGACTCATCACCATTTCCAGCTCTTCCAGGATGTACTCCAAACTGCCTTGAAGGAAACCTGGGGCATGTGGAAGAGCCACAAACCCCTGAAAACCTCTACTACTATATGAATATTATTCAGGACCCACTTACTATTGGCCACTGCTATTTACTACTCGGTCATTATATTGATTCCTCAAGAACAGGTGTTGAGTGAATGAAACCCAGAGGGAAGAGGAAAGACTCGTAAGAGAAAGTAGAAGTGGGGAGATTGGTTATTTGGTTCATGGAAACTATCAAGATTTCCATGATGTGCAGATGGAAGATAACATGGGCAAGACTTTTAGTGGGCATGGGATGAGCTCTAAAGGGAATAAGAAAACATGCCCTTCTGCAGAGGTTGAGAACACAAGTGTGTACTTAGATGCTTGCTTAAAACCACATAATAATGTAAGTTTAAAAATAAATAGTATCTGGGTTGTTTCCCAGATACTATTCCCAGATAGCTTCTGGCTATCACAAATAAGGCTGCTATGAACACAGTGGAGCATATGTCCTTGAGGTATGGTGGAGTATCTTTTGGGTATATGCCCAGGAGTGGTATAGCTGGGTCTTCAGAGAGAGCTATTCCCAGTTTTCTGAGGAACTGCCTGATTGATTTCCAGAGTGGTTGTACCAGTTTGCAATCCTATCAATGGAGGAGTGTTTTCTTTTTCCACATTCTCCCCAGCATGTACAGTCAATTGAGTTTTGATCTTAGCCATTTTGACTGATGTGAAGTGGAATCTCAGGGTTGTTGTGATTTGCATTTCCCTGATGATTAAGGATGTTGAACATTTCTTTAAGTGCTTCTCAGCCATTTGAATTCTCTGTTGAGAATTCTCTGTTTAGCTCTTTAGCCCATTTTAATTGAGGTATTTGTTTTCTTTGGAGTCTAACTTCTTGAGTGTATTTTGGATATTAGCTCTCTACTGAATGTAAAGTGAGTGAAGATTGAGTACATCATGAATTTTGCAGGCAAATGGATGGAACTAGAAAATATCATCCTGAGTGAGGTAACCCAGACCCAAACTGACACGCATGATATGAACTCACTGGTAAGTGGTTATCCAAAAAGTTCAGAATACCCATGATACAACTCACAGACTGTAGGAAGCTTAACAGGAAGACAGGCTCAAATGTGGATGCCTGGAACCCACATAGAAGGGAAACGAAATAATCATGGGAGTCAGAGGAAGGGAGGAAACTGGTTGGAAGAGGAAAGCGAAGAGGAGAAAAGTGGGGGAAGGATCAGGTATGGGGAGAGACAGGAGGGATACCCAGAGGGCCAGGAGAAGGAATCAAAATATGCAGCAGTGGAGGTTAGGAGACAGGGGGACCCTCTACAAATTCTCAGAGACCTGGGATATGAGAGGCTACCAGAACTCAGTGGGGATGACATTAGCTGAAATGCCCAACAGTGGGAAGATAGAACCAGAAGATTCCACTCCCAATAGATAGAAATGGCCCCCAGTTGAGGCAGGAGACCATGCACCCATCTTCAAAATTTTTAACCCAGAATTGTTCCTGTCTAAAGGAAATGAAGGGACAAAAATGGAGCAGAGACTGAAAGAAAGGCCACCCAATGACCAACCCAACTTAAGTGTGGGGCGGTGGGCTGTGAAGGGCAGCTGGGTGCTTGGTTAAGCATGAGCTTGGAACCCTGAACCATTATTGGATGGCAGGAGTCTGGCTCTGCTCCTGGGCCCTGGTTCTTTTCATTTAGCTTCAGCCCTCTACGGCCTCTCCCACAGAGAGGTCTATGGTCATCAGTCACCAGGAACAGGCCTCAAGCCCTAGAGAGATTTACATACTAATGAGGTGCCTGAAGGCCAGAGGGTGGAGCCAATTAAGCAGTCTTCCCCAGCCCCTTCCCCCTCTCTCCCTCCCTATTTAACTCAAGTCTGCCCTGAGTTTCGGGGGTGCACATCCAGATCCAACCACCATCCACCATGACATTAAAGCCTGTAAAAACCCATGGACTTTCTCGTGTCATTGGGGCCGCACAGTGAGGAACCGTGGAAAAGCCTTTAATGAATGGCTGTAGCCACAGCCTCCGTGCCTAACTTTTCCCTGGAGGAACCCTCAGCATTCTCAGCTAACTACCCACACTTGGGATACATCCCATGTCCTCACACCAAATCCTGACACTATTACTGAGGCTATATTATGCATACAGACAAGAACCTGGCATGGCTGTCCTTGGAGAGGGTCTACCAGCAACTGACTGAGACAAATGTAGATACTTACAGCCAATCATTGGATTGAGGTTGGGAACCAATATGGAAGAGTTAGAGGAAGGACTGAAGGAGCTGAGGGGGATTGTAACCCAATAGGAAGAACAACAGTGTCAACTAATCCAGACCTCTCAGAGCTCCCAGAGACTAAGCTAAAAACCGTGGAGCATACATGGGCTAGTCCATGGACCCAGGCACATGTGTAGCACAGGGTTGCTTTGTATGACTTCAGTGGGAATGGATGCGTTTAATCCTGTAGAAGCTTAATGCTCTAGGGAAAAAGGGATAATGGTGGATAAGAAAGGGTGGGTGGGCAGATGGGAGAGCACGCTCTCAGGGGCCGTGGGGGAGATGGGGTAAAGAACTCGGGGAGGGGGAACCAGGAAGGAGGCAATGTTTGGAATGTAAATAAATAAAATAATTTAATAAAGATAAAAAAAATAAAGAACACTTCTAAACACCATTTCATATTCGGCATTAGCCATATGACTCCTAATTGCTATCTTACTATACTCTACCCTGATAAAAATTAAACAAAGATCTGAGGAAAGCCCTTTATTCAGAATAAAGCCAAGAGCTCAGACATGCAGACATCAAGGTCCATAGGATCCATGCAATGGTCTAACTATAAGGTGATTGGAGGGTGTATCCAAGGAGATATTGCAGGCAAATATTGTTGGATTTCTGCAAAATTCCTGGTCAGTACCAAGAGTGATGTGGATGTGGTCATTTTAACCTCCACCCATTCTCTGAAGTTCTATTAAAGGCAATTAATCAAGGCTAAGGCAACCACATGGCAGGGGAAATGTGTCATGGCTGTGAGAAGGATTTGGGCTGAAATCCCAGAAGGGAGGCTGTACAGGGAGAGAGCAATGACAACCAAATGCCAAAGCACGCTGTCTTGGCTGGCCCTTGACCTGGTTTCAGAGGAGAATGTTACAGCCCAACAAATGACCTAGATAATTTTACTATCATTTCAGCCTACATTCTAAGGAATTCAAATAAGAATGTGTGCTTTCTGGAGATTTCCTGGTTTTCAATTTTTTTTTTAATTGAAAGGTATTTTTCAATGATCGAATTTCAAATTTTGCTAGTATTAAAACATCAGAGAAATTCACTATGAACTTTGGCTACCCAAAGCATGTCCTTGGAGACTTCTGGCACACTAGAAGGCTGTGAGGTAGAGTTGAGCAAGTGATGGTGTTCTCACTAACCCCATGTGATTTGGATGCTTACAGAATCTACTACATCGGGAGTTATCTTTCCAATCAGCACACCGTGCACAGACATAACACATCTATCACAGAAACATGCCACAGAGACCACATATGATACTAATGTTAAAGTAATGGAAGAAAGCATAGACGTATCTCAAAGATAGGGTTGGTACTGGTCACCAAGAAGTATAATTCAAGCTATGTATTCTGGATAAAACTTAAAAACTTATTTCCCGTGTACCATAGCACGCTATTTAAAATGGTTATTATCCCATAGGCTAAATAATAAATACTATCTGTCCCTTCATCCTTAATAACATGTAGGACCTAGATGTCTCCTATCCATACCCTTTCACACACTGCCTGTGAATACAACAGTCAATCCAAGCTTCTTTATTTCTGTTTGTTGACTCAAGGGCAATTTTCCAGCAATGACTCTTATTCAAATAAAAAGTATTGGCCTAGAGGTCACTTTGGTATGTGAGATGTGCCAATTTCAGAAAGACAAATAGTGTGTGTTTTCTCTTGTATTTAAGTCTATATTTAAATATGTATATACATATATATGCATTCCTACCTACCTGTATACATACATACATGCATGCATGCATACATACTATAAAATGCAAGTATAAGGTGGACTATGAAGATGATTTAAGAGATAAAGAGATGAGGAAAAAGACAGAATACTGGGGAAAGAAAAGAAAATGGTGTGTGCTTTTTCTCATATGGAAAATACTAATGTATGTATATGCATACACACACACATATGGCCAGTGGAAAGTGAAAATAAAACATAATATATGTGTGAGAAAATATCACAATGAAACATATGCAATTAAATAATAATATGAAGAAGATAAAAATTACAAGCATAATTTCAGATAAAGTGGTTTTGTTAAATATACTCAGAGTTCAGTGCCTCTCATGTTTTCCACTATTCTCTGTGTCTTGCCATTGCTATCAGAAAGTACTTATTCACTGCCAATCTATCTCCAGAGTAAGAAACAGGATGAGCCTGGTGGGACAGTGTGGCTAATGAGGTGAGATGCCCTTTAGTGGGGCAATGGAGCAATGTTATCCAGATGCTGACTCTGTTTGGAAGGTGAAGGTGACTGTAGGTAGGACCAGCATGTCCACATCTCTGACACAGACTTCTGCACCAGGAGGCAGGGGCAGACGTGGAGACCCCAGATAGGATGAAATTAGAAGTCTTTAGACAGGTTTCTGGAGTGAGCAGGAGCTACAGAGTAGAGAAGGGGCTTAGTCAACCCCTAGGCTCAATCACACCTGAGCTGTTTGGTTCTGGACAAACTGTTGAATTCACTGAGCCTCAGTTTATCCCTATGTAAAGTGGCATGACAAAGCTTTCTATATACCAAACATGCACTGTGCATCTGACACATCACCTAACACAGAGACTTCTTCACACACTAACAGTGGGTATATATGTGTGGTGGGAGGGTGGGAGGGAGATGGTCAAATGTCAGCAGGTTTCAAATACAAGAACTCTTAAGAGAAATGACAATGAATAATCCAACATGACCACGGGATCTTCCCAGAGGGCAGCAACAATCCCTAAGCTAGGCGACAGTGCAAGAGCTGGCTTGCTCTAATGCTCTTAAAGTCCAGTGACTGGGCCAGTTGATACTGGAGACTTAGAGTTCAACTGAGGAAGAACCAAGCTGAATTTCAGTTAAATTAGCCACCTGTAGCAGTAACTAGTACTGTATCTCTCTGCTTATCAAACTCTAGTAGGCTGAGTGCTCAGTGACTTAAGTATTTCTTGTCTTGATTTTTTAATTAAGTTAAGGTATGGTTGAGAGGACAGCAAGAGTCCAGTGTCATTATAATAATGAAAGTTTTTAACTCTAGAAGACGATTAAAATACAACTATGTCTTAGCTGAAAGCCTTATAGAGTGCAGGTGTAATTTTCTGGGCAATGAAATCATCAATCAGTGCCCGTGATAATGAAGGATTGGCAACAGGATTGCAGCTTCACCCTCAGGTCAACAGTTTACATAGCCAAAGCCTGCAGAGCCTCCATAGGATGTGACTGCACAAAGGCATGCATATCTGTATCTGGAGTGTGTGTGTGTGTGTGTGTGTGTGTGTGTGTGTGTGTGTGTGTGTATTTGGGCACACCTGTGGACTCATGGGTCTCAGAACAGGTGTATTGAATCCAATTTCCGATAGGAGATAGAAAAACTAGCGTTGTCAAGACACAAATCACAAATATGCTGTCTCTATTTTCCTGTTGTCAGGAAAATCCAATTGCAAGAAAGATGATTAGCAGAAAAGGGGGAGTCTGAGTTGTAAATTTTCTGAGAGAAATTTCAAGTAGTGTCTCAATACGACAAGCAATAATGTCAATGATTTGAGTTCCATAGTCCTCAAGGTACTCAGAGATGTCCAGAGCAGTTTGGGAGGTCATGGGACACTTCACAACACTTCGGTAGACCATGCCTCAAAGAGAATCAGCTGACAGGATTAAAAGCATAAAATCTTATATAAGAATAACAATTTCTCTACGCTATTGCGACTATAAATATAAGATTATTTTACATGAATGAAGGATACCAAGAATTATTCAATGCTGGTTTATTTTCTCCCCTCCTCTCTGTGTCTTTGTGTGCATGTGAAATAACATAATCTGATGTTACCTCATTTTATAAGTAATAGCTCAGAAGTCAGGGTCAGGACATGGAAAATCAACCAGGTCCTCACAGGACCAAATTCTCAGTGGCCACAGTGCCAAGTTCCACTTGTATACTTCTAAGTACAACATGTCTACACATCACATATGAGTTCATATGTGTGTATGTATACTTGCATGTGTGTTCATGTATGTTATATATATGTATTCATGTGTGTATATATGTGAACAAAACTCCAGAGCAGCTACCATTGACAAGAAGACTTGTTCCTCTGTCCAGTCAGACGGAGTACCATAAGAGCAGCCTACTGGAAAATGAGATGAACCCACAGAATCAATACAGAAATGCAGATATCCAGTCAGAAGATGACATCTCTCCTCCTCCAATGAGACAGACTTACTTGTGTCCAGACTCATGAGCAATGGTGAAGGCCAGTCCAAGTCCTGAGTCTTCATTGACCGTGCAGCTGCGGTATTTACTACACATCCCACTAATGGGTGCAAAACCTGTAGGACATAAACATAAAGAGAATGCAATGCGATTGTGTTGATTTATAATGAGTGATAGCAGCGTTATTTTCTGGTATTTGATAAAGTTTGGTTCCCATCTTCATTTGGGAAATGTGAGATGGGCCACTCTTGAGCAGCCATGATGTATTGATGTGGTAGCAGGAAATGTGTCTTATATCTTTAGAGCCATGGACTCGGTCTTGTGATAAACAAGCTTAGATTTTATGCACTGTTCCTGGAAAAGACTAAAGTTGGAACAAAAGTCCAGTGTGGTTTTTCCTCATGTCTCCCATGAGCTTTCCTTCTTTGCCCTTTATCTTTCTGCAGTATTAAATCATTGGACTTTTGAGACGTCACTGGGGACAATCACACAGGGCATGCTGATCTCTCCAGTGAGGAATTATGACAACGTTCATGAATAGTCATCTACCCAGAAAGCACACCAGGTTCTCAGTGTCTGGAGTTGTCCCTGGGACCTGGTTGCGGAGGTACTTGGTACCTGACACATAGAATTCTTCCAGACTTCTAGAGGAAGCACAATGTTTAAGCTGTCCAAACACTGTAAGCCATGCTGTCCAGAGTGGGTAAAATATATGTTCTCCAAGCCCCACTGAGGGCTAGCCTCATAATGCCTTACTTTGAAACAGAGTTAACCTCTGCTACACTGGATCCTCTCCGGCAGCTTCTGTATTAAAAACTTGACCCCTCTGAACTTGAGGGACAAATAGAATAAAAGGAAAAAGATCTCTGTGGAGTCCTGGATAGTAGCACACTCTTTGGCCATTTAAAAAATTATCAAAGCGCCTCACTCCATTAACATTTAAAACATGGCTGGCCTGCTGATGGTCAGATCTTTACAGAGAAATGTGGAAATGGAGAGTAGAGCAATACTGTGATATCGCCACCAATATTCATGAATCCATTACTCTTGTGACATTATGAGACAGCTTGAATCTCCCTGTCCCATTTGCAGTGGCAGGAGACATGGAAAAGGACAGTTATTACGTGAGAAGAGGCAGGGACTATAGTCTTTGAGGCAAGGACTATAGTCTTTGTTCCTGTTACACGTCAGTTGACACATACAAGAAAGCTACTGGTGGTGGTGATGGTGACTACACAGTGACCCTCCCCCGACATTTCTCCAAATCACACTGGGGAATCTTACCCAATGTGTCACAGGGCTCATTCTTCCAGGAACATATGTCCAGACCAGTCAGTAAGATGGCGTGGTCATGACGAGTTCCATCTTTCCCCATCAATCCAGATTGCCACTGGCAGAAGCTGGTTAACGTGTGGTCTGCATGATGACTAATCACCAGCCCTGGCTAGGCAAGAGAGGCCAAGACACCCACAGACATGTAGAAAATGCATGCTAAAGTCATTCTCAACACAGAAGGCTACTCTTAGTGAAGATTTAAAACACAAAGATGAACCCAGAAGGCACATGATAAGAGGTACATATGATGCTTTAACATCCCAAAGACTGCATTATACAAATCTGTGGATTCAAAGAAGTCACTTATATGCCTTTCTATACACAATCTATTGGAATGTATCAGATAGATTCTTGGATTCAATGACCAAGCAAGATAGCATCTGAGCAAGAATCTTTCATAAGAAAAAAAAAAATCTTGAATAACACTTTACAAAATTGTAGCTGAAATAGAATATTTTGTGTGTAGCTCATACAGTATACCACACACACACACACACACACACACACACACACACAGAGAGAGAGAGAGAGAGAGAGAGAGAGAGAGAGAGAGAGAGAGAGGAGAATACCTCTCCAGCAATGAATTCACAACCATAGCCAACAACATTTTAACCCCTAATGTGACAGTGTTAAGCCAACAACTTTTCTAGATAGAGACAACTTGTTCACACCAAGAGGTCAATTTCCTAAATAAACTTTAATGAAACAATATAGAATTTGATTAGCCTTATCCATGCATGCCAAGTGCAGCAGTGAAGTCTAGAACTGTATGGGATGGAGGACGGAGGGCCAGGAACACCATGAGAACTGGTACATTGACTTATTGACCCACTTGTAGGTTTGCTACAGTGTCCTAAACGTAATCAGAGAATATCAGTTTCTATGACCCTGTTTCAGAATGCTATCTTGTTCAAAGCTTTAATCCCTATTGAAAAAAGTTCTCTCATAGTCACTAAAGACATTTTACCCTTAAATGTTTATTTTGTTTTCCCAGAGTCCCATGCACCTAAGCGACCTACTGCACATAAGCACACAAGCACGCCTGCATTCCTCGGCTGGTGATTTCCAGGAAACTGTTGTTAATTAAAGTTAACACAGGTGTACGATCAAACGATAACCTTGCTTATTCTTTGCATCTTGGATGAATTCCAAAGCAAGAACGTTTTAATACAGGGAATAATTAACCTGTCACCCGAGAAGCCTGGCTAGTTCAGCAAAACCTCCCAGCTGTGAACTCACAGAGCAGACAATGGGGTTAGACAGGCCAGACAGCCTACCCTGCTGCATCCCACCTGCATGGAAAAGGGGCATCCCACAGATGTTATGAATCATATCTGATTCCATCTAAAACATTCTTGGCTTTATAAACAAGAGCTCCATGGCTACCAGGAGACACTGAAGACGTCACCAAGGGTAGGAGTGGATGCTGGTTGTCTAGCTCAGATTTGAGCCCATATGCCTTTGCTGAGTCAGTAACCAGCCTAGGAGAAACTGAAGTGGGACCCACTTTTAATGAAGACTTCCATATTGCTGGTGCTGTGAGGAGCACCTTAGAGTGCACAGCATGTGTCTGTGTGGTGACAGGAGACCACCCTGTGAGGAAAGGGTTTTCTTTCACCCATTGCCACCAAGGCAGCATTAACTGAGATTAGTTTCCAGTAAGGAAAATGTATCCCAAGATCTCCAAGAAAAAAAAACCTATGCCTGAGCATTGTGGGGATATTCGGAAGCAGGAGATGGCAGGGTAAAACAGCACAGCACAGCACAGCACAGCACAGCACAGCACAGCACAGCACAGCACAGCACAGCACAGCACAGCACGGTATAGAAAACTTCACGGTCCATGCTAGTAACATGGTTGGTCTTCTGAAAAGCACAGACAGGAAACTCAGGGTGGCTAAAGACACACACTGGTCCTTCTTACTGTCAGTGTGTTTCCTTCCCACAGTCTCACGGCAAATGGGTCTTCTGTTTTCTCGTGAGCCCACATACACAGCATGGCACTCTCTCTGTCTCTCTCTCTGACTTATACACATATATACATATACCACACACAGACCCTTACTACATTTACAGTACACACACCACATACACATGCATGCACACACATAGATAAACAAACATCATATATACATACACAATGCATTCACACACACACAACACACCACACACATATACACACTCACTCCCATATGCACACTACACACACCACACATACCACACACACATACACACATACTCACATACACACATCATATCATACCCCCCCACACACATGCAACATACACACCACACACAAACCACATGCATCCTTAGAAAGGAATGAAAAGAAATGAGTCATTTTAAACACAAACTATGAAATCTTTCTTTTCCCCAGTAAGAGAGAAATAAAGACTATACAGAGCAATTGCACTAAAGGGAACCAAAGCAGCTTTGCGTGCTCAGCTTCCTCCAGGGGAGGGAAAGCTGCTGCTTCTGAAGCTGGAAATACCTGTTCATCTTCCAGCAGAATGAGCCCCACAATGACAATATTGATGTTTCCCCCAATTGTTCCATCCTTGAATAAGGCAGACACCTGAAACAGAAAAACAAAATCTGCATGAGCTGTGAGTGTATCCCCACCTAGCAATGGCCCAGCTTCTTGCCTGGAAGAGCAAGCCCTAGTTCTTCAGTACCTGAGCTGAGTGAGTATTGTCCTCTTACATTTCTCAGATAGTATAGATATGTGGAGCCCTACCTGTGGAAACTTGGAAATCTACAGCTGAAGTTCAAGGAGAAGGAGGTCCACCTATTATCTATCATGAAAGAGAAATAGGTTTTTAAAACCCTTCTCCTCCTCCCCCTCCTCCTCTTCCTCTTCCTCCTCTTCCTCTTCCTCATCCTCATCCTCATCACCATCATCATCACCATCACTACAACAGTCTTGCTGTGTAGGCTAGTGGGCCTATAACTCACATTCCAATATCTTTAGCTTCCTCTGAGTACTGGTCTGTGCCACTGTGTGTTACTAGAAGGATTATTTCAATCACAGTGGGAAAAGCATATGCCAAGTGCACTATGGGACTTCTAGAAGCACAGGGGAGACACTCAGGGCACAACTAGGAAGACACAACAGAAAGGAGGAACTGGGGTAGGGGGGGCAAGAGAATGAGTGGTCAGCATGGACACTGGGGACCAGAGCACACAGATGCAGAAACAAACAAAGGGTTAGGAGCAGAGGCAGTGTGGCAACCATGGAGGCCTGAGGGAATCCTTTGATCCCAAGGTAAGGAAACATTGGAACACCTCTGTTGAACACAGGAAAATGGCTGCTACCACAGATCAGGGATGCAGGGATCTGAGATTCTCCACAGATACAGCTTCATAGCCAGGTGCTCTGGGAGGAGAGACACACAGTGAATTTCTTTGAGGTGGGTGGGAGAGAGAGAGAGAGAGAGAGAGAGAGAGAGAGAGAGAGAAATTTGGAGTTACTGTGGGGAGTGAGACATATTTGGGGTACTCTGGGGGAGTCAAAGATTCATCTGGGGTACTCAGTTCACAGATGTCAAAATATACATTTGAAGCACTGTCGTTAACTCTCTTTCTGACATGTGGGCACCTCAGTTTTTCTCCGTGTGATGAGAAACTCTCCCACAGGTGGCAGGTGCAGAGCACCTCTCCTGGGTCCTCAGTAACTCCCACAGGTGTTCTTTATACAATGAAAAGGTTTCATCGGGAAAGATATTCCAAATTAAGGGTTCCTCAGTTTATGCAGGTAATTTAGATTCAACTCCTGAACACTAGCATTCCTAAAAAGGTGGGCATTATCTGCAGGTAACATTGCAATATGTGCACCTAATATTGCATTATCTGCATTTCACACTGCATGTTAATCCGATTAAGGTTTGTTATGTCAAAGTGTGTCAATGTCCCAGTGAGACTTCTAGTTTGTGAAGACATCAGTGGACCTTAAATGCTCAGAAATAAACTAAGCTGCAGTGATGATCTAACTAGTTTCTCCCTATTTTATTCTCCAAAGTTCTGAAAACTAACCTTTTGATTAAAAATTAGTAAAATGAGAGTTTCTTATACTAAGACTGAGCTACAAATGAGGAATAAATCATACATTGTCACATACACAGAGAGACATACATACAAACACACACATGAACATATACATATAATGTACACAAGAACACATGATCACATAAACACACACAGCTTACACAGATAGACACACACATGCATAGATATACACAAGCAGACACATGCTTGTGTATACACACACACACACACACACACCCCAGCCCTACCATGTTGAGAATGGTGAGGACATAGGTCGTAATGTTTTCATGGCCATGGCTTTGCATCATCTTTCTGTCAACCACCACCAGTGTCTCCACATTCAACTCTTCATTTCTGTGGGATTTCAAGAGCGAGCGCTTGTGTCGGGAGCTGGACTTGTATTCATCAGGCAGGATGTAGAGGTCGTCGTTGGGAGGCTGGGGCATGTCTGTGGAGGAACATGTAGAAAACAAGTTAAAGCAAACACACAAAACCAGAGGTATAGCTGATTGGGCTACATAAGGACACCAAAGCATGGTAATAGGATTTTCATGTTAGAAGAGCACAGAACTGCCCAGCTTTCATGATGTTTTAAGTCATCTTTCAGATTTAAATGGGTTCATACAATCTAGGTGTCTCGGACACCATTTCCAGAATTAACTTCACATTGTTTTATTCTGATTTAAAATGAGAGGTGAACCCTAGCATCTAAATGAGCATGTCCTAGGAGACAGGCACAGGGACGTGCAGAACAGGGCTTCTCCACACTGTTTCTGAGAGTAAGCAAGCAGCAAAGGACCAATAGCACAGCCGTGGGCACCCGGTCATGTTCCTTTCACAGTTGACACTCTCTGGACATAGCTAGTTTTCCAATACTCTCCCCAGTCAATCATATACGATTGGTGGCAGCTGTACTCAGTAGGGGTTACACAGTCTAACAAACTCCCCTGTATACTTAGCAGATTTGATGATAGAGCAATCTGTACTCTGCCCTTGTGGAACGTTAATACTCCATCGAAAACAATCAACTCTAGAAGATGACTTAGAAGACACAGGATCGTTTCGTGAGAAAGCAGACTTCAATCCCCACCTGTGACGTGAATCTCCAGCTGGACAAGCTTACCTATGGAGCCTGCTATGAACATATGCCTCCCTGCTTGGTTGAGGCTCCCAGTCAAAGCACATTAACTCTTTTGGTTTGTTGGTCAGTTGGGATTAAAAACGGAATCCAGAAGTGATCCAATACTATCTTAGTTTAAACATGAGGCACACGAAGAAATCCTGTCTTATATCCTCGTGACAAGTCAACCTGAAACCTACATACCCTGAGAACATTCTCTAGAATTAGCCCAAGGATACACGCTAAGGTACATAGGAAATAATGAAATCCTTGTTCAGGTTTGGAATCCATCCCCAGGGTAGTTCATTACACACAAGTATTGTGTGTGGAATACACACAAGTATTTCACAATTCAAAATGGGATAAAATAGGTAAAGTTTCCCATCTCAAGTATTCTGAGAAAAAATGTAACCTGTATCTCAAGCCTAAGCAAGCTCTCACCAAGGCCTACTGAAGCTTGATTAGCATTGTAACTTGCAGGTGCATGCAACGATGTGTGTGGTGTGGTCTTAGATCCTTTGGTCTTAGCCCCATGTGATGGAAACATGTTTGCATAACAAAAGGAAGAAGCATCAGTGGGCATAGCAATCATATCCATCCCCAGTGCTGGCTACATGGGCAGAGTCCTGGAAGCTGTATCACACTGGCCAAAGCTCTTGGAAGCTCTTAGAGCAAACACAATGTGCCTCAGGTCAATGCTTCCTGGGTGCCCTGGGAACACAAGTCTAGCTAACCCCACATCAGTGAATGACCATGGCTGAGATGATGACATTCCCGTCATCAACCACAGCTCCAGTTTCAGCATTCGCTTTAAAAAATTATCAGCAGTGCTCATTTGTTTCCAGACAGGTGCCTCAGGGAGTGCGGAGAACACACTCAGAGTTTTTGTACGCAAGTGTTCTAATAAAGACAGCCTTTGTATGCGTGAGACCCACTTAGAAGAACAGGAACCCACTGAAAAAGACTGAGACCCATCCCATAAGAAGACAAGTAAGCAGAAGACACATTCCACTAAGTTTGATTCAATCTGAGCTCTCCAGCTCTGTCTGAACACAGCCCTTATATTTTGTTCCCAGAATGGGCTCAGACACTGCACAGGCTCTGATACTTCAGTGCCATTCACTCCTTCAGTGAGCATCAGGGTGTTCACCCATCCCCTAAGATTCACCAAGATTCACAGAGCACCTGCCAGGTTCTCTCTTCTGCTTCCAAAAGGCAGATAAAACCACTATCAGAAGCAGAGGAGGCTGAGATTAGAGGCCCGGGCTTCCTTTGTGCTCTCTGGGAAGGGCTAATCAGATGATACCGGGACACTCAGGCAAAGAGGAACTCCAGAGAACTGTGGTTTCCTGGATCAGGAGAGCTACATTACATGCAAACAAGGGCCCTCACTTGTGGATCAGGACAAGACTCTCCAAAGTCTTGCTGACAAATTGCAGGTGAGTGCTTTCCTGCTCTTGCCTCTTTGATGTAGTGGTGTAAAGCTTCAAATATGCATAAAAATAAGTTACCTCAGCAGGAAAAGTATGTGAGCTTTAATGTGTCTAAACCTCAAGTATAGAGTTACTGGGTAGCAGGGGGATGCCAGGCCTTTTATTTTTTTAAGATGTCTGGCAGGTTCTATACTTCTGAGAAGTGTGTCATTTAATCTGTGCAAGGATGAGCTTTTAATAAAAGTCATTTGCCACATTCACCTACCACCCACGAGAGAGATATAATACCACCAGAGTCACCCCTCCCCCCATGGCAGCAGGGGCAGAACGTTTCACCTTCTCAGAAGACATGCTTTCAATAAATTAAAATTGTTTCACTATCTTATCTAATTATGCAAGTCATTAAGTACTCAAAATCGCCCTTACATACATTTCTTGCGTCTTCCACAGAAATGTTGCTTTTGTGAGAGGCCGAGAGGAAAGTTGTCATGGTGCAGGTGCGGTCTTGTCAGATCTCGCTTCCTGGTGATCATCAGGACTTCATTTTCTCTAGGAGCCTGTAGCTCTGTGGATCTCTTGTACAGAACATGGGAAGGAGAGCCGCCCTGTGCAGACCTGTCCAGTTTGCTTGTTAGGTGCGGAGGCAGTGGCTTCAAGAAGTAATCAGTGTCCTTTGTTCTGATCATGCCTAACTGGAGAAAAGGAGAGGGAGAGAGAAAACGCCATGATCTATCAAATATAGAAAGAGAACTAGTTCTCCATCCTGGATTTGCTGTCATTCTTCCTCCAATATGGCTGTTCCACCTATGGAACCTGGTGAAAGAAGGACTCAACGGCTTGGGACCAGGAGGAAGAGTAACAAGGTCCCTGTATAAGACCCCTCTTTTCATCTGTATCTTCCCAGGAGCATGTATCCCAACTGATGACGGGGGTTGGGCGGAGGGGGGAGATAGAGCTCACAACACAGCAAAGGCAGGGAAATTAAGCCACAATTACTTGGGTCTGGAGAAACCATATGCACAGGGTTAGATATTGATATTGGCTGGTGGTTTCAATAGAGAGAAGAAATAAAATCCTAGTAATTTCCAAAAGTCTATTCTAATGAACTTCAAATTTTTAATATCGTGATACATTCCAGAAAATATGTTGACAGAATTAATCTAGAACAAGTCGTGATGACTTCCTTCAGAGCATAGGAAAATCTTTCTAAATAAGATATTATAGGAAACAAGAGAGAAGTGGTTTTTATGAAAACAATAAAATGCGTATATAGCATGATTCAATATGAAAAATAACATTTAAGATATGTTGAAGACACAAATTGAGAGACTATTTTTAATCTTTTAGAATGGCAAATACTTGAAGTTTGATAACCCAGCTATCAATAAGAATGTAGACAAATAGTTGAAAGTGGGGTCCTAGGTCACACCCAGGAGGCATGCTCTGTGGCTATCCAACATGTCAAGGTTATAAACACACCACCCAATCCTAGGAGTTAAGCCTTGATGGTCTCTGCCAAATATTTCTTGTAAGCATGTTTTTGTACTGGCAAATATAGCATGCTGGAAAGATAATTCACCACAGTCTACTGAGGTACTCCAGACACAAGGATGGTTAAATATATACCAATTAATAATTTTGTGTCAGAATAACAAAGGCCAAAAGCATATGTCCATCACACATATGCAGGAAAGGCACTGGTTAAGAGTCAATGTCCTTTTAGGTTGAAATTACTGAACAGGTTAGGCATAAAAGAATAAACCCTGACCCCTTGACATAATAATGGCCATATTCAAATACAGACCTAGTGTCATTATTCTCATTGGAGAAACGATAAGACTGTGTGTGCACTATGCCCTGCAGTAAGCTGGGGGCCATCTTAGCACTTGTATTCAGTAAATCATTGGCAGTCTTAGAACCATCAAGCAAGAGAAAGAAATCAAGAACATTTAAATAGGACAGGAGAAAACTACCTTACTACATGTATAGATCACAGTGGCCTCAGTCCCCCCTTTGCTTACTCACCCTGTTTATCAAAGGCTGTACAGAGAAAAGCCTCCGAGTCCATCAGAAATGCTAGGATGAACAAATTCAGCAGAGTTGCAAGGTACAAAAGCAACACAGAAAAATCAGTAGCAGTGGAGAAATGGTCTGAAAAAAGTCGGGAAAGCAGTTGCTTACAATAGGTATGGTCGGAAAGAAAAGCAGAAATAGGTTCAGTCAGTATTTCAAATGCTCGTTCCTCACAAGGAGAGTTACCACTCACTGGTGGGAGAATGGAAGGCAACATGAAGGAAAGTCTCATCAAAGTTTGTGATTGCTGAAGAATATTCAAAATGCCTTCTGCCTTGCCCTGGTATGTGGGAACTTTGCACTGTGACACTGCTGTGGTTTTTCAAGCTTATTTTGGAGATCCAGTACATATTGGATGAAGTGGACACCTGGCTAAGTTTGTCTGTGATTTCAGGAGCTCGTGATCCACTTTCATGGGCGGCTGAGGGCAGGGAGGCTCTCACACCGATGCCCACCAAATGTGCTGTCAGGCTGTCCACTGAGTCTTAAGATTTACACAGGCTTGTTTGACAGGCATGGAGAAACATTCTCTAGATACTGGGAACGTGCCAACTTCAACTGCAGGGACTGGTGATTTGGAGTGGGAGGTCTGACTGAAAGCAAGGGCTTCTCACACAAGGGGAGTTAAGCATTAGCCACAGAACTCCTGCTGGGGAAGCAGACCTAAACAAAGGAAAACTTGGTTAAATTATCAGTGAAGCCATCACGACCATGGGGGTTGGCCTCCTGGGGCCCAGATTCCACCAAGGTCTGGGAAGTGGCAAAGCTTTCAATGTCTAATCTGAATCAGGCCAAGCAAGAACAGGCTACCACCCATGAGAAACAATTTCGGCCTTCTGGAATTTTCAGCTGAAAGAGGGCTCTATTTTGTAGTTCTACCTGGGAACAGCCAGGTTTGGAATTCCATTGCAGCCCTGGCCAGCTGAGTTTCATTCTTGTGGTATTTTAGTGGACCCAGAAGTAACATAAGCAATCACAGAGGTGCTTAGCTCCTTGTACTACTCAGATTGGTTTTCCATGTTATTGAAGGAAACCAGTGTAGCCAGACGTTTGGCTACTTTGAGGGTCCTTTTTAATTTCACCCTTCTCCAATGCCTCTTCTTCCACCCTTTCAACTCCCTAACACTGGACAGGGAGTAAAAAGGATAGAGGGGAAAGGGGATGACATCATTAGACTACTTCCTGATACTACTACGTCAATATCTAATTTCTTCTTCTCATTTCTTTTTTCATGTCTACATAACAAATCACTATCAATTACAACCAACACCAACCAACCAATAATCCACCAACAACGACCAACCTCATCTTTTGGGGACCTAGCCTTTATATACCCTATGAAATTTTCCCAGAATTCCAAACATCACATAATCACAGAAACTATCTGCAGCTGGCAAAACCATGCCTCTGCTGGAGCACAAGGTAAATCATAGTCTGCTGCTTGGGACAATCTGAAGTAGCCTCATATTCTACACCTGGGATTAAAATGAAAACTCATTATATTTCTGTGTTTTTAAAGAAACCAACATTGTCATTACAAGCCAGTTTATGTAAATATTACATTTGAGAAAAGAAATCACACTGTACATTTACAAGGGATTATTCTCATTTGTGAATAGTCCTTTGCTTTCTAGACCTACCCCTTAGAATAAAAGACCCTCAGATCCTTACCACTCAGCACAGATATTCCTCTGCCTTAACTAGTAAAGCCAGGAACATGTCTAAGGTAGACTCACAAGCTTTTATTTTGTGGTCCTAACATTTATTGGCTGTGTGAACTTCGATGATTTGTTCAGCCTCTCCTTACTATTTTATCATCTAGTAGTAGGTAGACAAGAAGATAGTTACCTGTTTGAAAAAAAAACTAGCAGTGTATTGCAAAACACAGATTTTAGTAAAGAGTCAAGAAAAGCTGGCTGGACTAATGAAACGAAGAACAAAATGTGCTATCAGTCACCCCGATGATCTCAGATTCTCTTCTGGTGACTCCAGGGCTTCCAAACACGTTTCCAGTTCCTCTGAAGCCCTGATTCTTGTAGTATCTACCACCACAATCATCGTCCACAGGACTTTGTCCTGGGTTCTAGGTTCCTTGTGTAAAGTCTTTGTGTTCTATGATGGGTGTATAGATTAATACCAGGTTCAAGCTGTTCTCTGTGCTTAGGCTCAGGGAATTCGCACTCCAATACTGAAATGGAGTCCCGAGACAGCAGGAGGAATGTATGAAGCTTTACTAATCAAGAACCCAAGCATCACATTTGTTTAATCAATAACTTAATTGGTTATGATATTTTATATTTAAATAAGTTGCAATTTCACTAAACATGTAGAGCACAGTCACTGATAAAATGATACTTTGGTAACCATGAAAAATCAGTGGATGAGGACATATTGTAAAAAGTTTCTCTGCTGCTTGTGTGCTTGCTGTCTTATGTAAAAGAATGGGTAAATCAGGAAAGACAAATGCTTTCTCCCTAGCAAAGTGGTTCTTCACTGAATCAAGAGGAATAATTTGGAAACTCACAAAATGTCTAGTGCATACCTGCCTACACCTCCTCCCTGTGATGTTACAGGGTGAATCATTAACCAAGCTTCAGCAGGGGCTGGTACCTCCCAAGAGTGTATACCTCCCAGAGCCTGCACCTCACAGTTGGCCACTCCTGTCAGTTATTGTCACTGGAAATTTTGTAGTCTTCTGATGTCCCCATAAAGGAGTGAAGGACACAGGCATCGTAATCCTAAAGCCTGCTGCTCCTCAAGCATGTAGGGAGATTACTAATGAGTCAAAGTGACAGAAGGTCCACTCTGTCATATTTGCTAGTCACAGCTAGAAGACGGTTTTTATGATCTAGTGCATTTGCTGACTACAGACATAAGTATGGATACATAAGGTATCCATGTAAGTTACATGAACCAAATATACATGAAAATGGCTGTATGTCCCACCCATGAGCCACCTCTCCTGCAGTGTGATAGAGCTCCAGAATGATCCAAGTCTACATTCATCTCTGATGACGACATGTGCTCTTTCGAGAGAGCTATCTACTCAGAGGTACAGTGAAGAGAGGACTGTATTCAGCATAAAACTAGAGGTCTTTTGCTCCCAAATGACCCTACCGAACATGTCTCTTCTTTTCAAAAGCATGATTTGAAGTACAACTTTATACTCGTTCCAGGAGCCCTTAGTGATACTTCAGAAACATGACAACAGCCTCAGCATCCAACAAGCGTTTATCAAAGCCCAACTGCTCACTGTTTCCTCATAACTTCAGGATCAAAATGAACCTGGCCCAAGACCAGCCCATCACTTGCCACATCTGCTCCAAACCACACTCGGTTTTGTTCCAAGATGACATATGATGGTTTGAAAATACAAATTCAGCCAAAGTCATTGTAAAACCTAAATGAGCCCAACTGCTTGCCCTCTCCCCCAAGGCATCTCGGGTTGGATTCCTTTTCTCTTACCATCATACCTGGCTGAGGCTCTGCACTTTCTCAGTGCTGTTGCCTCAGGCAATAGGCTGATGTGCTGCTCACAGGGACCATGATCATCCTAAACCCAAAACAAACCTGGGCCTCAGTGTTTCTGTGAGTTAGTCAGGTCTATACTTGGTTCTGGGACACTTTGCAATTGCTTGTCTGTAAACTCGGAACACTAACATTTTGACACTTGACACCTTGACAAGGTTTCTAGTTCATGTTTAATCTTATTAGTTATGGTCTTACTCATACCACCAAATGCAATGAAGAGCTTGTTTTACTGCTGCAGTGACACCAGGCCATACCTCCAGCACTTGGGGCATGACTTCTGGGACATGGGAAAGGGAAAGGGAAGGAAACCCATAGGAAGAGAAGCTTAGTATAGTATCATCTGTCAGCTGATTGATAATACTCATAGAGGCATGTAACCACACTCCTTCCAAGGAACCTTCTATAGAGCCCTGCTCCAGAAGTATGACTCTAACAACTGCATTTGCCTTGTTGAATTTTGGGTAATTTCTCCAATGCTGCACAGTGCTCATCTCAGAGCTGAAGCTACTCAGGCTTTGGATATGGTTTATGGCATTGGAACATTGGAGGGCACAGAACTGTCATTTCTTTGCACAATTGAAAGACACACTTATGATTCTCTGGCTGTGCTAAATCCATAAGTGTTTGTTCCAGAACATTCTAGAATCTATACAATTCATGGATACTCTGAAGTACTGCTCTCTTTGTCTTAAAGATTCATCATTGTAGCTTCAAGTGCATAACACTACAAATATGAAACTCTCCAGGCACTGTCCATAAGACTCAAGGAGCTCTTATATTGTTAGCTTATAGTACTAAGGTTCTCCACTCGGGCCTCATTTGATATATTCTATGACCTACTAGAAGCAGGGGCCCAATGTATAGCTAAAGCTTTGATGGGAATGATGTTTGTGATACCCAGTATCATTCATGTGATACCAGTAGCATTCTGGGTAAAGAGCAAAGCTCGAGTGATTTGCTAGAGCTGAATTCTTCTCTTTCAGTTCATGCTCTCCAAGGACACATTGAATTACAAATGAGCTTGAGATCATATCAGGATATGCTCAGCACAACATTTTCCTCTCTGGATAAGCACGCCCAGAGGAAATGCGTTATCAAGGGGGCTTGGTCATGGGAT
The DNA here is from genome assembly GCA_030674055.1 of Rhabdomys pumilio. NCBI lineage: Eukaryota > Metazoa > Chordata > Mammalia > Rodentia > Muridae > Rhabdomys > Rhabdomys pumilio. Next base: position 69,463,491 of record JANHMN010000014.1, read on the forward strand.
GTACCATTGTGCAGTCCTGGGTGTCAGTGTGGTACTTTCTGAAACAGAGAACATGGTCAAATTTTGGAGTTCAGTTTTAGAAACTCCACTTACATGTACAAAAGCCTCACTTACAGGCAAAGGTAGTCCATTAGTGGTGTGATAGGGAGGCTGGGTCTACCATCTGAGTAAATATTTTAAGTTCATACTTTTTATTTGATTCAGAATACAAAGGGTTTATTCCATAACATTTAGGTTAGCCCAAATCACAACATTCTCTGTACCTGTTCGCAGTTAGATTATTAATTTGTAAATCATTTATTTTCTATACTTTTAATCAGATAAAATACATGAAAATAAACAGATATAAACGTGACTTTGTCTTTGATGCCTTCCACATGACTGACAAGGAGTGTGCTAAGTTCTATAATGTATTTGCTATTTTTGTCTATATAACAAATAAATAAGGTGAGAGTTGGTGTTTCTATTTAAGGAAATGGGCATTCAGTGAAGAAATGTTTCAGTGTTGCAAAAGGAGCCAGCGCAACAGCAGGAAGCTCAGGTCTGTGTGGCTCCTGCATTCTCTCCTATCCATTCCCCCTTCCCTTGGCCTTATTATGATGAGCAAGCAGCAGGAACACAAAAGACTGATGACAGAGGCTTAGAGGAAGGGACTGGCCTGGACTAGGGGACTGAGAAGCAGGAAGATCAAGAGGCAAGAATGAGACAAAGTAGAAGGTAAACAGGTGGGATGGGAAGAGAAGAGCCGTGGGAAGGGGCTACTCCAGCACAGCCATGTATGGTAACAAGTGTATATACTGAAAGACCAGATCTTTTGGGTTCATACTCCATCTTAGAGAACCTGACCTAAGGTTAAACTCAAACTAACAGGCCGGTACCAAGCCCCAGATTCCAGGTTTCACCTCCAACAAGACTTGTGTCTAGCACCAGTTATTCCCCAACAAATCTGCACCTCTAGCTCACAAGCCTGCCCCTGACACTAAGCTTATGATTTGGCTTTCAGCACCAGCCAACGCTGGTTAAAAGGTTATGGTAAAGGCTGCAATAGATGCCTCAATTAGACGCTTGCCAGGCTAGAAACCTCCACCCCTTGCTTGCCATTTTCTGTAAAACCTTGTCCCGATGAGAGTTTGGAGCTGCTTCACCAAACCATCCTGTGCGCCAGTGGAGAGTAAGCTCAAGCTTATAATAGAGAGACCCTAATGATATTACATTGAAATAGCCTCCTTGGTGGTCTTTAGGGGTTCACAAAGGCTTCCTGGCACAACAATACCACAGAGAGACAGAGTTACCAACTGCAAGGACTTCAAAGTCTAAAAAACAGACTCAGATAGAAACATGCAAGCTCTGAAGTGAGCAGCTAGGGCCTGCCCAGTAGTTGATTCTAATTTACTGTCTTAAAGTCAATTTGAAAGCATTTCTATTTAAGAGTTGCATAATACCATCATCAAATCTTTAAATATAGCTTGTTTATAAGTTACACTTAAAGATAGGCATTATTCAAGAGGCCCGAGCATTTTGGCAATAAAGAATTAATGTGGCAGTTCCTCCTGGTATCATCCTTGGTGCTTACTTGGTAGTTACATCTCCTGAGAGCTGAATCATAGGAACACAGACCAGCCAAGCCTGGACAATTTTCCCATCATCACTATATCCCCCCAACATTACAATAACAAATGTTTCCATGGCATTATACTAATCATTGTTAATATAGCTTCCATTTTCTGAATGTATAATTTACATCAAGAGACTATTTTCTGCACATTAGCACATAGATCGGTGGTTCTCAACCTGTGGGGTCACGATCCTTTTGGGGACTGAATGACCCTTTCACAGGGGTTGCCTAAGACCGTCAGACAACACAGACATTTGTTTATAGTTCATAACTGTAGCAAATTGCAGTTGTGAAGTAGCAATGACAATAATTGTATGGTTGGGTCACCAGAACATGGGGCACTACATTAAAAGGGGAATAGCATTAGGAAGGTAGGGAACCACTGTCAGAGGTCCTAGCTGCTGATTTAAAAGTTGATAAAAACTGATGCCAACGTGGCTGAAATAATCCACGTGAATTCAAAAGCCACGAAAGGACGGAATTAGGAGATAACCCAAAAGCCATTTGTCCCTGATGCCAAAGGGCAGCAAGATTATAGGAATACACCCTGAGGTGGGAGGAGGCAGTTAGCTTAGAAAAGGAACCTGGAACTCAGGATCTCACCCATGTTCAGTCTTCAACACTAACATAGCGTGCTCCTCGGATGGAAGATCTGAGCGGCTGGATACTGAGCTGGAAGACTGACGTGTTGGTGACCCTGTGCCCCAGGCTCATTGTGTTAAAGCCCATTTGCAATCAGTGTTCATTAAAAAAAAAATTCTCTGTACATTCATAGTCGTGCACCAGGTAAATGGTAAATTTTTGTCATTCCCACCCAATATCCCTTGGGTTTCTTCATAGTGCATATGGACACAAGCCCTTCCTAGGTATGTAATATCAATGTCAATGTTCTTCTCAATGCAGCCTCCAAACGTGGGCAAGAAGTATCTCGTTTGCTTCTCTTACACTTGCAAACACCATGACCAAAGCAACGTATGCATGGAAGGGTTTACTTTATCTCACATTTTATAGACCATCATCCAGGGAAATCACGGCAGGAACTCAGTCAGGAAGTGAATTGGCGAATACTTAGGAATGCTGCTCATTGCTCTGTCCCTCATGGTCTCATCAGCCTGCTGTCTCATACAGTCCAGTACAGCCTGCCCAGGGTGGCACTGCCCATGGTGGGCTGGGACTTCCTACGCCAATCATTAATCAAGAAAATGTCCCCAGACTTGCCTACCAATTGAGTAGCCCTCTTCCTAGGTGACTTTGTGTGAAGGTTACAAAAACTAACCAGCAAAGCAGGAAATGACTAGACCCAGGAGATTAAACAGTGTGATTGAGTTTCATGGTGCACTCAGGGATGGAACAACATCATCAAACACCAACGTTTTCCTGTTTGCGCCTTTGGGAGCAACTGCCTTGTGTCCTGTGTCTCTAAGTTCGTTAGTTATATGTCCTCAATTTCAGTGGAAACATTGGGAAATCGTAGCAGTTTGTTAACCGTCTTATCAAATCACTAATTTCACCGTAAAAGTGTTCAAACAGAAGTCACACAATTGTAAGAAAAATGGTACATATTTAGGCGTCACATTTGAGAATGACTGTTTCCTGCTGAAAGCAAACCCTGTAGAGCAGAGCCAGTAGGTTCCTCTGACCTCAGGGAGATGCAGCAAAGAATACTAGAACCACCGTGAAATCAAGGCTACACACTGACACTTCTCAGCGCTCAAGGCCTTCCTGGACCAGAGTCATGAGGCTGATTTGCTACAACGTAAGGAATTCTGTGGTAACAGTAGCCACTGCCCCCATTGAATACCCTCCTTCCAACATGTTGTAATTAGTAAGGTCAGCCATCTGCAGAGTTAGAGTCACATGTAACTCCCTGGACACATAATTGCCTTAGAATAAAATCAATGTGAGCATGATGGTAGCTTTGGAGAAAGGAAATGGCAAGGAGCATGAACATGAAGGCAGCTCCCCCACACTGGTTCCTGGTCCTTAAAGACAGTGACTCAAACTTACCAGATGAGGAAGTGTCCCACAGCAGGTAGGCAGGAGGGCATGAGAGTATAACTGTTATCTGAAGACCTGATGTGCTGTCACCACTGTGAAAGACCAAGTCAGGCCCTAGTGGGGTAGCAGCCAATGAGGAAAGAGGTTCAGCCAGCAACATGGTGGTATTTTTGTCAGTTAGTAACCAGTGGGTCGAAAGACAAGCACAAAGAGAAACTGGGTAAACATGAAAGAAACTCTGCACACGGTCGTTGGTAAGACACACACTCTGTTTTTATGGATCCCCAAGGCTCTGAATTCTCTCATTAGCGAAACCAAGGAAGATTTCTTCTTAATTTTTTTCATTTTGAGAAATTCATACATAGAGCTGTGTCTGCATCACTCCCATATTCCTCCAACAAATCTCTCCTTCCCTGTCTCTGACTCTCCCTCCCCAGTCCATGACATCTTCTTACATAATAACCACTGTTAAAGATATACATAAAGAACATAAAGAGACACACATGCAAGCGTGAGTCTGTTAGCATTGCTCGGATGCATTCGTCTAGGGCTGACTACTCGGGGCTAAAAACTATGCAGTAACTTAAGAGTTTTTAAAAAATGCAATGAATGAATGACTATCAAAATTCAGAATGGGGTGGATGTGAAAGAAATTTGGAATAAATGAGTCAGGAAAAAGTAAAAATTGTAAAAATCAACGTGATTATGGGAGCAGATGTCCAACAACCCAAGACCTGTTTTTTATGCTGAAATGGGACCCTCCTCATGGATATTTAATGAGCAAAAACATGAAAAAGAGCCAAGAGAACCGATACCATTTTAAGATATGGCTGAGCATTTTAGTGGCAAGCCTCACTCTGAGAGATTAAATGCACGGCTGCCTGCATTCTACATTAATCTGCTATCCTGATCTCTCTCTGACCAATGTACTAATCATCACCCAAAAGGTTCTGTGCTGTCAGTAGACCCTGTGTAGCTTTGCAAACTTGAATGTAACGCAAATTGAAAAATTACAACCAGTTCCGGGGATGCTCAATAGATTCAGTAGACATTCAGGGTCAACTGTAACGAAAATGAAACTTCCACTTCCGGCTCAGTCCCCAGTGCTCCGATGTAGCCACCATTTCAGATAGCACACACTCCTATCGTGACATAAAGCTCTACTGGACAATGTCAGAGCACTGCCATTGAACAACTAAAGATTGGTAGGTTTCAAAACACTGCCTGAGGTTTTCCTACAACATTTATCTGTGATGGAGAGTATATAATGTACAATAAGGAACAGGTTTTGTTTCAGTTGTATTTAGGATTGAAGTCAAGGCCTGGGGCATGCTAGGCAGGCGCTTTGCTTATATAGCCTCAGCTCAAGAACAATCTTTATAGCCACATCACATAGCATTTTTGTAATATTCTCCCAGTTAAAACATTGGGAGCATGCTGTCCTAGACTGACTATATAATGAGACTGCTCTGGGTTCATGCAAAGCTATGTAGACTTACAGCAATAGACAGAAATGCTTAAACAAGTGACCATCTATACTGGAGGCACTGGACATTATTGCTGCTTTCAAACACAATCTCAGAAAAATGACACAGATGAAACTGTGTCAGTTTTCTTTCTGCAGTTGTCTGGGACTTAGACATTGGTTCAGTTCCATACAGTAGAACAGACTCAGCCCTTTTAATCCTGGGTCTATTTGTTCACCCCTCTCTGCAGGGGATCAGTTACCAGCACAGATCCAGGATCCCACTAAGTGACCCAGACACACTCCCCAAACAGATGAATGTTCTTGTTCCCACAGAGCTTAAGGTACAGCATGGGGAGCAGAGATGGATGATGAAAGAGAGGTAGCAACGTCTCCTTCAATGTATGCAGAGTTGCAATCTAAGAAATAAACAGCTCATGCTCAACAAGGGCATCTGCTTGCAGGGAAAGGCCTAAGATAGAGAAGCCAGTAAGGCTTCCCGTAGGAGATAACACATCAGAAAAGTCTCAGATCCATCTATGCAGACAGTGGAGGGGTCATGGGCCAGGAGAAGGGGTCACCCACTGTCAAGGATCTGTGGCTATGCATGGCAGGTTGTGATTTTTGTGTTCCATGTAGTAAATACATATGGCACATTCCTCATCCAAGACTCAAGACAGCTGGGTAACTCCATATTCTGACAGGGAGCATTCACTCCAGCCTGTCTCAGAACGTGCAGTTCAACTTGTGGAGGTAGACTCTGGAGTTCAAGCCACCCCTCCCACCCCAAGGCTACACCTGCACTCAGCTACCACCTTTCCTGTCTGACTTACAAATCTTTTTCTAGGTTTTCTAAACGGAGAAGCACAAACTGCCAACTCACTCCATGATAGTGTTGAGACCACTGGTGAGCACAACACACATGCTGACCCGGCTAGGCTTCTTGAGCCTGCATCCTGTACTCTGTTCAGCTCCTCCCAGGCTCCCAACCACCCACATAACTTGGGTTAGGGCACTGCCATGTCAGCCATCATTCTGTTCCAAGAACAAACAGGTTATTCAGTCTCAGAGCCTTCTAGTTCTGTCCTCAGTCTTCTTGCCACACAAGTCCTCACTAGTCCACTTGCCTGGGTCTTTCTCATCCTTTGGTCTAGATGGCCCAGAATAGAAGCTTGCTTGCTGTCATGTTGCTCTCAGAGCATCTGTTGGGCCGAGGTCTTTTTCCCAACACTGCATCCATACTGTAGATTCCCACCAGCGGTAGCTTCCACTGGGTGTGACTCCAGCACTTAGCATGCTTTTCTCCAGGGCTGGAGCTGTGCATGTATGTCCACGTGTCACCCATGTGTAGCAGAACAAGTGCCTGTGCTGAGAGACTTGCATTCTATTTCTGGGAATAGAATAAATCTGTGGCTGTTTTACCGTGCCATTATGTACATTCTATAAGCCTGCTTTAAAGGTGGAGGGGGAAATTAAAGTTAGCGGCTAAGGTCACAGGGCAGATTTTGGAAAAGGAAGTGCTGCTGGGAACCTGCAAAAGAGATAGACACAGCTTGCACAGGACCCAGTGCAGTGAGGAAAGGACCAAGTCAAAGGGCAATGTGACAAATCACAGTAGAGGAGAGTGTTTGTAGGGGACACCCATTTCTAGGTACATTCTGCCAGGAATGTGGCAGGTGGCCACAGTGGCAAAAGGACTCTGGAAAAGACAGGACAGCACACTTGTATTTTAGTAGAAGATGTGTGTCATAAGGTTATTGACACTGCCTTGCTGGCTGGTTCTGAATTCATGGATGGCTCTCCCATACACTGCGCCACCCCCATGTGACTGCTGGGCTCCTGTCCCTGTACTTAAGGAGAGGCTGGGGAAATCTGTGATGAGGTCATGTAGTTCACTAACACTTAGCTCATGAGTCAGCTGTTTTTCTTTTCCATATCAACTCAATCCCTAGGGCAGTATTTCCTTTCTCCTCTGTCATGCTATGTACATCTCTCATAGCCGAGCCCATGAACACTCTGGGTGTGTGTGCTGTGGACCATCTATGGATTCTCCTATAGTTGAGCCCATGAACACCAGGCTCTGGGTGGGTGTGCTGTGCATCTCTGAATGTGAGAGGACTGCGAACTCTCATTGGGTGCCTAGAATGCAACTTCTTCTGCCCCATGTTATGATCCAGAGCCTTCAGAGAGATGCACAGTCCTGTTCAGCAGCTACTGTTATGAAGAAATGGAAGCTCAAGGAATCTGAATGTCCACCTACTGGTGAGTGACACACTCATACAGTGAAATGATCCGAGGAGCTGACAAACACTGCCCTGTGAACAAATCCAGATACGCTCTGCACAGGGGGGAATCGGAACAACAGTCCATAGTCAGTGGGATGTCTGAAGCAGGTGGTGGAGGTGGGACACAGACAGTGTGGTTGAAAGGCTTGAGTGAGAACAGGAAGTGAGTGCCTAAGGTTCTTTCTGGGGCAATGACAATGGCTAAAATCAGATTATGAGGACCAAGGAGCTGGATTAACTCTTAAAATATATTTGCCCTTTTTAGGAACCTGAGTTCTGGTCCTGCACTCATAGCAGGTATAGACCGCTTGTAAATCTAGTTTCAGGGGATTTGGCATTTCCTTCTGGCATCTGTGAGCACTCACACACACGTGATATACAATCCCACAGACAGACACATAGACATACAGATATAAACCTTTAAAATCAGATTATAGAGAAGGTTTTGGGTGACAGTGTAAACTACTCAAATGTTCTTGAATCATGCACTTGAAGTGGTAAGATTTTGTTACATCGAGTATAACACAAGCATTTGGAAAATAAAGAAACCTGAGCCTCTGGGAGGATGACTGGGAAGCTGGGGACCCTGCACCTCTGGGATGCTACACTGAGGACTTTATATCAGTTGCCTCTTGGGAGTTCAGGGAAGCTAAGCTGAAGACATTAGGAGAAACATCCTAGGGATACACATAAACTAGCCAACAAAATACAAATGTATAAATGCTGTTGGAGGGTCACACTGTCTGCAAAAGGACAGTTGCAAAAGCAAGGAGGAGCAGGGACTCAGCCAGCCACAGAGGTGAGCGAGCTGTGTACTCAAGAAGCGTTGTTTCATTCTGGGTAGGGCAGAAAGGTCTGTGTGTTATGCTTTTGAGCATTAAGATTCTGAAGGCATATGGAATCTGAAAGCTTATGGCCCTTCCCACTCTGCCCCAGTGGAAGGTGGTAAGAAGCTCCCTGCTGTAGATACAGTTCAGGAACTAAACACGCCTTCACGGAAGAAGGTTATGAATCTGCCACCTCCTTCATGTCTGCCCACAGCCCAAACCATTTTATTGAAGGAACGTAAGGCATTTTCTATCTCTGGATGATCTGAAACAGCTGGTATCCCCACGCTATGAAAGCAAGGGTGCTCCCCAGATTCACAGGTCTGACATCAAGACAAGCCATGAGGCGCACATGTGTATATGCTGTGCTCTGTTATTTGTGTTTTTCCAAAGCTGGGGGTAGAGCGTTAGGCAGATGCTATCACTGAAGGGAAGCATGGTTTTCTAAGCCATCTACCAAACACAGTCTGATTTTATAGAGAGTTTAATATAATAGACAATTTCTAATTTATTTCCAAGCAAGTTAGCCTTAGACGCCACACCAAGGCTTCCTGATGCAAAGGTCATTGGGGAATTTCAAAGTACAAACTGCCTACTGTCCCTTCCCTTCACTGTAGGAACTGAGCATATGATCTTCAAAGGCCTTTTGCTCAGGGACTGGAGGTAACTATCTGACCGACATGGTTTTACCCTACTTCTATTACACATGTAATGACCTAGGGAGTTGCTTTAAACATCTGTTACTACGGAGACCAAATTGCACCATTCATAGATTCCAGGCTCAGTTATGCATATGGCTGACTCTTGGTCACGTCAGCATCCTTGGAGGATTATAAATGTTAGGACAGATGGTATTTTCAGACTGTTAGACTTAAGTTGTCTGATCTTCATGCAAGTTGATGTGACCATTGGTACTCATGAAGATCTCTGAAGATGTCACAATGCACATAGAGATGGGCTATTAAAGGACTCCCTAAGAAGCTGCTGTCCAGAATTTATTACACAAATAGCGTATTGTTATTCTCCTGGAAACACTGATGTCACAGTAACCCAATTATTCCACAAGAACCGGCTATTCCTCATTGGCCGGACATTGTTTACAGCTAGGATGCCTGGGCTGACCCATTGCTTCTAGAAAAGCAAAAGTACAAAACAAAATAAGAAAGTAAAAGGTTAGTGAGTAATAAACATACAGCAAACAACCCCAAAAATCCCAGTCTTGGTTGGCTGCTGTGGCTGCTCACTGCTGTCCCTCTAAGCCACCGTGATGCTATCTTTGAGGCTCCTAACATTTATAATCCTCTGAGGATGCTGGTGTGACCAAGAGCATTTGCAGCCATATGCATATATGCAGTGGGCAGAGGATATTGCTGCCCATGTGCACTCAAAGAAACCCCAAAGACATGGCAATGTTTTCCTCCTCCTATCTCATGGTCAGAAAGCCAGTCTCAGAGGATATAATACAAGCGGGTTGCTCAGAATGCTATGTACACTTTTTACACTAACCAGTACTATAACTCATTTATTATATATCCAATTTTGTTTATTACATAACTCCTTTATTCACTGTAATAGTTGCAATTGTCTCGACCACATGCGGCTGAGGCTCATCTATGTCATCTCTCCATAATCCTCCCACTCAGTAACTATCTGGTGGCTTTGATGACCATCTTTTGAGAATCAGGACCTGCAGAGAATTTAAAAGGCAATGGCCATGGCTTCACCTAGCCTTCACAGACTTGCCAGCTCTTTGTGTATTTTTGGCTTAAAGAATTACTCTGACTCGACACTCTCCTCACCCACATGTGCACTGTATCAGCCTCACCCACATGTGCACTGTATTAATGGCATCTAAGTCCCAGCCTATCTATCCCACGGCAGAGCCCAAGTTGGTCACACCTTCGATTTGCTGGATGAGAGGATGAAACTCGAGAAAGCAGAAGTAGTTGGGGGTTGACCCTGAGACCAAGAACAAACAGAAAAGTCTTCTTAGAAGTCTCCAAATCGAATCCATTTTTCAGGGCAGGACAGGGCATGAAAGTGAAATGTAATCTGTGGATAATTGCCAAGTAAGAGGTTTAAGTTGCAAACTATACAAATGAATAGGCCATGCTGTTAAAATGAAGCTCTCACACCGCCCTATGGTGGGCTACGGAGTTTTGATACGATGTATATTGTAGTCTGGCTGCCATTTACACTCTTATCTTTTGCACATAGTGTAAAATACACATTTATGAGCACTGCCACATGATACTGTAATTTTCGGGGTTGTTTGTCCTTTAAAGCCTTTTGACATTTAAATTGCTGTCTAGGAGATTAGTCACTTGCTCCCACTTAAAAACAGAAGTGTTTATGTTCTCTCAGACCTTGTGGTTTTCAAATGCCTGGTGTAACACATGGAATACAAGGTTCTTAGATTCCCTGGTGAGGTCTAAGCTGGATTCTCCAGTTCCCAGCCACTGGTGAACATAGGATTAGGTCAGAGGCAATGCTGGAGGTTTCTCAACTCTTTACCTTTCTCTTTTAGCAGGTTTTAGTCAATCTTAAGAGTGCTTTCCTAATTTAAGTAAATGTCAGCTTTTGCATAATCCCAGTCAAATTCTTTGGAAACTCTAGCTCTATTGAGTCCTGTATCAACTCAATGTTGCTACTTTTTCCAAACAGTACAGCTGAGATTTTTATTTATTTATTTATTTTTAGAAAACAAATGCAATTACAGATGCATTTCCTAAAGCATTCAGGAACCAAGAGGTATTTGTGTTCCCTCCAGGAGGAGGAAAAAGCATGACAAGCACTCGGGGCCATCCCTACTTGTCAGGGATGACGGGAAATGTCAAAGCATGGAAGAGCCTGGTAGTTAACTTTACTAAAATGAGTAGCCCCACAAGCCCTTTCCTAACTAGCTTACCAGACTGCTGGAGGGAGAGCAAGGGAAGTCATTATTGACATTAGATCCAAACCATTTTCAGTTGGTAAACATGCAGCCATGTTATGTATCCCAGCAACATAAGGGATGAAGATAGTGAGGGGGATGGGCACAGAAAATGATAAATGATCATGCTGGCCTTCAGAAACAGAGACTATAACCCTGAATGTGACATGCATGCTGCCCTTTATAATTAAGCATTTACTATACATTTTCTTGCATCTTCCACCAGTGTACATTTCAAGTAGAAATAGAACCGTGCTATAAAATATGCAAGCTTCTCTTTTGGCTTATTATTCCATAATCTATCATTCTTTATTTTATTGCCTAGTGATGACCTGCAGAGAGAATAGCTCAAACTCCCCAAGCATCAGTTACATAATCTCTGCAAATAAAACAAGGGTTATAGCTCTTTTGGCTGCTACACTGGGAATAGAGAGTCAGATGTTAGCTGTTCTGGGCACTTTATTCATTTACGACTCCTTGTTACACACAAAGTGATCTCCCAGGTGTTGAGCATACACAACCTTCTTTCCAAAGTGTGGACATAAACAGCAGTCCTAAAAGTGTGTAAATAATGCCTAACCCTGAAGAAGGACAGATCAAAGGTCCAATATTTATTCTTTTAATTGCTCACTATAATTCCAGTACTGGTTATGGAGAAAATAAAGTCTTTTAGAATCATATTTGCATTCCATTGTTGGACTCCACTGGGGGTCAGCATTAGCTGAATGTCTGAGTGTGGTGGTTTTCTTAATCTTGTCTGTGCCATATCCTTTACTAATGGGCAGAGAGGAGCTTACACAGAGCAGGATCACAGAGTTTCTCGGGGCAATATGTCCTGAGCTAGGGACTGTGAAGTAGCCTCACTCAGCCTTTATTCACCCCCACCCCCAGAGATCCCCACTAGCCATGAATAATGGAGACTGAACCTCTGTGGAAAGCAGCCTGGCTAGTGAGAGACATTGGACTGCATGAAACCATGTCACCCACGCATATGGTGTTCTTTTCCATCCTGCTTAACTGAGCTCTCACCCAGCATCTTGATTGAATTCCTCCTACATCAGTCTCTTCTCTAACTGTGATCATCTACTTCCCAAGGTAAGCCCCACACTATTTGGTGCTATGTGCTCTAAAAGGTATGTGTACAATCAGGTCCTTGTTGTGTTAGCTTCGTAGTCATGTTGGCTGGGAAGTTCAATGAGGAGCTGTCTAGGTCAGGATGGGCTGTGGTCATGTCCATTTGGATTCTGTTAATTGATATGGGAAGACCCAGTCTAATGTGGGCAGCCCACAGTCAGCCGCATGTTTGGATCCTGAACTGTATAGAAGAGAAGGTGTGAGGTGAGCACAGGCAGTGTGAATGCATTTTCTCTGCCCCTAACAGTAACATCATTACCTGTTTAACTTCTTAATTTCATACTGACCTGGACTGTACCCTAGAACTGTGAGCTAAAGCAAACCTGGGATCCTATAAACTGCTTTCGTCAGCATGTTTTATTTCAGTGGCAGAAATGGGACTCCAACAGTCCTGCACGCTGATTAAAGAACTGTTTACGTAAGGTTCACTTCCCTGGCAGAAGAAGACAAATCTTTAGTGTGTTTGCTTATTACCGTACACCAAGTGGCCTCTCTCCATTCCTGAAGGCTAGAACAGAATGCATGTCACCTGCCACTTTGACAGAGGACTCAGCATGTTCAGAAGCCTATTCTCACAATGCTAACACATGAGACTCATTCTTTCTGTTGATTAAAGAAAATGCACATCTGAGAGGCTGAGGCACAGCCATTGTGGTGTCTCTGTGCCCCTAGAGAAGGTACAAAGACAGAATTGGACAGATACCATGTACTTTCCTAAAGCGTAATCTATGTCTCTGTCAGCCAAAGACCAATGCAAGGTTTGTAATTTAGGAACTATCTAATGAGGTTTTCTGTCTATCAGTTCATCATATACACAAAACTGAAAACCAATCAGCTTATAAAATGATGAAAGTTTTGTGACAAATTCGATGTTGTTGTTGTTAAGACTTTATGTGACCATTTCTCTGGTTAGGTCTACTTGCTATTGATTGAGAAACAGAAATCCAACCTAAATTCTTTACAATGAATGATCTTTTTGTTTGTTTGGGTTGTTGTTGTTGTTGTTTTGAGGCAGGGTTTCTCTGTGGGACCAAGCTCTCCTCCAACTGACAGAGATCTGCTTGCCTTTGCCTCGCTAGCTGGAGAGAAGGTTCAGCCTTTAAAAGCTAAGATCATGCCGGGCGGTGGTGGTGCACGCCTTTAATCCCAGCACTTGGGAGGCAGAGGCAGGTGGATTTCTGAGTTCAAGGCCAGCCTGGTCTACAGAGTGAGTTCCAGGACAGCCAGGGCAACACAGAGAAACCCTGTCTAGAAAAAAAAAACAAAAACAAACAAACAAACAAACAAAAAAACAAAACAAAAAAAGCTAAGATCACAACAACAAAAATAGAATGATTTTTAAAATACCTATCTTTTGTTTAGTTTCTTATAATTCTTTCAAATTAAAAAAATATATGAAATTATCACTAATTTGTTAATAACTTAAATCCTTGGATTTATTTTATTTAATGTATTTAATGCCTTTTAAAACACGTGATAGTCTTACATAAAACTTTTAAAGCAATGAATTTCCAAAGAAAACAACAAAACAAAATAAAACAAAACAACCACCACCAACAAAGCATAAGACTGCAGTAAGGGCCAAGGGATGACACCATTCTAGATTGCAATAAAATTTGGTGAATCAGAAGAGATCAAAACAAAACCAAAATACCAAAAACCAACCAAACCTCCCTCCCCACAAACCTGAGGAACTAACAAACGAGCAATGGTGACAGTGGCTTACCGTACACTTTTGAGGTGTGGACACTTGAGAATTGTCCACAATGAGGAAGGACAGGCCTCTGCTGATGTATAAACTCACTTTGATTCAGACTATGGCCTCAGGTCGAGGATAATGGTTCCCCAGTTGCTCCTTCAGGAGTGATTTAGAGCTGCCAAGCTCACAGATGGAAAACACACACACATACACTTGTACATACAAGTCCCCAGAGCAGCAGTTTATCCCTGCACATGTCATTAGATACAGCCTCAAAGACTCCTGGGAAAAAATTACACTGCTTTTTATTTTACACAAAGAGCACACTCTTTAAGCAGGGCAGTAAGAGGGCAAGCACAGCCTGCCTGGGGAGAAACACCTGTGCAGGCCAGGTCTCTACAGCTCTATCCCACCTACAGACAGGCTCGCCCTTCTGCCAAGGTCGAGGCCCTGAGACAGGCTTCCCCCTTTCCTGTGTAGAAGTAGGATGAGTTACTTATGGAGTCTTCTTTTGCCCCACAGACCCGTGGCTGTGGCTGTTATTTTTGTTAAGCAACAGAATTCTCGATTGTGTCTTAAGACCAACTCACTTATTTTCTGGACGTTTATTGAAGGCTTTATTGCACATTTGTACTGGCATAATTAAAGAATGTGGACAGACATCGCTTTACATCCACACTCTCGCGGCAGTGAAGACCTTGTCTCTAGTCTCTCGTTTTACATTTTCTTTGTGGCACTGACGGCAAACTCCTCAATCCCACTGTGCTTTGCCTCTGCACCTCTGCCAGTTCCACAGAAGGACACCAGGAAGACAGGATCCAGGGAGGCCGAATTCTAGCTTCTTCTTTTCTATACCTGTGCATTTCTGATCTTCCCTCCCATTTCCTTCTTCACCTATGGACTTCCGGTTGGCGGTTTGCTTCCTATTTCAGTTAGACCCACCTCCACCTGGTGGCGGTGGCAGTTTGTCCAGTACCTGAAGATAATCCTGGGTTGTGGTTTTCCTCAAGCACCTGAGGCACATTGCAGCCTCTGAATTATACCAACAACCAGCCAGCTCCTTATACGCAAAGTTTTCAGACCGGTTTCTGAATTTTAATAATGCTAAATCTCCCTGGGTTCCCTCAGCCTTCTCTGCTTCTTGCTCTTCGATGGCGATGTCAGAGTCTCTTGAACTCTCCATTCTCTCGTGACTTCTTAATGCATACTATTAGCTTTTTCCTAATATTTTATGTCGTTTCTGTCTCCTTACTGGACTGTTGTCAGTAAAGTCGATGCATGTGTCCTATCTCGGGAGACTTCAAATGAGGAGGAGGAAACCTCCCGATGCCAGTGAAGTTTCAGAAAGCAAAGTTGTGTGAACTAAACATATGCAACCAGCTCCCCTGCTCACAGCGTTGAGCTAGGGAGTCTAAAGAGCTCCTTTTCTTTGGACTCTGCTTGAGGATTGGGTTTGCTCAACATTACTCCTTCATGGTAGGTTTGTGCATCCTTATTCCCAAAACAGTCCCACAAACAAACCATCCCTCAAAGTCCATGATTAAAGTCACTGTGCTCATTTGTTCCTTGGGCTAGTTTCAGAGAGATCTTGGTCATGAAGAATCTTCTGACTACACTGGGATTGAACATGAGCACAGTGACTGTTATAAAAACCATTGCTGTAAATCTGACCATGGTAAGAAAACATATGATTGCTGCCCTTGGTGGGACCAGGGGAAGGACTGCTTCATCACAAAGGAACATTAAATCCTCCACAGGGTAACCACAGGTAAGCCTGTCATTGTATCCTCCCCGCCTGCTGCCTGGTGCATGCTCCAGACCAAGGTTCCAATTGCTTTACTGTCAAGGTCTCTGCAAAACAGTCTAGCACTTAAGTAAGTTGTTCGTCTTTTAATAAAAATATAATATCACACAGCATTATAATAAACAGAGCCTTGTACAAAAGATGTCCATAGACTC
The DNA here is from genome assembly GCA_030674055.1 of Rhabdomys pumilio. NCBI lineage: Eukaryota > Metazoa > Chordata > Mammalia > Rodentia > Muridae > Rhabdomys > Rhabdomys pumilio. The sequence goes on from JANHMN010000014.1 coordinate 69,479,405, forward strand.
ATTCTTGATTGTCTAAACAACACCATGGCGTGGAATGATGGCAAAGCACACTACCACTTGGGATCTCAAAAACTGAGGTAAGAATAATAAAACATATATTATTATTAACATAGGCTTATAGTTAAACCTATATAATTCTCTATTGTTTGCATCTTATGTTAAGTATAGAGAAAATATGTATTATATGGATGCATCACCTGTCAATTAAAGAGTCTATGGCCTATGACTTAGTCAGGAAATAAAGGTGGGACATCTGGGAGAAGAAAGAATTCTGGGATAGAGCCAGGCAAGAGATTCACTGAGAAGATGTGACTAGATGAATATATGTGCCTGAGTACAGGTAACCAGCCATGTTGCAGAATGTAGGCAAAAGTAAATGAGATATTTTAAATTATATCTAGTGAGTGAAGAGCCTAGCTATATGGCCAAGTTATTTGTAAGTATATTTTAAGTCCAAAACTTATTTCTGGGAGCCTGGGGATGTGAGGTAGAACCTGACTTAATATCAACAGTTAGACCCCTAGGAAAAAACCCACAATCTGTTAAAACAAAAAAGGTTATCTCATGTAACATGATTTTAATCTACTTCTGTCGATGTTGAATTTATTTCAATTTAAGTGTGCAATAGAAGCACACATATCTTGAGGGCAACCAACATCTCTTTTGTTGAAGTTTAGCACCCCACCCCCAAAGGAGGGAAGCCATAGCTGGTGCTGGAAACCTTGCTAGCTACTCAAAACTATGGGAGTCATGGTTATTAGAGGATAATTTACAACCACCAAATGACAAAACCAACATAATCCTTAACAACAATCTATCAGTATTTGTCCATATAACCACAGATAACCATCAAGAAAATTTCTCTTTGCAACAGAGGGAGACAACTACAGAAAACTGCAACCAATCAACATGCAGAATTATGAAGTCCAGTCCCAAATGATTGCAAATGACTACAAAACACTCTTGTACCTAAGTCTTAGGGAACACTGCCGAAGAAAGAGAAGAAAGGGTATAAAGGTCACAGAATCAGGGAGCATGCTGTAAGATTGTTTCCTATACCCATAAAGTTCCATCAATATGACAAGCAAAACACGAACAATAATGATGTCCATGGACACACCAAAATGGATGGGAAAAACCTATGAGGCCTCAACTCTGTACAAAGAGCTACAGACGACGACGAAGTAAAGTGGAGAGCGAGAGAGGTTCTCTCCCTCAGGGAAGAGCTCATCAATTGCTCATCTAGTATGAAATGGTCAGTCCTGAAAACATATATTTAAGTAACATTATACAGACTGTACACTGCACAGGTTGTAGTTAGAAATATATATGCATATATATGTATACAGTTACATATATATGCACATATATTTACATATATGCAATATGTATATTTATGTATACAATTAATGAAAAATTAGGCAATGAATTTGAAAGAGAGCAAGAAAAAATTGATTATACAGGAAGGTTTAAAGGAAGAAAGGGGTAGAGAGAAATGTAATTAAGTTACACTTTCAAAAGCAAACCAAAAAAGTCAAACATTTTTCTTACATTGTATCTATTTCTACTTAACCAGTAGATGTTACTGAAGCTACCCGGTATTTTCCCACAATTATCTTACAGACTTCCTCATCATAACCCTCTTTGAGTAGAGGCCCCACCTCCCAAGATGTAGTAGGTATCTGCAGATGCTGTTGCCAGGCAACATTTCAGAACGTGTATCATCTGTCCTCAATGCTGATTCCCTGCGTTCTATTCCTGCTTTCTCATTTTCCTGGCCCAAGAACATTTTTCCATCAGTTGAAAGTTTGGCAGAACTTCAGCATTTTCTAGGATTTATTGGCTGCTGTAGAAAAATCTCTCAATGGCTGGAGTTTCCAGGGAATTCCTGGAGCTTGTGGCTGGAAATACAACTGAGTGCAATTCAGACCAGTTCCCCAAGCAAATCTCCAACCATGTGAGGGGACTTTTAAGCACCAGGGCTCCTTGTGACATTTATGCTTTTTTGAAATATTTTTGAGAGCAAGAGAATGATGTATTTTTTAGGAGAAATGATACTCTACACAGCAACGCCAAAACAAAAAAAAAAATAATGCTTTATATCAGGAGAACTAAATTTCATGCAAATATTATGCCATATGTCATCAAGAAATCATATTAATTTTTTATATAAAAGACCAATCCAAGTACAGAACTAGCTGAAATTCTTTAAGAAAATCTATTGCTGTTATATCCAACAAGACAGATTTCTAAACAAGCTCTTGGAAGTATTGACTGTTGGAGCTTCAGAAGCAGTTTGATCAAACTTCCAGTTTCGATAAACTCTAGTCTTCAAAGGGGAATTTGGAGTGTTTAGCATTAGTTGTAGAAAGATACCAGCTGGGACGGATTATAAACATTTTTTTTGTCTTTATGTGTACACCAAAATAAATGTAGGGAATATTCAATCTCTCTCCTCTTCTCTCCCTCCCTCTCCCTCTCCCTTCCTCTCCCTCTTATTTTCTCTCTTGATAGTGGTGGTTCTCAAGTTTGCATGCAGGGTTTGCTAGGCACCTGGAACATATTCTGGCACTGTACTATATTGCAGACCTAATATTTCTGGGTTTTTTTTTAAGTTTGAAAGACAATAATTTATTATAAGAAATATAATTTCAGTGAATAAAGACAATTTGAGATTACAAGATGAGATCGGAAGCGCTCTTGCAGGATTCCTAGAGAGTCTAAAAAAGCCTGGCATCTCTAACAAGGTCATGCACTTATGGCCAGGAAAGGTCACAGGCCTTAGAGGAGCCACTGTTCCCGTGCTAAGTACACACGACCCTAAACCAACTCCTAATGTCTTATTATTATGTGCACATGACGGTACATTTCTCAACCACATCAGAGAAGGGTGCGCTTACAGTAGATGACGATCAACAGAGACTCACATCTGGTCAATGATCAGAGCAGAAGTGTCTGCAGGGTGCTCATCCCTAGGGAATATCCACATCAGATTCACTCCTCCCAACCCCAGGAATCATCACAGAATAAGGGGCTGAAAGCTGTGAGACCCTAAGGCAGTGAAAGACTGTGAAGGAACAATGTTTTCTAGACACAACAAGATAGGTGCACACATGGACCAACAGAAGCCAGGGTCTGGGGACCACGGAAAGGAGGAAAACTGCATAAAGGGTTTTGGGAGGGTTGATATATCTGGATCTGGTTAGAGTTGTGGTGCTAGCTGCATAATTCTGACTGCACTAAAGCACCCTGTCTTGCACATTTTTAAGTGGGAAGACTCCGAGCAGGTATGTATGTACATACAGTAAGATTTTAAACCAAGCAGGCAGTATTTATCTCTGACTTAGTAGGCTATATAATCATGGACACATACATTCTCTAAGTGATTATTACTCTTACTATTGCAATTCCAGTGTTCCAGTGTTACCTCTTGCCCAGGAAGTCTGCTTACTAAATACTTCAAAATGCTGCTTATACTGTCAGTGTACCATAAGATGCCTACTGAGTGTCATGTATGAGGACGGCAGACACATGATGTTCTTTGATAGAAAAATGCAATATAGCAGATACCTTTGTAAAGAAGATATGTTTATTTAGCAAAACATATATCTAATCAAAATATGAGACAGAACCAAGATGACTAGTCATGATTTTAGCACTTTGAGATCTTATCCAGTGTAATCTTAAGTTTACTATGCAAAGCTCAGTCTCTGGAGGCTCCTGGGTCTTCCTATCATAGGACTCCATAGTTCAGCAGCATTAGCAGCTGTGGCCCCCCCCCCCCCCCCCCCCCCCCAATTGCCATGTCTCTATTTCTGGTCATAACAACCAAACTCTACATGAGACAGGAGCTTGGATGTCACTTTGGGACATTGCCCTCTTCCTATTAGGATGAACTGAGTTCTCCTCATGTCCACACTTCCTGTTTTCTGACATGTGAAGAAGTCGCCTGTCCCCTTGTCTTTCCCACCAGATAGCAAGCATCTCCTGGGATGCAGAGTTAACATGCTGGGGGTTTTGTTCATTACTGAAACCCTTCTAGATTGCTTGCTGGTGCTATGATAAAAACCCTGGGTAAAATCAACTCGGCAGAGAAAGATTTTTTTCAGCTCCCACATTTGGGTTACAGCCTGACTCCAAGGGCGATCAAGACAAACTCAAGCAGGAGTGCTAGTGGAAATCATGGGGAATGCTGCTTCCTGGCTCGCCCTGGAGCTCATGTTTAGCATCTCTGTCCACACAGCCCAGGCCCATCTGCATAGAGCTGGTACCACCTACAGTGGGCTGAGTCCTTCCACATTCATCACCAATCAAAACACTCTCTCACAGACATGGCCATAAGCCAATTCAATGGAAGCCATTTATTTACCTGAAGTTTTCTTGTCCCAGAACCCATTGCTCTAGCTGCAATTTCTAAATAACTGCTCATTTTAGTTTGTCATCCGTTTTTCTAGTGAATATGTTTTCATCCTTTTTTTTTCTGGTGAGTATGTATTTATTACAAACAAGACACCATCAGTGAATTTCCACAGTGATCCTCATTCCCCAAAGTACTGTTAGGAGAATGTTTCCAAGTTTAAGCCCTGAGGGTAAAGGAAGATGGAGCAGTGAATCTACATATATACACGTGAAAACCGTGTTTTCTTAAGCCATACACCATTTTCTCTATTGGAATGATAAACACATGCTACATTCTTAAGTAGTGTATTTTTTAATGAAAAGTAATATTTTTATCCTGGGTTGTATGCAGGAGCCACATAGCATTTCCTACTAGACAAGATATCATGTTCAGTATATTTCCTGGGCTCAGCCAAAGCGTGGATGATAATGAAATCAATGGCTATGGCCTGTGAACACTAGACATAAATCCTTTAAATAACTAAGTGCTTAAGCTGTCTTTCCAGAAAAGGCCTCCAGATACCACTGGAGGAGAATTTAGAGCTGTATCTACAAGCTTGGCTATGTGCAGGATGGGACCATCCATGTAAAGACCTTTGGCTGTTGCAGGCTCAGAATTTCCCCAGTAGAGCCTGACAGGCCTGCGTAAAACCACACAGACAATTCATGTTTGCACAAAGGAGTCTAAAGACTGACCTCATCATCCAACCAACAGCAACTTCTCCTCTTACCCCACAAAATCCCCTCCTGTCTCAGGCCTCGTTGAGAGGCCAGTCAGAGCTTATAGCTTATAGCTCCTTCTCCTTGCTGCCTGTGAGTACACATCACTGAGCCCTGGCTCCACATCAAGAGAACAGCACAATGTTCTTTTCTCTCCATGCTCCCATCATCGAGCAGCATGTGAGGAAGCCAGTTGGGGAAGCCCTGTGAAGACCTCAGCCCCAGTCTTTGGTATTCCACAGGGACAGCATCTGTCTGGCAGCAGGGAGGCCCCAATTCTATCCTCAGTATAATGAGCAAATACAACTAGAGAGCTCATCTGAGGGCTGAGATGAACTGAATATGAGAGTCAATAAATCAGTGAATATGAAAGGAGCTGTCATTCAATGTGCACAGAGCAATCACAATCAGGAACACACAACAATCTTAACAGCTTGCCTTAGGGTTTCTATTGCCATGACAAAGGAACATGACCAAAAGCAAGATGTGGAGGAAAGAGTTGGTTTGGCTTATGCTTCTAGATAGCAGTCTCTCAATGAGGGAAGTCAGGACAGGAACTCAAAGAGGGTAGGAACCTGAAGACAGGAGCTGAAGTAGTAGTGATGGAGGGCATTGCTCTCTGGCTTCCTCTCTGTGGCTTGATGAATCTGCTTTCTCATAGAAGCTAGCCCGAGATGGCACCACCTGATACAGACTGGGCCTTCCCTCATCAATTGCCAATTAAGAACGTGCTCTACAGCTGAATCTTATGGAGGCATTTTCTAAATTTCAGATAACTTTAGGTTGTGTAAACCTGACATAGAACAAGCCAGCACACAGCTCTCTGGGGGACCAGCTTCATGTTGGTATTGTCTAAAAATAGAAGACTGTGTGATTTTGATTAAAATGCCTTTAATTTGTCCTTTATGACATCATATATACCTCTGATTCTTTTGCTAGGAGAAAAAACTTCATTGTGTGCATTTAGGTCAGGAGTAGGCATATTCTCATGGTCTCAGTATCAACTTCCATTGTTTATTGCCCAGAAAAAGCCTTCTGGTCTACCTTCATCACTTTTCTATCTCCCATCAAAAGCACATTTACTTTTGCTGTTAACTCCCATCAAGTTCAAAGAGAGTCAAAAATCTCAAACTACTCCCAGCTACTTGGACTCATGGCCAGATTCCATAGAGTAACTCAGTTAGCTCTGCTTCTGGGAACCTCCAGCTCACCAGTGGGCCTTTATCTCCAGTGCAAACTCACTGGTGACTGAATTTAGAAGGCCATGACTTACAGATACTTTCTTTTCTGGATTATGTCTTTTGGGAACAAAGCCAAGGATGTCTTAATTTTTTCTGTATTATCTGAGATTTTTGATTCTTTAATTACAGATGATTTATTTTTCTTGGTAATATGAAATAAATCACCCATGTGTCCTCAAGCATAACAATAATGCCAAGTAACCACCACACTAGCTCAGGCAATTGCTTATGTCTACTCTAACCAAGTCTCTTACAAAAGAAGCAAGCATGATTTCAGCTCATATTAAATTCCACCAAAGACAGACTATTAGTATTTTAAAAGCATTTAAAAGCATTTGTATGTGCTTAATTTCCTTCCCTTCCTGTAAGGAGCTAGCTATGAATATATGAACACAAACTTTCAGCATATACCATTCTCACACACATGGATTTTTTATGAGATGAAGAAACTTAAATCTTCCTTCCCAAAGAAGATATTCAGAATAGGGCTGAGTAGAAGCCTTTTCTAGAGATGCAATTGATGTCTAAATCTTTTCTTTAAATCAGTTTTTGACTATATATATTTTCAATCTCTTAAATTCTACTTTACTCATTCATTTCTAATATTTTTTGGTATTCTTCTAAAAATATGAAATTATCTTAAGAAAATCCATCCAGATTTCTGCCTGTGTAACTTTAAGGAATAACTGCAGTGAAGGTTAAAATGGATTCTCAACTTGACAGAATTAAGAGTTGCCATGGAAACATAACCCTGGCCATGCTTGAGACAGATCACTTAGATTAGGTTAACTGAAGAGGAAGAAGCATTCTAAATTTGGGTGGAACTAGTCCATGGGCAGAGACCCAGACTATACAAAAAGGAGAAAGCAAGCTGAGTACCTACCAGGATTCATCTCCCCCAACTTCCTGATTGAGACATAGTGTTACCAGCACCTCTAACTTCATGACTCATCCACTATGAAGCTCAGCATTGACAACAGTGAGACAAAATGAACAATCTTTGTTAAAGTCACTTTGGTGAGAGCATCTTGTCACCTCAAGAAGACCAAAGACAGGCCACTTTCTCTTTATTTTGTGCTCCCTGAAGCTGGGATTAATATCTGGTTAAATACCCAGAGCTCAAAAAGCACCTAGGAAGATTCCAAGACTGACAAGACCAGCATGGCCTCAACATGGATGAATTCCCTGATTTATAAGCATATAGCTATTGTCAAGATGGCAGACACAACATTCTAATAGTCGCACAAATCCCAACAACTAAGCCATCAACATATAACATTATCATATTATCACATTAACTGGTTCAAAACAATGACAATTTCTCCTGTTTCCACTGTGGGCCATACACAAAATTAACCATAAAAAAATCATTAATGTATTCAGTCATGGCCAAAATTTCTTATGTGTGTTTCTTTCAAAAACAGTCTTACAGGTGGTTGTTTTTTTTTTTTTTTTCACAAAATGACAGGTGTAAAAACCATTCTATTGACCCATGAATAGAGCACAGAATATTTTAAAGAGTTACTTGGCAATTTCCACCTGCTGCTACAGATCACAGAATTGTCCACTGCAGTAACAGAACAGAAGAAATTGTTCTCCAGGAACCTGGTTCTGCCTCCCTCACATTAGCACCTCATGTCCTGTGGACAGCCAGTGCTGCCTGTACTCACCAAACCTTGGCAGGTAGAAAGGGCCACTGAGGAATTCCCTTGGGACCTTAAGGATCCTTGATAAAAGCAGTTCTCCTCTGCTGGAAACATCTGTACAGACTTGGTGCCTCCCTTCCCCAGAGTTTGCACCATGAATCCAGGAGCCATCAAGTTGCTGACAGCTTTCAGGTCTAGGTGGAGGTCATGCCTGGGGCCCTTCAGCCGTAGATGGAGGGCACCTCCTCCTGGCTGGGCCACAGCTCTCCTCCGCCGCCGCTGGTGGTGCATGATGTCATGGGATACATAATCCCCCTTGTGGTCCACCTCATAGGCAGACACCAGGTCATACTCTGAAAGTGAGAGAGGAGAAGAGGCTGAGTAATTTCAGGGTTCTGAGAAGAGTCTCACAGTGACTACACATGACAGCTGTTCCGTGAGTAAATAATGAAGTGTAATCCTGAAGGAGCAGCTCTTCTTTGATGTGTTATTTTTTTCCCTTGGTTTATGAGTAGTAGAATTTGCTGTGTCAGGAATAAAGTGTTATGGCAGCAGAGATTTATCTGAAGTGTGCTTCCAACATTTCCTCCTTAAGCTCTGTTATTTATCTCTCCACATGAATCTGAGACTGGGTGGATGTTGAAATTACCACTTCATCTCTTACTGGGTGGAAATGAAAAGGTGGTCTTACGTTTTATAAAAGTTGTAAAGCATTCCTTTCTCCAAACACTTTTTGTTTTGAATAAAAACCTTCATTGAACTGACAAGATAAAACATGTTGGCCTCAAGTGCTGCAATTAAAATAACAAAAGTAAGCACAGAAAACATGACGGGCAGTCTTGCTGTTTATTTTATTCTGAAATCATTGAACACACAGGAGGAAATGTGGACTAGAGTCACATGCCAGGACTCACAGATCGCCATAGAGAAACACTCACATGCTCACCCCTGAGCCACTGTGGACTTGCCTGTTGCCCTGGTCTCCCTTTTGTCCAGCTGGGTTCTTGTGACATCATTGGAAGTACATCCCTGAGTCAAGTCTTACCATTATATTCTCTGGTGTCTTGATCTGAAGAGCATTCAACTAAATCAACTTATAAAAAGTAAAAGAAACTCCCAAGACTCTGTCAAACTTACATGGTTGAGACTACAGAATCTGCTCGTACTACAACCAGAGTCACCACCCTCTGCAGATGGCAGAGAGGCTTCCTGAGTTCCACTGTGTTCTTATGTATATTGAAATGGCTTCTGCCATTCTGGAGGATCATTTTTCTTATTGTTTAATATGATAACCAGGTCTTTCCCCCACTCATTACCACCATTTACAATATCTTCTCTGTGTCCACAATCCAGGGATGGCTCTTTCCAGGAGGTACGAGCCAAGGGTTGGGCTTCTAGATCAGGGTCACAGCTGGCTTCTCAGCCATGTTATCAGCTGAGACCTACCGTCAAGGTAGCTTTGTCGAGGTCAAGGTTAAAATTATTTTTGTTGTTTAGTTTGAGATTAGATAGCTTTGTTTATGTCTTTGAAATATTTAATCAAGCATGGAGTGTGTCCAATTGTATATGAAAGTTGGCTGGGTTTTTGTGCCTGTATTTTTTTTTCCCTAATTGCTAATCACAACAGGCCAGCATGGTGTCAGGCCTTTCTCTGAATTTACAGTGAGGTGTCTTTGCAAAGTCCATCACTCCAAACAGGGGGAATAGAGGGATCTAACCTGATAATTGAGCAGGCCATCCTCCAGACTGGAGACATAGCACACACACTTGGAATTTACCAATTCCAACATTCAAAACACACGTTTCCTCTCTGTATTACCAACAGTCTCTTAAGAGGAAGCTCTACTAGACGCTTGGTAACCAGGGCTCTGCCTCTGACTCAACATGAGTGAACACATTTTTTAGACTCATGTATAAAGCGTGACTTGGTTATAGGTGAGCAATATCCAGGTAATTATCACCAATTTATTTTGAGTGAGCTCAGGCATTTGTCTGTGTGCTGCTATTCTCTCCTGACAAGCAATCGTCAGGTAAAACAGAAGCACAGAAGCATGGACAGCGGCCACTGACATGCCACAAAAGCCATGTGGTTGGGTTTAAGAGAGTCAGGGAAGGTTGGAGATCGGAGGCAGGGTACCCTGATGGGATTCTTTCCTGAGGACAACCATGCCAAGGTGAGGACGGGAGGGCACAGAGACTCTGGCTATGGTGCCTGCCACATATCAGAGCATAAGGCTAGGGCTTCTGTTACTGAGACTTTTTTTCTTTTAGCTCAAAGCTTTGGTGTCTTCCTCCAGTCCCAAACCTAATGTATACATCTAGCTCTACTGTACAAGTGGGAATAGCTGACTGGCTGGGCAGCAAATAGGAAGGCAGCAGGCTCTGGCAGGTGACTTAGCAGACTCTGACAGGCATCTACTCCAGAGCTGGTGATTTAGCTTTGGTGGGGTAAGGCTCTGACTTCTATAACATTTTATGTAGGATTAAGGAGGATCAGACAACCTGATACATGGTGAAGTGGGGCAGGGAAGCACAGCAGGACTCAGCAAGTCTAAAGAGAGAACGTAGGTGTATCCATTGTCCCTGCACTGGTGGTTTGCAGTCTGCCAAAGTATTTTTCTACTCATGACACCTCTACTGCTCTCTGCTCTGTGGGGAGGGCAGGTTTGCTGGGGTATTGTTAGCTAGCACATCTGAATCCTCATGGGATTCATTATCGCTTCTGGATACTTCCCCCTCCTTCAGAGGTAGTGGAATAGAGACAAGAGACACAAGTCATTGCTGTTAGCCTAATTAGAGAGCTTCATTGTACATAGAGAGATGATTACAGCCACATCATCCAGCCATACAAATTCTGGATTTGTGCTCAGATCCGGTCACCACACTACAGTCAGCGTACTACAGAGACACTGGACAGTTTTCATAGTACCCAAGTTATGGAGTCAGCCTGGGTGTTAGTCATCCTATGAACAGATATGGAAAATGAACAGTGAAAAGACAGACAGACAGGCAGGCAGGCAGACGGATGGACGAACGGACGGACGGATGGACACACACACACACACACACACACACACACACACACACACACACACACTGGAGAAGGGGTAAATAGCCAAGTCATTTGCTTGCAGGAAAATGAATGTATGTAACCATAGATCATGAAAATAAGTAAAATAAGACCCAGAAAAACAAATACACCACTTTTTCTTATTGGGGAGCTGTTAGTTTGCACCCATGTGTAAAACTTATATTCATATATAATATTTAAATTAGAAATGAGACTACCTGGGCCAATGAACGAGAATGAAGGGAGGCAGAGGTAGTAAATACTCTTAGCCTCTGAACAATCTGTCTCCCAGTTAAAAGTCTAAAGAGCTTCTGAACTTTGCCCTGAGATCTGGAAGCCCAAAGTGTTTATAAAGCTAAAAATCTCTGCCAAGTTCTTGTCAGAAACCATGGATGTTATGACAGTGACAAATATGGAAGGAAACCTTTGAGGAAATGAGAAATAAAAAGCAACAAAGAGTCATCAGAATGTAAATTGATTCATTCATGTTTGATATTCCAATTGATCTCAATTTAATCATCCATCATCGCCCTAAGGTGTACGTGAGACTCGCTTTCCCGCTGCATAATTACTTCATAAATGCAGCAAAATAACCAGAACCCTTACAGGTCTTACTTTAGGTTAAACTCACAGCTTAAAAGAGTTACTTAAAAATTATCTTGTATTGTGGAGATTCGCCATGCACAATATGCAGGTCTGAAGGTCACAGGGACTCTGCCACACCTTGCCTCGGCTATGTGACTGCTGTCCACTCTGTCCCTTTCTCTTCTGATAACCAGAAAGGAGTGAAGGTATCCTGTCTCAACCAAGTCAGAACTGCCTTGCAAGGACTCACACTCTCTGTGCACACTTTGACCAGGAGATGAGATTCTCCATGGAAACACTGCCCTTGGTATCCAGGACTGAGACACCAGGCCTGAGAAGCCTGCCTGTGGCCTCAGGCACTAAACTTGTCTTCTCTTTCTGAAGAGTGTTCTGTCTATAATGTTATCATCTTGGATAACACTTCATTAGTACAATAAACATGTCCCTAGTGAGGTAGCTGGATGGCTCAGCCTGCTCCATGCTAAGCACGACAACCAGAATTTAATGCCTGGACTCCCCACAAGTTGTCCTCTGACCTCCACAGTGTCATGCACCCTACACACATAATAAGTGAGTGTCCAAAATGTCACGAGTCCCTATGGGATTTTTGTGATTTTATTTCGAAAGTAAGGCAAAGTCCTAAATGGGAGCATGAACACCTCCTGTAGGTCATGGTGTTTCAGAATGTGACTAAAAAGGAACAGAAGCCGGTTGGAGATGCAGGTGACAGAGAGTAGGCTTCAAACACAACCAGTTTTCCCTTGCAGAGTCTAAACCACTGTACTGTTTGCGTCTGGCGCCCTCCAGTGGCACTCAGAGTCCTATGGTCGGGGATCATCTATCCCTTCTTAACCCCTATTCAGTAGGAGGGATTCAGTTCTTGCAAGCTTATCTTGATGGAGAGAGCCGTAATGGGGATTTCCGAAGTGTCAATCGGATTCTTTAATTGTGTACATATTCTGAAAATCCGCCGAGAAGATTAAACCTGGCTCGCCTCTGGTCGCCAACTCTGCTAACACTCTCAAGCTAATTTATCCCAGAAAAGGACAGGGTGAGTAAAGTTCTGTCTTTGCTGTGGACCCAGTAGAGAGCAGAACCTCCCAGCAAGTGCGCTATCCCACTTTCTCAGTCACCAGGTGTCAATGGGACACCTCACAGGGGAAAGCCGCTTGGGAATAATCACTGAAGCGGCTGTACCTTGAAGAAGACTCGGATGTGAGTTCATGTCCAAGGAGGTCCAGGACACAGCAATTAACATTCCTTGGGATGTCCCCTGTGCTAGTCATATTAACGAGGTCGCCTTCTGTCTTCTCCTGTGGCAGTCAAAGTGGAGAAGTCTTCAATGTGAAAGAAAGGCGAGGGGGACTGGAGTGGGGGCTACGTTGCTTAAGATCGATTTGGTGCATACGTTAATGGTGAGTTCATTATGCTAACATATAGAGTGATCTAGAGTCCTACACTCAGATAACTCACCCCTTCTCCAATGTAGCACTGGCTAGCCAGTACCATTTTACTAGGAAATACGATACAGACATTGGTCGAAAGTCATTCATGAGCGTGTGCTCACAATGAAAAGAAGAAGCAAGATTGCATCTTCAAAGCTTTTGGCGTCCTGAGCCCCAGGAGGCTTGCTGACCACAGTAGGGGGATTGCAGGGCCGCTTATCTGTGAAGAACCGAGAGACCCCACCAAGCGAACTTACCGCCGGTTTCCAGCCAGTCGGACCCGGAGGATTGGGGAGGATGCGTGTCTCCCGGGCTCCCAGACGCTACAGCTGCGGGTTCCAGGGCGCACACAGGTGACTGCTAGGGGGTGAAAAATGAGGACATCTCAGTGAGAATGCGGGCACTGCAGAGCTCAGCCAAGGGCGGAATGCACTTCCAACCATCAGAGATTATATGCTAGCCCTAGCGCCGCTCACCTGCCCACTGACCTGCGCCAGCAGCAGCACCCAGAGCGCAGCGCAACCACGGGGCTCCATGGCCCGGGCGCCCTAGGGCTCGCAGAACTCAGCTCAGCGGTCCAGACAGGGTCACTGGGTAGTCCCGGTGTCAGCAGTGTGCTAGGGTGCAGAGGACCGACCCGGCAAAATAGCAGGGGTTCCAGGCAGCGACTCCACCATGCACATCAGAGTTATCACTGCAGCTTCCCTCTGCACCAGGGGGTGGAGTGGCAGTGGTGGCGGGGGCGGCAGAGCACCCCGCCCCAACCATGGGACAGCAGGGAGGAGGGTAGGAAAGGAGAGGGCAGGGCTAAGGAGGGCAAAGGAGAGGAGAGGGGAGGGGATAGAGGAGGGAGTAAAGCAGGGAGGAGGGGTACCAGGAGGAGGAGGGGTACCAGGAGGAGGAGGGTCAGGGAGAAAAGATGGAGCAGACCCATGGTTAAGTACTGGGCATCCTTCACACTTATAACCCAGCAGGAGGGCGTTTTGTTCACCTACATGAGAACTTGAGGTAGAAACAAGGCCAGGACACAGTAGTATCTAGCCATCCACCCCTGTGTTTTTGTGAAAAATTGTTCTGGTGTGTTACTCCAAAGTCTTCTGCCGCCTGCCACCTCTGCAGGTCTGTGGGACTTCTCACTTAAGGGCAAGGTTGAGCAGCACAAGGGCAGGCATTTGTTGTACTCCAGACCTCCCCTGGCTACAACCCCTCTGGTGTCTGCCTTCTAGTGGGGGATGTACAGGGAGGAGTGGATCTGCTTATGAATGAATGTGAATCCTTAGTTGCCATGTGAAGTAGAGGTGAAAGGAGGCGGGGCGAGTAGGGTGGGGCAGGGCGAGGCGGGGCAGGTTATGAGGAAGCTGGGTTTCTTTCCCACGCCTCTAGTTTTGTATTGGACAGCAGTTCAGGTTTTCAGGTTCACCTTAGCCTCTGGCTGTCCTGCTGGGAGAGCAGGTGTGAGATCTCTGGGTTCCCAGGGTATCCTGTTAGGAAGTCCAGGAGCCCCAACCTAGAGCAGACTAGGTCCATCCAAGGCAACCAGTGAATGCTCTCGCTCCAGGCCCGTGTCCTGATCTATCATGACCTGTGTATGTTTTTGAGTATGAGCGTGACCATCAGTGACTGAGAGTGTCTGCCGCAGCGTACGTACAGGTACATAGCGCAAGGAGCACAGGGGTCGATGTTTCTACATGTGGGATTCCCAATGACTGTCCATCCCAGAGGCTGCCCTCTCAGGCGATAGCCACGTGGGCACGTGCTTTCTTGTTGGATTTTAGGCCCACTATACCCGAGGAAATCATACCTGACACCTAATCAAACCTGGTCAAAACTCAGCTGGGGATGTCAGAGGCCCAAGAAGGAACCTACGATTGCTAAATAGTGTCAAACTGACTTCTCGGTTTTTTTTTGTTTTTTTTGTTTTTGTTTTTTTTATGCTTATACCCATTGTCTTAGGGTTTCTGTTGCTGTGATAAACACCAGGAGGAAAGTCAACTTGGAGAGCACAGAGTTTATTTCATCTTACAGCTTGTATTACATCATCCAGGGAAGTCAGGGCAGGAATCTGGAGGTAGGAATTGGTGTAGAAGGCACAGAAGAGTGCTGCCCTATTGAATTGCTCTCTCTGGCTTGGTCAGCCTGCCTTCTTATAGTAAGTAGGACCATCAACCCAGGAGTGCCACAGCTTACAGAGCTTGCCCTCACATTAATCATCAATCAAGAAAATGTACCTCAGGCTTGCCCATAAGTGAATCTGGTGTAGGCATTTTCTCTGTTGAGCTTCCCCCTTCCCAGGTGAGTCCCATTTGTATCAAGTTGAGATATAACTAGCAATTATAAAATAGTGTTGCTCTTAGCCTTAGTCACATACAAAAAAGTACATGGTAACTTTTTTTGCAAAGGTCTGAATTTCAGACTGGCCTTAAAAACACCTGTATCCTCTCTGCCTCCTCCTTCCCAGTTCACTCCTCAGAGTTCATGCTCTCAACCAAGGGCTGGGACCAACCAAGGTGGGCAGCACCCCAAGTTCTTTAAAACCCCTTAGAAAGAGAAGGGCTTCTTCTGGATGGGTGCAGAGCCTCACGTGTTTGGTAAGTATGGGTTCTAATTATCCCAGTCCTGGCCAGGGTGACATGAAGGGAGCCAGACTGTCCTGTGGAGATGCCTGGGGCTTTCTTTCACAAGTTCCAACACTCACAGAGAAGGACAGATGGCTGAAATTACACAGTCCCTCTTATATTGTAGCCTAGTGCAGTCTTAATGAGACTCTTTCCACTGTGAAGAGGCAATGTTCTTTACTAGGGCAGGTTCTTTCCGTTTCCCTTGCCTGTGCAAGGAATCCAGTCTTCACATTAGAACCAGACCCTTGGGACAGCATATGGGCTGACTGAGACTGAGAAGAGCAGGTCAGAGGTTGAAGTTCGGTAATATGCTCCCCCCAACCCCCAGGAGGAGCCACAGGGAAGGATGGGGAGGAGGACAAACAACAGAATATGAGTCCTCCTGAAAAGGGGTGAGTGGAATTGAATGCCCACACTTCATGGGGTTTGTCCCTACAATATTGGTGCTTGGTCTTCCAGATGTATAGAGAGAAGATAAACTCTAATTCAGAATGTGGATTGTGCTAACATGAAAATGTTCCACTCGAAAGCAAGGGCCCAAACAGTCTTCCTTCACTTGCAGCTTCCTGAGAATCCAGCACTTCACACACCATGGCCCATGTTTAGTTACATGTTCTGTTACCCTCGTTTAGCAGAGGCAGGTCAGCCTGTGACAGCCCGCACAGAGTCTGCCCTGCTGCCTGGTTTTGTGCATACAGGTGTTTTGGAACTTGGCCCATTGGTTTACAAATTGTCTATGACTGCAGTTAACTCCAGTGGCCCGTGAAGGCCAGCCGGCTTACTGTTGGTTCTTTGTGGGGGACCTATGTGGATGCATTGCTTCTTCTAATTGAGGAGCTGCATTGTCTCCTCCTGATAGCAGGAGTTCATTGGTAAGTTTTTGTGATGCACTGGTGGAGTACCTCAGAGTCACTCACCTGTCATGAAGGAGGCCACAGTTCCATTCCTAGCAGTAGAGGAGGAAGAAGTCATTTGAGAGAGTAAAAAAGAGAAAACAGAAGTGCTTAGCCAAACGAATGGGATCAAGAACCTGCAAAGTGTTGACCTTTCTGACGTGCTGCTTACCCCTTTCCAGACTGAAGAAGCAGAACCATTTTTTTTTTCTTTTCCTGAGAAAGCAGCATTTTAGGCAAGGACTTAACTTTGTCATTAGGCTTTTGTGAAGCACATAAGCTTTGACCTCAAGCAATGCAAGCCGGCACAGACATACTACCTAGGAAGCAAGACTGCCATTCATACAACTGCATTGACAGAGGTGTGTGTGTGTGTGTGTGTGTGTGTGTGTGTGTGTGTGTGTGTGTGCAAGCCGGCACAGACATACTACCTAGGAAGCAAGACTGCCACTCATACAACTGCATGGACAGAGGTGTGCATGCGCTACATTACAAGGACTGTGTAATCTGTACTGTGGTCCCTGGTCTACTCTGCACAGAAGTCAGCCAAACAACTGGCACCACAATGGCCACAGATACTCAAAGGGGAAACTGAGGACAAGTCCTGATGGAAAAGACTCGTAGTTTATGTTCTGTTCTGAACAGTTTGGATCAGTACTTAGCACTTCATGGGGACTGTAAGAACACAGTTCCATTGGCACAGAGACGGGGTATTGCCAAGTCACTTTGCTGTTTGGAAGACTGGGAAATGACAAGCTCCTCCTCACAAGTCACAGGTGAGCAGCTGTCCCACAGAGAAGGCAGAGCAGTTCAGGTTACCACTGACACTACTAACTCCACCTGTTCCATGGAAAGGTTGGACCAGGTCAGGCTTCAGGACAGTTCTACCTCAGCCTCTCCTTTGATTCCACTTGAGGGTGCTTTCTAAACCTGGAAATAGAATTTCCCCTCCATCATGAAAATTAAGCATGATGAGTAATACAAGTATTTTTATGGAAGAAATTAACATTCTTCAGTCTGGGGAAAAGTAAGTACTGGGTTCAGTCATATATCCTATTGGTTAGGGCTTCCTGTGATCAATGAGAGCATAGCTTTGGAAATCAGAGGGCTGAAGAACTTCTCCCACCCTAGACCCACGGCTCATTGTGATCCCTTGTTCAAGCCCTATCTGACTACAGAACCATAGTGATGATAGGGTTGCAATCTCTGGGTCTTAGGGACAAACCAGAATTGCCCTGATGGCTGAGAGGGGAGGGAAGGACCACTCTGAATTCCTGCAATCTGCTGTTCACCCTGAACTCCTGCAATCTGCAGCTCACTACATGGCACCGTTTTGCTTCCTATTCATTTTGAGATGTCACAGATCAAATATGAAAGAAGAAGAGAAGCTGAAAGCAAGCTGGGCAGGAAGCACTGGGGCAGGAATTCAAAACTGCACATTTGTATTCATCTCTTTTCATTACCTGAACATGGCTAAGCTTACTTCCAATAATAGTAACAATTTACACGGTGGTGTATTATGTTCTCAGAATTGCAATATACAACTAAACACATGTTTTTCAATCCATAAATGTTTATGATTAGCAATATATAATTTTCAGCTATGTAAGCAATAGTGCAGGAGGAGACAGAGGCCAGCAGTGCTGACAGAGACCTCTGCTCAGATGCCACTGGAATCTATGGTTTCACTGCGAGGGGAATTTTGAATAAGAGCACGGAGTAGAGTTAGAGTTTATTAGTGATTTTTTTTTTTAAATAAAACCACACAGGTGTTTAATTTAAGCAGTGGATGAACAGGACATGTCCAGAGTCATGTTGCAAATGAGGGCCACAGTCCATTTTCTTCATACTAGTGATGTATATGACTTTGATAGGTTCTGAAGTTACCATCTTTAAAAACCATGATTTCAATGAATTCACAGGGTGGTCCCCAAGGAGCACTGGGCAACATAGAACGGCAGCTGACAAGGTAAAATGCTACATCACAAAGGGCAGACAGGAAGTTAGGGTGTATTCAATGTAACATTTTGTTTCTGAGCTTCTTTAAAGTATCTGGGAAAGGACTAAGGTGAGGAAGGTTACATTCAAGGTCATATTGGCTCAGGCATCGAGTGTGAGTCCTTGCGGTCTTAACCCTCATGTTTGGAAATCTCTCTACATGAAAGGAGCATTGTCCACGCTGACAACCTTCACTGCTAACACTAACTATACCGCTATTGTTGAATCATAGCTGGATGCAGCCAGACTCCAGACTGTAGGATTCTTTCTCTTTACTGCATCCCCCTTACTTCCTCTTTTTGTCTCGTCTTAGCTAATGTACTAATTTTTCATCATGAATTATGATAGCCAGTATCACACATGAAATACTGTGCCAATGTCTTATGTGCCCATGCAATGATGACCTCCTTCCCCTGCCACGGTGTGGACACTATCACAGAGCTGTCTTTCAGACATCAAACCCAGCCTGTGTTCAGGCCCAGCCACATGGTCTATTGTGGGGGAAGGGAAGATGACTAGCAGATCTGCCTTATCAGACTGGACCCAGAGGTAACAGTAACTGCGGAATCTTGCTGTCAGTCAGCTGCTGCTGCGCTAGAAGTCATCAGAATGTGAATGAGCTGTCAGCAACAGGATGCCTGGCTTGCTCTCTTGCATTTCAGTTTGGCCCTGTGGTGCCGGTCCTACCTTGCAGGCTGGCATAGAAATGTTGTCAGGGTGGTTGCCTGGTTCCCTGGAAGCAGTTGGCTGAAAAACATGAGCGGTCTCAGTCTGAGACTGTCACACTGCCTCTCTGCCACATACTGCTGACAAAGCAGTTCCTGCAAGCTGTGTGATGCAGGGGAGTGTACCCCATGGCTTTCCGTTGGAGCTTCAATAACTAAAAGGTTAGAGGAGAGCGGCTCTGTTCAAATCCACCTGGCCATGTTTTGTTAAAAGCCGCATCCACGTACGGGTTTATATCGGCGCTATTATTCTCCATGTGCATTCATGTTTGTTCCTTCATGACTTAAAGGGAGAGGGTCACAGTCCCTCAGGGTGAGAAGCAAAGGAGAGCCCCTTGGTGTGTGTGGCAGCAAAGTGAAGTCAGATTCTACTAAAAATCAGGATTGTGAAGCTTAAGAACATGAGAAACTGGCTAAAATCTATCTTAAAATTAACAATGATAATAAGAAGCAGTATTAAGTCACAGTGATTCTCCCTGGTCAAGTCTAACATAAGCTCAGGCTTCTACCTTGTGTTTGGGAATAACTTCCCAATGTAATTAAAGAAGGCACACAGAATACAGGAAAGATAGAAGTGTGAAGAGGTTGTTTAGTAATAAAATTCAAGGTGGGAAACCAGCGAACCACACCGAGAGGGCAGGAGTGTGCACAGAAGATGTTTAAACTCAGATCTGTTTCATGAGGTATAGTGCCTGTGGTTTTAAAGGTCTTAGATTTTGTTTCAGAAGTAAAATGTAATCATACGTTCAAAATACATGTCTCCTGCCAATGTGAGATATTGTTAAGTGATATTAAATTTAATTTAAACTTAGGTAAGCATAAGAAAACTGTTACATAATACTAAGCTAATTTATATTTGTTAGGTAAATACAAGAAAATGGAGAACAGTATATAGCCCTGAAGGAGTCTTCATTTTCTCATCTCTGTAATGGGTAAGATAAAAATTGAATCTATGGACGAGCAGAGTGCTCACACCAAAATTCCAGAACTTTCTGTGAGTTAAAAACAAGCCTGGAACTGATTGATTCTCTCTCCCTCTCCCTCTCCCTCTCCT
>JANHMN010000014.1:69514797-69560965 GCA_030674055.1 Rhabdomys pumilio
TCTTATTGGTGGAGTATCCAGATTTTTTATGTAGATGTCTTAGTGTTTCTGTAGCTGGGGTACAACACCATGTCCACAAGCAACTTGGGAGGAAAGGGTTTATTTCAGCTTACATGTTCTTATCACAGGGTATCATGTGCAAGCTGGGGAAGGAACTTAAGGCAGGATCTGTGCAGAGGCCACGGAGGGATGCTGCCTACTGGGTTGCTCCTGTGTTTGCTAAGCCTGCTTTCTTAGAGCAACCAGAACTACGTGCCCAGGATGACAGTGCTCACAGTGACCAGGGTCCTCTCACACAAAACATCAATAAAGAAAATGCACCACAGGCTTGCTCACAAACCCATCTGTTTAGAGCATTTCCTCCAATATCACATTGGCTGTAGCTCTCTTCATATAAAGCCTTGATTATTTTGAAGTTTATTTTCTGCATTTAATTTTAGTGGTTATAAATCATAAGGAATGAGTTTAACATTCAAAATTTGTATTTGTTTAGATGGTCACGTGACTTGCCTTCAATTTTATTCATGACACATTTCCTTGCAGACTCTAAAGAATTCTGCATTCTTCTGATGAAGCCAGCATGATCATAGTGCACGATCTTTTTAATGGGCTATAGAGTTCACATCACTGAGTAATTCCCTGAGGATCTTCACATTTCTGTTTATCAGGAATACTGGTTTATGGCTTTATTTTTTTATTGTGTCTTGCTAGTTTGAGGAGATGCTTAACTCGCAGAAAAAATTAAAGTGGAGTTTTCCGTTTATATCCCACAGAATAGCTTGGAAAACATTAATGTTAATTACTGTTTAAAGGTTTGGCAAAGCTCAGCAGCGACGCCATCTTGCTCTGGTTTTTACTTAAGAGATATTTTTATTACTAATTCAATATGACTGCATTTATTAGTCTAGTCTGAATTCCTTTTCTTTTTGTATTCTTGGTTCAATTTCTGTAGGTTACGTGTGAGTAGAAATTTATCTTACTCTGTATTTTTCAGTTTGTCATCATATAGTTATTCAAAATAATCCTTAATGGTACTTTGAACTTCTGTTTTTCTTTTGCTTCCATTTTTTTTCATCTAGAACGTTATCCCTATTTTCTTGGTTCATCTAATTGAAAGTTTATTAATATTTATATTTTCAAAGAGTGGACTCTGATTTGGGAAGCATTTGTGCATTATATGATTTCATTTATTTTCTCTGAGTTTTATTATTTGTTTTGTCTACTTATTGGAACTGGTTTGTTCTTTATTTTCTGTGTTGTTGAGCTGTTGATGTTGGGTTGATATCTCCTTGTAATGGGTGCTCAGTGCTGGACACTTTGCTTTGTGCTGATTTTGCTGCAATTTGCTGCTTTTGACATGTTTTGCAATTTTCATTCGTTTCGAGAGAATATTATATTTCTCCTCTGACTCTCTCAATGACTTTTTGCTCGTTAAAACAAGCACTGCTTTGTCTCCTTGGATTCCTGTAATTTCTAAAGTTTGCCTTCTTATTCATATTCTACTCCCATTCTATTGTGATCCAAAAAGGATATAACTCTCAGCATTATGAATTTATTAAGGCATGTTTTGTAGCCTAGTCTGTGACTTATTCTAGAGCTAAATCTGTGTGATATGAACAGGAAATGTATATTCTGCCACTATTGACACTATTGAGTGGAATTTTCTATAAATATCTGTTAACTGTTTTTAATTTGTGGTATGGTTGAACTGTGATGTTTCTGCATTGATTACCTTTATATGGATGATGTAATCTATCAATCAACGTTGAGAACTGAAGTTTCCCATAAATTTTGTACTGATGTATATTTCTCCTTCTAGGTTTAAAGCAGTTTGTTTTATAAACCTTGTGCTGTTTAGATACATGTAGATTGCCAACTGTTCTGTCTTCTGAATGAAGCCACTTCCTGTGAATGAATTACACTCTTCTTATGGCGTTCCTTTGATGCTGCTTTGGTAGGTCTTACCTGTAGCTATAACTGCTCACTTCAGGTTCTATTTTTTTTTTTTTCTTGGAAAATCATTTTCTTGCCATTAACATCCAGCCTGAGCGATTTCACTGGTAAGGTGAATTTCTTGGGGCGACACACTGTTGAGTTATTTATAAAATGTATTTAGCTAGGTCCATGTCTCTTATATAATCTACTCAGTCACGTATTCATAATATATTCTACTGTTGCCCATGTTCAAGGTTCTTCTGGGAAAGTAAGTGAAGAAGCTTCCCATTGGTTTTCTTGTTAGATTCTACTGGTCTTTAAAAAAAAAAAATCATTATTTGTGTTTCCTGTATGTGCATGCATGTGTGTGTGTGTGTTTTGTGTATATGTGTGTGTATGTTGTGTGTGTTGTATGCGTTGTGTGTGTGCTGTGTGTGTGTGTTTGTGTGTGTGTTGTGTGTTTCCAGACAGAGTCTTGCTGTGTACAGTGGGAAGATCTAGAATTCTTAGTTTTGTGGTTTCAGTCTCCCATGTGCTGGGATTACAGATATACACTATAACACCTCTCTCTTGAGTAATTTTATCTTCTTGTTCTGCCTTTTTTTTTTTTTTTAGCACTGTTTCCAGTGAGTTTGAATCTTTTGCAGGTGGCATTTTTTTTAATTATTATTTTTTCCCCCCTAGTTTCCATGTGTCTTGAGACTGTCACATTTAGTAGACTGGATATGTCCACTACTTTTATGGGTAGATTTCTCTTAAGTGACTTTGTTCCAAAGGTGTTTCCCAGGGTACCAATTTGATACAAAATGTGAACTTTCTTATCATCTAGACACCATAGTCTAGTCTCCCTATAGATTCTTTGGCTGTGTTTAATGAGTTTAAGTCTAAGGCATAACATGTCAGGGTTGGAGAGATCCATTGTCTGCCTAGCATGCTTTCTGGCGACTGTGATACAGACATTCTCCATGGGGAATCTACACACTCTGGTGATTTCTACAGTGGAAATAATGACCTATAGTGTCTTCTCAAGCCCTGTTAATATTGGCATCATTAATGAAAAGATCTATGATACAGGTGGTGGCAGAGGTGGTGATACACCTGAAGGATTTCTCCTCTGATTAGTCAGAGGTACAGGCCAGTGTTTCACAGGCAGAAATCATAGCTGAAACTGTGGCACTGCCAAAGTATAGTGCCAAAATGGACTATGGTGTTATTTTCTGTCGCCAAGTCCCTGCAGGAACAGGACTGAGTCCCCCTAGCTACCATCCTACAGACACAGCAATGTCTGGAGCTTTTCTCTTTCCTGACCCTTTCATCTCCAGTTCCTGCCAAGGAACAAGCAAGAGATAAAAGCCAACCTGCTTTCAGGACATCACTGAATTAGACACACTTGGGCAATGCCCAAAGCTTTTGTTGCCTTGACTTTTTTAGCTGAAGCCAGAAGAAGGGAATTTAAGTAGGACATGGCTGCTGCCAGACAGTGGTTCTCTGCAGTCCTCTTTGGGTCAAGTGTCCCCAGTGGCAAGGTGGCAATTGGTTTTCTGCATAGCTGAAGAGTGTCCAAGACACATGTACACGTGAGCAGCAGTGGAGCTGTGGAGTTGGTACTCTGACCTATCAGTACACTTGCCCATGCTCAGTGCTCTGGAGAGGAGATGTCGGGGAACCACATGTGGCCCTGCTGAGTAGGGGGTTGGGGGCAGGGCATGACCAGGAGTCACATGTAGTCCTGCTGAGTGGGGAGTTGGGGGTGAGGCAGCTACTCAGATTTCCCACTCTCTGAGATGGTGCCCTGCAGTGTGGGCTCCACAAAAACATTCAACACTACCTTGGAGTTTAGTCATCCAACTGAGAACCTCTTGGCTCAAACATCTACTGCCATTCTTAGCTTTGTCTCTGTGTTCCAGGCTTCTCTGCCAGTGTTTCTTTCAGTCTGCCCACAAGCTCTCTGGACTTGAACTCTTGTCTTAGTATCTGATCTCTGGGGAAAAAGAGAAAAACAATGGAAACATTGACATAAAAATGTGTGCCCTAGTTTCAGTCTGTCACTGTGATAAAATACCTTGTAAATAAATAAATAAATAAATAAATAAATAAATAAATAAATAAATAGAGATGAATAGATCTACTTGGTTTAAAATTCCAGGTTAGAGTCCATAATTAAATCCCAAATTAAAACAGCACCCAGGCAGACATGATGCAGCAGGAGCTGAGACTTCTACATCTTCATCTGAAGGCTGCTAGCAGAATACTGACTTCTAGGAAGCTATGATAAGGGTCTTTATAGTCCACACCCACAGTGACACACTGACTCCAAGAGGGTCACATTTTCTAATAATGCCACTTCCTGGGCAGAGCATTACAAATCATCACAGCCCGTTATTAGTTGACTGTTCCCACAGTCTCTGCTCCACCCCCAATCCCTGTATTTCTTGTAGACAGGACAAGTTTGGGGTCAAAAGTTTTGTGAGTGAGTTGGTATTCCTATTGCTCCACCAGGGTTTCTGCCTGGCCACAGATGCATCCTCCCCAGGCTCCATATCCCCAATGCTATGAGTCACAGTTAAGGACATCCTCACTGATTCTTGAAGTGTCCTCTATCCCAGGTCTCCAACTCTTTG
Source organism: Rhabdomys pumilio (assembly GCA_030674055.1). NCBI lineage: Eukaryota > Metazoa > Chordata > Mammalia > Rodentia > Muridae > Rhabdomys > Rhabdomys pumilio. The sequence goes on from JANHMN010000014.1 coordinate 69,519,354, forward strand.
TGGAGAGTTGCACGTACCTACCCCATACCTACCCCGCTCTCAGTTGCAGATTTCCATTAATTCTCATAGCAATCTGGCCATCCCTCTTGCCCCTCCCCACCCTCTCCCCCCCCCTCCCCAGTTCCCTCCTCCAGCTGCCTTCCGGACCATTTCATCCCTCCTCCCAAGTGTGACTCAAGCATCCTTGCTTGTGCCTTCCTTCCTGTCCACCCTCTTTGGGTCTGTGGAGTGTATCATGGGTATTCTGTACTTCATGGCTAATATCCACCTATAAATGAGTACATATTATGCATGTCTTTTTGGGACTGGGTTATGTCACTCAGGATGATACTCTCAAGTTCCATTCATTTGCCTACAAAATACATGCTGTCTTTGTTTTTATAGATAAATAGTGTTCCATTGTATAGATGTACCACATTTTCTTTATCCCTTCTTCAGTTGACGTTCTTTCCAGTCTCTTGGCTATTACAGATAAAGCTGCTATGAGCATAGTGGAGCACGAGTCCTTATGGTACGATGAAGTGTCTTTTGGGTATATTCCCAGGAGTGGTTTAGCTGCATAGAACTATTTCATTTTCTGAGAAACAGTCAAACTGATTTCCAAAGTGGTTGTGCAAGTGTGCACTCCCTTCAGAAATGGAGGAGCGTTCCCTTTGCTCCACAGCCTTGTCAGCATGAGCTGTCACTTGAGTTTTTGATCTTAGGTATTCTGACCTGTATAAAATGGAATCTCAGAGTTGTTTTGATTTGCATTTCCCTGATTACTAAGGACTTTCAACATTTTAAAAAGTGCTTCTTGACCATTCAAGATTCCTCTATTGAAAATTCTTTGTTTAGCTCTGTACCCTATTTTTCAATTGGGTTATTTGGGTTGTTGGTGTTTAACTTATTCAGTTCTTTATAAAATTTGGGTATTAGCTTTCTATTAGATGTGGGATTAGTAAATATTGTTTCCAAATCTGTAGGCTGCAGTTGTGGTTTTGTGCTATTGACAGTGTCCTTTGCCTTACAGAAGAAGCTTTTCAGGTTTATGAAGTCCCATTTATCAATTGTTAATCTTAGAGCCTGAGCTATGGATGTTCTGTTCAGAAAATTGTCTCCTGTACTAATGCATTCAAGGATATTTCCAATTTCCTCTTCTACGAGATTCAGTGTATCTGGTTTTATTTTGAGGTTCTTGATCTACTTGGACTTGAGTTTTGTGCAGGGTGTTAAATATGGATCTATTTTTACTCCTCTCCACGTAGACATCCAGTTAAACCAGCACCATTTGTTGAAGATACTTTCTTTTTTCCATTGCATGGTTTTGGTTTCTTTATCAAAAATCAAGTGTCGTAAGTGTGTGGTTTTATTTCTGGGTCTTCAATTCAATTCCATTGATCAACGGATCTGGATCTGTACTAATACCATAAAGTCTTTTATCACAATTGCTCTGTAGTACAGACTGAGGTCAGGGATAGTGATTCTTTCTGAAGTTCTCTTTTTGTTCAGGATTGTTTTGGCTATCTTGTGTTTAAAACATCGAATTCTTAATGAAGAGCAGAGATAAACAGCCACACTGCCCACTTCCTTGCACATTATCTTTCTTCATTCTTACACTATTCAGGGCCCAGCCTGGGGAATGTTGCTGCCCGTAGTGGACTGGGTCTTCTTACATCAATTAACAACCAAGACAATCCCTCCCAAACATACTTACAATCCAACCTGATTTAGATAACTCCTCGGTTGAGGAGTGATTCTAGGTTGTATCATGTTGATATTTGAAAGTAGTTATCACATTATTGTGATATTAAGAGGGGTTCCCCTTCTTGCTCTAATGCCATCAGTGTAAGGAGGGGTGAATGGAGCCAGTTTGTTGGTTTTGTAGGTTTGTTGAGGTTCTGGGAGTTGGAGCCATCAGCTCACAGTTGCAGTAGACGAGGAGCAAACACTGATGCTGGATACCATGAGTACCTTTTCTTCACCTCCAAACCAGTCACTCAAGGAGATATATGAAAGCCACTTGCCTGCTTTTTTAAGTGGGGTATCAAAACACAGTTTGCAGAAGTGAGTTTAAGTAGGATCCAAGCATGATCTTCTAAATTTGAATATATCTGCAAGAAAATAGAGGCAATGTTTTATACTGAAGTGTGTGTGTCTGTGTGTGTGTGTGTGTGTGTGTGTGTGTGTGTGTGTATTTGCAGAATAAATTGTTAGAAAAATCCAAGGGACACATAACTAGGATAGGTCTTGCATGAGTTGCTAATCAATTTCTGGCCAATTGATCTGCTTGCTCCCTGCTGTGCCCAGCTTGCCTTTGGAAAATGGAACTCTGAGAGTGTGTTGGCACATGACCAATTCACAATGTTGGCCAGGGTTTTCTTCTCTTTGATGTTTGAATTTCAGCATCATTGGATGATTTTCTAGTATGGAAAGGCATACAAAATAATGAAAATAAAGGCCTAATAATAATAATGAAAATAATGAAAATCTGGCTCAAAATATATCCATTAAGGATTATTGAAATATACAAATAGATTTTATGGAGAATTTCTTAGAAAAGGTAGGGGGAGGCTGAGTATTTAAACTCCTCCAAAGCCAAAACTATACATTACCAACATATCCAGATGTCTAGTGACCACACCTCCATTCCTGTATCCACAGAGTTAAGCTAAGGCTGATTGGCATCCAGAAGGACAAGGTCCTTTTGAAAGTTGTGTCTACTGAAGAAAACAGTTCTGGTAAGTGCACATGGACAGAATGCCCTTGCTGTGCATGCAGTAGTCCTCTTCCCTGCCCAGCACATGGAGTACCTATATTTCCTGAATCCATGAGGTCAACTATGATCCTTTTCAATTATGTCAGCAAAGAAGCCCTAGTTTGTCACCAGTGATCTCGTGAGGACAGTGTCATCAAGTGTTCTCTGTGTATTAGAACCTGGAGACTCATATGATGTTGTTGCTCAGAGGTCAGCCAAAGATCTGGCTTTGCTGCAAATCCAAGCCCTGCCCATCAATTACTTGGCTTGAATGACCACTTTACTATATGATGGTTTAGATTCAGAAGTAATCTCTGTGGACCAGCCATCGGTGAGATACACAGAAACTCGTGGATCAATATGGAAATTTCATCACTGGTAATTCATGAATATTACATCCATCTGACACTTACATGGGCTCATGGGGATCTGAACTGTGGCTCCCATACTCCCACATAAGCACTTAAGTGGTGGTGCCATCTCCCTAGTGCACGTATGGGATTTTAGTGCGGCCTACAGGGTGAAGACGCCCATATGCGAGAGGAGAAATATATGGCATAGCACACTGATACTGGCTTCTCAAGCCCACAGGCATGGATCTTGTGAAAGAGAGCCTCCCACCTTAGCCACAGCTGACTCATTGGTTCAAGAACGTTAGGACATCTAAGAGACAGGTACTACTCAAAGCTGGGTTAATCGTTCACTCGTTACATGAGTGATTTCTAACCCCAAGTTGTGTTTCCCACTGTTCCATTGACTACCCTGTCACTGAATAACTGTAGGTTTACCCAAGGTACACACCAGCGCCCCCCACCCCCTGCAAGCCTTCTACCCAGCATGGATCATGCTGAAAACTGAGTTTCTCTTCAGCTTATAGATGCCCATCACCCACCTTCAGAGTTAACATTGGGACTGCAAGGAAGATGGCTTGCTCATCACTGAGAACTGTGAAGGAAGCTTCTTAACATGCCAGTTCCTCTGCGGTCCACCCGGCAGGCTGCCACTGATGGGCAGGGCTGTAATGACTTTGTCTGGAGAGGTCTAGCTCATCATCCCCAGCTACAAACATTTTGTGTGGCAACTGGAAGAGACACGCAGAGGGAGAGCATGCTTCCCACAACCATTAGATGCTGTTATTGGCATTTTAGCAGGGCAATGTCGGGGTGTATCTGAGACTCAGCTCTTGAACAGAAGTTTATAAATCACCAAGGTATGATAATATTAAAAACGCTTAAGTGTTTGTCCAAAATAAACATTTTCAAGCAAACCAAAATAAACAAATCAAATAAATCAAAAGAGATACGTGACATCTTTCTGCCCAAGTCATAGGGACCTCATTTTTTAATTCTTAGTGTATATAGTTACCTCAAATGAAACAACATTTCTCCATTTCTCCCACTCCCCAAAGATTGTTATGGTCAAGAGAACAATTCTATGAGGTAGGGGTAGAATGTTAGATGCAGTTCAGCTTTCTGTGAATGCTCACCCGCTCTCCCAGGAATCATCACTGGGAGAAACAGGCTTCTTGATGTTGCTTAAGTCTTTGCCAATGAATTCTTGCACCAAATGCATTGCTCAAAATTGCTATTTTATTGCTAAGAAATGAGGAATTGTGGGGGAATCACTACATTGACAGTCTGGCTTTCGTTCAGTGAAATAAATAATTTGACTTAGGTTGTCATTCAGAACATCCACACTCATCAAGTTTGTTGTTGTTGTTGTTGTTGTTGTTGTTGTTGTTGTTGTTGGGTTATTGTGGGTTTTTTTGTTTGTTTGAGTAAAATGTTGGTTTCTTCTAGGGAATGTTCTGGGTTACCTACAAGTGACTTGGAAGTGAATGATGGGCCAAGAGTTATAGAGGATGTGTGATTCATGTGTTGCTTTGTTCCTGGGATACTCTGTGTTCCGTCATCCACGTGAGCATGCCCTGGCCCGTGCCCACTTTTACTTTATACCTTGCTGAACTTGTTTATCTTTGACTTAAAAGTTCTTTGGTGAACTTGAACTCCACGAACTGTATTCAAGTTCCTCTTCCAAGGAATCTTTAGATCTAGAATACTCCCAGTCAGGACTCCTGGGAACCATTCCTTCATTAAAGCAACTTGTGATCAAATAATTTCCAGAAATGCAACCAGGTGAGATCCTGGGGCAGGAGGTCAGAGCCCTTCTGCTGCCTGATGGAAGGAAAGCCCAGCATTGGCCAGCACCTGATTTACTAGACAGAGAATAGCTCTCCCCAGGAACATGGCGATTCACACTTGCTAAGTGTTCCCTTAGGAAATGGTGTGCCATTTTGGTGCCAGATTGGATTGAAGGTATGCCGCTCTGTCTTCTGCTCCAACTCCGGGGATGCTAGCTAGGGATGGGAGCAAATGTAAAACATGAGCAAACAAACAGTGCTGTGTGTTTATGTCACAGAAGTTCAGACGCATGGGGGGGGATGGGGGGGGAGGAGGTGTCCTCGGAAGACTAGTACCTGTTCCACTCAGCACGTCACTGACCTGTTCTTTCATTTCACTGCTCTCCAAGATTTAAAACTTCCAAGCCCAAGGACATCTGAAGATTCTCTGCAAGCATGACTTGCATCCCATAGCTCACAGGTAGTCAGAGAAGGGCACATTGAAATCTAGAGGTCGTTCTCTCTCTTTTTTTCTTATTGTGTTGAGACATAGCATATACCTTGTAGGAGAAGGAAAAAAAATAGGAGAAGCAGGAGGAGGAGGGGGGGAGGGGGAGAGGGAGGAGGAGGAGAGGAAGAGGAAGAGGAAGAGGAAGAGGAAGACGAAGACGAAGACGAAGACGAAGACGAAGAAGAAGAAGAAGAAGAAGAAGAAGAAGAAGAAGAAGAAGAAGAAGAAGAAGAAGAAATAACTGAATATTGTGCTTAGCATTGGTCTGTTTTATGCTTACAGACTTAATTTCTTGCTTACATACCTGCTCATTTATTTCATAAAGTAAAATCAAGTAAACAAAAACAAACTGGGTATATCTGGTGCTACTGAGTTTCCTAACATTACCTCTTTGGACCTGTGCTATCTTCAGTGTGGTAACATCTGTTGAGCCTTTGCACTTAAAATAATGGAACTTTGAAGATATCATCAGTTCCTGATCATGCCTGATTGTAGGAAAAAGAAGCACATGCAGAATGAAAGTTTGGACCTTTGTCCTGGTGGGAATGACTGCAGGAAATTCACTCAGTGACTGTGTTGTTAGAAACCGGCAGCATCAGGCCTTTACGTCAGCGTAAAAGAACTGCAGAGACTGATGGAATTCACAGGCATTTGTTATCTTTGTTAATCAAGAAAGTACATTTTGTGAAGAATAACATGTATTCAGGGCTATTTATTCCATCCTGGGATGGAAGGTGAAAATGGCAAGCAGGTTGGATTCCATGAGTATGTACTTTAGACCTGGAAGTCTTCCTGCTTTTATTTCCTTGCCAATCTCTCTCTCTCTCTCTCTCTCTCTCTCTCTCAAAATGGCAAGCTTTTTGCCCCCCTTCCCTCACTCTCTCTCTTTCTCCTCCCTCCCTCCCTCCCTATCTCTTTCTTTCTCTATTTCTCTATTTCTTTCTCTCTTTCTTTCTTTGAGGGTTTTACATTAATTTTAAGGTAGTATACAAAGATATGGGTTTGATTATAATATTTACATATACACATATACACACACACATGACATTTCATTTTTTGTATCAATTTCCTAGTTGATAAGTCAGCACAGTTGCACAGCTGGTTGTATGGGGGAGCTGGCTCAAAACAGACAAAAGTCTCCAGGAATGTCCTTCTAACTCTAAAGTCTAACGGTATTCACAAACAAAGGTTTGAAACTCCTAAAAGAATGAAACAGAGACAGGTTTTTGTTTGTTATTTCTTTGTCTTTGTCATTGGGCTGAAACCAGGGCCTCACACATGTCCAGCAAGTGTTTTCCACTGAGTTACAGCCTTGGTTCCAACATTCCTCTGAAGTTTACTACAAAGCTGAAAAACTAAATGTGAATAAATCGGCTAGAATATTGTGCTGTTTTTAAATAAATAAAAGTAGGCTACAAAATAATGTGGTTGGTTGTGATATTCTGGTTCAGATGTATCCTGTAGGTACTGTCCTGCCTCTTAGCTGGCTTAGTTTGCTTAACATGATGGTGTCCAGTTCCACCCATTGTCCTGAAAATGGCACCATCTTTCACAGCTTAACAAAAGCTCTTTGTGTACACGCACCACTCTTTCTTTATGCATTAAACTCGTTACCTATACACAGAAGAATCAAGCTAGATTGCTATCTCTCACCTTGTACAGAAGTCTAATTAAAGTGGACTGAAATTCTTAACGTAAAATCAAGTGATTTTTATCTAAATAGGAATTGAATGCTTCTACCCACTTCAGCTTAATTGGCTATTTGCATGTCGGCTGAAATAGAGAGAATTTGTAGCTTAGTCCTTCCTTGGCTGTGTGCCCAGACTATGATAATTAATCCCTCAGGTCTTCAGTTTCCTTCTCTGAGAAGCTGGGTGCCTCACTGTGTGCTGCCATCACAAAATACCACATGTGGGTTAGACGGCAGGAGTCCATTTTTCTCACAACTCTAGCATCTGAGGTCAGGCTGAGAATGGTGAAGCTACTCTCATCTCTGTAACAGGCTGGGATTTGGGGGATGCCCAGAGAAGCTGGTACTTTCCATGGTGTCAGTCAGCTCAGTCTATGTGTCCTTCAAGCACCCCACAGCTGAGGCTGGACCTTTGCATCACCAGGAAATGCTTTGGTCTTAGCTTGGGTCCTCAAAAGAGGAGAGAGTTGAGATGCAGATTTATTAGTAGTGATGATCATGAAAGAAACAGCAAGATGAGGCAGCAGCAGGCGTGAGTAGGACCCATGGCTTATGCTCTGGAAGCCGCCAGCTTCACACCCAGCAGACAGTTTGGGAAGAATCCTCGTAGTCCTGAAGACAACTGCAGAAGGGCCAGCAGGAAGCAACTGCCACATCTAGTGCTAGAGAGAGAAAACAGAAGAGTGAATCTCCTCCTACCTCGAATTGTCCCTAGGAATACCTGTCCATTCAGGTGCCTTACTTACTTCAGACAACAGGAAGGAGTAGGCATGCTTGGAGCTGGAATTGCAGCTGAGTCAGGATAGAAGACCATCCCAGGAAGGGTCCAGAGCCGAGTGGCAGAAGAAGTTTGGGGTTGGGAGGAGGTGGGTAGAGCCACAGGGTGGTATCTCGGGGCAGCAGTGCTCTGAGGGTCATATCATTGAGACCATGTTTGTTGATTTAGGAAATGGTTGTACAGGTATGAGAGGACTGAGATCCCATTAGAGTATTCTGCTAAGGAAAGCAGAGGCTGTTTCTGTGGTTGTAGATGAGGGACAAAGAGGTAACTTGTGGAGTTCAGTGGAGAATCTGGTTTGTCTTAAGTGGTTCTGAGAGTTAGTAATAATACTTACACATGTTTGTAAAAGAGACTTACAAGTGGAAAGGGCAGAAAGGGATTCTGGGAGGACCAAAGACAAGAAGACTCAGAAGGAGGTGGCATGGTTGTTTCCTGTGACCTTGGCTGTTCTTTCCTGTAACCATCTCAGGAAGATAACTGTATGTCCTGTGAAGTCTAGCCAGGGTCTCAGAAGGCCTGGGATGGAGGACCTGGCTAAGAACAATTATTTTTGTAGAGAATAGCCTTAGGTTCTTTCTCTTGACAACATTGTTTCCCCAGGGCTGTTGCTGTGAATTAAAGGGTCCATGATTTATTCATATAGCAAATCATGAATTTCACAGACAGCTAAGGAAAGAGGGAACACTCCCAGGCAATGTGAACAAAGCAGTGACTTCACTTTCTTACAGTTATATATCTTATATATGATAATATATAATGTATATAATCATATATTAACTTCATGCTAAAATTAAAACAACAGGTTCGAATAGAGAACTACAGATCTGGAGAAGGAATTGGAGGAGGACATTCAGTTAGACTGACTGACAAAGGATGTAGAGAGGAAAATCAAGAAGAAAGTTCGGGAAATTACGCACCTCTACACACAGAGATGGAAGAGAAGGTTATACTCTTATAATGGAAAGTAGAGAATTAAGTTTTGTGATTCTGGGGACTCATACCATCCAAGAAGAGGGAAAAACTCCTAGCAGGGTTTAAGACTTCTTAGCCAGCTAAGAACACACTTAGAGAAATGAGTCCACAATTGGGAGATTACAATTCGAGCTTTGTGCGGCACCTGGTCTGGTTCCAGGGTAGCTTCCACAGAGACAGGAGATAGTAAGGTCGGTGTCTACCCTTGAAAGGGTTTCCTGCCCTTGGTGGAATTCCTTTTCCTCTCAAGGACAATCTGCTTCTCCTTGGTCCATTGTCTGGAGAAGTCTTTACTCCAGACATCCTGGATATGTTGGCAGTGACCAGAGCAGTCAACACAATAGAGCCTCCAGCCTCAAGTCCTGTCTTAGAAGGCACAGGGTAATATTGCAACCAATTGGGGTGCCTCTGATTTAACTTCCTCTGTCATGGACTAAAGATTAGTTGGTTGCAATACAGCTTCTGGCACATTGCTCACCTCAGTCTTCTGGAGGTCAGCTGCTTCAGGATCTGTAGCTGTGTCTACTGGATTTTCTCAAGCCTCATTCCATGAGGAAGTCTTTCTCAGATGGCATCTGTCTTCTAAGTCAGACTCAGGGAGCTTGTTTGCAAGTATAGGTGTGAGCTCAAACCCCACCACAGGGGTCAGGTCTCCTGAGACTCTACCCTGAAGAAAAGTGCTACAGACAACAAAGGGTTCCCCTCCCACAAATCCAGCATGCGTTTGTTTGATGGGAATCAGGGCTTTGTACTATGGAGGCAAGTGGCATCTTAACAGGAAGGTTACCAATTATTTTATGAGAATCATGGCAGGTTCTATCTTGAAGCATTACTAGCTTCTGAGCATGGCTGCTTAAGGGCTTCACGGGTTGTTGTCCAACCTGTGCAAGTCTTTGCAAAGATGTGTGTATGCTTAGCATCCCTGTTCAGATAGCAATTGAGGGAGGGGCATTCAGACAGACTTCCAGGGTTTGCTAGCGCCTTTGGCTCTCATTCTCTTGAGTTACCTTTAGCAGTGTGTATGTAAGCTGAAAATTTGAATCAACTTGAAAGTCAAGGCTGTTTTATACCATCCCTTCCAATTCTTATGCCATTCTGTCTTAGTTAGGGCTTTACTGCTGTGAACAGACACTATGTCCAAGGCAACTCTTATCAGGACATTTAATTGGAGATAATTTACAGGTTCAGAGATTCAATCCATTATCATCAAGGCCAGAACATGGTAGCATCCAGGCAGGCATGGTACGAGAGGAGTTGACGGTTCTACATCTTCATCTGAAGGCTGCCAGAAAAATACTGGCTTCCAGGTGGTTAGGAAGAGGGTCTTAACCCACACCCACAGTGGCACACTAACTCCAACAGGGCCATACCTTCTAATTGTGCCACTCTCTGGGCCAAACACATACAAACCATCACACATTCTGAACACCTCTTTTTGTGGAACAGGCTACCTCAGGGCTGAGACTGTGAGGCAAAAATGCAATCTTCCAGGTTCTTCTCTGGAGTAAGGGGCATGATAAAGTGAGAAGAATCTGCAGGCCAGCTGGAAGGGGCAGCTGCAACCTGCAGTGTGCGCATGCTCTGTGAGGCAGGTCAACTCTGCCCTGCAGTGTGCACATGCTCTGTGAGGCGGGTGAACTCTGACCTGCGGCATGCTCCCTGCTCTAAGAGTCAGGAGAGATGACAGTCTCCTGAGTGATGTTTGAAAGCTTACTGTCTCTCTCTGAGCCTAAATCTTCTTGGTGTTATTTAACCCCTTTTCTCCTGTGTGACTTTGGCACCCTCACCTTCCACTCTGCAATGTTTATGGCTCCTTTCTGTTGGAATCCTTCCTTAGAGAATAGTGCTTTTATTAAGCTTTTCTGTCAAGATACAAACCCAGTTTCTCTTGAAGAACCTTCATGGGCTCTAGGAAGGTATTTGAGGATGAATCCAAGAACATGTCCTCAGGTGGAAGCAGGGTGCCATTTTCTTCCTTCCTTCCTTTCTCCCTTTCTTTCTTTCTTTCTTTCTTTCTTTCTTTCTTTCTTTCTTTCTTTCTCTCTCTCTCTCTCTCTCTCTCTCTCTCTCTCTCTCTCTTTTTCTTTCTTTCTTTCTTTCTTTCTTTTGTTTTTGTTTTTTTGTTTTTGTTTTTTTGAGACAGTGTAGGGAGCCGACTTTAAGCAGAAAGCGGCTAGAAAGCAGTTATCATCTATGCAGCCATCTGGAATCATTTACCCTGATAGAGACTTGGTTTTTCAGCAGCCTACAACAGCTGAGCACACTCTAACAAATATCTTGTTTATCCCACATAGCTTGTTTTGCTGTTAGTGACCCCAGCTGCATAATGCGCGTGGTAAAATGTTTTCACCTGTGTTCTCCTGCGTGTGCTTATAAATACCCAGGATTTCCTTGAAAGAATATATACAGTCAATACAGTGAAGAGCAATATGAGTTAAGAATATATATATACATATATATATATATATATATATATATATATTGACTGTATATATATATATATATACAGTCAATATGATTAAGAGGTCAATATGAGAATAGAGTTAAAAAGATATATACAGTCAATAGGGAATATGATTGGGAGAATATGCGCCAGTAGAGAGACAATAAAGGAGACTTGAGATTTGACTCCAGAACCTCTGCCTTGTCTACATTCTTGTCCGGTGGACCCGAGCAGCAACGCAAGCCAAATCAGACAGAGTATCGGTCTTCAACAGTTTGGCGCCAAGCATGGGGCAGAACGGCCCTCAACAAGACAGGGTTTCTCTGTATAGCCCTGGCTGTCCTGGAACTCACTCTGTAGACCAGGCTGGCTTGGAACTCAGAAATCCACCTGCCTCTGCCTCCCAAGTGCTGGGATTAAAGGTGTGGGCCACCACTGCCTGGCTAGGGGTACCATTTTCATTGGCCATATTTCACTTGTCCAGAGGAGAATCCTGTGTTAAACTTGGTCTTCCAGGTACCCCCAAGGAAGCACTGAAGTCTCCCTATGCAGAGTACCCCTAAAGTTTCTGAGAGGTCTTAGGCTTCTCTGATACCCTCAAGCCCTAGGGATGGGTGCAGCATGACTCCGCACCCCACTGGATCATCTGATGACTTCTCTGCAAAAGCCTTGTTTATTTTGAGGTGGGAATGGAATGCAGGTTACTGCAATAATATTGCTTGACTATTTCCCCTTGTAAATCTTTAACATTTTCTTATATATTCTGGAGCTGAATAAGTACAAAGTCTCCGAGCCAGCTTTTGGGCTGACGCGTGCAACCCGCCCTCACACCATTCTGTATTTCTCTTTAGAAGCTGGGATTATTGGAATAGGTTTCTTCTAGTTTCAGGACCTTGGTTGAGAAAGAAGTCTTGTTGAATGTCTGGTTACTCACTAATTGCACAATTTGCACTAATTACAGTCAAATGCAAATGATAACTGCTAAGTTGAACATCAAAGCCAGAGAGCTGACTCACTGCAGAGCTGGCCTCTTCCCATGCACAACTAATCATGCATACACTTTGAAGGCTCTGGGTTCTCAGGTAGTCTCAGGACAGCAGGTCACAATGCAGAAGTTACTATAGAAAGCTCAGGTGCTGGTGCCTCACAGATAAAAATTTACCTGGCACTGGATGGAGGACAAGGTGACATCTGTCACCTGGTCGTTGGGGACATCCTAGCTGAAGCTAAGATTGGAAGAAGGAGGAGGATGAGGAGGAAGAAGAGGAGGAGGAGAAGAAAAAGGAGAAGGAGAAGACTTTGACACTTTTGAGGAGGTTGGAATAATGCACCTTAGGAGTGGCAGGAAACCCTCAGGTGCAGCAACTTTGAAAGATAGCATTTATGTCTTAGAAACTTCAGGTTACCCAAGGGAATGGTGTGTTTTAATTTCTCTTCGTTGCTGCTGTTGACAGTCTTTACATTATTCTCTTTGGTTTGCTGTTATAAATTTCAGTATGTTATATCCTAACATGGACTTCCCCCTACCCACCACCCCCTGCTCAATTCTCTCTCAGTTCTCCTTGACAGACCATGCGAGCACTGAACGTTTAAGTTTACAAACCTTTCAGCCTCTGGTGCTTAGGTTATTGATGGCTCCCTTATCTTTCCTTCCTCATCAAACCAGAGCTGCCACTGAGATGTCATTTTAGACCCTCCAACTGTCTTTGGTGCCTCATAGTTTCCCCTGTAGTAGAAAACAAGCATGAAGAGCTGAGTTTGATCCTGCAGAGGACACACAACATGGGTCTCTCACTTCCATATGGACAGATGAACAGAACAATATACAGTCCCTGTCTTCCAGGACTGCAGGGTCCCCAGAGCATAGCATTATCGTAGGTGCACACCACAACCTTAGGAAGCTCAGCGCTCTGCCAGGACATGTGTGAGACCCAACACAATTAATTACTACAAGTTTGGTAAGGTCATTATCAAAGACACTGCAGAGAACTAAATGGCAGGGCTGAAGCTTTCAGAAAGAAAGGTCAGGGTGTGCAGGAAGCAGCAAATGTTAGCTGTGTTTCTTCTACGTGGCACTCAGAAAGTCAGAGACACATGATTTCACCCCCTAGCTCTGCCCTTGATTGGTGATCAGTTTAATAAGTCACTTTAGCATTGAAGAGCTGGTGTCTTTGTGTGCATGCCTCAGTAGGTCTTGTGAGGCATAAACTAGACTACGCTCACAGAGAACTTGGCAGAATGCCTGGGTAAGGGGGACCCCTTCCAAGCTGAGGCAGTTAGTTACACCTACTCTACATTCAGGTGAGAACAGGAGCCGGGCTCACTATCCTGTTGCTCACATGAGTGGCTGTTGCTATGGTGGATTTGGTGTTCTCAGCTGCCTGCTGCATAAGGCCCCTTATTCAGATCACTGGCTGTTCCTACCTTAGGAGGTATGGGGGAGGCGCTGGGCTGGCCAGCAGCCCTCATCATCCACTTCTAGAAACCAGCTGTTTCTGCTTAGCTCCCTACTGGGCCCAGTGAACTGAGGGAATAAGGAGAGCCTGTCAGATGATACAGTCTGTGGGAGGAGGACTCGGGGCTCTAGTCATGAGGAATCCAAGGTCGACCTCCATGTGGTGAGAGAGAAGAGCCAAGGTCAGCCATCCTCTGGGGCTTTATTTTGCTTATACCAAGGACTTTGCTCATATAATGACAAGAACAAAATCTGCAGATGCCGAGGTCTTCTTCATAGACATAAGATAGCTCTGAGCTATCCAGACCACTCCCCTGCCTCCCAGTTGGTGTCCTGATGGCAGGGAATAGATTTAGGTTCACTGTAATTAGCATCCAACCATTTAACCAGCTAGACAGCCAAGCGGTCACATAAGCTTTCCCCGGCAGTGCTCTGCAGAGGGAATAAACAAGGGAAGTTAGGTGACTAACTCACACAGGCATAAACCGAGTACCTTGATAAAGTCTGAACCTGCTTCAATATGATTGAAGTTAGGGAAATTTATGTCACTTGATTGGTTTTCCAATTTAATGTGACATCAGAGACATCTGTGCTTATACAGGGTTTTTCCTTTCTCCACTGTAAGGGTAGTTAAGCACAGAGCCTCCTGGAGCAAGACGATGGCATAGCCACTATGTGAAATACTTCAGCGAAGTTTGTGCACATGAGCTAGGGCTACCTCAGGATTTTCTACAGTGCTTTCAAATACCCAGCCTATTGCTCCCAAACATGAACTCTTGAGGTTTTAGGGCAGTCTTGCCAGTCTTTTTCCCTGAGGAGTACCAATATACAGACCCGATTTTCTAAAACACAAACACACCATTTCCTTTTAGTAGTTATCAATGATTACTGAATGCTTGCACATTAGGTACCACCAATCCTGTAGCTTCCAGCTCAGGCCTCTACTCCCCTGTGATGTTTGAAAGGAATATTTGGAAAACTTGATTTAACCCGAGATGGCTATTTGATTTTGGGTAGGTAATAAAATTTCATTTGAAAAAGGACAAAGCTTAGCCAGGAGATGGTGGCGCACGCCTTTAATCCCAGCACTTGGGAGGCAGAGGCTGGCGGATTTCTGAGTTCGAGGCCAGCCTGGTCTGCAGAGTGAGTTCCAGGACAGCCAGGGATACACAGAGAAACCCTGTCTTGAAAAACAAAAACAAAAACAAAAACAAAAACAAAAACAAAAACAAAAACAAAAAACAAAAAAAAAAAAAAAAGAAAGAAAAAGAAAAAGGACAAAGCTAACAAATTAAACTTAAAAGCATATTTTTGGCATAAGCTTCACTGTTCTCTCTTTAGAGAGAGTGATTGAAGTTCAGACACGATAGAAAGAAGTTTATTATTGAAAAGAAAATGGCAATCCTATGTTGGGAGCCGACTTTAAGCAGAAAGTGGCTAGAAAGCAGCTATCAGCTTTGCAGCCATCTTGAGCCATATACCCTGACATGAGACTTGGTTTTCAACAGCCTACAACAGCTGAAGCACACTCTGATATCCCACATAGCTTGTTTTGCTGTTTAGTGCCCACAGCTGCAAGGAGCATGCAGTACCCACGCCTACAAAACATGTGGCGCACGTGTTATTCACATGCTATCCACGCCATACATGCCTGTAAGGTGCACGTGCTGTTCACGCCTGTAAGGCATGTGGTATCCACGCGCCTACAAGGCACGTGGCAAAAGCCTATAAATACCAGGATTTCCTTGTAGTGGGTGTGGTGAGGTAGTAGTAGGTGTATGAGGGGGAGTAGTAGTAGTAGGTATAGTGGTGTGTGTATGGTGGAGACAGTAAAGAAAACTTTACTACAGATTCTCTGGCTTGTCTCTATTCCTCGAGTCTCTTCCCCTTCTTCCCCCCACTCTCTCTCTCTTGCTAGACCCAGACCTGCGGAACAGAGCGGGCCGCTATAGTTTGGCCCCCAAATGTGGGCCAGAGTGGTCCTTTACAGTTTGGCCCCTAAGGTGGGGCAGAGCGGGCACCAACATTTTGGTGCCAAGCGTGGGGCAGCTCAGGTCTTTTACAATCCTAGCCACCTGCAGAAAATCCCTTCATCTGTTTCTACTGATATTAAAGCATGGTTCAGAATGGCCTGCTCTGCATCTTCCATAAGGAAGGGCATTGGTACTGAAGCATCAGGCCACGTGCCCTATGGGAAGGACTGATCTGAGTGATATGGGGTTGGGCCAGACTAGAAACAATTCTGTTGGCCCTGTGATGCTCCCACAAGATACATGGCCAAGATGTTCAGTGGCCACTAGGAGATGAGTGGCAACCTCAGGTGTATTCTCTCTACAAAAAGCTTCCATGCCACCGTTTGCTAAGTGTTACACCGTCTTTACTTGCCAAACACACAGAAAATGATAATATTACTTGGAAACTTGCAGGTGATTCCAAAACAATGGGCCACTGGAGGTCTTCTGG
Organism: Rhabdomys pumilio; assembly: GCA_030674055.1. Lineage (NCBI taxonomy): Eukaryota > Metazoa > Chordata > Mammalia > Rodentia > Muridae > Rhabdomys > Rhabdomys pumilio. The sequence goes on from JANHMN010000014.1 coordinate 69,535,525, forward strand.
GGACCACACCACAACACAGGTTTCTGTTTAGTGCAAGATAGACACTCAGCTGAGGTCAAGATGATAGTAGTGAAGGCATCCAATAGACACACGTTAACCTGCCAAGGTGTGGTACCAGTAGTGTAACATTGTATCTGTGTAGGAGACACAGAGTGATGGATGCTCAGCTCTCCTTCTTCTTTTTATTCCATCCAGATCTCTGCTGGTGGAATGGTACCTGCTACATTCGGAGCAGGTCTTCCCTTGGTCAAACCTCTCTGGAAGCTCCCTCACAGGAGGTTCCAGTGTGTCTCCCAGGTGATTCCCAATCCAGTCAATGTGCCTCACAGACATGCCCAAAGGTATATCCTCTGGATGATTCCTAATTCAGTTGAGGTGACAAAGATGATTAACCGACTCAGGTCCTGACCTGTGGATGTCAATGAAGAGAAGAGTGTCTGGTGGGGCACTGGGGGGAAGGCTTGACTAGGATCAGGAAATAAGAGAGGAGAAACATTTCTGCATGCACTGTGAGGGCCCTCCAACTCAAGAATTATTTATCTCACTGTTTTCAGCAGAAGGTGGAAGAAGTTATTAGGGTTCAAATAATCATGGTACTGTGAATCTAAAACACACTGTAATCTACAGGAAGGAGACACGTTCCAGCAGGCACAGGATTTCTCTGAATAGGGTGGTAGACATTGAGGGATCTGCTACTGAGTTATAAACCACAGACTGTAGGTAGAAATCACAGTAGACTTCAAGTAATAAAAGAAATTTAGAAAACACTGCTCTTAACTTTTATATTTTTGGAGTGACAATATTTTATTAGTTAATATATTTAAACATTTCATCAAAATTAACAACTTTCTATTTATGTTCTTGTGTTCTCTAAAGTGATTTTAAGTTACTGGTTGTATTGGGAAGCAGAGAGGACACAGAAGGGAAGGTGAGGAAAGAGAGTAGGTAGCACAAGCCCTAGGTTCTTAGGAGGAGTGGGGGGCCCCAGCATGAAGCACTCAAGGCATGCTGGAAACAGGATGAAAGGAAACCTGGTATAGGCATCCTTTTACCCTGCTGAGTAAGATGAAGAATACGACTAAAAGCTGTTTTAAATACTAAGGAGTTCAAATACTGGCTCAAGGCCAACAATCTCTGTTCAGAATTGTAACACATAAGCCAGGTCTGTCTGATGGACGTCACCTCCCAGGACGAAGAGGGTGTGAGATAAGTGTGTGTCTTCTGGTGAGAGTCTATCTATTCATCCAGACAGAGCAATGGCAGATGCAGGAAATGTCCTCCACAAGTCTAATTTGGTGAAGCATTGGATTTACTGGAGTGGTGATGGAGTCACAAGAATATAGACAACTGACTACAAGCTACTTTTCTGAAGAAGAGACTGGTGGTTTTAGTTGTCAAATCGACACAGCCTAGGATCACCTGAGAAGTGAGTTGTCTGCACCAGGTTATCCTGTGGGCATATCTTTGTGAAGAGGGTTATCTTGATTGTCTAGTAGGAAATAAGAAGACTGTGAGCGACATTGGTCCCCAAACAGGGGACCTGGGATTGTATAGGAATGGAGCCACTAAGCTGAAGACCAGCACACTGTGTTAATTCATCCATTGCTCTCAGGTTCTGACTGTAGATGTGATAGAAATAACTGTTTTAGGTCCCTACCACCTTGATTTTTCTGCCACGAAGAACCATAAACTAGAACTCTAAGCTGATGTAAACCCTTCCACCTTTAAGTTGCAACGAAGCTGAAACAAAGAGTTTCCTCTCCCCAGAACTGTGAGGGTTTAGTACACTTCATGAGCCTCATGTCCCCTTCTTCCCCTTCTTCCAAAAGAAATGTTTGTCTTGAGAGGCTCTCATGGGCATATCTACAGCTCTGATGTTAATACAGCAAAAACTGGATTCCCATAACCACAACACACACCCGTGGGCATGAGAGTAAGGTGTGAGAAGGAGCTGTCACAGATGCTGATATTCATGTGTCTACAATGCCTTCTGATGGGTGAGAACATCCCCACCACACCTTCTGGTCTGCTATTTATTCCTCATGGTGAGCAGACAGCTGGCAGCCCAGCTTAGGGGAGTAAACTTCCCAGACTGGCTAGTTGGAATGTTCCTTGCCCATGACCTTTTAGTCACCTTTGAGCTAGGCCAGAGAAGTTTCATTGTCTCACACACATTTTATTGTATCACTTTTGAAGAGAAGTCTCTTTGATGGATACATTTTATTATATCATGTTTGTATAACTTACTTTGTCTGTCTGATTCCTTTAGGCTCCTAGAATATGGGAATATGGATGAAGCAGATGGATACCTTAAAATGTTACATTTTGAAACATGAACCATTTTCTAAACCCACAGCTCAGCTATGTATACATTTTTATTTGGTTTTTTAAATTCTTAAGATAAATTGATCTGCTTTGGTAATATTTCAACCATCCAGTATGTGCAAATTACGTATTGAACCCTGACATAAAGGAAGCAGTTTCTTGGCATTCTTGGATTTGAATGGTTTTCTGTTGCCTAGATGCATCGAAAACCATCATTTATTTGAGATGGACTCCTAGAGTTAAATCTAGCAGAGACTTGGGTAATGCAGTTGGTAGTGGGTGATTGTTTTGACATTGGGTTAATGTTAACTTCTTGGAACTTGAGTGAGAAACTTTTATCTTCAAATAACTTTGGAGAAACCATAGGAGCAATTAAGGATCTGGGTTTGGAAGGGTGGTCCTCCTACAGTCTCCTCCAGACAGGCCTGGAAGGATGTGGCCAGAGGTATGCAGTCTCCACACAGGCCCTTCCATGGAGCAGGATCAGTTCAGGTGCTGACAGAGGAGCAGGTCCATTGAGAGTCCCTTTGCAAAGCTTTTACCTCTGTTCTCAGGACTGAAACAAAATAAAAACCTATTCAGAGAAGCAGAGCAGGATACATTTATACTACTGGTGTGAGCCTAGATCTGCAGCCCTCAGTTTTTCTGAGTAACTGAAACTCAAACACACTGTTTCCCATTGCTAGGGCTTCCATGCAAAAACCATTCAAAGATAGCATGGGTGTGCCACATTCTGTACGGAGAAGGCAATCGAAATTAAAGCAGTTTGTTTATTTGTTTCTTAGCTAATTCATGATAGATTTTTTTTTTTCAAGTGACATGAGGAGTTGGAGCTGGCAGCACCTGCAGCTAGCTGAGCACCATAGAAAGTCTCCTGGGTCATACGCAGTTTTCTGTGATGTTAAATTTTTGTTCCATGTATAGCAAAACTCAGAGTAGTCTGCAGACACACAGTCAGAATCTCAGACAATACCATAGGTCTCTTTTGAAAGGCCCTGGCTGTACAGCTAAGTGAAGATCTCTCCCACTGGGATTAAGCCTCCAAATAGCATAAGGTGATACAATAGCTCCTTGAAAAATGCCAGCCCAGCAGGGCCACCTAGAACATCATCTATATACCTCTACATACTTATCTACATACTACCTACAACCTCATAGTTCTGCTCCTCCTTTCTCACCTACCCCCTCCCATACTTCTTTTCTTTTGCCCCTTCCCCCTCTTTCTCTTCGTCCCCTTGAACTCACTCTATGGTCAAGGATGACTTTGAACTTCTGATTCTTCTGTTCCTACCTCTCAAGTACTTGTTTATTTGGTTCTAGGGGTAAAACCCATGGCTTTCTGCATGCCAGGCAGTCAAGCCCTATCTCTAAACCTCTCCCTCAGATGTTTTCTGATGTCTAAGTTCAAAGACTGAAATATGGAAGATCAAGAAAGTCCAATCTGTAAGCTTGGAGAACAGTACCAACATGTGCTATCTTCTCAAAGGCAGCCTTTGATAAGACAGCAAAGTCCTTTGATTAAAACAAAGCACAGAATGTATAGGCAAGCACTTATGAGAAGTTTTGCATCAATGTTCCATATTGTGACCCAAGAGCTGAACTCAAGTCAATATTCAATGACTGAGAGGCTATAGTGGCTGAGTCTCCTATGATCATAACTGAATCCACTCACTCTGTCCTTGAATTCCTCCCTGCCTGGCTACCTGAGAACTAATCATAAATGGTAGCTAGAAGGCACCAGCCTGCAATCAGGGATGAGCTGTCACCAGCAGTTGGGAAAATTTTCTCCAGCCTTGCTCTCTGTCTCCATCTGAGAAACCCACTGCCCACTGCTCTGCTGGGAAGGCTTGCACTGGCTTCGTACTCTGTGACTCCTGTTTGATATGCAGGCCTGGCAACCACCAGCTATTAGCTTAATAAACCTCAGTCCCGCTCTAATCACAATTTACCCTTTGTCCACATTGCCTGGTTGCTTGATCCAGGGTTAGCGGTAAAGCATTTTTTTTTCTAGGCTTAGTCTTTATCCTCCCAATGGATTCTCTCTGGTTCAAACCTTATTGCCAAGACTCCTGCCCCCAATCTCAGTACCTAGAACAGTGCTATGGTAGGGAGCAGGACTTCTGACAGATATGGGTTGATAGCCAGTAATGTCAGGGCATTGCAGGCAGACAGCCTTTCAGTGCATCTTCTCTCTGTTCCTGGAAGGAAGGCAACTAGTATCTGTGGTTCTTCTTCTTCAAGGAGCCAGAGCCTCATCAACTGTATCATTGACTCTGATTATCGGAAGGAAAGGCTTCTGTGAGGATGGAGTGAAGTGGTGGAGAGAAGCAAGCATTCAGGGCTTCACCTACCATCCCCTGAGGAGTGCAGGCTCTGAAACAGCGCTGCAAGGCTCCTCAGGTAGCTCAGTACAGAGGTAAGTGCTTCTCCTTGCTCCTTGTCCTTATGTTATATATATCTATTTGTGTGCTTTTAAATACCCCAATTTCTTTGAGCAGCTTTTGGATAATTCTACCTTGCAATAATCATCAAGGAAAATCAATCTAGTGGCAATAAACAAAGAGACAGAGCAGTAGGTAGAAAAAGGTGTGTCTTCCAATGTGTATATACTTGCAAGTATCTAAATATATGTTTGCATCTGTGTGGACACACACACACACACACACACACTCACACACACACAACCATACCACAACACATAGAACCTTGAAACTCAGCCTGGACTATTTAGATGGTTGGATACTGAATTGTTAGTGAAGTGATTAGGTGATTCCTTCCCAGTCTTCCACCTGTACCTCCGATTGTACCATGAGCAGCATTGCTGTCCATCTCTCTGTTGGCATTCTAGAGGTAGTTGGGAGAGCCATGCACCTGCATGTGCTGTGCCAGAGGAGGAACATCTAAATGAAAGGTAACATCTGCTCTTCACTGCTGTCAGCCCTGCCCTAGAGGGAAACACACACACAGGCTGGAGAGCGTACCAGAGACAAGGAGAGCATGAGAAGATAGCAGATGCCCTGGGAAGGCTCCAGCTGCCTGAGCTTCCCATTGGCGGGCAGCCAGCTGCAGAGATGGAGCATATACGCCACGCTGACACAGGGCCTCAGAAGGTTGCCATTGGAAAGTCATTGTATTTTTAGCAGGTTCTAAAATAGATAGCAACCATAGTTCAAATTCCTGTCTAATTCTTTGCCAGCTGTTTGAACAATCTAAAGTTTAACATCTTCCTATTCTTATCAGTTGCTTTGCAACTTAGGATGAAAAACATGAGGTTAGAGATACTTAACTCTACATAGTAGCATACACAGTGAAAATTACAGCAGCCAAGAAATTTAACATAGAGCTCTTTGTGTGTGTGTGTGTGTGGTAAGAATATTTAAAACATATCCTTTCATTAAATTATGTGCATACAACAAAGCTCTTTTTTTCCAATTTATGTGCACACATCTATTATATGTGAAACAGAAATATGTGCTTTTGACTGTCACAAAAATACCAATCCAAGCTGGAGGAGGAAGTTGAAGCCATTTCCTTCAGTACAAATGCTATTTCTGGGCCCTGCCTGGCAGGATCCCAAGTTAGGGGAAGGGGTCACACTTCTCCCTAGAGCCACCGCACAGCAGAGAAGCTAAGGGCATCCCGCTGTTTGGCTATCTTGGGCTTTAAGAATGCTCAGTGGTGGACCTGTCTGGATGCCCTTTGAAGCTGAAGTTCATTGTGAACACAAGTTGGTCCTCAACAGAGTTTTCCCACCGAGTCTGTTTCTACAGAAGCATGGGAATTTATATGCACTCCTTTTCCAATAAATCACTTTTCTCAACAGTTTTTGAAACTTGGGTCCAGAACCTGTGATGATCCAGTTTTCCCCTCACAAAGTAGCTCCTATGACATGTCGTTAAGTGTTTCTGGGGTGAGCTGGCCAGTTGGAAGTCAGGATGCTTGGCACCAGAGAGTGTCTTTGAGGTGAGTTCATAAGACAGAACTGCCTGCATGGTTGTGAATTTAATGTCTGCACTAGAAAAGGGAGCTGCTAGCTAGGGAAGGAGTCTTGTCTGTCAGGTCCTTGGTGGCTACGTCTCAGAGTGGCAGCAGAGGTGTTATGTCAAAGTGGCCCCCGCTCAGGCTGCCAGGCTCCAGTGCAGCTCAGGGCTTCCTGGCTGTAGATTCCACACACAAGGAAGTCAGTGTACTCATAGACTTCCTCCTGACATCAGCACAGATGAGAAGTTAAGACTTCATCCCAGAAGGGAGGCAGGAGAAGCTTCTTAAGCAGGAGACTGACAGAAATTGGCTTGTGGGTTTGTGAGATGATCCTAGAGGGAAGGATTGAGTGGAAGATTGGCCAACAACTGGAGACAACCGTGTCCTGGCCATGTGGCTGTGGAGAAATGGCCATAGTTAGAGATCAATGGTAATGGAACCAATGTTACTAACAGATGCCAACACAAAGGGTCAGTGTTTGTCTTCCTGACCAGACATGACTTGAAGATTTTCTTAGTACATGATTATTAAAGATTACAGCTTATCAATCTGTAAGAAGGTAGGGATATGTGAGGGTGTCATGTTCTTCCTTTTATCCCTAAGAAATGATTGACATTTGATCAGAGTGAGGAACTAAGCTGACAGTTCCCATAAACCCCTGGGGTACAAAGCAGCATTCTTAGGCCAGATTCTTCCTGTCCCACAAGCATGATGTTCACTGATCTAATACTTATCCACTAACCAGTCAGTACTGGTTGGATGTGTCAGCTGCCTCCCCCAAGCCATGCCTGGGGCCTGTGGAACTGAAGAAAGTGCAGTTTCTTCTTCTCATTCTCAGAGACCCGACAAGCAGAGTTTCCATAGCTAAGTTGATTACCAGCACCTGCCTGCTTCCAAAGCTCACCCTACAACACAGCCCCAGCATTTAGTGTGCATGAAGTGTCTTATATTTCCAATAACACTGGAATGAGGAAATGTGAACTATCATTATTTTCAGATTACCCAGTTAAATAGCCAGGCTATCTGAGTGAGTCAGCTAAAAGCTAAAACAGTAACTTTATTAAAGTAGCTTATTAAAGAAAATATGAAAATGATCTTCCGTAGGGCAGGGATTAACTGAAAATATAATGAGGCTTATATATTAAAGACTCGTATGAACTTAAAATTTGACCTTTTGACATCGGTATGACAATATTCTGTGGAAAATTCTAAAAATACCTTTAGATAGTTGAAAACAGTCTTCAGAATTTGAGAAGGATGTAGTTCCCATGTGTGATGAGCCATGTGTCCCTAGCAACAATGCCCATGGAAACAAACGATTGTCAGTAATTTAAATAGCTGAAAACAGCAAAAGGGAGACACTTTGATGAGATAGCATACCATATGCTTATATTTATATTGTACTTTCTCCATAGAAAGCTTGATCTTGATGTAGCCGCCTGTGGCCACGGCTAACTGGGTTCACCTGAAAGGGGGCCTGGGAATGAAAGAGGGATGGAGGGCGAGAGAAAAGATGGAGCCAAGACAAGTATTCTGATCAAGGTTCAAAGTTTAATGTTCAGCTTTCAATCAAAAGGGGAAGCCCCACCTCCACCACCGACCCTCTTCTTGCTTCAGCATGGGTGAGGGGAACCCATCTTTAATCACAGCCGCAGCCACAGGTGTCTCAAGGCAAGCTCACCAGACAGTCTATTCGTCCCAGCTCCTGTAGCAGGATGTAGTGCAGCCAAGGTGGGTAATACCACTTGGGTCCTATTTTTTGGTCTACTGTGGTAAACAAGATGCTTCAGGCCTGTTCAAGGCTGGGGGAAGGGCACATCTTGATATTACTTTTAGAAAAGTATCAAAGTATTTATAAAAGTTTAAATTAAGCAACACATGATAAGAAATAAATGAACGACAAGTGTTAGCATTGTTTCTGATAGTGATTTGTAAATAGGTCTCAGGAATGTAATGGTATCTTGGCTAACACAGGAATATATGAACAGAATCAAGTTCTAACTGATTCCTAGTTACAATGTTTAAAATTAACTGTCATTTATTGATGACTCATACAAAGTAAGGTTCTCCAAAACACATTCTCACAGGGAATCTTATTGAAATGTAGCCACTCTTTTCATAGCTACATCCTAGTGTTCATCACTGAGAGCTTCCAGGAGGGGGCGGTCCTTCCTGGATCTGTGCTGTGGGAGGGTCCTACATGTGGTTTGAATAAGGAGTGACTGGCAGCCTCCCTCCGATGTGCGTGTAAAGCACCTGGATGCTGAGTTCACCTGGTGAATATTCTTCACAAACTCATGAATCTCATACTGATCGACAACTTTCCTCTAAGTACATTCTCTGTCCCTTCCTATGTCAGGATTCCTTTCCTCTACCCTTTGGCAATTTCATATACGCTGAAATTTGGTTGTTTTGCCTCCCAATCCCCTCTCCTGCAATGCAAACCTTCTTTGCAGTTTCTTCTCCTCCTGTCAAGTATGTTGTGTGTCCCTCACTGAGTTTTACATGGTTGTTTGCAAGACTCTTGATGAGAAGCCTTTTGTTGGAGCATGGGTTACATCTCATGATCTCAGGAGACATGTTACTGAAGAAAATGACAATGACACTGTCCCTCTCAAAGCATTAACCGCCCGAAGACTTACAGGACATGGTCAGGACTCTTAACTCTCTGATCCATTCATGGAGGAACTGTTGTCAGACCCAGTCTTTGTGCAGGTGACTAGGCTGCCACGGTGTCATGAGTATAGTGCTCTTGTCACACCCATTAGAGAAGGTCTCACAGTCCTCCTCCACATCTCTGTCTCCTACATTCTTTCTGCTCCCCGTTCCACAGTGTTTCCAGAGTCTGGTGTGGGGTGGGGTCACTATTCTTTTGTTTTGAATGAGAACAAATTGATCCCTTTCAGAAAAGATGGTTTGATGAACATATAATTTTCTTTAAGGAGATAAAGGAGCTAATTGAATATTTGGACATTGTATTCTGATTACAAAATATACTTAAAGAATATAGCATCTATACTGAAATAATAATAGTTAGGAAATGTAGCAGGAAGCCAAACAAGATGATGTCCAGTGTGTATTGTGTTCTTGATTTTCACTTCCTGTGTGTTCTCTATGACCTTTGACCTCAGAATGCAAACAGTGAGGAACTAGAATGAAAGCAAGCTTGCTGCCACCCAGGAGGCTCCTAGGGGTTTCTTCCCTGAGCCTTCCTGCTGGAGAGGAGGCTCAAATAAACAAGAAAGGCTGGGGGTTTGCAGAGAGAAGGTCTAAGATGTGGCATTTAGAACCAAGTGAATGTTTACTTTGTATCATTTAACAGAAATGATACTGTGACAAGATACTCTGCCATGGCAATTTTATTGTCTCTACTATGCTGGTGTTTGCACATACAAAGCTGTGTCTATACCAACACTCATATTAAGCAAAAACACTGTTTGTATAAAGCTGGCTGCTTACCATGTTGAAGTTTTATCTGAAAAGTGTCCCAAGGACTCACATTGGAAATGTGCAATAAAGCCTCATTTCCAATGCAGCAATGTTCAGAAGAAATCCTCTGGGACGTGGTTGGATAGGGAGGCTCTGACCCCATCTGTAAGTTAGTATTGAAGGATTCATAATTTGGCAGCTGATTGAGAGATGGAAACTTAAGGGGTGGGATCTAGCTTAAGTGGTGAGATCCTTGCCAGAATGCCTTTAAAGGGTTTATTTTGTACCTGACTCCCTCCTCCTCCCCCATCCCATCTAGCTCCCTTGGTCATCCTGAGGCACACAGTTCTGCCTTCTAACTTGGTCTTTCTGACTTACCAACATATCAAAGCAGTAGGGCCTCTGCTGGAAAAGCCAGAGGCCAACAAGAGTTTTTTTCTTTTAGGTATCTTTATTGGGTATCTTATTGCAACAGAAGAAATACAACTCATGCAAGTCTTGAGTTAAAATTGTTTGTGTTTGCCCTGCAAACACAAAAGCGGTATGTAAAAGAATGCAGGCTGACCACTGGAAGCAAGACAGTCACTGCTACCATGAAATCTACAATATCTCAGAAGCTGCCACAAATTGACTTCTTTCTGAGGTTTACTAAATGTTACTAAAGTGAATTGGATTATCTTCAGGTCTTCCTCAACCTCCCACCAGTTAACCTTCCTAAACGCTCAACCAGTCCTTTATTCATTTTTCTAGTTCCTACAGACTAAATGCTAGAGCTATCAGTTCAAGCTCTGGAATTATTGTGTGTAGGAAGTATGTGACCTACTGACCTACTTTTTCATTCTGATTTTACTTGGAATTACAGTTAAGAGATTGCATGAGTTTAGGAGAAACTTTAAACTTTTGATTTTTAAACAAATTTGAGATCATTATAGACTATGGGGACTTTTGAAGTTGGACTAAATGCATTTTGTATTATGTTATAGCTATAAGCCTATGGGGACCAGAGATGGAATGTGGTGGTTTGCATTTAAAAAAAATGGCTCCCATAAACTCCCAGAGTCTAAGCCACCAACCAAAGAGCATGCACGGGCTTGTCTGAGGCCCCTGGCACATATGTGGCAGAGGACTGCCTTGTCTGGCCTCAGTGGGAGAGGATACACCTAATCCTGTAGAGACTTGATGCCCCAGGGAAGAGAGGGCACCCTCTCAAAGGCAAAAGGAAAGGTGGGGGTAGGAGGGGGAAAGAACTCTTGGGAGGGGGTACTGTGATAATTTGTATATACTTGGCTCAGGGAGTGGCACTATTAGGAGATATGGCCTTGTTGGAGTTGGTCTGGCCCTGTTGGAGTAGGTGTGTCACTGTGGTTCTGGGCTTTAAGACATTCACCTTAGCTGCTTAGAAATCAGTATTCTGCTAGCAGCCTTCAGATGAAGATGTAGAACTCTCAGCTCTGCCTGCACCATGCCTGCCTGGATGCTGCCATGCTCCTGCCTTGATGATAATGGACTGAACCTCTGAACCTGTAAGCCATCCACAATTAAATGCTGCCTTGGTCAGTGGTGTCTGTTCAGAGCAGTAAAACCCTAACTAAGATAGGGACTGTGGTGGGGGAGGGGGTGTCAACATTTGGGATGTAAATGAATAAAATAATTAATTAAAAATGCTCTCATAGGCCCAGAGAGAGTGGCACTATTATGAAGGTATGGCCTTGTTGGAGGAAGTGTTTCACTGGGGGCAGGCTTCAAGGTTTCAGATGATCAAGCCTGGGCAATGTGTCACTGACTCTTCCTGCTGCCTGCAGATCATTGTATAGAACTCTTGCCACTGTGTCTGCCTGTGTTTTACCATGATTATAATGAACTAAACCTATGAATTGTAAGCCGGCCCCAATCAAATGTTTTCTTTCATAAGTACTTCCATGATCCTGGTGTCTCTTCACAACAATAGAAACTCTAATTAAAATGGACTGTATTTTATATTATAAGACTAACATGAGACTTTACTTACAAAAAGTCAAAAGTTATGTCTTTAAAAATAGCAGTTTGTATATCAAGTTGGCAAGGAGCAGACAAGAGCTGGTTGGATTTAATTGTCAATTTCATACAGCTCAGAAGCCCCTGTGAAGTCAGTCTGAATGAGGACATTGTCCAGATCAGGCTGATTTGTGAAAAGGTCTAAGAGGAATTATCTTGATTGTTAATTGACCCATTGATAAGAAAACCCATGCCCTTGTGAGTGGCACCATTCCCTAAGCAGATGGTTCAGAATAGTGTTGGAATAGCAAGAATGCATTTATTTTTTCTTTGCTCTTGACAGTAGATGTGAGGTGCCAAGCTACTAGAATTCTTGCCTTGGCTGTTTCAAAATAATGGACAATAACTTAGATTGAAAACCAAATAAACTTTTTCCATTGTTTGCGGGGCGGGGGGGGGGAGATTTATCATAACAGTGGAAACAAAGCTAGAAAAATTCTCTTGGTAGTCCTTTTTAATGATTTCTTTATTTTTATATATAATTTTATATATTTATATTTATAATTTTATACATAATTCCCACAGCGAAAAGGGCATCTGATGTTTGGAACTAGCATTACAGAGAGCTGTGAGCCACCATGTGGGTTATGAGAACCAAACACCGTCCTTTCCAAAAGCAGCAAACAATCTTTCTTAATTGCATAGCCATTACTGCATCTCTGTGCTTCTTTTTTGTCTAATACCAGCAAGGATTTTCTTTATATTATAAATTAAATTTAACCCAAATGTTCACACATTTATTTTTAATTCATGCATTTTTATTTCATATGTTTAAAATTCTTTGAGTTATCAAAATTAAATCAAGTATAATAATCATTATTCTGAGGAAAGTGTGAAAATGGTAGCTGGTGTTGATCCTTTGTTACCACAGGACAATGATGAAATTAAGTACAGAAATAATAAAGGGAAATAGAGTTTTAAATTTAGTGTGGAGCAGAAAGGAAAGATTCTTAGAATTGCTGGTAATTTGAAATAACTACATTCACTTGTTACCAAAGGCTAGAGTTTCAGACCCACTGGGTTTGAATAACATTTATATGAGAGAACTTATTTTTTTCCTCTTTTTGCTTAAATTTTTCAATCTGTATTTTATCAATTTTTGGGTTGAGACTGTAAGGCTCATTTAAAGGCTTTTGTCTTCATTTGGGCTTCATCGCTCTGAAAATACACCATGACCAAGGCCACTATTATAAGGGACAGCATTTAATTGGGAACTGGCTTACAGGTTCAGAAGTTCACTCCATTATCATCATGGCAGGAACCATGACAGCATGCAGGCAGACAAGGTGCTGGAGAAGAAGTTGAGAGTTTTGCATCTTGATTCAAAGGCAAGCAGGAGAGACAGGCATCCTTAGGCAGCTAGGAGGAAGCTTTCTTGCACAATGGGTGGAGCCTGAGCATAGAAGGAGACCTCCAAAGCCCGCCCCCACAGTGACACACTTCCTCCAATGAGACCCACACACTTCCTCCAATGAGGCCCACCTTCTAATCTACCTTTCCCTATGGGCCAAGCATATTCAAACCACCACAGCTTTCAAAACCCTAGAACACTTCACTCCAATTTTATATATTTGCAGTTATTTTGCATTTCCATAATGGCTTCCCAGCGCTGACCTTCAGTGGAATTATTCATTGAATGGTGTTTGGTTCTCCTAACCCACACAATGGCTCACAGGTCTCTGTATTCAAAAACTATTATTTAAATACCAGTCTTTCTAGATTTAAATACTTTGTTTTCTCTTTCTCTTTGATCACGTTAATGGCTTCATCCATGTATACAACATACTGTGATTATTCATACCCCTCTATTACCAGATGATATACATTTTCTTTGTCCCCTGTGAAATCTTCCTTCTTCTTGGCTACTCCCCTGATGGAATATGACATTGTCTTCCACAGAAGCACTGGTGGTCATTAGCCTCTCAGGAAGGGATGAGGCTTGTGGGTACCTTCCATGATAGAAGTTGAAGTACAGAATCTGGAGCAGTTATCCATACTTGCAGTGTGTTTGATGCTAAAATGAGACGGGGGATATGAAGTTCTTCAGACATTAAAAAGCTGTGGATATTTAACCTGAAGAGGAAGGTCATAGAACTGTGAATTGTTGTGGCCCGATACTCTGTCTGGTTTGGCTTGAGCTGCTGTTCTGGTCCAGGGGTCAGGGTCTCGAAGAATGGAGACAAGGCAGAGGTTCTAGAGTCAAGTCTCAAGTCTCCTTTATTGTTTCTCTTCTATTGGCGCATATTCACTCTTGTTCATTCCTCTTAACCCTATTTACTCATATACCTCTTAACTCTATTGACTGTATATATATTCTTACAAGGAAATCCTGGGTAGTTATAAGCACACACAGGAGAACACAGGTGAAAACATTTTACCACGTGCACTATGCAGCTGGGGTCACTAAACAGCAAAACAAGCTATGTGGGATAAACAAGATATTTGTTAGAGTGTGCTCAGCTGTTTTAAGCTGCTGAAAAACCAAGTCTCTATCAGGGTAAATGGTTCCAGATGGCTGCAAAGATAACTGCTTTCTAGCCGCTTTCTGCTTAAAGTCGGCTCCCTACAGTGAATGATGACGAAATTATTGTATTGCTCAGAGCTAATGAAGCTACTACTGAGACAAGAGGACTTTTCCCAGGTACCATAAGACTACAGTTGCATCAGCTGATTATAGAAGTGTTTAAGCCTAGAGTAAGGTGAATCCAGAGCGGCTGCAGTCTTTCTCTAGAAAGCATAGATAAAAGTCTCCAACTGACAGAATAATTCTACCAATGAACCCATCCTTGAAATCCTCCCTCCCTGGGTCTTTCAGATGTAATTGCTGTTTCTGTCTGGGAAGGAAAAATGTCTCAATTAGGAAAACCTATGTAAGGAGACCTCCTAGTGTCTGACACAAACTCTTCATTCAGCTGAAGATACTGACATGCAGTTCATGCCTTCTTCAGGAAGCCGGGCGATGACACTTCCTGGCAGCCCCAGACACTCCAGAATTGAGATCCAGTCTGCAGGCAGAGAGCTGTCTCCCCTGTCTGCCAGCCCACACAGGCAAACACCCCACGGATCATTCCTGGACTTTCTCTTGGCTCCCAGAACCTTACTCGGGGTCTGTCCAACTCTCATTCAGTAGGCTCTTCTCTGTCCAAAATATTTTCTTAAACCTTCTTACGATCTTGTAAAACACAGACACAGCATTTATAGGAAACAGGATGCCAACTGCTTGCTGTAAAAGGAAGAAGAGCAGCCACTCTAGACCTTTGAAGGGCAGAATCCTGTTCAAGGCTGAACATATCAATGGGCATGTATGTTGATATTAGCACAAAGCCCTAAATCTACTGCACAGAGAAAACGGGCCAAGTGAGTTTTTCAAACACACCACACACACACACACACACACACACACACACACACACACACACACACGGGGTGAGGGGGCTCGGGGAGAAATCAGTACTTTCCAAAATGCAAATGAAAAACCCTCTTTCAACATGTCCTCAGGTGTGGAAAGAATTAGTCTCACACATCACTACCAATTGTATCTGAGTGTCCTGCAGCAAATGAAGAAAGCAAATCTGCCTATTTCCCTCTGTAGCTGTATAAAGTGGAGAAGATGTGGTTCAAAAATCATGTCACATTGGTGAGAGTTTCTGGGTGTAACCTCAGAAAGTACTAAGACACACTATCTCACAGCAAACTCCCTGTTTCTCTGACTCTTACAAGCTTTCCATGGCCTATTCCACAAGGATCTCTGAGACTTCAGAGTAGAAGTTGTGTTTTAGATTGCTGTTGTTACCACCGGGGAGTACAACAGAAGACAACAACGCCTGGGAGTCTGTAAAGGGCAAACAAAACTACAACAACAATAACAATAACAACAACAACAAAAACCCCCAGCTGTTGTGTTTTATAAAAAGGAAAGAAAGCCAAGATATGTTTGATAGAGGCTCGGTATGGTGAGGTGGAAGGGTGGCTCTGTGGGCCCATGCTGAGGCATCCTTTCCCTCTGAGGTACCAGCCATAGGGTGGATATAGTATGGAATAGAGTTTATTTAGGGTATGAGAAGGAAGGTTGAGGAGGGAGTAGAGATAGAGAAAGACAGAGGGGGGAGGGGAGGGCAGAGGATACAAGAACAGGTGAAGAAAGAGGGGAGAGGGGAATGGGGAGAGAAGGGACTGAGAGGGTAAGAGTAAGAGAGTGAGGAGGGGGCCAAGCACCCCTTTTATAGTGAGTCAGGAACACCTGGCTGTTGCCAGGTAACAGTGGGGCGGAGCCTAGAAGGAGTGCTAACATCAGCCACTCCCGAGATGGTTTTATGGAGCAGTGTCTGCATTATTGCATATGAGCAACCACTTATATAGAGGAAGCCTATCTACTGTGATTGTTTAACACATTACCTCAGATTGGATAGAGAGCATTCATACAGCCACCAAGGTCTCTATGTAGAGGAAGCACATTAAAGGAGACAAAGAGAGAACAGACTCATCTGCAGATGGGCTACCTGATGTGTTTATAAAAATATAAAGAGATAAAGAAAGTATGTTCTGTGGGTGTGTGGAGAGGTATGGGGGAAGAGGATGTCTCAGAGGACTCATGCAGAGGCATCTTTTCCCCCTGAGAGATCAGTCACACAGTGGTATAGCATAGAATAAAGTTTATTCAGGGCATGGGGAGGGGAGCCAGGAGGGTAGTAGAGGCAGAGAGAGAGAGAGGAAGAGAGAGAGAGAGAGAGAGAGAGAGAGAGAGAGAGAGAGAGAGAGAAGAGGAGAGAAGTAGAGGCCTGTCATGACCACGTGGAAAGAGGGGGAAGGGAAGGGGAGAGAGACAAGGGGACACAGAAAAGCTAGAGGTAAGAGATCAAGAGAGAGAAGAGGGGGCAAGCAGCCCCTTTCATAGTGGACCAGGCCTACCTGACTCTTGCCAGGTAACTGTGGGGAGGAGCATACCTGGCTGTTGCCAGGTAACTGTGGGGGTGGAGTTTAGACAGAATACTAACACTATCTATCATGATACTTTAGAGTGCAGTGCTCTGACTCCGGAGCATGGTGTCTGATGCCTCTTAGTTAGAAGCACAGTGTGCTAGGTAGATTGGCTGTCAGGTTATGCCTGCATTTTCTCCTACAGTAGCTGTACATATGAATGTAATAACAATTATATATGTATATATGTAATAACAATGAAAAAAGAGGTCATGACATTGAAAAA
Organism: Rhabdomys pumilio; assembly: GCA_030674055.1. Lineage (NCBI taxonomy): Eukaryota > Metazoa > Chordata > Mammalia > Rodentia > Muridae > Rhabdomys > Rhabdomys pumilio. The sequence goes on from JANHMN010000014.1 coordinate 69,552,497, forward strand.
GAGGTGGTTATGGGAGTGTTTGAAGGGAGGAAAGGGAAGGGGAAAGGAAGGTAGTTATAATCTTGAAAGATAAAATTATTTTTTAAAACTCATGTTATTGAGAATGTCTTTAAATGAGGTTCTCTCATTTCTCTATTCCTTCTCAATAAAGTTTCATAGATTGTCAAACTTGATTCTGTGCCATGCCATTTGTATCATTAATTGTGAGCTTTTAGCTTCTTGACTCACAGTTCAAGAAGAGGTGGGAAGAAAGCATGAACTTTCAAAACTGATTCAATGAGTATGTACCCCACTAAAGCTTCTCATGTCTGGTGGGTTCCTGTTTATTTTGTTTTGTTTGTTTTTGGTTGGCTGGCTCTTGTGTTTTTCCAAGCACACGATCTGTGGTTGTTGTTTGTGACTGATTTTAGATTGTAAGCCTTCCAACTTTATTGTTAATTTGATTTTTCTTTTATGATGAATTTTGCTTAGCACATTTTGCTCCTTTGTCATTTCTTGGACAAGTTTGTTGAAAACAGATAAAGTAAACCAGCAACTTAAGTAATCTTACCAATTCTCAGTATTTAATACTGAAGGAATCTCAGATAACACTTATATATAAGAATGACAGGGTATTTCCTACAGGCTTATGTTTGTGCCCACTCCTTCATTAGCATGCACTCCTTCATTAGCATGTATGTTGTGGTTTTAACTCTCAATGTGATAGCCCTGGGGGAAGGTGCTGTGTGATCACTCCAAGGATTGTCCTTTGTGCCTTTGTGAAGTCAGGAGACACCAGAGAGTTGCCCTCCACCCCACTGTGTGGCCGGCCATGCAGGGAGCTCTCTGCAGACACCAGCCTGCTGGTACCATCAACTATTAGAACTGAAGTAACTCTCCTTTGTCAATAAGGCTCCCATCGAAGCCCCCCTCTCAGAGGAGACCCTCACTCAAGTCTCGGGAAGTCACGACCACCCAAAAACTCGCAAGACACCGAATCTGGATGCAAACAGCAGAGGCTTTATTCGGGAGAGTTAGTCGGCTAACGGTCAATTTGTTTGCTCACGCAGGAGCTGAATTGACAAAGACAGGCTGGCTGAGGGGCTTTTTAAAAGGGGAAAACCACAAGCCAGGGGATTGAGGAGGGGGTGAGGGATTGCTAAGGAAACATAACATAAAAATAGCAGAAAATTCCAGAGGAACCCAACCTAAGTGAGTCAGGGTCATGTGGAAAACACTCTGCATACTCAGTCTTCTCAAAAATGTGGTCTTGCCATGTCACTGTGGCCTTGCCCTGTCATTGTGGCCTTACCCTGTCACTTGCTCAACTATTTCTCAGTTGCTCCGGACATGGCCCTGCCCTGTTATCATGGTCACTAGTTTCTCAGCACCTCCTAGATAACTTGCATTCCTCTCTTCCCTTTGTGGTTAGCCTGTTCCTGAAACCAGCCAGTCTACATTTTTAGCTTGCTTCAGAGAAAATTTTTTGTGTCCTTTAAAGTGAGGCCTAAAGTAAAGCCTATATATATTTTATAAAATTATTTTTATAATTTTTCACTCTACATCCCCCACTTCTTCTAATGACAGTTTTTAACCATAAAAACTTAAATTTTATAAACCCAGCCCCACTTCTTCTAATGTAAGCTTGAATTAGAAAACTTTAACATAACTTTCATTTTTTTGACCTAATGTTCGATATTGTTGGTGTAGAATTAAAATCTGAACAGCACTTACTCTTTCTCTAACAAAAGTCACTAACTTACTTAAGGGCCTATAGTCAAGAGCAAAATCAAAAGTACAAGGGGTCCATTGAGGGAGGATAGCAGGGTAGTTATCCACGGGGATCTATTAAACCAACTTTCAAACTAATTCTGTTGAGCTTCTCTGTCCCTCTGTTGTTGATCTAATCTCTCTGAGTTTATTCACAGAGTCTCTAATCACCCCTGAATGGTCTATATAAAAACAACATTCTTCTCTAAGAACAGTGTATAAACCACCTCCTTTAAAAATTAGTAAATAGGTCAACGTCTATGGCTGCTCTTAATTCATGGAAATAATGAGGGGTCTGTACTAGTGCCTCGGTGTCTGTTTTCACACCTGCAGTCACTATTAGTCTCAGTATGACAGCCAAGGACAAGGAGATGGGCTCTCTGTGGAAGTGCCTGGGTGCTTCTGGAACTCATTTTTAAGGGTATCAGCAGGGTGATAATAAACCCGTGGGACCAGCTGTACAAGTATATAATAATCTTTGGCCTCATCAAAGACAGAAGTAGATATATAAAGGGTTAATCCTGAACTGCAAGCTCTCCATTTATCAATCTCAGGCACTAAGTATCTGTTAGCAGGGGTCCTCGGGCTCTATTCTATTGGCTAGAAGTCTCAAAAAGTTTCTATTTTTTTTTCTTTAAACACACTTTTAAAGTTGTCCTCTGACTTTTACATACATTTTGTGGCACACAGTTGTCTACATACACATACAATCACATACATAATAAAGAGAATTTGCAAAAGGAACAACTCTATATAACTCTAGATTCACATTTAGTTCTTATCTTTTTTGTGGGTGATTTCAATCTTGGAATCACAAGCTGTCATTTAACTTTGAGTGTACACACCCTAAGCCCCACCCTCTAAGGCTGCATTACCCCTGTGTCTCTAGGATGGGGATATCTCAGGAGTCAAGGCCTGCTGCTCTTTGGCCTTGTAGAATAGCAGGTAATCTTGAGCTAAACAGCAGGGGTTTGCTCAGGTGTCTGGCTGTTCTCCAGTTGGCATCAGACACAGATGTTGGTGAGGTTCAAGGAGGTCGGATGGTCAATAGCACCAGGAAGTCTCTTAGTAGCCTGAAAAGTCATTTCTCACACAAGAGGGATATTCTAGGTTTGGAACAGGGACAGGGACACCTCCTCCCCCTGCCCCCCAGCCAATGCCAGTTCCCGTGAGCAATTTAGTTAAGGTGTCTTTTAGGGTTCTCATTATTTTCTCTGCCTGTCTGAGTTCTGGAGACAGTACGAACAATGGAGCTTCTAATTAGTCTCTAATAACTCTGACAATTTCTGACTTACCCTAGAAACAAAAGCAAGACTGCTATCTGATCTAATTACCTCAGACACCTGAAACCTCAGGAAGATCTCTACTAATATTTTCTTGGTTGTCTCTCTGTATACTCTAGGCTGTTCTCTTCTAGGTATTTTCTTATTTACTCTAAGTCTCGTAAGCCTTTGTTTGCTGGCATACCTTACACTGTCTTATTATTTCTCTAGCCCCAAACTTGGGTCCATTATACACTTTAGATCTCTTGACTGCTTGGATGCACTTATATCTCAAGAGTCCATCTGTGCATTTAGCCTAGTAAGTCTTTGGTTTTCTGGGGAATATAGTTCTCCCTTCTTGTGTGCACCATTGCTTCTTTCTCTAGATAGTAGTTGGCAGGATGGCTAGCGATCTGAGTTCCTTTTTTTTACTCTGTGTTTTGAGGCCATCTCTTAGGCCCATAACTGGCACAGCACTGCACCTCACCAGACAAGCACTGACAGAGATCTGGGAAACATGGGGTTTAAACCATTCTCACAGGGAAATTGCCATGAGAGTTACTTTAAAGTCACATGTCCAGAAAGAGCCATTCATTTTGCTTTTGGAAATTATCAGAACCATTCTGCCTCTTTTGAGTGACATTAACAGCATTAAAAGTGGGGATTGAGGCCTGGGTGCAGGGGGACGCATGCAATGGGGCTGCTGGCTTCTATTAGGGTTTCAGAGTGCAGGTGGGTGTCTTCCCTGTCCAACAAGTGAAATAAAGTAACAGTTGGGGGAGAGTAAGAGTGATGGAAGACAGACTAGCTACCTCCATGACAAATAAGGCCATTTACTCACAGTAGTCCCACCTGGGGAGGAAGGCCCTATTCAGCAGCCTTGAGTTCAGCTCAGGAATACCTGATAAACTAAAAACATCATCCTTCCTGGCCACAAACACTTCAATAGGATCGGAGAACACTGCTTGTTGTAGACAGAATTCCAACCAATGCAGGAAGAAAAGGTGAAAAAAATGATGCTCTGGTTTTTCAACCAAATTAATTCACTTTCTCTGTATTTGGAAAAGGTTACCAGGAAAGAAGCCAGAAGCCTGAAGTACAAATTGTTGCAGAAGAAGAAGAAGAAGAGGAGGAGGAGGAGGAGGAGGAGGAGGGAGGAAGGAGAGGGGAGGGGAAGGGGGGGGGGGGGGGGAGGGAAAGGGGAAGGAGGAGGGAGGGGGAGGGGAACATGTACATTAGCATGTAAGCAGACAGGAATTAACATGTAAGCAGACAATAATTAGCATGTGAGCAGACAGGACATTAGCATGTAAACAGAATAAATTTCTTAGTAAGTGTGAAGCCATCTCCTCTCAGGTCTCTTCCTTCATTTAGGAAACCAGCACTTGTGTGGTAGGAGGGGCAGAGTCTTTACTCTAAGACTGAGCAGGTTGCCCAGAGGCTCCCAAAGAGAGACAAGGTAGCAGCTAGGACACTGGCCAAAGTGAGTCATAGAACAAGGTCGCATCAGAGAAGTATTAGTGCATCTCAACTCTAGAGCAAAACTAGCCCTTGATTCAGGGTTTTCTATGGAGACCCCTAGTCAGACCCTGAACCATTTACTCGGCTCCCCTTGCTTACTTCTCACACTTATCCATGTCTATCAATTTCCCTCCTTCCTTCCTTCCTTTCTTCCTTCCTTCCTTCCTTCCTTCCTTCCTTCCTTCCTTCCTTCCTTCCTAATGATTTATTATCTGTCTGTCTGTCTCTCTCTATCCTATCTATCTATCTATCTATCTATCTATCTATCTATCTATCATCTATCTATCTACTGCAATCATCTTTCTTATTGCCTGTCTCTATTGACAAAGCAGTAAAGGGAAATCATTACACAGGTGAAGGAGGAGCTAGAAGAAAAAAAGAAGAAAAGAAAAAAAATCTGCAGATTGCACCAGCTGGCAACTCCTGCTAAAAGACAAAAATTTTTGGGTTCAGACTCTATCTTAGGAAACCTGACCTAAGTTTAAACTCAAGTAAACTAACAGGCTGGTACCTAGCTCCAGTTTCCAGGTTACCCCCAACAAATCTGATCCTAGCTCCAGTTTCCAGGCTACCCCTATCCCAAACAAGACCAGCATCTTCAGGTCATTCTCCCAACAAATCCAGCATTTATTGACCAACAATATTATTATTATTATTATTATTATTATTATTATTATTATTATTATTATTATTAACCAACAAATGCACGCCTTCAGGTAACAAGCCTGCCCACCAGGCTTTTAGGAGGAAAGCAGAAGTTAAGTTTGTTGTTTGGTTCCTAGCACCTGCCAGTTATGCTAAAGGCCACAGTAGCACACCAATTAGATGCTTGCCTGATTAGAAACACTCATCCCTCTCCTCATACCCTTGTCCCAATGAGTATTCCTGGCTTTTCTCCACTGGAACCATCTTGTGGGTCGGCTGTGAGTTAAACCTGAGCACAAGCATGCAAATAAAAACCCTGGTGTGATTTCATCACGGATCGGTTCCTGATTGGTCTTTCGAGGTTCATGAACACTTCCTTGGTATTCCACTGCTACCCTTGGTCTATGGGTGGGCAGGGCACAGTAAAGTAATTCCCACGCCTCATGCATCTCTGGGTAATCTGAGATTACCACACAGTCACTGGTATTGTGACAGAGAGAAGGCAAAAAAAGTTCTGTGTCTCACAGGGGCATACTCACATCTGTCCAATGGACCTATACCTAAGAGCAAGCTTCTCACCATTAGGGAAAGCAATTCCAACCTGAGAAAGAAAAAATGAAAGAAGGAAAGAAGGAAAGAAAGAAAGGAAGGAAGGAAGGAAAGAAGGAAGAAAGAAAAAGAAAAATAACAACAACAGCAACAACAACAAACAATTGGAGGTTAAACAAGATGCCCCAGCCATCGGCAGGAAGGATATTTTTCCATCAGTGTCAAATTAGGGGAATCAGGTGATGCTTTAGAGAGATTTTCATGATTGTATGACTTTTCTCAAAAGGCTCAGAAGTAGGTAGTTTTGATAAATTTAAATGAAAAAGAAAATTGTGGGCAGGTCAAAGTGAATCAGTCAAATAGTGTAGACTTTGCAAAGCCCCAGATGTTTCGCAGATTGAATTGTGCCACCACTGATAAGGTCGGCTCTTTTATCTAATTTCAACAATTCTTCAGTAAAATGAGTTAGAGTCCTTATAATCTATTTAGAACAAAGGAAAATACAAAGTGCAATTTTTGTAGGCTAGAAAAGTTATCTTTTGTGATGAAATCTGGAGTAGTATTTTAAGAAAATAATGTAAACCCCACTGTAGGTGATACAGTGAATAATTATAAGGATTGTTGCAAATTAAAATGTTGACTGTATTATCCAATGAGTATATAAAATATTCAAAATATTTATTATTGTGCTATAAAGTTTCATTAAATTTTAATAATAAAACTGTGTTGATTGAACCTTCATTAAAGAAGCATTTCAATTACTTCTTTGAGAATTCCAGAGAAGGTATTTTGAGCCTACTTACCTCCATCTTCAACTCCTCCCAGATCTAGTCAGCTCCCTACACTCCAACATGTGTTCCCTTCTTCTTTGAATAACCGAGAGATTTGATTTGTGATGTGTTTATATAAGCTTAGGAGTATGGCCACCCACTGGATCCTGGTCTTCTCTTAGAAGGTACATCCTCACTGAAAACTCTCTCCTCCCCTCTTTCTCTTTCTCCATCCCTCCATCTCTTCCTCCCTTCCCCCCATTCTCTCTCTACCAGAAACCATCAACTGTCCGCAGGTCCTCAGTTTGAGGACTTTGAGGTCCCCTCTGACTTCTGGCTAGAATGTGATTGGCTGGGAGCTTTTATTCTCCCAGTGTATCCTAAGACTGTGCTTAGGACATGAACTCTGCTAGGTGAAGGTATTCCAAATTAACCAAACTCCAAGAGTCCAGACCTTGGTGATGCATGCCTGCTGCTGAGCATGGAAAACAAGTGATTTGTAGGTAAATGTGACCAGGAGACTGTGTGTAGGTGCTGGATAGGATTCACGAGATGTGCATGAAGAAAAGAGCAGGAATGTCTTGCATGGCAGTGGGAAGTGCGTGTTTATAAAGTACTGCTAGGTGGGCCTCGGACCAGAGTGAATTAAACCCAATACCACAGCGATGACCAGGACAATGGACAGGCCCTAGAGAGGCTTAGACACATTTCCTCTGCAGGTCTGCAGGAAGGTTTTGAGTGGTGGGACTGTCTTCACAGCTGCAGACATGGCTTCTCCCTGATCCTCTGAGGGTGGACTGTGGTGGTGAGAAGCAGTTTGGAATGCTGACATGAGAAAATGGGAGGTGCTGGTCAAGTGTAGGTCTAAATAATTCGACCTCTGCTTCAGGTCAGGACCCATCCTTGGTCTCTTTTTCCAGTTAAGAACAACTGTAAGACTCATCAGAACACATGAATCAAGGGGTCTGGGCACTGGGTATCAGACAGTATAAGATGTGGATTTTGGAAAGCATCTGAACACAGATGATGAGCAGGGGACAGTCTAGTATCCAGGCTATGGAGCCATTGGGAAGTGGGATCAATAGAGTGTGGCAATGCTGCTGAGCTGAGAGGGTTTGTCATTTGGGCTGGCTGACTTGGCAGAAGTTATATGTGGGAAGGACTCTAGAATCACCATGGGACAAACTGTGCAAGAAGCCTGCTGAAGGGCCAAGAGTGAGCGGGATTACAAAAGACCCTGCAGAGTTCTGACATGCCAACACTGAAGGAACCACACCTGACATGCTCCGAGGAGCAGAGGAGGTAGTGTGGCTTACCAGAAAGGACTAAGGAAGACTTGGAACTGAGATAAATGAACTGCTCAGGAAGAAAGCAGTCAGGCAGGACCCATCACAAGCTTGGTGTTTGCCAATACAAAATACAATAATTTAATAACCTTGAACCTTGTATCATTCCAAGTATTTGACATACAAGACAATCTTGCTAGACATGTAAGTAAGAAGGGATGTAAGTAAGAAGGGATGTGTCGAGCACACAGCATTGTTTATATATTAAACACAACAGCATCACATACACACCGACACAGACATACACACAGACACACAGACAGACACATACACAGACACACACATACACATATATACATACACACACATATACACATATACACACATACACACATACTCACACACATACACACACATACATATACATACACATAGACACATACACACATGTACTCACACATATACACACATACACACACTTACACACAAAATATATACACATATACACACATGCACACACATACACATATACATATACACACATATACACATATACACACATATACATGCACATACACACATATACACACACATGCTCACACATATACACACATACATATTCATATACACATACACATATACACACATAACATATACACACAAAACTTATACACACATACACACACA
>JANHMN010000014.1:69567399-69604624 GCA_030674055.1 Rhabdomys pumilio
CACACCACACAATACACACCATACATACACCACACACACAGACACCACACACATCATATCACACCATACCAACACACACCACTCACACCACACAATACACACCATACATACACACACACCACACACACATATACCACACATATACATATACTCACACACCACACATACCACACCACACATACCACACCACACATACCACACCACACATACACACACACACACCACACACACACACCACACACACACCACACACATACACATCACACATATACATATACTCACACACACCACACATACCACACCACACATACACACACACCACACACACACACCACAAACATATATATATATACACACACACACTACACAGACACACTCACACACACAAGTAAGTAAATAAACCAATCAATCAATCAATAAAGCCTATGTCTTTAAAATGCATGTCTTAATGGCAGCAAACATGGAGAAGGAGACCACAGGACACTGAACGGGTTTGCAGAAGCCCACACTCAGCTGGACAGTAACCCCAGGAGAGCTTCTCCATGTCTGACTATGGCTCACAGTAGTGTTAGAACAACTCTCTTTGCCTTGTCAGGATTCTTCATAGAAGAGGCTTTAGGACAAGGTGGCGATGCAGCAGTGCACTATGGGATAGCTTCTTGGTTTGGCCTATCTGCTATTAGGCTGCAGTTATTTCAGACAGAACTGCAGGGAAAGCTCCAAGTTTCCCTATTTCTACCTTAGGCCTTCCATTTTCACCAAGGCATTTGGAATGGGATGCATGAGTCTGTTTGCAATCATTACCCTTGTGCTACAAAGATCTCTGCTAAAGTCTTGGGCCTGGGGAGAGACAGAAGCTCCAAAGCTCATATGGATGATCTACCCAACACATAGATCACCAGAACAACTCGGAAGGTGCCATGTATTACTGCTGTATACTTCATATATGTATTCAATGTATCACTGCTATACACAGCATGCATGCATTCTACTATTACTGTTATACACTTCATACATGTATTCCATGTATTGGAACTATATACTTTATACATGTATTCCATGTATTACAGCATACAATTTTTGAAATGGTGTTTATTAAGCAGAAGATAAACCCTGCTTACATATCTGAACTCAGGTGTATAACAGGAGCAAACACTGAGCACTAAGCACCGTTACTAACTGCCAGTGCACTGAAAGTCAACAGAGCCCCTTTCATTAGAAGACCTTAGTGACACAGACATGCTCATTTCTTGTGCCACCTTTAATGAGTCACCAAGAGCCCACTAACTGCACTGTCACCCTTTCCGCACAGAGTTACATTTATAAGACCACATTGTCTGCCTTGTATGAATTCTCAAAACGTTGAGTGTGTCTTTGGCACATGGAAAAGTGAGTCTCTTCTCTACTTATCCTCCAGTGGTTTCTGGGCATGAGCTAGCCCTGGACTCTTAGTAAGCTGTTTCAGTATAACCACTGGGGCCTCTTTCTTGGCGAGTGTGCCCTGAGTGGTCTGCAAACTTTGTAGCATGGTGCAGACCCATCTAGAGGGCATCTGAGAGCAGGACCATGGAGGCTACAAGAGTGCAGCCTATGGAGTGATTCTGAGTCCCTTGAACTGAGCTTCCCAGGTCTACCTGCTGCTGAAGCCACTGGTCTGGAACCTCGCACTGGGAGTATGGGTCAGGATCTCCCTCCAGGGCAGGTCGGCAGGGCATGGAAGGCACATGTGCTGCCCACTGCACTGTTTCTCATGCTTTTAAAGCGCACCAGGTGTCCCCCTGTTCTTCCTTATGGCACAACTGCAAATATAAAAGAGAAGGTCAATTGAGGCCAATTGCTTTTTCTATAATTACAATTCAAATCTTAAAAAACAAAACAAAATGAGAGAACAGCCTCTCCTTTACCCGCTGTTGGTTAGATTACAGTGAAGAAAGAGTGTAAATGAGTCGTCTCTTGGAGGCACTGGCTCTCCTCTCAGCCAGATTAATCTCATTCTGGCATTTCAAACTCTAAATGGACTCAGGTTACCATTGTCAGCTGTTAATGAATATCTTGCACTCAGGACGTCTCTAAAAGAATCTCTTCTTAAGTTTTAAATGAACCGAGAGCTCGGATTGCTTGACCTGAATAGCTTTAATAAATCAACCACACACCCCATTCAAGTATGTGTGGACCCAGGAGCTCTGAGCTTGCATTACAGCGGGCTGAAGTAATGTTGAAAACATAGTCCACCCCACCCATCCCACTCCTCCCCAGCTTCCGCCTCAGCTTACAGGTGGTTTGCCAGAAGAATAGGAACTGGTTACCAGAAGATTTTCCAAACAAATCAGGGGCTTGGAAACATAGCTGGCATAACAAAGTCACCCAACCTAAGAGTCCCTCTGAGAGATTCATGTCCAAGCACAGAAGGAACCCACACATCCGTATCCCATTTGTCTGGGATATTTTGACCGTTTTTTTTCCTTCTTTTTTAATATTATCATAACCCAGTAAATTATATCTCAGTTAAGAATAACCAGTGTAATTAATATTTAATTGATTATTTTCATATGTTTAAATATAATCCACAAGAACAAGTAGGAAAGCTCCACCCACGTATTTAAATTGAGTTTTTATACTCTTTTATGCACTCAGGTTTTAAGGTTATAATTTATATATTCGTCAGCTCCACGTTCCACTCTCTAGTTTTATCCGTTATGGAAAACTCATTCCATTTCGCAATTTAGTGGTTCTTACTTCACTTTTGTTCTTCATAAAACTCAAGTGAGGACAACTCCCTAAATGTCTTCCCACTTTTAATGTCTTTGAGGAATCTTCTACGTTCACTGTTTGGAGTACACAGAATGCATTAGAAAAGGAAAGGATGGACATTCTGGGGGGCAGAATAGAGTGAGGGTCCATGACCTTGATGACAGGATGAGCACCCTTGGGGACAGGATAGAGAGAGTACAAGTCCCTCTGATGACTATTTTGTCCTTCATTTTTGGTGAGGGGGCAGGCTACATAGAGCAGTGGATATGTTAGGATAATAATTCTGCATTCTGTAAATAAATAAAATATCCAAGAAAAAAAAAGAAAAAATATATGCGTTCTACAAAAGTGGGTCAGAAAGAAAGAAGTCAGATGACCCAAGACAGACCAAAGCCACAGGCCATGGAAACCGTAGCTCAGGCAAATCATCCTCAGTAGGACAGAGAAGCTAGTTTACATAAGAAAAATTTGAAGCGCGGGAGAAGAGCAGATGAGTGGAGGAGGCCAATACTTTTTCAATTTTACAACTGGCCAAGGGATGTGTTCCAGAGATGATGGGCTATTAAGCTCTACACTGACAGATTCAGAAGGACTTGTGAACAAGCTGATGAGGACTTCACTGAGTGGTACTGATCACAAGATCCAGCTCAGTGAGCTTTGCAGCTAGCCGTGGAGTGGACTTTCTCTTTTAATTCCGCTAGTCAGCTTTTGCTGGATACCAGTCACTAGAGGGAAATGATGGGCAATTTCTGCATAGAAGGTGATCAGTCAACTGGAGCACTGGATGCCTGGGGCCGCCAGCTTCCCGTCTCACCTGGCTTGAAGTGTCCATGTGATAGGCCTGTGTACTTAGGGAGACCACAGTGCAGCCAGTCAGAGCTGTTTCCACTAACCTGCTCAAAGACCTCCACTAATTAATTGGGGTCAAGCAAACGGGGGAACTCTAACAGCATGAGGTGGAGACCTGTTCTTCATCACATGCTAACCCCCATTCAGTGGTTTGGATGAAGGCACAGAAAGCATGCTTACAAGGTTTGCGCACGATAAAGAACTGCAGGAGACAGCTGACACAGCGGATGACAGAACGGAGCTTTAGACGAGTCACAGGGAGAGCAAAAGTAAAAGCAGGAATCTCAACAATCCAAGGGCAGTATTGCACATGATTGACAGGAAGCAAAGTGCTATATCTATCCAGAATGGACTTCAATAAACTTTAGTGTGTATTTGTAGACGTTGTATGCTGGTTTTAGGAGGCAGTAGAGAGTATGTATTATAGCCAGGCAGGTTTTCTATCCCATCCATAGGTTATGTCTTCCTTCTGCATGTGTGATCCTGCAGGAAGGTAGAGTTCAGGCTCTCCACAGGAAGAGCTCTGGGCATAGGTGGCTTGCAGCTGGACCTCCAAGGAGCTGATCAAGTAAGTGATGGACACAGGCAGATAACTTCAAGTGAAATTAGATAGCTACTTCTCCATCAGTGCTGTGGATCTGCAAGACTCCCACCCTGCATAAGGTGATAGGTGCTTGACATGACAGTCATTCACAGGCTGTAGGACCAGGTATGAGAGATCAGAGTGACTCCTACACCTTAGAAAAAGAAGCAAAGGTATAGCCCTGGTGACTACACGGGGTCACCTGGTAACTGCTACCTTCTCCCAGGACCTGAGCTCATCAAGTGCTCAGTACACATGGTCTCACTACCACCTCCAGCCCCCCGCCCACCCCACACACATATACCTTCAGAACACAGTGCTCCAGAGGAAACAAGACATGTCAGATTGGGGCTAGTTCATAGCCTGATACCGAGGCCTCTTGGCCCCAGGTCTGAGTCTTTCTGGAGGCTGTAAAGCCTCACTGGATCTGTTCACTCTAGCACAGTGGAGGCTACATGGGCACCATGCATCCCCTGCTGCATTTTAATGAGAACACTGCTCTGTGTAGTTCTTTCCTTCCTTCTGTTTGTTTCCTACAGCAGTGCTCTGCACAATGAGGTAATGCTTGTCCCAGGTCCAGCCTCTGAATTAGGACAGCATGGGTCCTGAAAGCATGATGAAAATGTCTATGGACAATTAACAAAGGAGCTATGTATGGTAATTGCTGGCTTCTAAAAATTACTTCCACAAGAAAGAAACATTAATTGCTTTTGGGTAAAAAAAAATGTGATAAAAGAAAACATGGTGCATGGGAAAAAATGAGGTGCAGTTGGGGAGGACAGTCAATTTCTCTCTCTCTCTCTCTCTCTCTCTCTCTCTCTCTCTCACACACACACACACACACACACACACACACACACACACACACACACACCTTTCTCTGTATGTTTTAACAAAGAAAGAAAGATAAGAGTTATGAGATATCTTTGAAAAGTATCAGGTGATAACTCTGCTTTACTAAACACAGTTTGGCACACTTTGGGAGATAGCAGTGCAGTGGTCACTCATGTCCACTACTGAGAACCAGTCTTGCAGAGTGTCCTCTAGGTCTCAGCCTGTTCACCTTTTAACAGAAGGGAGAGTAAGGAGATGGAGCACATGACACTGTGACTCGTCCGTGTCTTCCTTGACTTTCAGTTCCAAAGCTTTGTCAGATCATGTGCTCTGATCATGGACACTCAGGTATCCACCCCATTACCCAGCCCTCACTGTTCAATGCTCTAATGGGTTTGTCCTGCATCCGTGCTACAGATGACTGTGTGTCCTGAGGTAATGGATCTTTCAGCTCACAGAACAGAGATATATACAGAGGATGCCCCTTTCATGAAATAGACAAAACAAAAACAAAATGAATGTCTCCACTTAACAGGGAAGAGGACATGTTAGTCAGCATCCTGATGCTCTTAGGGAGCTTTAATAAATGAAGTAGAGATATTTTTTTTTAAAGCCCACTTATGCTAAAGCTGACTACTAGGTTAGAACTCAATGAATGTGGGGATCTGGAATGTGGCAGACCTATAGCCGAATGGTCTTGTGTTCTCTATTGAATCAAATCTAACATTCTTCCGACTATCAGATAAAACCCAATTATACCACAAGCCTCTACCAACTCATAAGAGAAGACCAAGAACAGAGGTTTTTGCACTTTCTTGGAAAGTGTCCAGCATGTTCTAAACAACCTATCTACAGAATGACTCTTTATATCCTGAAAATGAAAAGCTTTCACAGAGATGCTTCCATGTCAGAGCATGTTATCTGAAGCAATCTGAATCAATGTTCTTAGTCCATGGTTACTTGTGTCTGCTCCAGAATCGCTTGTCTCTGACTCCTTTGGAGGTGAAGGCTATATTTAACCTTAACATGAAAGATGTCCAATTGCTCTTTGTCATGCCTTTGCACTAGATGTTTCACGTTCTACTGAAGGACCTGAAGGTAGAAGAGAACCTGAGTTCTGTTGTCTCGAAAAGAGTCTGTGGGCTACATCTGATAGCGTCTCACAGCTTGGTATGAAGACTGTATGCTTTATAAACAAGTAGACTTCCTACAAACAGTCCCACTTGGATGGATATTTTTACACAGGTACTAGGGAACACAACTCAGTGCTAAACATACCACAATTGTACAGCTTGGCTCAAAGCCACGGAAACGTAAGATGAAAATACTTTATTCTTAATATTAGAAACATGTCTCTTACTCCAAACTCATTTGGGTTGACATGTAAAACGGTAAGGACTGGGTCCGAGGACATTCTAACAGGTCCGTTTATGAGCAGGATCTAGCATGAGATTAGAGTGGCAATGACTGGAGCTCTGGGAACAGAAATGAGAGATTTTTAGACATGTCAGTGCTTTTTCCGTGTGGTTTTAGATTTTTGAGAAGGGAAGCATGTTCATAGTAGAGGGCAGACTAGATGTTAAATGTTTCATCCATCTTGTGTTTTATGTGCAAGTCTTGTGTGTGTGTGTTTGTGTGTGTATGGTTTTGATACTCTCTTTGTTTAATTTCCAATGTATAATTGCAGTTAAATAGCCAAGGCTCTCTGGAATTCAGCAGTGAGACAACCTCTGCACCCCTACGATACATACAGTCACAGGTCACTGCTGTCACAGTGCATGTTTGGAAATGTCAGTACTGGGTGGAGAAGCACCTCTAAGCTCTGCATCTCCGGGGTAGCCTCAGCCCTCTCAAGCACATGCCCCTCTTCCCTTGCCTAGTGGTTGGAGCCATATACCTTCAAACCAGCCTGCTCCTGAGATGCCAAATCCTTAAAATTTAGATTTTGTTTTAGAGAACCTGACCTAAGTTTGAACTCAGACAAACTAACAGGCTGGTAACAAGCATTGGTTTCCAAGTTGCCCCCACCTCAAAAAAAGAAAAAAAAAAAGTCTGAGCCTAGCTCCAGTCTCTAGGCTAATCCCCAACAAGACCAGTGTTTCCAGGTTTCACCCTCAACAAGACCATTGTCTCCAGGTTATTCCCCCAACAAATCTGCTCCCACAGGTTACAAGCCTAAACCCTGAGTAATGTCCACCAATACGGAGGGCAGCAGAAGTTAAGTTTATGATATAACTCCCAGCACCAACCAATTACATCAAAGGCCACAGTAGCTTTCCAATTAGGTGCTCGCACACATACACCCTGCTTGTAGCTTACTATAAAGACATATTCAGGGCTCCCCACCACCACCAAAACCATCCTGCATGACCTTGGTTCATTGCTGGGGTGGGGGGAGGGGCGAGCTAGCTTGGGTAGAATAAAGATCCTGCTGTGAGTTTCATCAGATTGGCTTCTGTCTGTGTTTTGGGAGATCACTAACATTTCCCTGGCACAATACTCTCTTAGTCTCTGAGGTGCCTACCACAGGCCTGGCCTTTCCCATTCACTCACAGGAGTTCTCCTTGATCTCCAGTGTCATAGCTCTGTCATACCAGCTTTACACAGCCTTCATCTATGACATATATGACAGATGTCTTGTTTTTTTCTGTGGAGGGACTGCCCTGTTTCTGCTTTATGTCTTTAAAGCTGATCCTACATTCAGCATGTAGCATTGTTCATTGTCTTGGTGGGGATCTGAGCTCCCTGCAAGGGTTGACCTATATGATTTCCATGGCATATCCACTGCCCTTTCTCTGGACCTATGCATGGTATGCTATTGGATTCTACAACTTTCTTCACATCCAGGATTCTCTTGCAATTGTTTCTGTGCCCAAGGCCTGGACTCTGGCTGTGTATACTCTGGAAGTGTTACTAAACAGTCTGCAATCAAAATGTCCTCTGTGGACTCCAGGTCTCCAAGTGGAAATGTGACCAAAGGAGCTCTACCAAAGGCTTAAGTAAATCAATTATTTAAATCCAAGCCTACTTAAATGCAAGCTTTTAAAGAAGTTGAACACTTTATGACCAGCACAGAGCAACATCAAACTCTACTTTCACAGATTCCAACAAGCCACCACAAGCCACTTCCTAGTGGTTCATGCCTCTCAATTCTAAGTCCATCCTGAGAAACTGTTTGATTAACAGTTACAGAGTGACTACAAAGTGTTAGGTGTTGAGGACATGAGTTTTCTCCTCATTTAATATTTTAAAAAAAACTGTTAGAGGTAGATCTAGTTGTATGTACATGGAGGTGAATGTTAGTCAAACACATAGACACAGGCAAGGGATGTGCAAAGGCACCCTTGTGGATGCGTAGGAAGGATTTGTGAAGCTAGAACAGGTTCAGACATATACACAGAATGAGGTATACATGAAGCCAGGCAACCCATCTGAAATACTCTTAAATGCCTGTCTCAATTCACAGTTCATATAAGCAGGGCATCTACACAGATGCATGTGTGTGAACCACTGTTCTTCAAACCAAGACATCTGTTCTGGGTAGAGCCCTGAATGTACACGAATCTTCATCAAAAGAAAAACACATTTCTTCATTGAAGTGGTCCAAGAGTACTATACAAATAGAATTTCCTTCTGAATAAAAGACATATTCAACAATGGTTAAAGGGGAAGGGAAACAGTCTGGTCACTACAGTGTTTGCCTCCAAGCATCAGAATTTGAGAGTAGACTTCACGTAAAAAGTCAGACATGGAGATTCCTGGTGCTGGGAAGGATAAGGAAAAAGAGTTTTCTAGCCAGTTCATCTAGAATCAGTTCTGTAAAAGACTGTGTCTAAAAAAGTAAGGTGTAGAGTGATATGGGCATCAACATCTAGCCTTGGCATGCACACATACCCACACTCGCACACTCGCACACACACACACACACACACACACACACACACACACAAACACGCAGGCACACACGCACATGCACACGCACACGCATGCTCACGCACACGCGCGCGCACACACACACATTTCTTCACAAATGTGTACCCAGTGAATACCCGCACATATCTGCATGCCAACCCCAACAGAAATTGATTGAAAATTAGTATCTACAAGAAACCAGCTTATGGTGGATGGCTGAAAATCACTAGAGATGGCTTTCAGGTTCATTCCAACTGAGGGACCTCTGGACTCTGATTCTGAAGTGCATGGTGTCTTCAGCAACAGGATTTCTCATTCACTTCTCCAGGCCAATCAAAGGCAATAACAATAGCCTGTGTATTTGAGAAGTATCTAGGAAAACCTTGAACAACAACATCAAAGAAAGCTTTTTGTGGGGTTCTTTTAGATGGTCTTTGTCTCTTGAGGGGAAGATCTTTAGCTCAGATGGGAAAATCTTATTTAAACTATATAGGTATACTTATACACAGACTTATATGTATTATAGATATTTTTAGATAGATAATTAATAGTATAATTACTTATGATATTTTTAGGCATCTTGCATTACCCTCCTTTCTTATTCTGTATTTAACTCCCTCCTCTCCTCATTTCCCCATTTCTTCTTCAGATCACATGTTCTCTATTATCTCCTCTCTATCGCTCCCTCTGCCCCTTCCTGGTAACAGTCCTTACTTACTTTCTTGTTTTCTGCAGTTACTCGAGGGTGTGCACTCACATCTGAAGATGTGGAGGCTAGGAGCCTCCAATGAGAGAAAACGAGTGACATTCGTCTTTCTGGGTCTGGGTTATGTCACTCAATATAACCTCTGTCCATCCATTTACCTAAAAAATTCATGATTTCATTTTTCTTTAGTGCTAAATAGTATTTCATAGTGTATGTACCAAATTTTATTATCTATTTCATGGGTGAGTTGTTTCCATTTCCTGGCTGTTATGAACAGAGCAGCAATGAATATGGCTTAGCAAGGATCTATGGAGTAGGATGTCAAGTTCTTTGAGTATATGTCAAAGAATGGGATAGCTGGGTCAAATGGAAGATTTATTTTTAGCTCTTTGAAAATTTTCAACACTGATTTCCATAGTGGTTGAACCAGTCTGAAGTACCATCCATAAGGATGCAGGTTCTTTTCTCCCTTGCTTTCTCTGGCTCTTGTTGTTGAAATGAAATGCTAAGATTGTTCTGACTGGCATTTCTTTGATTGCTAAGGACAATAAAATAGCATTTTGAGATATTCCTTAGCCATTTTTAAAAACTTCTGTTCAGGTCTCCATGCATTCTAAAATGTATTTTTCCTTTGTTATTGCTCTTTATATAATCTGGATATTAATCTCCTGTCAAGTACACAGATGGAAAAGATTCTCTTCCATCCTTTGGGCTTTGTCTTCTCCCAAATGATGTTATGCAGAAACATTTTAGTTTTATGAGGTCCCACTTGTCAATTCTTGGTCTTAATTCTTAGGCAAATATAATTCTATTCAGAAAATCCAGTAAGCTTCCCAAGAAGGAAAGTCATCAAGAATTCTACCCAGCTGTGACACCTATGACCCACAGCAATGAGCACCATGTCACAATAACCCTAAGAATGTAGTAGTGGCACACACAATCTAGCAGCAACCAATAGCACTCCAACTTCTGTCATACTCAACGTGGAAGAAATCATGCTTAGAACTGGATTGTTAGCCAACTACAACATGACAAGCCTAATCAAGTCATGGATTTTGGTTGAAAACCTACAACTTCCACTTACTTTCCTAAATTAGCATAATCTATAACTCCATTCTAAATACTTTTCCTTATATTCACAGATAAGTGTAGTCTTTCCACTCAAAGAAGCTTCTCTTTGCCACAGATGAAGGCCATTGTAGAAACCCACAACCAATCAAAATGCACAGTTGTGGAGCCCAGTCCTGATGGATACACTGACAATACAACTCCTGCACCCAAGGCCCAGGAATCACTGTGGCAGCTTATAAGAACCAGAGGATCAGAGAATTTGCTCTGAGAATGTGTCTCCTAGAAATGCCAGAAGTTACTCCTATCAAGTCTTACCAACATAACTACATAAACATGAGCTCAACAAGGCTGATACCAATCAACAAGGTGGATTGGGGAAAGCCTCAAACCTACACAAAGAACTATAGGCAAGTAAGGAATGCTGAAAGCAAGAGAAATAGTCTTTCTCGGAGAAGACTACACTGATTGATTATCCAATATTGAATGGTCATTCTGGGAAACACACATACAAGTAATATTATAGACTGATCACATTGTATTTGGGAGTGTGTGTATGTGTATGTAAAAATAATATATGAAAAAAAGAGGCCATGAATTTAAACAAGAGCAAAAAGGAGTATCTGGGATGCTGGGATGGACTGGAAAGAAGAAATGGAAGGGGGCATGATATAATTATAATCTCAAAAAGTACAAGAAATATATTTTTCAAAGTAAAAGGGAAATAATTAAGTGCTATAAAATTGGGATTCACTTGGGTGTTTTATTGGAATCATCTGATGATCCTTTTGTGTCTGTTCTGGGTGTTTTATTTTTTGTTTGCAGTTTGCAGGAGCTATAATACACTTGCTCAGGATCTTGGTGGTTAGTTTTTATCAGCTTGACAGAAATTAGCCTAGGAAGAGGGAAGCTCAGCTGATTAATTGATTCCATCAGATTGGCCTGTGGGCAAGCCTATGGGGTTATTATTGTGATTGAGGATTGAGGTGTGAACACCAGCACACTGTGAACAGTCCTGCCCCTGCACAGGTGATCCTGTCAATTGTATGAACAAGGAGAAAGCTAGGAAGCAGCATATTTCCATTGGTCTCTGCTTCAGTTCCTGCCTTCAGGTTCCTGCCTTGAGTTCCAAATCTTGACTTGCCCGAATTTAACCTGTGATTGCCACACATAAGCCAAATAAATCCTTTCTTCCCAACTTTAATTTTTTTCTGTAATATTCCTCTCAGCTATAAAGAAGCAAACCAGAACAATCAGGTTATAGTGAGTGTGGCTGAAACTGTCACAGAGGATCCTGGATTCAGACAGCTTCTGGCATAAAAGTCTGACAGGGAAGTATTTCTTTTTCAGTTTAACCTCTTGACATTAATACTCTTGTTTGACAAATTCCTTCTAATTTATATAGAAGTGAAAACAAATTGGATGAAAGATGTTATATAGTTCTGAAGCCAACATTGTCTGAAAACTTGTGCATGACCTTGGTTTTCAGGATGATATATTATTGCTTTACTGGATTACATGGGTGGCCAAAATCTAAAATCCCAAAATATAAAGCTTAAAGCTTCTAATGGAACATTGAATGTTATTTTTTAATATGATTTGGTGGCCTACTGTAATTTTTTTACCATTTGTATTTTACTGGCCTTCAATAATTTATCATAATAAGAATTCTTAATAACTCATTGTACTCTTCGCAGCCACAGAGGAATCTCTCCTGAGAAATTAGTGGATCTCAGATATGCAGCTTGTACTTAATTCAAAGCACATGTTGACATTTTCATGGTTTTGGACTCAGATAACCCAGATTATATTCAATGCAGTTATTTCATGTTTTCTTTCTCTCCTTCCCCCCCTTTTTTTTTGCTGAGGAATTCTTATTGAACTGGGTGTTGTGTTCAAATAATGAATGCATTACCTTCATTAGTGTAATTCATCAATCTTTGGTATACTTGACCTATGTAGGCAAAGTGAATTTAAATGGCATTATTTTAGTAGAATACTATGAAAAAATGAGAGATGATGAAGAGTTTGTCCTTAACATCTCATCTTCCTGTGGGGGCCACATTACCACGATCTGTGGTCTTCATGTGTATTGTCCTGTACGCTTCCACTTCCTCCCACCTGTTGGAGAGATAGCCTCTGGGCCTCCTAGATTTTTCCATATGACTCTCTTTGAATAACAGAAGGCCAGTGTGGTTCAGGCCCCCCAGATGAGTTTCATGTCTTTGCAGTATTTTTTGTGTGTCTCTGGCATGGGCATGAAAAAAAACTATATGACAAATTTAGTCTATCTCAGGATGGAAATTAGTGATGTATGGGGTGGAACCATAACCTATCCAAGGTCTGTGTAGATGCAAAATACAAACAAGCAAAAGTTCCAATCACTAATGTCTCTGAGGATAATAAATATCCACAGACTTTTCACCCAAGCTCATCCCATATCAACCAGCACTGGAGAAATGGCAAACTTATATCTAGACAATGTGGCATGCTTTATTCTGCTAAGATCTGGGGCACAGTTAGTGAAGGAGCATTGCTATGGCAATTCATGAGCCCCTAAGGATGCTCATCTCTGACCATGCACATTGAACAAAGTCTAGATTGTCCAGACTCATGTTTTTCCTATGTCCTGTGAGTGACACTTATTTGTTCTTCTATAACAAGCTTAAGTAGAAGTAACATGTGTTAATTATCTGTGACTTCCTGAACGATCAGCAAAAAGTTAAAATCTTGAAACATTTCCTATTTATCAGCTCATAGGTCTTTAGGTCTGAAGTCTGGCATGCTGGGCTGAATTCTTTCTTCAGGGTCATATGAGGCTAGCAAAGCGTCAGGTACTCTCTGAAGAAGGATATTGTCAGAGTTTGGTCATATGCAGTTATAGGGCAGAGGTTCCTCCTTCTTGTTGGCTGTGGGGAGGGGCAGGGGAAAGTGACATTTTCAGCTACTAGAAGTTTCCCAGTCTCTAATGGATGTTTTCTATCTTCAAAGCCAAAAGCCACATGAAATCTGTTCTAGAAAATCCTCACATCTCTGACATCTCCTCTGCTAAGAAATGCTGAGCGAGCATGTACCAGAGATCAATTAGGATATCTCCATCTTCCTCTCTTAGAGTCCACTCACTTGAGACTTTAATTACATATGAAAATATCTGTTTACCTCGGTGCCTTCATTGCCGTTTATTGAATAACTGGGAGATGTATAAACTTGGTGTTCTAGTTTACATTCTCTTGCTGCTAATTAATATAAAAATGCTATGACCAAAAGCAACCCAGGAAAGAAAGAGTTTATGCATCTTAGAGCTTCCAGTCCATCATTAAGGGAAATCACAGAGAAACTTAGGCACGAATCTGGAGGCAGGAAATGAAGCACAGGCCACAGAGTGGTGCTGCTTACTGGCTTGCTCATCATGGCTTGCTCAGCCTGCTTACCTAGAGCACACAGCACACCAGCCTCATAGTAGCATTGCCCAGAGTGAGTTGGACCCTCCTATTTTAGTCATCAGTTAGCACAATGTTCCACAGGCATGCCTTTAGGCCAATCTGATGGAGGCATTTTCTCATTAAGGTTCCATCTTCCCAGATGTCCCTAGTTTGTGCTGAGTTGTCAACGGCTAATCAGTAAAGTTGGGAACTATAATCTGGTTAGCCATCTCAGACTTGATTACCAGAAAAGCATGACCCAGTGATTTTTACACTCTGCAATTCTTTTATTTAGCACACACTTGCTGGACTCTTTTCATATTCTGACCCAGTAATAACTATAAGGCAAAGCCCAAGAGTCAATTATGAGATGCTCCTATATGTATCTCACTGATAAAGGGCACGCAGCTCTTGTCTGAGTGATATTTTTTTAGTTACTGAGAATTAAGTACATATTATGAAATGTTGAGTTCTTGGTAGCAGTGAAAGTATTTCTTAATGAAATACTGAGACTGGGTAACAGAGAGGATTGGGTGATGAGCAGGAAGTGTTTGAAATTTAGCTAGCAACTTGAAATGGAAATGTGAGATAAAGAATAAATGTTGGGAAAAATAATCCATCCAAATTTTACATGATGTGTTTGACCGTTTTTCAAGAGAGACTTGGATTGTAATTTGTTAGTGGCATTCTTCTGGAGATCTGTGTGGAATCATGGGTAATGACAGCCAACCTACCTGGAGAGAATGTGTTAGAAGAATGGCAGAACTCAAGGATAACATTTCAGGAAACACATGCATTTTTCTTGATACTTGAGTATTCATGTGTGCTTATTTTATTCTCCACTTTGAAGTTATTTTAAGCACCTGTCATTGTGATATTATATTTTCTCCCTTCTCCAACTTTCCACACACATCTGATGTAGTGATTGGCTTCCAGTAGCTACCCGGTGACTGTTTGTTGATAGCTTAATGATAGACTTGTAAATCTACATTTCCCCAGATGGTTCCCTATGCCTAACAACTGTGCCAAATCCTTAGGCCAGCGGCGATGATGTATTTGAAAGCATTATAAACTCAAAGACACTTTAATAATAAAATTATTATAAATAGTAGTAGAAGCAAATGCAACTAGTCCAGACAAAACAATAGAAAAGTGGTCCCCCAAGGGTTTATATAGTTAAAGCCTCTGTTATAAGGCAATGTGAGTCTGGGAAGTGCACGCCAACTCCAAGATGGGATAAGTGCATTACACATACAAAAAGCAGAGGTTAATAAGTATTGTTACCCCATAAAGAAGAGAAGCTTTGTAGAGACTACATAGGAAGCTCTCAGTAGTGTCCTCAAAACTGGAATTTTAGCAAGAGCTTTCAAACAAGCCGTAAATCCTCATGAGTTCTTGAGATTATTCTTTGTGTTCTTGTGATTGTTCCATTATGGATTCTGACACAGACCAAGAATACTCCTCATCTAAAGGTGATTGTCCATGTCTCCCTGTATGGAAGCTTCAGGCCCATTGAGAAACCTTTCCCTTAGTCACAGGTCCTCTTGTCCAGCTCTAAATGAATATGTATATCTCACAGCTCCTCTGAGGACTGTGGACCCTTGGCCAGCCAGGAGTTTTTCCCTAAGAAGACCTTAGCAAATCTGACGTCTTCCATGGCACTTAGGTTTCTTGAAGCTCTTTATTCACATCTTCAGAGTGTGATCCCACAGGCTTCCTTGTCTATGTAGACTCTCATCATCTCTCAATACTCAATATTTTCTCTTGTGTGTTTGTCTCATTTTAAAACTGATAATGTTACAGCTTTCTTAAAACCTTAAAATACCTGAGAAGAAAACTAAAATTTTGATTATGAAGCCACCCTTGAGTCTGAAGGTGGGCATCCAAAGGGCTCTGTTTAGTGAAAGTTTGTATCTATAGAAATGGTTTTCACATGTCGCTTTAAGTAAATGTGTAGTCTATGCTGTTTTAAATATTGTGATTTATAACTGAAAACTTGGGCCCAGCTGTCACTCAGTGAATGACAGTTGTCTGTGGAAAGAAATGGCTTCCACTCTCCTCTGCCTCATCAGTTATCCAGGAAGTCAGTCTTGTGTTTTGTTGTTGACCCTGTTACCAGCTACTCTTAACTCTTCAATCCAGCCATATGAATATCAGTTTCTCTGTGATGTTACTGCCACCAACTGAGGTCAGGCACTCAAACTATCTCATGCCTGGTTGTCATTGAAATATGGGTACAAGTGACCTGCAAGGGAAAGGGTAGTTAACCACAGAGTCACAGAGGCAGTTATGAGATGGGAGTTATCTTCTTCCTTCTTTCCTTCCTTCCCTTTTGCCTCTGCACACATACACTGAGCATACATCCTCAAGCCAATGCATCCACAGAGACAATCATCAAAAGCCAGTCCATGAGGTTGATGATGCAGTGTCTTTCCAAATGTTATGGCAGAGAAATAAGCCACACATTGGCTGCTGAGACTATGAAGAGGACTTTCTGTCTAAGCTGAGAGTAGAGAGAGGGGTAACTGGGAGGCAATGAAGGAGATAACCTCTGCTCCAGGATCAGGCAGTAGTAGAGCATCAAAAAGGAATAGAGACCGTGTGGGTTTCCATCTGCCTTTCAGGACGACTTGAAGACTGACATCAAGAGAGAGACAGAAGAGAAGACTGGGAAAGAGTACAGTCCAGCGAGTGTTTCATTTAACTCCCATGGCATCTAGAAAAGTCTCTTCCCAAATAAAATGATAAATGATGGACTGTATGTCACTAAACAGAAATCATTTTTTTTCTAGATTGAAGAAAAATGAGCATGTAGGCACATGAAAATATTTCCAGTCAATGTGTGTCTGTGTGTGTGTGTGTGTGTGTGTGTGTGTGTGTGTGTGTGTGTGTGTGTTGCTTCTTCTTGTAATTTTGGAGATTATAATGCAACAGTAGCATTTCTTCTTTCCTTTTCTCCCTCCAAACCTTCAGGCCCTGAGGAGAAATAACTATGTGCATCAAGTCTTCTTTGATCTGGAAACAGAACTGGCTATCAGATATATACATTTGCTGTGAGAAGTTACATAGGGAGTAAGTGAATTCTACACTAATGTGATCCAGAGTTACAAGCTAGAATGTGATGACTGTGGTCTTAATCACCAGTAGTTACTGGAATGAATTTCACCACCGAGAGGCCTTAGTACCTGGTCAGAAAAGTCTTCAGCATCATACAGAAAAATTGTAAATTGTACATAGAAACAGGTGAGCAGGCACAAGGTGGAAAAAAAATGGTTGGCTGAGCAGTTTTCTTAAACTGTGTTCTATGCAACGGAAACAGGAGAGTTAAGTTCTGAGATTGCCTGAGATGTCATCACATCAGTCCACTCTAATAGTCCCCGAAGACATTTCTCATCTCCACTCCCACACTTCTGATCCAACTAACCTGCACTCTATCAGACTAATGCTCCCCAAACACCCATTTGATCATGACATTGCCTGGGTCAAACAGTTACAACCTAGACAGCATTCATCTAACAAATATTTATCGTTTGGCAGTCTGGGGTGCAGGGCTACAGCAACACCAATGTGAACAAGCCATTTTGTACTGCCTGCACAGTGCTCAGAGCATGGCCAGGATGCTGGGCTCAGTGCTCAGAGCATTGCCAGGATGCTGGGCTCAGTGCTCAGAGCATGGCCCCGATGCAGGAGCATAGCAGCACTACCAACCCAGTGCTCAGGGTGTGGCCCAAATGCTGGGCACAGTGCTCAGAGCATGACCCTGATGCTGGGCCCAGTGCTCAGAGTATAGCCTGGATGCTGGGCCCAGTGCTCAAAGTGTGGTCCTGAAGCTGGGCACAGTGCTCAGAGTATGGCCTGTATGCTGGGGCAGAGCAATACTATGTTAGGCACTCAGTTTCTCTGCTGGATAAAACTGATTTTCTGCTTCCTACTTTGATTGTATGACAGTGAGCAGATGGTTTCTGTGTGTGTTGGGAAGGGGCTCCCCCCAAATAGATTTTTTCTCTCTACCAGTTGTAAATTGTGACTGCCACCCAGAATTCAGCAGACATCAACCATGGTCATTGTTCTGACCTTCAGACAGCATGCCCTCTCATTCAGAAAGTATGTTCATTGCTCAAGCTATTTTGTGTCTACTTCAAGATTTTACTTTTCTTTTAGGAAGCTACTCTGCCAGTCCTCTTCCTGCCTGATTACAGCCTGGGTAAGGGGTGATCTAGAATAAGAGAAACTATTTCCAGAAGGTCCTCAAGTTGCAAAGAGTCCTTGTCGCGTGACCAGTCTTCTTACTTCATAGATTGTTTCTAAATGACATTAACCTACTATTCAACCAGGTGGAACTGCATCCCAGCCTCTGGAGATAGCATGTAGAGAACAATATAGCAATCAGGAGAACTGGATTCTTCTGTATTGAGCACACTAATCCTGTGACTGAATGTCGCAGGTCATACAGACTATAATATCCCAAGACTCTCAGGTACACAGTTTGGGAATATGAGATTCATGGAGCAGTGATTCATTTAGACCTAGCATTTATGTCCTTACTCCAAACTTGAAATATTCTCATAGGATCTCATCTCGGAATAACAGGAGTTCCTTTTTGGACTAGCTTCTTCAGTTGAGGTAGAAAATGTATTCCTTGAAGACTGGCAGCCATTTTGGAGTAGGAGTGGTGAGACCAACTTCTTCAAGACATCTGTCAATCTGAAAAGACCCCACCCATCGGCTGAGCCTTCCACCCCGGCACCACATGGAGTCAAGTAGAAGCAGTCTGCTAACTATTACACGTCTGGAAGCTATTTCCCTGGTTTTAAGTAGCCAGGATTTGCTGCTAATACAGTCAGAGTCAGCATTACACCCACACTCATAAATGACTTATTTAGAAAGAAGCAAGACATGTTGTGACTTGGCTGTCTTCTCGCTTTTGGAGATAAGGTAAAATTTCCTAGTTACAGAACATGAAAACAAACATATTACAGTTATTTAACATATGTTATAAGTAAA
The DNA here is from genome assembly GCA_030674055.1 of Rhabdomys pumilio. Taxonomy (NCBI): domain Eukaryota; kingdom Metazoa; phylum Chordata; class Mammalia; order Rodentia; family Muridae; genus Rhabdomys; species Rhabdomys pumilio. The sequence continues at coordinate 69,586,529 of JANHMN010000014.1, forward strand.
TAACTGGTGGGGCACATTCCCCCCTTCTTCCCCTCTGCCTTTTATTATTTCCTTTGAACTAACACATTCCCCCAGCTGCTAGACATATGTTTTGTGAGCGATGGATTTGGTTTCTTGGGAGTAGCAGCCACAGCGTGATTCTCTCTTATCTCCTGCTGAGAACTACAGGACTGAGTGTTCTAGGATTTATTAAGATGCCACAGAGATTGTCTGGTTCTCCGGTACTTGGTTCTCTTCTGGACTTGCTGGCTACCACAGCAAAGAGATGGAATCATCCTTTTTCAGACTGTCCATCAAAGAGAAAAGTGGGACCAGACCCTTTCATTCGCTAAAGGTTAGAATGTCACCCCACTGCGGTCAAGCTGCCTATAGAAAGCAGAACTTCCTAGCAGGGTTCATCATCTGGTATTCTTGCAGTGGCCAACTATGGACACTTCCAGATCCAGCACTTACTGTGCTGCCCAGAAAATTCTAGCAGGCTCTTGCTTTCTCCTGTTTCATTCATGAGATATACACTAAGCGTCATGAGATATACACTAAGCAATATTTGAAGCATATAACTCACCTTTTGTGGTTTGGATCTCCAGTGTTTCCCAAACCATGCTCTTGTGCTCACATTCAAGCAATCAGTGTCCACACCCACCTCTAAGGCATGACATGTCCCTGCTTTTGTACCAGCCCCAGGTACTGTCTGAATGTGGTGAATCTTTTAAGAAGTGGGACTAAGTGGAAGGAAGTGAAGCCATTGTCCTTGACGGAACATCTGGCTTCTTCTCTTGCCTTTGCTTCCCATAAGACCAACAGCATTTCATACCACACACTCCTGACTAGTTTCAAAGCCATGGAGCCAGCACCCATGACTGGACACTCTGAACCCATGAGCCTCAAATAAATGCATGTTCTTTGCAAGTTGAGGTTTTTAGAAACCTTGTCCCGGATGGAAGCTGAACAACATACTTCCCAAGAGCAGTTCTGATGACAGAAGTCTTTGCCGCTGCAGTGTCGATGACGAAAATGCTGGCAAGGTGACCCTGTTACTGCACTGCTTAGATATACACAAGTTCTTCAGCGTAAAGAGCAGTTAGAAGTATACTTATTTTGTAGCTAGAAATGAATAAAGATCACCATAAATCACTTTTAGTAGTTTTTACTTTAACAAGTAAATAGTCTATATCTTAACAGTTTGGATAAGCTGAGCAGAGTGTATAAAGTACCGTCTTTCTGACACTTCCTTTTAAAGGCAACACATTTTACATTTTAAACTTATTTTAGTTTCAGTTCAAACTTACATATTGTGGTTAAGTCATAAAACCTATTCATTCCACTCTATGGATTTTTAATCCACAAACTATTCATCTTCCCCAGGGCAGTAAATGCCAAAAGTAGTATGCATTTAGGATTTGGAGTTAAGGAGAAATGGAGAAGAACAAACATTCCCACACAGGTTCTTCTATTGGCATCTGCCATCTGGACTGAGCATATGCTGTTAGTGACCAATTCTGCTGGATTGCTATTGGGTCACATGGACACTTCATAACATGTGATGAACCCAGTTTTCCTTAATTAGAGTGGGTAATGGCTTACAGTTTACAGTCATGTCTCCCCAGTGTCTGCCTGGCTCTCCCAGCTCTCAGGTTTTTCTTGGCTTCGATGCATCCTCCTTTGGAGGGGTTCTGCCCCGGTGTTTTGTGGATTCCTGATCATTAGTATGATTTGTCAATGTTTTCTCCTGATAGGACCAAGGACTGTGGAGATAAGTTTCCATTTCTGTTATATCACAGCAAAGGTGTGTACTATGTTTCAGCAAAATGGCTTCCCATTTCTTTCCTAGTGCACAGGCTGAGTGCTGGGTAAGCTTCTCTACTGTAACCCACCCCTTCCTCATTCCAAGCACTGAATTCTTTGGGAGGAAGTCACTTCCTAACTTCCCAAGCAGGGACATGTTATGCCTTAGAGGTGGGCGTGGACAGTGATTGCTTGAAATTATTGTGCATGGAAAGACCCTTGACATTGCCCTTCTTCATTTGCATACTTGTGCAATTATCCATTTCTGTCTGGAAGGACTCATGAATATTTATCTCATTCTCTGCCCTATGATCTAATTCTATTGACTTTGTTGCTTAGATTATCTAACATTGACTTCTACATCTTTTTGACATACCCCTGTTGCCTTGATATTTGTTTACATTTTTACTAACCATGAGCATGTATTTCGCTTATGCACCACAGGCTGTTGTAAGCTCAGGCTGTATCTGGTCACAATCACAGAAACAATCATTTTCTCAGCCTGAAATACAGATTTTTCATGTGATTTATATTTAGTTCTCTCAACTGACATAGCAAAAAATATATCATATTAAGAATCTTGCATGCAGTGTATTTTAATCCCCATACAAAAAATATGTGTGTAAATATTTCTATGTATAACCACTTATTTTGCATCATGGAAAATACGAACTTTTTACTGATACTTTAGAGACTAATCCATTACCACACACATAAACCTTCTCTTCTTGCTTATCAGCCCCATTCCCACTTCTGCCAGCCATGTACCTAGTCATTCTGTTCCAGTACACGTGTATTGCAGTATCATGCTTGTTAACCCGTAACCCCACGCAGGCAGCTTTATTATCACTCAGTCACACTACAGTGCTCGGTCCAAATTCTTTTCCCATTTTCTTAAAACTCCACTTATCTGCAAACTTGCCCGGGATGGAATTTTTTCCTTATCTCCTTCAGTGAGATTGTTTCATACATTTGTAATGCAGCTAAATTGCCTCGCCACATGATCCCTTTAATTTCAGAATCCTCGACCTTCTGAACAATACGTTCAAATATCTCACAGGCGATGCACTTCGTTTTTGGTGTTTCAAATATTTATAAGCATAGGCCACAAGCCCATGTTGTATCATCGTGGATATCGACACTCGACCACGATAAAAATTCCTAAGCAGCAATTACCCCCTTTTTCCTCTCTCCCTTTGCATTGGTGACTTCCTTCACAAGGAGCTCCCCCTCTTTCTTTCAGCTGATGGTGGGGTTTAAATAGTTTCTTGCCTGAGCATTGTTGGCCCATTGCTGGGTGGAACAAGGGCAGCCTCCCTGATGCTATGACACTGAAGAAAGTGGTACTCCTCCCCCACAAGCAAAGGGACCTTGATACTGCAGTCTTTTTTCTCCTTCATTCATTCACCTTACCTCCAGATCACAGTCTTCCTTCATCCTCTCTTCCCAGTCCCACCTTCACAAACATCTGCCCCCATTGGCCCCCAACCTTCTCTTCAGAGATGGGGAAGCTCCACCTTGGGTATCACCCAGTCTTAGGACATCAAGTCACAGCAGAACTAGGCACATTGTCTCCTGTTGAGGCCAGACAAGGCAGTCCAGCTAGGGGAAGGAGATCCAATGGCAGACCACAGTCAGAGACAGCCTCTGCTCCAGTTGTTAGGGACCCACATGAAGACCAAGGGGTACATCTGCTACAAATGTGTAGGGGGCCTAGGTACAGCTTTTGCCTGCTCTTTAGTGGGTGGTTCAGTTTCTGTAAGGACTCAGGTTAGTTTACTCTGTAGGTCTTCTTGTGGTGTCCTTGATCCCTCCAGCTAGTTCAGTCTTATCCTCCACTCTTGCACAAGTCTCCCTAAGCTCCACATGATGGTCAACTGTGAGTCCCTGCATCTGTCTCCATCTGCTGCTAGATGAGGCCTCTCAGGAGATATTTATGCTAGGCTCCTGTCTTCAGGTGTAGCAGAATGTCATTAATAGTGTCAGGGATTGGTTCTCTCCCATGGGAAGGGTCTCAAGTTGGGACAGTTATTGGTAAGCTGTCCCTGAAATCACTGTTCCATCTGTATCCCTGCGCATTTTGTAGGCAGAACAAATTTTGTGTTGAAGGTTTTGTGGGTGTGTTGGTGTCCCCCTATCTCCAGTGGCAGTCCTCCCTGGATACACGAGATGGCCACTTAAGTCTCCATATTCTGACTACTAGTAATCACCCCTATATACTCCTAGGAGCCTAGCACATCCCAGGTCTTTGGCTAATCTCAGAAATTTACCCCACAATTTCCACTCTCTCTCACAGTCCTCTCCTACTCCCCCTTTCGCCACACCCAATCCCTGTTCCCCTCCTCGCCCTCTCTCCCACCCACTTCTCTCTGTCTGCCTACCACTGATATTTATTTTGTTTCTTCTTCTGATTGAGATTCATTTTCCTCCCCTTGGGCCCTCCTTGTTATTTAGCTTCTTTGGATCTGTGGGTTGTAGCATGGGTATCCAGTACTTTATAGCTAATGTCCACTTATATCTGGGTCTGGGTTACTTCACTCAGGATGATATTTTCTAGTTCCGTTTATTTGCTTGAAATTTTTATGATGTTGTTTTTAATAGTTGAATAGTATTCCATTGTGTAGACGTGCCTCATTTTCGGTATCCATTCTACAGTTGAGGTGCATCCAGGCTATTTCCAGTTTCTGGCTATTATGACTAAAGCTGATAGGAACATAGTTGAGCAAGTGTCTTTGTAGAATAGTGGGAAATCTTTGAGGCATATGCCCAGGAATGTTATAGCTGGGTCTTGGGGTAGAGCTATTCCAAGTTTTCTGATAAACAGCCAAATTGATTTTCAAAATGGTTTTACAAGTTTGTATTCTCACCAGCAATGGAGGAGTGTTCCTCTTGCTCCACATCCTTGACAATATGTGCTGTTGCTTGAGATTTTTTATTTTAGCCATTGTGATGAGTGTAAGATGGAATCTCAGAGCTGTTTTGATTTGCATTTCCCCGATGACTAAGGGTGTTGAACATTTTTTTTAAAGTGTGTCTCAGCCATTAGATATTTTTCTGTTGAGACTTGTCTGTTTAGCTTTAGACCCCATTTTTAATTGGGTTATTTGATTTGTTGGTGTCTAACTTCTTGAGTTTTTATATATTTTGAATATTAGTCCTCTGTTAGATGTAGGGTTAGTGAAGATCTTTTCGCATTCTGTAGGCTGCCGTTTTGTCCTAATGATGGCGTCATTAGCCTTACAGAAGGGGACTATCATTATTGGGCTTTTTGAGTCCATAGTCACTTATGGAAGGAGACCCATGACCCAACACACATCAGTCTACTTCACCATTTTACCATCTTCTACCATCAGGTTTTCTGTCACTTAATTTTTGCATTCTGATGTCAGATGCATAGTAGTTTAGGCTTATTACAGTCGGTGGAGGCAGAGACATTCTGGATGTGGTCACAAAAATTATCAAGACTTCCTTCTAAGATTGCTATCTTTAGCTACACAATCAAAACCTAATCTAGATGCTGCTAAGCAGGAAGATTGTACACAGTGTACATCCTGTACAAAGAAAGACTATGGTGGGTTTTCCCGTGAGTCCAGCTAAGTATCAGAGAGCCACATAACAGTAAACATTCTCTAGGTGTTGAGAAGGTGGACATTCCCAAGGTTACACTTTCACCTAGAAAAGGATGTTTCTAGGTCATGTGATGGACTGAAACCAGAATGTAGTGAGGCTGTTGGACTTTCCTCACTATGAATTTGAGTTTTTCTCACTGCTTATAAAAAATTTTCTCTAGATCTTAATCAGTGTACTCTCAATACCTGGCACCTCCCCGAATTTAAGTGGTATCACACTGCACTGTATAACTGGCTGCACCTGAACGGCACCACACTTAGTTGGATATCAATGCTCTCAAATCAGATAAGACAGGTGTCCTTATTCTGAATATATTCTTTAAGTAAATTTCTATTCACTGATCCCATTCTGCTCATTGATGCTAGCAATAGAGGTGCTTCCAATCTCTCACCCTAATCCAAGACTGTTACAGTGGTCTTGACCTAACTCAGTAACCTTGCTTGAAGAAAGCCTGCCTTGCTTTCTTTAACAAATCTCAGGGAAATTACTCTTCCCTTTAAATAACCTTATCTTTCCAATATCCTGAGTAGGTTTAGAAACAGATCTTCACCAGAATAGGACACAAATAAACAGAGGGTCTGCCCAATACCACTATGTTGGTCTGAAGAGACTTCCAGCAATAGAACCAGTTCTTCCCCTACCTCCCACAGGAAAAATATGACATTCTCTACCTAAATCTTAGGGATCAAAGGGACAGGGAATTCTCTGTGACATTGCGTCTCCTAGAAATGTCAGAAGCTATATCCATAAATTCTCATCATCAAGCGTAAACTGATCAAGGATAACACTCACAACAAGGTAGATGGAGAAGGCTGATAATTCCTAAATACTTCACAAAGAACTTGAGACGATTAAGGAATGCTGAGAATGGGAGAAATAGTCTTGCCCAGGGAAGAGCACATCAATTGGTTATCTAATGCCAGTGGTCAGCTAAAATTATTTAGATTGAGAATGTTGTATCCATGTATTTTGAAATATATAGGTACATACATAGGGCAAGGGGAAACTATGCCAAGAATTAGAGATGAAGAAACAGGTATTGAGGTTCCAGGTGGACAGTTGTTGGTTACCTCCAAGGCATGTCTGCCACTATTGCACCCTCAGGATTATTGTGGCACACTGATTACTGTTATGGTTTATACACCTCACTGATTGGTAGGGCTGTCAATTGCTTCTCTCCCTTGGCAACTTAGAATAGAACCTTCTGGCATTGTGGAAGCTAGTCCTCAGGGAGGAGGCATTCATATTGGGTTCAGCTTGAATGTTCTAAGTCCTGTGTCTGAAATGCATGCTGACTCTCTCCAGCAATTGGATCTTGCTTTCAACCTTGGGAGGCAACCAAGGGCAACAGGAATAGCCTGTATTGTTTTAATAATCTCTTGAACTACCCTGGACAATAGCTAGAAAGGTGATTTCTCATGTCGTGTAGTGGAGTTTTTGTTAGATCATCTTCAACTCTTGGAGGCAGCATTGTTAGCCCAAATCATATAACTTTTTTTTAAACTATATATTTGCATGTATACACATACACTAATATGTGCCATACTATTGGATAAGTAATAATATAATCTTTATGGCTTTGTAAAATATCCTTAGTAAATATTCCCTCCTCCCTTCCTCACCTTCTATAAGACTTTCTTCCCCATTCCTAACTTAAGTGCCCTTCCCTCTCCACCCCGCTCCACGATACCTTTGTACTTTCTTGGCTTCCCTATGGAACCCAGGGATTATTCAGGTTGTCCAGTTTACAATGGTCTAAGAGGCCTCTGCATCAGCATGCTGCTTTTCCTCTGTCTTTAAGATGACACTGAACAGTGATGGAAACTTTATCCCTTTTTAAATAATCATGATGCATTGGAGAAGAGTCTGGAACTGAGACCAAAATGCAGCTTCCTCCTCCTTCACTGAACCAACTCTCCAGGCAAAGACCTAGGAGTTGGGCTGGCCTCTGATGTAGAGGTACAGAGAGCTTGAGAAAGCCCACTTTGCCAGCCTGACCTCCACCAGAGGAGGGAAGGAGGAAAGGGGCTGAGGACAAACCAATATGAAAAGGAATACATCAGAGCCAAAGAACTCAAACTCATCTTCTGTTGGGAGCCGACTTGTAGCACAAAGCGGCTAGAAAGCAACTATCAGCTTTACAGCCATCTCGAGCCATGTACCCTGACATGAGACTTCGTTTTGAACCGCCTACAACAGCTGAAGCACACTTGATAAACATTTTGTTTATCCCGCATATCTTGTTTTGCTCTTTAGTGCCCACAGCTGCATGGCCCACGTGGTATCCACACCTCCAAGGCATACGGTGCACGTGCTATCCACATCATACATGCCCATAAGGCTTATGTCATATCCACGCCTGCAAGGCAAGTGGTTTCCACGAGCCTACTAGGCACGTGGCAAAAGTGTATAAATACCCCGGACTTCCCTTCAATGAGGGAGACAATAAGAGAGACAATAAATGAGACAAGACTTGATCAGAACCTCTGTCTTGTCTCCATTCTTCACGTCTCTTCCCTTTTATCTCCACTCTCTCTCTTGCTAGACCCTGACCCGCAGATCGGAACAGCATAGGCCAGGACATTTTGGCCCCAAAGTGTGTGGCCGAGTAGTCTGCAACACAGTGGCCACCAAGCGTGGTTAGAGAGCTTGGGCCTCAACAATCTTCATCAACATGACTTATGACACAAACTGAAGGGTCTGTTGACTTTGGCCTCTCCTTTGGAAAAGAGTGACTGAGTAAGCCTGTTACTAGAAGTAAGAGGAAACGAGAAAATTCTCGGTGGACTGAAGTGTGAGAAGGAGTCCTTGCACTTGATGATCTGTTGTCTTAGAGACAGCTGGGCCTTATTTAATGTCAATATTCCATCCCATCATCTTTCCAGACCATCCCAGGCCCCTGTTTAACAAGCATAAGAGCATAGTCTACAGGTAGACACTGGCTGTTCTGTCAGATTCTTCCATGAATTCTTGGTTCCAAGTTTCCTGAATCCTGGTCTTTGTTTAACTCTGATTGCACCTTTATTTCACTTTCTATTTTCTTTTTAAACACAACTCTTCTATTGTGAAATTCTGAATAATCCCTCAGATAAGTACTTTATGGATTCATCCATGTAGAAGAACGGTCAGCTCCACTAACATCACTAATACTTTAGACAGCATTGTCCTGGAACTTAGTTCTTGATCTCCCTAATTTTGAGAAATTTCTTTATAAAATATTGTAATTTTCTCATTCATTTTCTTGACAAGCAAAAAAAAAAAAAAAAAAAAAAAAAACGATCTTTTCAATTTCACAGATATATCTTTCTGGAAAATGTAGAAGTCACACTTTGAAGTGTAATCATCAGAAAGTTGGTCTCTGAGAGAAGATAGACTTTAGTCAACACAGGAGCCTTTATTGTAAAGAAAATAATTTGCAGAGTTAGGAGTCACTCAATGTCAAGGACTCGCCACACTTCCCACCCTCCACACTTATACCAGCCCTGCCCACAGTTCATCCCAGAGTTTAACATTCTCTTTTCCTGCAAATTTAGAAAGAATATATCCAATCAAGCTTTATTGTCTCCTAGCACAGCTGCCTGAGTGGTGTCTTTTGCCTGCTCAGCTTTGGCCAGGGCAGACTCCTCTCACTAGGGTATATTTTCTCCTCTCCCAGATGAATCAGGACAGTATTGTCACCACAGAGCTACAGAAGAATATGAAGAAGGACCCTCAGAATAAACTGCAAAAGGTGATGACTCCAGAAAAACACAAATTATGCATAGCAAGACTCAAAGCCCCATGTTGGCCAAGAGTTCTCCATCTGGTCTACAGTCTTTCAAGGACTATTATGTCCAGAAAGCCACATCTTCACAGAAAACTTTTCTTCTCTATGGGCAAGATGCCACTCTATTCTGTGGATGACAATTTTTAAAACTATATCTCTTTCACAATGTTTTTGTTTTAGCAAAGCAGCGGTGATAAGCTTCCAGCCATGGGTCCTTATCTAGACTTACAGTACCAAGCAAGAATGAGTGTCCTCCTGTGTAGCAGGCTTTAACTCTAAGCAGAAAAGTTAGTTACCACCCCACCATCAACATTTATGCCACACTAAAACCATGGGAATATTTCTCATACTAATCGTTACTTGTAGTTCATAGCGTTCATAGCTGTATAAAAGGCATGTTGACTTTCTCCCTCAGCAACCTGCATAGTGCCTTCTGGAGCTGAGACATCTAAGCAGCAGTAAGGAAGCTTCCCAGTCAGTACCAGCTTGATTTCTCCACATTCTATGATCAAAGTGTCTTCAACGATAGAGTTTTACTATCAAGTTCTAGTAGACAACCAAGCATAGTGGTCGTGGCCTTGTTGTTTGGCGCTCTCTGGGACACATTCTGGCCAACAACTAGAAGGGAGTACCCTGGATTTTGGGGGGTTGTCAACTGTGACTTCCAAGAAAAGCATTATCCTTCTTGTAGGATAACTTTATCTAAAATCTTTTTATGTATGCATATTTTTGGAAACATAAAATAGTATGTTTCCATGGGGCTAAAATAGCCATTTCTTACTTTTCACCAAAGATGAGTTCTTTTTTGTTGTCTCCCTTGGGAACACAGAGACTACATGGTCACTTTAAGCACTCAGGATGGAGCCAGCATCATGACTCCATGGAGAGGGTGTGGGGCTCTTTGTGTCCTCCTCCCGTCCTCCTAGTGTCCTCTCTCCACACTCTCTCTGGTGCATTCCTTCAGCTTTCTCTCTGCTTTTCATTCCACTGATTGGGAAAGATCTTTGATTATGAAACAATTTCTAGATAGCTAATTCAGCTCTGTATTTCAAGATATACTGTAAATTCTAACTTCGGGTTTCCCACATTTTTAGCAAACAGATCTTGCACCCCCTGGAAGCTGGAGCCAGATCTATCAGTTCTAACATTACCAATGTACTTAAAATCATATACTGAAACCTGCCATGACACAGCCTGAGAGGGTAGCCAGAAAAATATTTGAAAATATTCTCCCGCATATCAGTTTTCATTCTGAAGCATCTGCCTGCACTTTATCAGATTAGGTAATGCTGAGGAAGAGCCCGTCCCCGCCTCTCCGTGCATACCCAAGGGCTTTGTTTCTGGTGAAAGAGGTCTTTGTTAAATCAAATACACTTGTGATTTTTGACCAACAATGGCATTAATGTGTGGTAATTAGAGGAATCAGCGTAAAAAATTGTGCAGCATGCAATCCAATTTCCCTGGTGTGTGTGAGTTGTTGGAAGAGTATCAGGCAACTTGATAAATGAAGAAAAGCGTCCATCAGGGCTATTAAAGTTATCAGTGATTTATGCTTTAAGTAGCGAAATACTGTAGATGACTTAGGATGGGTTTTAAAGCTGAATCATGAGTGCCCTGTCTGAGGACACGGCGTTGCTTCAGTAACTGTCTCCCTAGCCGTGATAAAAGGCAGTCATGTTATCATAGAAGCTTGTAAAACCTACTACCCCCTTTCTTTCTGTCTGTCTCTTTCTCCTTTCTAAAAGGGAATAAAGTGAATCAGATTTTCAGGGAAAAATACATTTCTAAGCCTTTTCTTTGTAAATTGAAGGTAATTCATCATTTTCTGATTAGATTTGATGACTACTCCCCTGGACAGAATACATGCTCAACACTGAGTACTAGTTAGAAGCTGAGGAGGCCACTTGCCCCATGGGATAATCTGCTACTGATGTCTTGTGAATGGATGTGTGGTTAAGTTTTATTTTAAACATTTATGTTTATGTACCTATCTTAGTGCCTCTCTGAGCCTGGGCCAGCGAACCCTCCTTTAGCAGTTGGACTGGTCAAAGCAAAGATGACAACTTGTCCAAGAGCTTGTCAAAACCGGACATCCATGTCACCCTCCCAGAGCCTCAGGGGACATTGTGTAGATGCAGGTATAAGGGCAGCAGGAGCTGAGGATACACCAGTTGTGCGGTGCGGTTCTGTTTATGAGAAAGTCATTGCAAACATGAATATGCAGCAGTTGTATATTCAGGAGATCTTCATGGGGCCCAGAGTGTATGGAAAGGAGGGAAGGAGGAAGGAGGGAGGGAGAGGGAGGGGAAAAAGAAAGGAAAGAAAATCTGGACACAAGGATTGGAAGGGGCATAGTTGGAAAGACAATGGAAAACTATGGGAGAGAACATGAAAGGCTAGTGGAAGGAGAATGTATTTAAAGTCTATTACACATCAACTAAAGAGATAGCTCAGTGATTAGAATCCTGGCTCATCTTGCAGAAGATCTAGATTCCATTTCCAGTACCCACAAGGCAGCAGCAGCTTACAAACTATCTGTATCTCCGGGGCAATATATATGTATGGGTATGTGTATGGTTTTGGTTCGAAGGACCCATATTTGATGCCCCCTTCTGGCCTCTGCAGACATCAGTAATCATGTTCCTATATACTGACAGAAACTGACACATAATTATAAATAAAATAAGTCTTAAAAAGAAGAGACCAGAAGTAAGATGTCAAGATGGTCCAGGAAGTAAAGGTGCTGGTCCAGGCAGGTGCTAAGTATTCCTATGGGAAGGGACATATCTGACAGAAAGTAATGCCCACAGGACCACAGTATATGGTCACTCTTTTTGTTATTGTGAACAACTACACACACACACACATACACACACACACACACACACACACACACACACATATCCATAAATACACGTGTAAATGCACATATCACATTTTCTCTTCCCATTTGTCTGTTGATAGGCAGCTAGACTGTCTCTTTAACCTGGCTATTGGAACAGGGTTTTGGTGCATATGGGCTTTGTTCCATTGCTTGCTATGTTTCGAATCCTCCAGAAATATATCAAGAATACACAGTTGAGTTGACTTTTCAGTTTGTTTGTAACTTAGAATACTCTCAATGGTTATTTCTACAGCACTGGGACTAATTTATCTTTATACCAACAGTGTGTAAGGGTTCTTGCTCCCATGTGTCCTTGCCAGTATTTTAATGATGTTCATTGTTTTCTTAATGATAACAATCCAAAGTACAGTGAGATTGAGTCCCAGCTTGGTCAGTCCATTCCTTCATTGTTGGCTTCACGCTGGGTCTTACTATGCAAGGCAGACTGGCTTGGAACTTAGCAGACAGCAGTGTAGCCCAGGCTGGCCTCAGACTGACACTGATTCCCCTGGACCATGTGGGATGCTCTGACTGGAGACATTCATTATCCTGTCTGGTGTATAGCTTTGATTTGTGTCCCATGGTGGCCAAGAATATGCACCATCGTTTCATGTGTGATGTCGAAAGCAATCCTTCCTGTCCATTTGCTCATTTATAACCAGTTTGCTCTTTTTTTTTCAGCTTTTAATTTTTTGTGGTCTGTATACATGGTATATATGAATGTCACATTAGATGAATAGCATTTGTTCCATCCACTGGGCTATCTATTCATATAGGCATTTAATCCCTTTGCTGTTGTAGAAATGTTTTAATCTAACACGAATCTCATTTGTCTATTCTCACTGTTTATGTTTCCAGCTACAGATCTAAAAAGCCATTCTTTTGGGGGGAGGGGCCGCAGCACAACTGAGGCTGTGTCAATTTTATTGCAGCAAACTCTTCATACCTTTGTCAGGATCAGAATATGATGGCAATTGCCAGGATCAATACAGTTGTAGTTGCCAGGATACAACGACATTTGCAAATTTTGCAGGGTACACAAGATTAATGCCTAAGACCAATTGTCATGTCAAATTTCAGTGCTTCCTGGACTGCAAAGGGAACATACAGAGAAATACAAAGCAGCCTGAGCACTTCACTGCCTGACAGAGTGCATCAGTCTTGCAGGGACTGGAAGGCACATTGTGCCCCAGGAGCCATAGACTCGAAGCTGAGAAACCTATGCTTCATGCCCCTCAGCTAGGCTAGGTCAGCTCCAGGGATCCCTGAATTCCTGGATTCAGTTTGGAAGTATTTATTGAGAATTTTTTATCTATGTTCAGTAGAGGAATTGATCTGTAATTCTCTTCTTTTGTTGGATCTTTGTGTAGTTTGGATATCTGGGTAACTGTGGGCTCGTGAAACAAGTTGGGCAATGTTCTTAGAAAGCCATTCTTATGCCTACATCTTGAACTATTTTATGCATTTTTTTCTCAGACAATTTCAAGGTATCATGGTATACAGTAAGGACTATGATCTGTTTCAAGTTTACCTTTGCATGATGTATGAAATAGTGAGTTCCAGTCTTCTATAGAGGGTATCCAGTTTTTCCACTACATTTTTTTCCAACTACATTTTTAAAGGAGCCATCTTTTCCCCAAGATCTGTGTTCAGCATTTGTTTTTAAAATTGGAGAGGTATCTTGTCAGCTTATTTCTGGATTCCCAAGTTCATGGTTTCTCTGCATGAGTTTTGTTCAGGTGATGAGATGCCAGTGTTATGGTTGGTCTATAATATAATTACTCTCCCCCTCTAGAATGGCTTCGGTCATTTGGAATATTGTATAAATATAAGGATTTTTCTGTTTCTGTGAAAAACATAATCGGAATGTTTTTGAGATTACATTAAGGTTGTTGCCCACTCTCAGAAACGTGGCCATTTCCACTGAATGGGCTCTACTAATCCATGAACACAGCTGGTGTTCCATCTCCCAGCACACTCTTCTGTTTGTTCTTCAGTGTTTAACTTAGTATTTACCTCCTTGGCTGTATTAATTCCAAGGCGGTTTGTGTGTGTGTGTGTGTGTGTGTGTGTGTGTGTGTGTGTATGTGTGTGTGTGTGTGTGTGTGATTCTGTAGATAGTTTTGTCTTCCTTGCTTCTCATTTTTTGATGTTCATAGGCAAAGAAGCTGCTGGTTTTGTGTGCTAATTTGCCACACAATTATTTGCTAAGAATTGTCCTCTAATGTTTTCTGATATACAGGTATTTAAGGTCTGATATACAGGTATTTAAGTACAATGGTGTCACCTGAATATAGATATAAGCTGACTTTTTTCTTTGATCATATTCCTATTTTATTCCTTTGTCTTATTCCATCATTTAAATATTAAAGCACAACACTGAATGAAAATAAAGTTGAAAAAAGTGTACAGTTTGTGTCCCATGTTTTATCTTTAATGTGCCAGTTACAAGAAGTGTGTTAGTTTCCTCACTTGGTAGACTTTGATATTCAGTTTTGCCATATTTAGTGTGTGTGAATGGGAAGGAACCTTGAAGATGGGTCATTTCAATCAGGCATGAATGCAATAAAGAATCTCACTCCTGTTAAGTCCTCTCTCTCTGTTAAAGTATCTGTGTGAGTCATGCCTCTCTTCTGGGGTCACCTGTCTCAGGTCCACTGCATTTCTGTCCTTGGTGAAGCTGACTGGTTCTGATGTCCACTCAGCATAGGTAGTGTTAGTCATCACAGAGGGTACTTCTATAGATTCTTGTTTCTTCCTCGTGGGCTCAGTGTAATTTGCATTGTTACCTGATAAATTAAGGCACTCAGTTTCCTTCATACATATACCATGCTGTGAACAGGCTCACTTTGCACTGCTTAGATCTCACTGGGATAAAAAAAAAACCTGCTTACTGGAGCCCCCACGTTGGGCGCCAAACTGTAAAAGACCTTTCTGCCCCACGCTTGGCGCCAAACTGTAAAAGCCCCGAGCTAACTGTAACGGACCACTCTTGCCCTCGTTTGGGGGCCAAACTATAGCGGCCCGCTCTGTTCTGCAGGTCCAGGTTTAGCAAGAGAGAGCGTGGGAGGAAGAAGGGGAAGAGCCTTGAAGAATAGAAACAAGCCAGAGGATCTGTAGTAAAGTCTTCTTACTGTCTCCACCATACACACACCACTGCACCTACTACTACTATACCACACACCCACACCCACACACACACACACACACACACACACACACACACACACACCAAAGAAATCCTGGGTATTTATAGGCTTTTGCCACGTGCCTTGCAGGTGTGGATATGACGTAAGCCTTACAGTCGTGGACAACACGTGCGCCTTGCAGGCATATATGGTGTAGATAGCACGTGGACAACACGTACACCACATGCCTTGTAGGCGTGGATACCACGTGCTCCTTGCAGCTGGGGGCACTTAACAGCAAAACAAGCTATGTGGGATATCAGAGTGTGCTTCAGCTGTTGTAGGCTGTTGAAAACCAAGTCTCATGTCAGGGTATATGGCTCAAGATGGCTGCAAAGCTGATAGCTGCTTTCTAGCCGCTTTTTGCTTAAAGTCGGCTCCCAACATTGTGCCAAGTCACAAAGACATGATCTCTCATCAAAAGGTTGTGTGCTCATTTCAGCAGGTCCTGCAAACTACTGTAGCCTCCTACAGTACTTGAGATGCATCAGAAAGATGACTCCCCCACCTCTGGTTCTCCTCTTCCCCTCCTCCTTCTCTCTCCTCTTTCTATAATTCTCTCTTTTTCTCTTCTTTGTCCTCCTCTTCCTGTTCCTGTTGCTCTTATTCCTCTCTTTTCCATTTCTCCTCCTTCAACTGTTTCACCTCACCCTTTCTTACTTTTTCTTTTCTCTTAACTGTCTCCTCGTTCCTTTCTTATCTTTCTTCTTCTCTCCTCTCCACCCTCTACTTCCTATGATTCTTCTTCTCCTTCAACTCTGTTTCTTCCTCCAACTTTTCCTTCTCTTCGGTTTCATGCTTCAAAACCTAGCCTCAGTCCAAGTCCTATTTAATGGACTAAAATGCTCTGAAATGATCCATCCAAAGAGATGGATCTGGTCTCATTAGCTCTTCAAGGAGGATGCTATGTTATTAACAGGGCAATAGGATGATCAAGTATGAGACGAGCTTTGCACAATACAGAATCACAGCACTAAAGCAAGATTTTTCTCTCCTATTTTGGCAATCTTCTGGCCTGATTTGTCAACAGAGGAATCTCCATGAACCTTCTTGGCATTACCTACCTCAGTTCCAGATGACCATTTTTTCTTGATTCAAGAGTTAGTCCAGGTTCCATTCAACACACAAAACCCATCTCCGAACTCTGCCCTGGCTCTAGAACCCATTTCATTCTGTTAGGCTTCAGGTAGACACAGCCAGAGCTAAGCTTCACTGAGTTGTTTGAGAAGAATATAAGGTCATTCTGCTGTGGGTTGACCGAAAGCTGAAGGCTGGTGAGCACTCTAGGCATATTTGGTAAATTGAAGCCACTAGGCTGAAAGATTGTAGACAACCTACCAGTTTCATCTTAAATTGTTCCAGAAGCATATTTTTATCTATACCACTCTTATGGTCTGGGTGTCTGCTGATCCTGGGGTTTGAAAGAAAGCCTCCTTTTCCCACAGGGTGTGTGGATTGTGCTAGGATCACCTGTGATCCAAGTGTAACATTACAGTCATGATTGCTATGAACCTCTCTATCCACCTGACAGGGTAGACAGCAGTTTCCATCTGTGCTAGTTCTTACTGCTGCATAAAAGCATTTACATATTCTATAGTGTTACTGCCGTTTCTTTGAAATTGGTGCAGTTTTAATGATGACATCACCATGACTTATGGATACCTAGACACTTCCTATGAGGTTGAGAATATTGCAAGTTCAGAGCCAGTGGAGGTGATAATCCGAAGTGTGGGTAGGGATTTTGACAACATAGACACTTCAGTGGAGAGTACTGAGCATGGACTGTGAGTTAAAGGAAACTTAATTTTATCCATGAAATGATTTATTTCTCCAAAGGATATTTTCCATTCATACTCCCAATTTGGACTACTTATCTTGGCTTCTCCAGAGCTTCTACTATGAAGAGATGAGAGGATACATATGAGCCACACAGGTACTGGAACAAGGAGACAAGGGCTAATGGGTTACAGAATCCAACATCAGAGGGCCTTAAGTTATGAACTAGAAGATGGCCTGGCCTTTTATCATAGTCTGTATCAAATTTATGACAAGATTAAAAATGAAGTCTTTGCCTCACTCCTCACAAATTAAAACATTTTTGCAAAGCATCACCTCTTTGTGCCAAATATATTACTTTTTGGCGATGACCAAATGCTTTGTGTTTTCAAGTGCAAAAAAATCTGGAGTTATTGTGAATGCTACAAGGTGCCAATTACTTTGGACGATTCTTGGCCTGTGTGATGTGAAAATACAGTTGTCATTCCTTCATCAGCAAATCAAAAAGAATTGTAAAATTGTGTTTTGGGCCTGAGCAGTTTTATTCTCCTCCTAGGGACTTACTGAGAGGAGGCTGCAGATGGGGACTTTGGGAGACCAAAGTACTCTTTTGGCTCTTGGCCTCTCAGAAGTCAGAGCACAAAGAAGAAAATGAAGAGGATCAAATTGTTCCTAAGAACAAGGGGGGAAAGCACATTTAAAATCAGACTATATGAAGCCAAAACAAATACATCATGTCAATGTGAAGAATGAGGTATTCTTGCTGATAGGAGCATTGTTCTGGAAGTTTGGGGATCAAGTTATTTTAGAAGAAAAGAACTTCCTCCAGCATGGTAGATAAGAAGGCTCAATTTGAACCTGGTGTTCCCTCTCTGTACTAAGGAAACATCTTAAAGAATAACACAAGTCATGGTGTAATGAGGGTGAGGTGGCCTTTCAGTGCACAGAGTCAGAGAGAGTAACTTATGTGGTTCTATTGAGGAATAGTAAGGTCAACCTCACATGTCTGCAAAAAAGTATTATTAGTATTAGTATTAGTATTAGTATTAGTATTAGTATTAGTATTA
>JANHMN010000014.1:69604634-69661310 GCA_030674055.1 Rhabdomys pumilio
TAGTATTAGTATTAGTATTAGTATTAGTATTAGTATTAGTATTAGTAGTAATAGGAATAATAATATATGCAGAAGAATTCTACTTTTCTGTATGATAACCATCCCATCTTCTCTAGAGCTTCTACTATCAAGAGATGATAGGATGCATATGAGCCACACAGGTGCTGTGACAAAGAGACAAAGGCTAATGGGTTACAGAACCCAACATCAGAGGACCTTAAGTTATGAACTAGAAGGTGGCCTGGACTTTCATCATAGTCTATATCAAAGTTATGACAAGATAAAAAAAGAAGTTCTTGCCTCACTCCACAATTTAAAACATTTTTGCAAAGCATCACCTCTTTGTGGCAAATGTATTACTTTTTGGTGGTGGTCATATGTTTTGTGCCTGACAAAGCAATGCACACTGGGAGAGATCCTCTACTCCCCAGTCTTGCTCTGGGCAACATCATTGCTCAGTTACATGATCTCAGTAGCCTGTGTTATAAAGATATATGTCCAGTCTCCAGACACCATAAAAAATCTCTCCTAGGCTTCTGAGGTCAGTAATATGGTGGCACTCACAAGGCAGAAGTGAAGTGCCATCTCTGTTGGTTGAAGATTAGGTGGAGGCAGGAACTTTCAAGAGAACATAGACAGACCTGCAGAGGAGAATGAGGGACCAACAACATTCTTCTATGAAGAACTTCCCATGGAGGGAGCATCCTAGTGTTTCAAAGAATGGGCCAAGAGATCATCTTATTTAACTGCCCTTTCTCAATGGACATTACAATCTGAAGCTCATTAAACTTATTACCAGAGAATCTGGTAGATGTTGTGCACTTTGCTGGACTTTCATGAAGTAGGCACTCACTTCACCTGCACAGAAAGTTCCCGGAACAGGTTTGATCATCGTTTTTGCTATGTCCAAGATGATGTATAGGCAGAGGGTAAGCAACTTACCTGTAGTCACCCAGTGAGGAAAGACCTAAGGTGCCACATCACCAACAGATACTGGAATTTGTATTTACATGATAGGGAGTACATTTAAGACATACTTTCTGTAGTGGAAACAAGTTGGTATTTATCTTTTGTTTTCTGTGTTCTGAAGCTGAAACGTGTAGGACTTTTTTGATCTACAGGGGCTGCCCTCCCTTACAGATGATAAATGACTTGCCAAGAATCTCACTATTGTACCCTTTTCAAGACAAAGTAGCCAGTGCAAGACATAACACAACCAGCTCATATCCCACGTTTTTCCAAAATAGATTCTGGATCTGCTGAGTGTCCCTCGGGTGGGACAGTGTGTCTCTGGTGTCTAGACTCTCAGTGTAAGTGTCCTCTTCATGATGATTGTCTCACCATCTCAACACAAGCCTTTGTACCATCAGTGCTGGGAAATCATCAACAGGATGTCTGATAGCTTGGTCCACTCCCTCGAGTATCTGCTTGTCACTTCTGTGGGAAGCTTCTCTTCTCAAGCCTCTATTGCCTTTGCCAACCATGAAGATCCTGTGCTCCTGATCCTGCCGCGTGTTCACAGATCTTTGTCTTCCTTGTCTCCTCCATCTCCACCTTGGATCCTAAACTTGCTCCCCAGGTTATAGTTTACTCCATAGGATACTCTTGAAAACACCAGATAGGCCATCTTGAGAAGTTTCAGGAATCTAGTGGGGCCTAATGGCCAGGGCCAGATGCAAAGCTTGGAAGGGTGAGCCATTCTGCAGGCTTCTGCTGGTGGGCCCATTGCACATACAGATTACCACAGAGTGCCAATTTTTAATTATTTTATATATGTGCACCCCCTCCTCCCTCCAAAACCTCCCCACTCCATCTCAAGTGCATCACCTCATTTTTCAATTGTTGTTACATACGCAGACACACGTGTGTGTAAAACCAAATATATAAGTTGAACTTGTCAAGTGCATTTACTGTTGCTTTTATGTATATTCATTTAGAGCTGACCCCTTGGGATTAGATTACTTATCAAAGGCCTCAATTTGGGGGAAAATGGATTGTCTCTTTCTCAGCATCCACAGATTGGTTCATCTAGGGGTTCATTAATTCTGTTAGTTCCCCCACCCGAATGAGCATGTCATTGGTATTGTCATTGTGCAGGTCTTCTTTAGGTGGTCATATTGTTGATGTTTCATGGGTACACAGTACCCATGCCAGTCTTCACACGTGGCTCTGCTGGAGCACATGCATGACAAATGCCTGTTTGGTCTCCTCAGTAGAGCCAGCTGGACCTTTGCCTTCTCATAATGGGCAGCACTGTGGCCTGTTTCCTGCAGCATATGGAGCGGCCCCTAGGTGTCAGCATTGCACCAATAGGCCAACTGGTCAAGATGCCAGGGGTCTTTAGACCTTGCAGAGTGTGTGGCCAGTAGGGCAGTATCTCCAGAGGTGCAATCCTAGGCTCCATGGGCAGTAATAAAAAGCATATCAAAAGGCAAGCCTTCTTCTGGGAAGAATTCCTTCTGAAGAAGCAGGCTCTGTGGTAAAAACTGGGCAAGAGAGCTGAGTAGAAACAGGGAGACTCGAGGGGGACTTTTAAAAAGATCATAAGTTTAATGTGAAGGAGGCTGAAGAGAAGGAGGAAGAGAAGGAGAAGTTAGGATAGGGACTGACACTGGGGTGTAGAGAGAAGAGGGGAGGAGAGAGAGAAGAGCAGAGGAGAGGGGAGGAAAGGAAAGAAGAGAGGAGAAAGAAAAGGGGAGAAAGGAGAGAAGAGGAAAAGTGAGGAGAGGAGAGGAGAGGAGAGGAGAGGAGAGGAGAGGAGGGTGTCATCAGATGCTTTGAGAGCTGAACCTGCTTCAGAAGGACATACAAGACCAACCAGGACCTATTGTAACTTATACTTGGCTGAAAAGAAGATAGCACACAACTGAGACCTGAGCCTGACTGTGTCTGGCTTTATACAAGACGGATCCCCAACTTCAAAGGGGGCTGTTGTAGGGAAGCTTCCTCAGTCAGTTCTATCAGTGTGTGCATGCATGAGTGTGTGTGTGTGTGTGTGTGTGTGTGTGTGTGTGTGTAAGAGAGAGGGGGAGAAGAAGGGAGAGGGAGAAAGGAAGAGGGAGGGAGAGGGGGAGAGGGAGAGGGATAAGGAGGGGGGAGAAGGGACAAGGAGAGGGAGAGGGAGAGGGAGGGAGCAAGTGAGCAAGGGGAAGAGAGGGAGAGAGAGAGAGAGAGAGAGAGAGAGAGAGAGAGAGAGAGAGAGAGAAAGAGAGATTCAATTATATAGCCTTACTGGTCTTGGAACTGTTAAGATTATCAACCCTATATTGAAACATAAATGCATGACATCATAGCTTTTAGGGACATTACAAGCCACACATTGAATTTTTAAGAGACGTGTAAGAGAACGTGATATCACCACGGTGCGCCAACTCAATAAGCCATCAGGGCAGTTACTTCTTTGGTGACACAGTTCAGAAAGTAAACACTCCTGTTACAGATCTGGCCAGGCTCCTGCTGGGCCAGGCCTGCATCAGTTCAGCTGCACTGTCATCCAGCTTGTGGCACTTGGCAGGGCCACCGTACCCATAAAGCAGAGTCTATAAATAATTACTAAATTAAGTTCATACTGCGTATGGAAATCAATTACTGTTCAAATGCCCACAGCAGCCATTGATCCAAGCTGCAGTTATGGAGCCTCAGTCACTGTCTCCAACTCTGTGTGCAGCCTTGGTTAGGCAGAAATTGGAGAAAAGGAAGGGGAGGCAGTGGTATGCTCCCAGATGGATGTGGAAGAGCACCATTCCCTTGTTGACATGGTGGGGGTGCTGCTGGCTCCCCAAGTGCAGCATCTGTGTCTGCTTTAGCTCTTAGGAAGCCTGCCTGGGCTCCTAGGTGGTGACCTCTCCTTCTCCCCCCACCTCTTTCTCTCTCTGCCCTGCTATTTTTTTTATTGATTGATCGAATATTGATTGGCCCTAGAGACTGAAAAGTAGATGAGTCTACTGTACCAGTTTGGTAATTATGTAAATAAAATTTCTTTGGGCCCAAAGCTTAGCCTTTTATCAGCTCAAAGGCTATTTCTCTAGTAAACAAATTGGTTCATTTTATGAAATTTTAGTTGCATTTTCTTCATAAGTGCTTTATGTGCAAACCAGAGAATATACTAGAAGCAACGACATAAAACTCAAACACAGAGTGCATGGCACCAGATGGTTCCTGATAAAGAGTCTGACAGGTGTGGTTTCTGTCACACAGGAACCTTGGTAATTAACACTGGGAAAACACGTTGGCTTTGAGTATGGATATTCTCTGTAGGCAACAAGGATTCTTCTAGATTCCTTCCTTTCACATATGGTTGGAAAACACAGAAGAAGATAAGTTCTACCCTTAAGAAATTCATGAACAGAGAATAATGCTCATGTAGATTCTAATTACATAAATCTCCCACGTGTCCTGGGACTAAAGGAAGACACTCTACAAATCCTTGCAGTGAGCCTCTCTCAGGAGTGGGCAGCTTCTCTCCCTCTTCAGGGTGTTCACTGTCTATCCTGGGAAAACCTGTGGCGCAAAGATCAATTTGCTTCTTTTCTTGATGTGCAGGAAAATCATCAACCAAGAGGCAGGGCTTCAGCTCCCTTCTCGATGTGTTCACAGAGTATGTGAGAGTCACTGGCCTGCATTAAATACATCTGAGGGCCCTGTGACAGGCAGACAGAGCTGCCCTCGAGCAAGTGGACTGCCTCATGTAACAGGAAGTTACACAGTGGGAATGTACTTCAGAGGTCCATCTGTGAATCCACTGCCTGACATCTGGCTACTTCCTGCAGGTCCATTTTACAAGTTTGGGTGCAGTACTCAGTGAGCGTGATGTGGGACACGAAGATGCAGTATTTTTAGCCCCAGCTGGAGGCATCCCCTCATCCCTGACTTCTCTCCCAGTACCAACTGTGGGAACTTTTGCATTACTGAAGCCCTCAAACACCAGGGCTCAAATCAGTTGATTGACAGTAAGAAATGTGTAACTTTAAGAAAAGAGTTAAGGGTGTGCTTTGGAGGGAGAGATGACAGCTTCAATGGTATCCTAATACTCCCAGGTGCCAGATAAAAGAGGTGACATTTATGTAACACCTCTTAAGGAAGAATGAAGAACTCTTGGAGGGGGTCCTGGAATGAGGGCAACATTTGTAATGTAAATAAATAAAACAATAAAAAAGGAGAAATCATCCGCGGGAGACTCTAGACCTGGGGCTTGGTGTTGCTGTTTCCTTAACAACATTCATGACATCATGAATGCCTTTGTCTTAAGAGAACTCAGTGGGAAAGTGAGATAGGGCAACCTGGACAGAGGCTGGCACATGCACGGCCAGCAATGACATGCCTTCATGATGGAGGACAGGCTGGTGCATGCAGGGCCAGTGATGCCATGCCTGCCTGTCAAAGATGCCTCCTCCATGCTTTTGCAATGTCTAACTACTAGAACGTTTTTCCTTGGAGGTGATTTAGATATTCTTTGATTTTTTTTCATCTCTCCAAGTAGGATTTGGAGAGATTGTGTTCCACTTCATGAGACAGCATCCTGAGGTACTTGGCAGGCAGGTCAAGTCAGCCACAAACCTCAACTGCTGTTGTACTTGGCATGCCCAGAAGCAAGTGCCCCGTTCTTCCTTTCCATCAGCACAAACCAGCAGGAGTTTGAACAACATAGGAGCAAGAAATCTCATCTGATGGCTCAATTAAGACCGACGAGAATCCTAACGCCAGTGACAGTTGGCAATACGAGTTAAAGCAGAAATAACTTACAGAGGAAGCCAGCAAAGCATTGTGCTATTTTTAAGTCCTTAAACACACATCCTTTGTCATTGAATGAATCATCCCGAAGTCAAGATTTACACGATTCTGCAAGACTACATGCCATACATGTTATACATGACCCACACACAAAAGAATGCTGGAGGTCTTGGTGGTTCTACTCTTGCAGGAACTTGTCTCCTCAGTCTTTCTCCACCTCAGATGGTGGGACAGTCTTGCAGTACTGACAGAAAGGTCTTTAACTCACTGTAGGATTTGTTAAACCGAGGGCAGCTACACACAGGTGATGCAGAGGACCCAACAAGATGAGATGGATATTAGAGCAAATGGAACCTTCACTCTTGGCTGCCATGGGATGGGAACAACCTGAGATCCTGGGAATGAGAGGTATTCATGAAGGGAAGGGCTGGGAGAGCTAGCCATGAACCACAGGGAGGAGACATGGTGTTCTGAGATTTCCCCGGGGTTCGCTGGGCTCTCAGCTAGCATTAAGTGCAGAAGCTGGACTGATGGCCTCACGCTCCACTGTAGGAAATGAAGGTTCTCAGCTGCGAGAATACAAGAACAGCTAAGATAAAGTACCCCTTGCGCCTGCTGCTGGGGATGACTGTGGCCAGCATGTTAGGGTCTGACCTGCTGGGTCCTGAACACTTCTTTCCAG
Organism: Rhabdomys pumilio; assembly: GCA_030674055.1. Lineage (NCBI taxonomy): Eukaryota > Metazoa > Chordata > Mammalia > Rodentia > Muridae > Rhabdomys > Rhabdomys pumilio. Next base: position 69,611,047 of record JANHMN010000014.1, read on the forward strand.
CTGCAACAGAATCACCACCATCACAGTGTGCTAAGGGGCACCATCCGTTCGCCTTCCCTGGACTCATGTCTGCCTGGCAATGCTCGGCAGTGTGAATTCTGGCCCATCCTTGCCCCATGACAAAGTCAAGGGAAGTCCCATGTTTGGGCTGGTGTTACAGAAACACTCAGGCCTCATATTATAAATAGATGCCCTTCCGTCCCTCAGTCTGACAAAGGCAGATTAAGAAAGCTTTCATCCATCTCTTCTAACTGAGTGAGGCTTCCTGTTTACTCACAACACATGTTTACAGTCAACGTCCTCCCTCCCTCGGTGAGGTAATGCCAGGAACTCTGTTGAGGACCCACCACTAGCAGATGTCAAGGGCTTCCCAAGGGCTTCCTAGGAAGGACTAGTGCCCCCAAAGGGCTTTGGGAAGGAGTGGCGCAGCTCACGCAACCAGCTGCAAAAGGCTGGGAGTGAACCAGGCATGCTAAGAATTATTTACAGGCCATAAAGATTGAGACTTCTAGGAAATAGCTGCTAAAAATTAAATAAAACGAAGTAAGATCATTCCATGACTCTTACAAACTCGAAGACCTGCACTCCAAAGTCCACAATGAATGGAGAAGGGCTACAGGCTAATTAATTATTTTTAGCTTAGATTCTATTTTAAACACCATCTGCCAGCCTGAGACACAAGTTCCTAGAAAATACAAGCAGTTATGATGGAAAGTAAGGAGCCCATATGTCTGTTCTTGGACAAAATGCTAAGATCACACTGTGGAAAGGATTATTTTCCCCTTATTCCTTAAGACTGGGTAAATGCAGCTGAAACTGGCTATTAAAGTGGCACATTGTGTTTCCCAGGGATGTGTGTACTAGTTCCCAAAAGGGATGGTGGCAACATCCCTACCATGGTACCCACAAAACCTTTGCTATGACCAGTAGAATCTTCCATAATGGTTCTAATTCTATTTTATTGAGAATCCTCCATACTGATTTCCATGATGGGTGTATGATTTCGCTCCCCCAAACCAGTGAGTAAGAGCTGTTTCCCTGACACTGCTCTAGCATCAGCCGTGAAATTTCTCTATGATTGATATTCTAAGTGGGAGAAGTCATATCTCAAAGTGACTTTATGAACTTGCTTCTCTTCCTGGTGTGACAGGTGTTTCCAGCTCACACTGCAGTTACTTGCCCCAGAAGCAAATCTTTCTAAACTAATTCTGGAGAGTCAGGTGCATGAGCTTTCAGTCTCCAGTCCCCAGCATTAGCCACAGACATTCTGGGACAATGATTATAAAGCTCATACCAGGCATGGCAACAGAATATTCCTGCCTTCCAACTTCATGTCTGAGGACTATGCAATCTAATTTAAAACAAAAAAAAAAAAAAAAACAAACAAATGAACAAAAAAACAAAAACACTCAGTGGTTTAAGTAAGTGTGCTGACTTTAAAGAGAAATGCAACCCATAGTCTTGGGCATTTTCATGCTTGGTCCCCAGTGGTGGTCCTATTTGGTGTGGTTAGGTGACCATTCTGGAATAAGTTGCCACTGGGGCTAAGCTGATGCCACAGGATATCATGACATAGACAGGCAATGTCAGGTCTTGTCTGAGCCTCTGGATTTTGACTTAACAGGGATCATGGCCTTGCAAATCCCCACAGCTGAATGGATAAAGCTCTAAAATCAAGTTCAATCTCTGCTTCTGTCTCTTTCTCCACACACCCATGGAGATCCTGTTGACTCTGAGTCTTTGGATAGAATTTACTGAGGTCAGTAGTAAAATGAATTAAAACATAAGCATCCACAGATGCTTCTGTTGTGCCTGGGTAGCCAATGACAGACAAGGGCTCTGAGGTAAGGTTACATATCTCCAGCTGTGGCCCTGAGACTTTGACTGGTCTGGGAAGTGTCTCCTCTTAGTGCTAAAGCTTCAAGGTGGCCGCTCTGTCTTTTGTAACAGGTTTGCATGAGTGCCGTTTTCTGGGTACGGTGGTAGCATGCACCAGAGGCAGCATGAGGTGGTATGTTCTGTCTGTTCCTGGCACAGAAGCTAAGTGAGATCACAACACATTTCTGTTGCTGGCATCGGTGCAGTGGAAACTGCTCGCTCTGGATGGTCAGAGAGGCTTGCCCTCTTCCCACTCCTTTTATTGCCAGGCTGGCCCTTGATTGCTTTTGATGTTTCCCAGATGTTCCTGCTTCATTGGCCCCCATCCCTCTTCAGACACATAGCCAGCTCCTGTACATGGGAAGGCCTGACACTCAGCACCATGCTCTGCCATGCCTGTCTGTAAGGACCTGGCTTCGTAGGGACATAAATGAATCCTCAGCTGCATTCCATGTGTCATTAGGTCAAGCATCAGGCAGGCAGAAATTAAGTTGGGCTTTCAAATAGCATGCCTCATATTATTCATTGCAGAAGCAGGAAGAACTGGAAGCCCCAACAAGTGATGGGAAACCTCATCCCTGTCTCAGGTCTGCTGGATAGCAGGTTTTCTGGCTCTCCGGGATATCTCCTTTGCTAACAGAGTTGTTAAAGCACAGGATGCTGTCTTCAGTGTGGTGCTCAAAGCATATCCTCTGATAGATTTTTATTTCTTGCATTGTGAATGCTTAAGCCACTGAGAAGCAGCAGATTCTGGGGAGCATCAGGTGCTATACAGTAAGGAGGACTCCACCCAGCTGTTCCTGGTGACGCACCAGGCCGGGTATTGTACTTCATTGTTCCACACAGCCTCATGATTTAAGATCCTTTGCCAAGCATCTTTGCCATGCCGTATATGCATTTCTATTGTAATTATGCATCGTGTAACGTTTGTCTCCACAGCAGTGCCACTTCTCTGAGAGGAGAGACCTACCTCCTCAGTATTGTTCAAAATGCCACCAACCAGTGCCCAACACTGGGAAAGTGAAGGCAGAATGGTCACCATCAGGCTGGACAGATGGAATGATCTGGTGCTTTGTAGAGCTTCAGCCTTGGGGGGTGGTATACTAAATGAGCCAAGTTTTCCCGAGGACAGCATAGGGCTTCCGTTCTAGCCAGCCATTTTTAGCCATCAATGAAGACAATTCTAGTGTTTGTGTGCTGGGTGTTAGAGTGATCACAGCATATATATTTCACTCTAGGAAACAATCATTAAACCCCACGGCAGAGAAAAGTTCTCTCATCTAGTCTAATGTGTGTGTGATGTGTACATGTGTAAGTGTGGATGTGTTAGTCTTTTCTCACTGTTACTTTTGTTCCTCTGTCTGTTTGGTTACATAAAAACATGCTTAATCACAAAGCAGATCTTATCTTTGGCACTGAGGGGATTGTTTGTCCAGAGAGAATACTGGGCTCTGGCACCAACAGAACAGTGTCTATTTATGTGAGAATAAAGCAAATGCACAAGAGAGTGAACTTCCCCGGCCCTTCCTAACCACACACCAGCCATCATATTACTGACGCTAAAACATCAAAGTCACTCTGGTTTTACTCATTTCTTTAAGTTTTTAAGAAGAGAGCACAAACATAAGTTCAGCGCCCATCATTAAACTCAGCTAATCTTGCTGGTGACATGTGTATCCATTCATCTAATAACTTGGAAGATTCTCGGAGATCCTGGCGATGCACTATCAGAAGGAATCACGAATAACATGGTCAATTTGTCTTGATGTCCTTCTCCAGCAGTTTTCAATACATTGGGCAGATAGAAGAAGGAAGATCCTGCAGAGATATTGCTCCCTGGGGAATTCTCTGGCCATCCCAGCTGGCCAGCATCTGAGATCTGTGCGTGAGGCTGATAGACCTTGACACTGGACCACATTGAGAGCAGCTACAGATACTCACCCAGCTCCAGTGTTCCATGTGTGACCCATTATTCACTGTTTCTTAGGAATTAGGTTCACTTATTTTTATCATGACATAAATGGCTACAATGACATTCCCCACACACTGTGTATCCTCAGAGAAAGTTTTCACTTGCTTTGACCCCACAAACCAGTTTTCACAGTTGAAGAATCATTTGTCCCTAAGAAGTGGACTTATTTTCTCATTGAATTCAACAACTGTAGAAGTTTTCATTGCTTTTCCAAAGCAGAGGGGAAAGGGTTCCTCTCAGAGGCATTTGTGGATTCTGAGGGATATTACATTCAGTTCTGGGGTACAAATGTTTATTCAAAACCCACTACCTTTTGAGGTACCTCAAGTCATTGTTAGTGGATTACTCTTGTATGTGAAGCTTCCACCCAGGGTGGGTCATGATCCCTCCCATTCTGATATCATGATATATTTCCTTATCAAGATTATCAGCATTCTATCCAAAGTTTGAAGGTTAAGGATATTACCAAGTTCCATGCCTGGCACTGTACACCTGGTTAAAAACCCATAGTCAGGGTGGTCACAGGACAAAAGAGAGAACATTTTCATACTGTTTTTCTCATTGGCCACATCAGTGAACCACTTTCTAAGTATACACATACTTAAGTATAAGTATACAGCAGTAGAGCTGTGTGGTTCCTAACCTTGACCAGAAAAGCTTCTCACTGTAGTGGGCACAGGGTAATGCAGAGACTCAGAACTTTTCAGAGGCCTGGGGATAATCAACTCTGAGTGTTCAGCACAGGGGCCAAGCTAATTGTCTCCTTCTACCAATGCTCAGGAAACATGTAAGACAGGTGGAACATGTATAATACCCTGAGGGCAGGAGAGGAGCAGTGAGATGCTGTGCTTTAGAAGGCATAGCTATTGCACACATGACCCCACAGAAGCTGTGGTTTCCCGCACAAGATTACTCAGACATATATTTAACCCAACTGAAAGTCTATTAAGTAGCTGGCAACTATGCTGGGTGTGCAAGACCCGAGTGCAGTCCCTGAGCCTTTCTCAAGGTGAGCTTTTAGGCACAAAAACTGAATCCTGGATTTAAAGTTACCAGTTGGGAAAAACAGTTAGCTAGAAGCAGAACTAAAAAAGACAAAAATCAAGGTTAGTACTTTTAGTGACTTTTCTAGAACTATGAACATTGATGGGTTAGAACTTTGCTTTCATTCTGGCAGGGGGTACTGCTCACATGTACCCCAAAGCCTGCAGGGTACTTTTACCATGACATCGATGGTGCTAAGGGCCTGGTACAATATTGGGAGCAAGATCTGGTGGAAGGTGATCAAAAAGAATTGAAATGAGAAGGTGGAGATGATCAAAATCCATCCATTTATCTATCCACCCATCTATCCATCCATATATGCGTACATATATAATACATACATGTAGATACTCATATACACATATGCATGCATAATACATATATACATACATACACACATATGCATAACATATACATACATGCATGTCTGCATGCATATATGCATGTGTGCATACAGATATACATACATGCATAAATACACATCTATATACATATATACATACATGCACATATATGCATGCATAAATACATATGCATTCATATATGTATATATGCATATATATACATACATGCATATGTGCATGCATGCATACATATATACATACATACACACATATATATGAAATGTTCAAAGAATAAACAGAAAATACTGAATTTAAAAAGAAAAAGAGGAAAGGCATCTAACCATTTGTGGCTAGCTGAGCCCACTCAGCATAAACCCCCAAGTCTTAACAGACTCTAACATGAGTTAGAAATTTCAAATTCTACTTTGTGAATATATCTCATTTGTGTAAGTATCCATTCACCTGCAAAGATGAGTTTTTCCATTCCTTGCCTGTGTTATATAACATTGATGTGAGCATCCATATGCAAGCATGTTTGATATTGTGGTTTTATCTTTTTGCATGTGTGTGTGCTCAGGAAAGCTGCTGCAAGCATGTTTGATAACATAGCTTCACATCTTTGCTTGTGTGCTCAAGGGAGTTGCTGGGTACCTGTGTTGACTCCATTTTTAATTTCTTAAAGCACTTCACTGCTCTCCATAGCAAATGACCCTCTAATGCACCATGAACAATGCACCTGAATTATTTCTTTAGATCACCACTAGACTTGTTCTATTTTTACTCTAAATATTTTTAATGAGGAGGAGGCAACACTTGTTTAATTTTGGAGAAAGATTATCTTATCCTTTGGACATACCTTGTCCTATAACTGCACAATCGGAAGAAACTCCACCATCTTAGCCTGATCGTAGTCATTTGTATTTCTCCCTGTTTTCCTGATCAATCTGGTTAGAGGCGTATCAACATTACTTTATTCATTAATAAAGATTTTTATGTTTTTTTCTCTTTATTATTTTGTTCTAAAATTTCTATGTTTTGTGTATTTGATTCCTGTTGTGCTTGGAGTAAATATTGCAGGAATTGATTGGTGTCTTCGTTTATGATATGAATTTCACAAGCACACAAAGCACAATTTTATTTGTAGCAAATTCTAGTTAGAGTATTTTCTATTATTTCTTTGTTTATTTGAAGTTGTTTTATTTATTTACCAAGTAGTGATAATTATTTTATTTTAATTACGGTGTGGTCAGAAAACATCCCAAACTGGATATTACAGTGCCACAAGAACTTGTGTAGTGTCCCAGAATGAAGTTATTCTTGGTGTGGATTTATTGCTGTTGTTGCTTTATTTTTGTGGCCACTTAGAAAGTTCATACACGGTGCTTGTTTATTCTGTAGACATTCATTCAAGCTGGGTGATTATTTTATCTAATCCATGCCCATTTGCATTTCCTATGTGTAAATTTTCTCAATTGTTGATAGAGGTATTTTGATCTCTAGCTATAAGACTAAAAACTGTTTATTCCTTCTGTTCTATTTGGTTTGACTTTGTGTATTCTAAGGTCCTATTATGTGCATACATGCTTATGATTGTGTGTCCACTTAATAAAGTCTCTGCTCATAATTATGAAATGATATTTTCACTATGGTGATCTGCCCTTCATGGGTACTTAACTTGAAATTAAACAACTCCTTCTTGGCAGCAAGTAGAAGGTGTCCATATGAAAACACCCACACATATAATTTTATATATAATTTTCTGTGTGTTCTTTCCCACAGTACAACATTTTCATAATATGACTTGGAAGAAAAGTTTACTTTCACTAGTGATCCATATTCTACTCCAGAAAAGGTTTAATTAAAGTGTCAGATTACTATTATATAATGCCTTCAAACTCAGACATTCACTGCTCTTCCTGGATTACTAAATGTGACCTTTAATATTTGAGTGTTCACCTGGGTAAAGTCAGGATTTTATAAAGTAAGATTCTATGAAAATAAAAAATATTTGATCTCTAAAGTTTCAGGACAAAATTGCTAAGAAAACCTAAATATCTGGTGCAATAAAGATGTTAGGGTACTACCTCCCAGTAGTGATAAAAAACAGCCAATTTCCTGGGTTTTGTGACAGCTCTCCAGTGCATTGATTGGCATAATGTCTCAACCCTGGTTTTGAATTTCTTAGAGAATGATTCAAGTGGGGCTGATTCTGCAGTGATGTTCATGAAACCATGGAATATAAAATCTTGGAGGAATTAACCCTATTTGTGTCTTCTGTATTTCATGCCCATCTCAAACTTCACTGTGAATATGGCACATTTGACAACTGGTCTCTTTCCCCCTTTGAACTCTGTTTCATGTGTGTACCTATGTTAGTGAATGTTGGCCTCACTGGAAAATCTGTAGGGAAGACGCCACACATTTTGAGCTGCTACGAATTCAGAGGAATCCAGAGAAGCCTAAAGATAAAATGTGATACGTTGGCTACTGCACTTCCAAAGTCCTTAGCTGAGCTATCCTTATCATTTTAAATGTAACATTTGATATATTCTTTCTAAAAGAACCCCTCTTGACTTACCACACAACTCACACAGAAAAATCCAGCAAATATTAAAATCCTTGTTATGAATGGTGCAATTTTTATACACACACACACACACACACACACACACACACACACACACACACACCAAGTAGCTAGATTTTTATAACAAAAACCAGGTCTCTGTTATAATAAAAAGGGGCATGTTACTTGTTACATGCTATAAAACTTTTGAAAAATAAATATTACTCTCTTAGATTGAAGAATTAAAATAAAGGATTAATAAAATGATTTAATGTTAATAAGTTTTAAAATGGGTGGGGTGACACATGCCATAGCCTCTTCAGTGGCTCCAGGCAGAAGAATGATAAATTTCAAGCTAACCTGGGCTAAATAGCAAGATCATCATCAACAGCAACAGCAACAACAGCAACAGCAACCTAATAAGTTGATAGTTGAGAACTTGTAATAACACACCACATCCACCACACTTACAACACATAGTGGTCTTCACTCTGTGGCTGCACTGGGCAGAGCTAACCCCTGATGGATGGAAGTCCACTGTGTGCTCCTCCATGCTTCTGGGGCTGAAAGTGCCATGAGCAGCCTCAGAGCAGCCTGCCTGCACTTAGCTTTTTCTGCTTGTCTACTTAGCCAATAAAGCTGTTAGGACTCTAGGAGAGGCACCGGTATTGCTTAATCCTGCTTATTGATCTCTCTTGCTTTGACTCGATGCAAAGGCATGGTGGGTGAGGCATATGTGGGGATTCAGGAATTTGACCAGTCTGTGTTTGTGATCACTTGTAAACTAAGGCTTCAATAAGGAAGAAAAAGGAGCAAGCATCAGGTCTCACCTCATAGGCATCCCAGTGCTGAGAAGGCAGCTTGCTCCTGAGGCTTCCTTCACCAAGCAATGAGCTATCTCTTTAAAAGGAGTTTGTCAATTCATGTCAGTATTGGTGGGTGGGGGTGGATAACAAAAGAGAAATTCCCTCCTCAAATAAATCCTGGCTCTTCCCTCTAGGGTCTGAATACAAAATCACCAGAAGCTTTCTCCACACTAAACACAAGGCAGAAGCCTGATACCTGGGAGAAGACTGCCATTATGTGTGTAGCAATTTCAAGGAGACTGCCACGCAGCAACGAACTCAAAATGATGTAGTCCCCAGTTACTCACTGTGGTGATTGTTGGCCTGTTGGTGTGGAGGATAGCCTGAGCCCATGGCAACTAGCAGCCAGGCTGGGTGAAGTGCCAGAATGATGACAGAGAGCCAGATGCACCCAGAGCTCCTGCTGTAGGAAGTCACACAAACATTTCCAACAGAAAGAAGTGGCAAAGATAACTGATATCCAGCATCTCAGTGTCTCCTGGGCCTTCGGCATGAGATGGTGACTTCATGCTAAGTTCTCACTTTAAGCTGTTAAGTAACAGAACAATATTTAAAGTGACACAGAGTGCCTGGTCCACACCAAACACTAATTACTGTCGTAGGAACAAGTGTCAGGGTCATAAAAGCTGTCATCTTTTGGCCTGTGTTTCTGCTGTACACAGTCCCACTGTGTGCTTTGCCCACATGTGTTTTGGATTAAGCAACAAGTATAGATGTTAGAAACTCACACACAGATCCCTCTTCATTTGGGCCGCTGTGTCACTGAGAAGCAGTGGATTCCCCCCAGCTCTCTTCTCACTGAGAGACACACCAGAGCTTTAAAGAGACAGATGGTTCCAGAGTTATCTTGCTGGAAGTGGTAGGTAGAGAGTGTGAAATGTGGCTAAGCTTCCACATGGACTGACTACAGTGTGCTAACCTCCCATGAGTGAATACATACATAACATACATACATACATACATACATACATACATACATACATACATACATAGAGAGAGAGAGCAGGAAGGAGAGGGGGATGGGAGGAGGGAGGAGGGAGGAGGAAGAGGGAAAGAGATTTGTAAGTCTTAGTGGACATAAACTGTGGTCTGACACTTCACATGTGGCCTGGAGATGCTGCCCTGTCCAAACCTGCATGGTGGAGGGAAGTGTTACAGCTGCAACCAATTCCAAACCTGCATGGTGGAGGAGGGTGTTAACTAAAACTAGTGGTCTGCTTTCCTCAGGCCAGGCCTCCAAGTCTTATTCCAAATTCTGTTGAAAAGAACCCTTGTGTAGTTCTTCCCAGAAGCCTTAGTTACTGGAACAGAGAGATTCCCCTGAAAAAAGCAGGGCTCACAGCCACGTGTCTCACAGAAAATGTATTCCGCATCCCCTCACGTTCCACAAAAATTCCAGCATTTATTGTTTAGGATTTGTCATTTATAATCTGAGCTCTCAGCCAGCACCCCATGTTTGACAGAGGGCAGTCTTTTCAAGTGCACTGCCAGAGTGCACCTCTCTTAAGAGTTCAGCTTCTAAATGGATATCCTGATTTGAATGAAAATGGCCCCAGTAGGCTCGGAGGGGCATTGTATAAAAGGATTGGGATTTGTGTCCTTGTTGAAGTGGGTGTGGTCTTGTGGGTGTGGCCTTGTTGTGTGTGGCCTTGGTGGAGGAAGTGTGTCACTGGGGTGGGCTTAGTGGTTTTAGAAGCTCAAGCCAGGCCCAGTGACTCATTCTCTCTTCCTGCTGTCTACTGATAAAGATGTAGGGCTTTCAGGTACCTCTCTAACCTGCCTGTGTGTCACCATGCTTTCTGCCATGACAATAATAGACTAGACTTCTGAACTGTAAGCCAGCTCCAAAGAAATGTTTTTCTTTTTAAGAGTTGCTTTGGTCATGGTATCTATAAGACAATGGACCTATAGTTTCACCCATATTAAGTCAGGGAATATAAATGAAATCTGTGTCCATGAAAATCAGGGTGAGGTTCTCTTAAAACAGAAGGCAAAGGATCCATGTGTGGCAGCTCTCCCACTTCTGGGTACATTCTAGTAAGACTCTATGTCTGGACACCACAGATCTCTCTGCACACCATGTTTAACGCTGCACTGTTTACAATAACCGCTCTGTAAAATCAGCCTTGTCTCTTTCATGGTAGAATGTTTGAGTCCCAAGTTTCCAGCAGGTGACAACTATCTTTTCAAGAAGTACAGTTACATTAGGACTGAGAACATATGTTTGCCACCACGGTGGTCTAGAACATCCTGTTGATGGTTAATTGGGAGGAGGTCTGCAGAGCATTCACAGACTTTGTTAGGCAGTGGTCTGCTCTGTCAATAAGATACTTTTGTGTAACCCCAAGTCGGGTCACACCATATTCAGATATCCTGACAGAAGAGCCTCAGATTGTAAATCCCCACGTTACATGAAACCATCTTCTTAGCGCTCACTTGCCTTTTTTCCCACATTTTCTGCCATAAATTGCACTGGTCCACAGACTAATTTCATGAGTTGGCAGGTTCTGCCTTGGCCTTTCTCCACAGTTCTTTGTGAGGAATGCATATTTTTAAAATACTTCACTATCTTGAAATTTTTCCAGTATGAAGAGGGGAGAAATGATTTCTTCCTTTTATTTTCTATCTGATTCAACATTGAAAGTCCTTTGGTCTCTAAGTCCATTAAGTCTATTGGCTCCAAACAGCCCTGAAATTGTCTTTTTTTTTCTCCCCTAAGATGCTCAGGAAGTGTTAGGCAATAGTTCTGATTTTACTGGAAACAGCTTATGAATTCAATTTGTTTAGATTTTTATGAAGTTATGATGTAGTTTACTGTGCTAATTTTTTGAATAGGTTATAATTTTTCACTTTATGGAAATGTTTGGTATAATGTGCACTTTCGAACGCACAAATATACAATAAAATTAAATGCTATCAGCTTGATAGTGGGAGACGTGAGAGGGGGAGCTTGGAGAAGAAGGCTCAGAGGGACTGGAGGGAGGAAACAGAGGGGGAAGTGATGCTATTGTCTTAAATTCAATTAAAAACATTTTTAGAAGATATATTCCTGTGTGCTATTCCTGTGTGTAGAAGTGACTGCCAATGTGCACACGGAGACCAGAGGACAATCTTGGTATGCTTCTCTGAAGCTGCCCATCTTATGGAGGTTTGTTTCAGACTAGGCTCTCATTGTGGCAGAAGGAAACGAAGATCAGAAAGGCTGGCCATAGACCTCAGGGACCCCTGTCTCTACTCTTCAGTGATGGGTGACACGGGGACACCACATGCAACATTTTTCTTTTTGTTTTGTGGGTTCTCAAGGGTGCACAGTAAGCACTTTATTAAGGGCAATGTCTCCACAGCCCTGGCCTAAGACACACAACAGTTTTCTCACTATTTCCATCTTCCTGAACCCCCCTCCCCTCCCTGAGGACACAGCAAGAGGAACACAAACTTCACAAAGGAATGTTGACTGCTTATGCTCACTTTCATCCTAGAGCACTGCTATAAAGTTGTGATGACACATACTGCCAAGTTGACATCTAGTAGGTAGGCCTTTGTGCATGCCTAGGAGGGACTATCTAGATTAAGTTTGAGGACACTCTGGGCTGTATTGAACACAGTCTCAAGAAACTTGTGAAGCATAGCCTATGTCAGTCATCTAAGTGGCTTCTGCTGGTATAATTTTCCTTCACAGAAGGAGGTATGTTTGAACCTAACTTAATGACCTAACATTTTTCCTCTTTCTACTTGGTCACCATTTTTCTGTAATGTCAATGTTGTCTTTATAGTTTCTTTTCCAGTAACCTCCAGGCTCTGGTTTGTTTAAGCATTTCTATTTCTCATCTCTATCCTTTCAGGGGCACATCTGTCCAAAATGAGAAAATGAGACAGGAAAGTTTGATCTGTGACAGAATATTATATCCCCAGGTCTTGGCCCAAGTTGGATTTCCCAGTTACTGGGGATGTCAAGGTGGCCATAGGGACAGAGATGTATTGAGTGATAGTAGTTCTTGGTTCATAATCACTTTCCTGATAACCTTCTCCTTCGCTTCCCTCATCAGCTTCGTGGAGCATAGACTACCTGAGGAAGAAGACACTAGGAAGAGGCAAACATTTGATGAAGAGACCACAATTTCAAGGCTCCATGGGAAAACTCCCTTTCTAACTACAACTGTCCATTGAGATCTGAAAAATCTCAATGGTTAGGTCATTAAGTTAGGTTCAAATGTACCTTGTTCTGTGAAGAAAAATTATACCAGCAGAAGCCACTTGGATGACTGACATAGGCTATGCATTGGCTTGTTTGGCCAAGGTGTGTGTGGATGCTGGGTTTCTCTGGTGGGTAAGATACACTCATGTTGTCACGAACATAGGCCATAACTTACCTTGAGTGTGTGGTGAGCTCCTCTGGGCTCTCCTCACACCCAGGCACATGGAATGCAGCCCCATCATCAGTCACTGTGCTATCTGCCCCTCCAGTCTTCTCTATGTAGCACATTTCAGCCCATGGCTGGTCCTCTGAGTACTAGCTTGGTGATGTCAACTCAAATTCCTCTCATCTATCTCTTCTCTTAATGAACATGGAACTTCTGGAAGGCTCTGTTCACCGAAGCATTAGATTTTCTCTCTCGGAAAATCTAAGTGAAAGTAAACACCAAGGTGCATGTGATCGATGCCTGCTTCTTGCTCTTCTGCTTTCTTCTCCTTATCCTCTCCCTTTTCTCTGCCCTCAATCACATTCCCATCCTGCTCTCCATCCCTGTATTCACCTCATCTCTATCCTCACCCCATCCCCACCTGTCTTCATCTCTATCTCCACCCATTCCTATCCTCATCCATCTCCAGGCCCACCCCATCTCTATCTCCATCTTCATCTCGATCCCTATACTTATCTGTGTCCTCTTCCCCATTCTTTATTCGAATCCCTATCCTCACCTCACCTCCATCTATCTCCATCCCTACCCCATCCTCATCCTCATCCCATTCTCCATCCCTATACTCATTCCCATCCTCTCTTCCATCCCTATCCTGACCCCCATCCCATTCACCTCCATCTCTACTACCATCCATCCCCACCTCTATTCTCATCCCCATCTTTATCCCTATTCTCTCAAACACTGATAACATTACTGCAGAGGTGCCTGACTTAAAACCTATTTATCCTCCCCATGGTTTCCACTGAAGTGATAGGGAAGCCACACCCTTCCTTCTCACAAGCAAACGCTGGCATCCACTGAATAATCCACTGCAGAGAGTGATGTGTAAGAGACCATTCGAGGATGGAGTTCAAAGAGGAGACTGTTGAGACAAAGTTTAGAAGAAGGGCAGGAAGGAGGTAAAACATAGCAAGCAGGCCTTCTCCTCTACCGTGTGGCAAGCAAAGTGAAACCCTTGTCCTGAGTTCCACATGGGCTGTAAGGTTCTAGTAGACCTTCCATCCAAGGTCTGATCTCAGGCCTACTTCTAAGACTATAAAGCCTGCTTCCATAGGGAGAAGACATGGCATGTATGTGAGTGTGTAAATGAGTGTGCTTGTCCCTGGTCAGGTGCACATGAGCATAGTGTATGTGTACACTTACCATTGAGAAGCAATTAGAACTAAGTAAAGTTGGTCAGTTCACAGGGCGGATACACTGTGATATAGACACTGTCAGTGTGATCAAGCCTGGGGTAGAGGAAGTCATCACAGAATGCAATCATGCCTGATGTGCACTAGGGAGTTAGTGCACAGGTGTGCAACAGAGCACATTGATTTTTAACTCTTACAAAAGGTATTTTTTATGTTTGATATCACAATATAGTAACAACATCTTCTCTGTTCTTTCTTCCTTACAGACTCTCCTATCTACCCCTCCCTACTCTTTTCAAGTCTATAACCTCCTGTGCACTAACTGTTATTGCATACAGATATGCATATACATATAGATTCCTAAATAGGATCTGTTCATTCTGTATAATGTGAGTTGTGTGTATGTTTTCAGGGCTGAAAATTTGACACTGGAAAACCAGTTGGTCACAGGGGATATTTCTATGTTAAATTTTCTGAATTTGAAAATATTGCTTGGTCTTGAAAAACTTTTAAAAGAAAACAGATACAAGGTTGGGTGGGTGGGTGAAGAAAGAGGTATGTCTAGCAAACTTGGGAAAGGAGGTGAGTATGATCACAACTCTTGAAGGACTAATACATTTCAGCAATTACCAATAATTCCTCTATAAATACTATTTTTCCACTATGTATTATTTTTCTTGTTAATTCCTTTTAGTCAGATTTAATAGGCTTTTAAAGAATTTCATATAGAAGCCCTGCATCTATACCACTCTGGCCCTTCCGTTTTCCAACTCCTTCTTATCCTTTCAGAACTTATGATTTCTTTAAGTGTTATTGTTACACACACACACACACACACACACACACACACACACACTAAAAGGGTCCATGAATATATAACCTACCGAGTTCATCAGCTCTGCACATATGTACATTTATTCAGGAATGACCTCTTGGGACTAGTTAACTAGGATGGAGCTTGTCCCTGGGGGAAGCTGATTCTTTCTGTCTTTCAGCAGCTAGTGAGTGTCAGTAGCTCTTTATCTAGGAGTAGATGTAGAATTTCTACTTTATCTAGTAGGATGTAGAATTTCCCCTGCCCTTGTTGGCTTGCCAAATGGTGTTTCCATTGTACTGGTTTTGTTCAATCATGAGAGCTCATCAGTGTATTTTCTCTCATTTCTAGGGGACATATCCTGTCAACAGATGTCCTGGTCCTCTTCCTACCCCCTCTTTCATCTTTCTACCCCCTCTTTCATGACCCCCTGACCCTCTGGGGATAGGGATAGCACTGAGATCTATCAGTTGTGGTTGAGCCTCACAACCATTTAATTCCTTCACGTTGATCAGTTTTGTCTCCAACTGTTCCAAAAGGAAGTTTATTCAATGATGATAGCCACACCTATCTGCAAATTTTACTGTGTGTTTTCTAATTTCATTTGTGAGCCACCAGACTTAATACCTGATCACAGTATTGATTGCAACATGGTTTAACGTGGGTGCTGCAGATCCTGATCTTCCTCTTTATACTGGCAATTTTATAAAACATTTCAAGCTGATCTCCCTCATGTTCTACAGGAAGCACATAGCTCAACCTCAACGCTTGCCTCCTCCTCCCCACCAGAGGAAATGCCTCTTCTAAATGTATTGTAATCTAACATAACTCTGTGAACAAAAGTTCCCAGCATGTATCTCTTAAACGCCAGGCTAAGTTATCCACAAACTTCTTTTTGACCATTATGCTGTATACTGTTAAATAATTACAAAGGGGAACACATTCCTTCTCATTCTGAATATTTTCACATCCTTTCACTGTCATCTGGATTTCTCTAGAATTGTATTCTTGCTTTGTGATATCCGGGACAATGTATCTTTCAGTAAAGAAGGGCAGTTCATACATGGAGAGAGATTCTTTTCCACATCCTTGCTATGGACAATGTAGAAGCTGAAAATCCTGACTTGACTTAGAAGTTTATGTGAGTAGATGCATTTGGGGTGACCTAAGCCTCCCAGTGGTAGACACTGGGGTCTTTCTGGGACTGGATAGGGCTTGTATTTATCACACTGATGTGAACCAGGAACTCCCAAGAGTGGGGAAAGAAAGTTCTCTTTTGTTGGGAGGTGGGATAGATGTTAGCTGTGCCAGGTGAAATGATTGTGGTCTGTGTTGTGGAGTCACAAGGGACTGTGCTCACAGAGCAGGAAATTGAGAGGCCTGGAAGAATAAATCCCAAGTGGGACATCTGGATGGCCTGTAAGGAGATACAAGATTGGGGAAGGGTTGACTGTGTAGAAAAATAATAACCAAGGTTTGGAGGCTTGTTCCCAGAGGTTCCCTGTTTATAAAACAGTATAGAAATCTGACCCGAGAAAGCACACTCACTGAGAACTTGTCATTCTTTACATGAAGGAAACCTCCTGTAGTTGGTTTCAGGGAAGAAACTGCATTCTGCAACATTGAACCCAGATTGTGATTACAAAAATAAGGGTTTCCTATCAGCTTTGCAAATCAGACTCCTTCTTGGCACACATTCACAATCCCACATTCAGCTCATCTGTTCCAACAGCCAAATTAAAGTCCCTATTCCTCTCTCCAGGACCTTAAAGTAACATAACACTCAGAAGTGGACCCAGGGATGCTGGCAGGAACAGCCAAGAAGCCAAGAAGGCAGAGTCCTGACAAGGTGAAGGGATTCCTGACCAGTCTGCCTAGAGTTGGGAGCCTTGGTGATAGAGGACAATGGGCCAGCCAAGTTGCATATGGAAGATGTCTTCTTGCAAGTATGTGAGTGGGAATGAAGGCATAAGCATCTCCTGCCATGGATCAGAGACAAAGCATTGTAAATAAGTCCACAAGAAGAGAATGAATGGCCATGGGGGAGATTCTCCCTGCCAGAGGCTTGGAGAACAAACAGGTGCCTCATGACACTCCTGAGCAAGGCTGAGCTGGAAAGCCAAAAGAGTGGAAACAAAAGAGGAAGAAGTGAGAGCTTGTATCTACAAGACTCTAGGGCAGAAGGTCGGAGGATCGTGGGAGAGGAGTACTAAGGGTGGGGGCTCAGCAGGAGTTGCAGATGACTGGCTGGTTCCTGCTGAGCAACCTGAAGCTTGTCTTCAACAAACAAGGCAGAGTACTGTTGAAAACATTGGTTCTGAGAGATAAAATAAACCAGAAAAATCACAATTTGTAAGAACCACACGTAAGTGCCTTGATAGGGAACAGTAAGAACTTTGTGACCATTTTCTGCAGGTTGTAGCTTCTCCTCACCATTTGAAAGGGCAGCATGTTTTTTAAAGGAGTGAAACAATTTGCCTTTTGTTTGGCCTTGCTTGTTACAAAATTATTTTTAAGATCATTGAATGTAAAAACAAACTTTGGAGATTTTTGTTTTGTGTAGTATTGGTATGGGCTTGTGTCCTACCAACAAGATCCTGATGGATTTTTGTTTTGTGATATTTGGTTGTAAAGTGTGTTATCGAATACTCCTGATGTATTATCAGTGTTATCCTACTCAGACTGTTCCCATAGGCACATCAATTTGGATGAAGAACTCTGTTTATAATTTTATATAAATCTGTTATAATTTTATATAAATGTCACTCTTATAGACAGACTTCTAAAGCCACGTGTTTTATTATTTCTTTTATTCATTGAGATTATAATATAGTTACATCATTTTCTCCTTTTCTTTCCTCCTACCATGGACTTCCCCTTACTCTCAAATTCTCAGCCTCATTTTTAATGAATAATGCTGCATGTTTAAAAGTTATTTTAGCAATTATTTCTCACAAACTTTGATACCAATGTCCTATAATAGGGCTTTTTGCATGTGCCCTATAACCCCACAGTAATCACTGCCAATGGTTGATTACACAAGGAAGTGGCTATAAACCCTTTGCATGCATCAGACAAATGACTGGCTAGTTGTGCCCCTAAAGCAATTTCACTGACTGGTCCCTCAAGTGATCATGGCTATTTGTTTTCACTAGCTATGGGGGTAACATATGACAAACCAAAACTGAACAGCAGTTAAATTCTCCTTTGCAAAGTTTTAGAAAGACTCGGTCAACACACTGAAAAATCCTCCCAGTGCTCCTCTGACTACATGGGTGGGGCCGACATTCATCTGAATTTATCCTGGGACACACTGGTGGGGACTGATGGGAACCTTGCAAGGATCCACAACCAACACTTGTTTGTTGAATTAACAAAAAAATCAAGGGAAGACAGTGAACACTGGGCTGGTATCAATATCTCCTCTCCTAGAAAAGCTTTCTAAGCCATGGCAGGGACATCACAGCACGTGGTTATCCTGCAGAAGAACAGATGGGCACATGAAGAAGGCTCTCTCCACTCCTAAGACACCCATGTGCTTGCTGACCCTGAGAACATGGCCCTCTGAGTCTATCAGCAGAAAGGGGAATAGGAAGTAGCTAGGGCAGAGATGGAGAAAGCATGGCTAGCTCTTTTTTTGAAATCACTTCTAGAACATATCCTGTGAAGATTCAAGGAAATAAACTTAACAAAAGTACTTTTAAATATAATAAATGATCAGTCACGTTCCCAGAGACAGAATCAGTGGCAGTGGACAGCTGAGTTATATATCCCTGAAATAACTTTAAATGCATAGGGGCACACAGACTACACCACACATGTGCAGGCACAGGCACATGCATGCACGCATGCACGGGCACGGGCACACACACACACACACACACACACACACACACAGGGGCACGCACACACACACACCCTTCTCTATTACATCAACCTGCCTAGCTTCGAAGCCTGAGTCCTGGTTTTATGATTCAGCATTGTTCTGCTCCTGGGACCTCAGTTGTCGTGATCCTGTTTAGGTCATAGACCCTCTCTGCTCTGTTTCGATGTTTAGAGTTGACATTACATGTATTTTGCCTTTGGAGAAGGAGGCTTTTCCCAGCTGCAACCAGGTGCACACATACGTCCCAGAATGTTTCCTTAGAGATGGAACGTTTAAGCTTCACCAATAAACTTAGCAGTAGGAGAAATACTGTTACCCAGCTCCCTAAGAAAATGAGATATAACATGTGGTCTGGGTGAAGCTTAATCGAAATAATCTGTGTTCAGTGATTGCATTTCCCAAATACATTAATAACCATTTTCACGGGGCTGTAAGCTGCAGAGCTGTTCTGAAACAATAGACCCAGGGTAATCATTCTCATTTGGGATGAACTAATCCTGTTCTGAAAGGGAAACTAAAAGAAATTATTTACAGAAATTTATATGTCTCATGAGGATGTACAGTATATTTCCAAATGCTCTGAATTATATTTCTTCCAATATAGGAACCACCCCACAGACAGGCCATTCTGTAGTGAAACTTTTCCCACAAGGCCTTTATGAAGGAGAGAGAAAGTGCTGGGAACATGATGGGGTAGCAAAAGTACCACTGAGTCACTGGGAAAACAGTTTGGTTTTATTTCCCTGGGGTGACTTCATTTAATTTAGATAATTTAGAAAGTGTGTGTGTGTGTGTGTGTGTGTGTGTGTGTGTGTGTACAACCAGAATGATAGCAGTGTTTGCCTCTGAAAATGTTTCTACTCACAATTACACCTTCTAATGGGACAGACATTTGAGACTGTCGAATGCAAAGTGATAAAAAAATAATCCATAGATGTGAAGTTAAGTCTAGTGAACAGATGCTAACAGAATCTGCATGGCTGAGCCTGGAGGGAAAGGATTCAGCTGTCCAGGGAATCACATGTGCTGAAGTGGATGGCAGAATCCCACCTTGAGGTAAAAAGAGGGCATCTTGGAAAATTACAAGGGAGAATCAATGGCTTCTAGGATGAGGGAAGGTCTCAGAACTTACATGTAAGAAGACCTGGGAACCATCGGTGCTACCTGTGCCTGACATAAATCAGAGGATCTGCCAAACTGTCATGGAGGGAGGTCAGTTGGGAAGCAGGATTCCTGGTCAAGGAGGGAATGTGCTCTACATTGCTGGGTGAATTGGGATGTATGCTTTCACTGTTCTCTTTAGATTCTAAACGTCACAACTTAGTAAGAGGGCCTTCATTCCATGGTACAGCTCCTAACTGTGTAAAATTCTTCCATTTGACTTACCTCGGAATCGGGGCCTTTAACCTAGATACATTTATAGTTCCGAGACTCAAGACTTCACATGCAGTTACTGGAGTGGTCAGCATACTGGGGGACTTCCCAGGACCCATGCTGAGTTTTGAGATTGCACTTTGAATAGTTATAAAATCATCATTCCTGTCTTAAGACATATTGGTTTCCATTGCTAACATTTTAAAGATGTTCTGCATGCACCTCTGGGGTTTAAGACAGTGGGAAGCCATGAGAATCACTTGGATGTCATCCTGTCCGCCCACATCAGCAACAATGCGATGAGAAACATGTACGTATTACATTGCACTCTCAGGACCTAGAGAAAAAGACAAGCAGAATAATATTGCTCTCACTTTGCAAACTGGTAGGGCTATTGAGTAGAAGGGAACAGGATTAGACCATCATGAAGAAATAGTCTAGAAGACACTCCTTTTATCCCACAATTCTTCATCATTTCTTAACCAGTTCAGGGTGGCATCATCTAACTTGAGCATTCTCTGATGGTTTGAATATTCTTGGCTGAGGGATTGGCACTATCAGGAGGTGTGACCTTGTTGAAGGAAGTGTGTCATTGTGGGCTTTAAGACCCTCATCCTAGCTCCCTGGAAGCCAGTCTTCTAGCTGCCTTCAGAACATGAAGGGGAACTTTAGATCTTCCAGCCTCACATTTGCCTGGATGATGCCCTGCTCTTGCCTTGATGATAACGGACTGAACCTCTGAACCTGTAAGCCAACCCAATTAAATGCTGTCCTTTATAAGACTTGCCTTGGTCATGGTGTCTGTTCATAGCAGTAAGACCCTAACTGAGACACAATCTTACCCTTCAGACTTTGTCTTCAGCCATAGTAAATGTTAGGCAAAGAGAAGGATGAAAGCTAAGGATGAGTTGGGTTTGAAAGTGCTGACATGAGAGTAGAAAAGGAACTGGGGTGGGAAGGGTACCAAAGGATGGGAAGGTAGGAGGCAAGGGGAAGCAAGGAAGGTAAGGTGAGAGAGGGAAGGGGGAGGAGGAAGGGCAGGGGGAGAGAGGGCAAGGGGAAGGAGACAAAAGAGGGAAGGGGAGGGGAAGAGGGAAAGAAGAGAGATGGAGAGGGGGCAAAGGGAAGGAGACAATGCTAATTTACTACTTTTTACAGGGACAGAGTCATGCCCATTTAACTCAGTACCAAATGATACTCAAATGAATTCCTTTTGATTTAGCTTTCTCCAGGATGTAGTGTTATTCTTTCAAATATATTTCAACAATAGTAAGTTCAATATATCTGGCCACTTCTATCCAGATTCACTCTCCAATCTCTATTAATATTCTCTGAACTTGCAGTAACAGCTCATGATCTTTTTCCAGTTGGAGCATCAGTTAAAGAATGAGAAGTCTGGCCGCTTTGCGCACCTGTATTATGGTTGAAGTGAGGTGAACTTTCAAAGTCTACAGATCCTGAGAGAAGCCTGCATTATTCAGTTTCCCAAGAGCAAAGCTGAAGACTACTGGCTAACACAGTATAGGTCATGGCTGTTAGACTCAGAGAGTGATGCTCAGCCCATGAGGACATCTGGTGGGAAGAATTTTCATTCTCCATTTCAGCAATAGATGGCTCTGTTCTAGGTCATTGGCCTATATTCTCCACCCTTGAATCCCATGAACTCTTCTTTGTCTTATTTAGGGTTTCCATGGCTGTGAAGAGACACTATGACCATGGCAACTACTATAAAGGAAAACATTTAATTGGGGCTGGCTTACAATTCTGAGATTTAGTCTATTATCATCATGGCAAAAAGCATGGCAGCTTGCAGATAGACCTGGTGCTGGAGAGGAGTTGAGAATTCTACATCCAGATAGGTGGGCACAGGAATAGAGGCTGGCACTGCCTCTGGCTTGAGCTTCTGAAACCTCACAGCCCAACCCTAGTGTCACACTTCCTCCAGAAAGTTTACACCTATTCCAACATGGTCACATTTCCAAATAGTGTCATTCCCTATGGGCCTATGGGACCATTTTTAATTCAGAACACCACAAACCTTGGCTTAGTCTTGGTTGCATGCTAACTTATGGGCCTCCTGACCTGGTTTTTTCTCTGGTTGTTATGCATTGTGCTTATTTTGCTGCAGACCATGGGCATGTAAGGTTTTGCCTCTGTGTCTATAAAATTCGATGTGGCTTTTTGCCACTCCCTCTTCTTGGTTTATCTCCATGATTCTGCCCTTTCTAGACAAGAACAATTTTTTTTTTTTACTTCAGATTTCAACTTTTCTTCTGTAGTCATACCTTTTTGATAGGAAACTGGGCACAATATTCCCTCATTGCCGGCTTCCTTATTCCTTTGGTATGTCAGTATGACCAACTTTAATGAAGGAACTCAACTAGGAGAAGCAGTGGACAAAGGACAGTCACAGTGCAAGTGACTGAGAATAGCATGAAGTACTAGTGGCCATCAGATCAGAATCTATGTGCTCTGGGTGTGTGGCAGCTATTCTTACATGAACTTGATACACAAGCTAGAGTTATACGGAAGAATGGATCCCCAATTAAGAAAATTTTTGCATATGATCCAGCTATAAGGCATGTTCTTAATTAATGATTGGTGACTGAGGGCCCAGCTAATTACTTGTGCTGCCATATCGCTGAGCTGGTGGTCTTGAGTTCTATAAGAAAACAGGCTAAGCAAGTCATGTGGAGGAAGCCAGTAAGCAACATTCTTTCATGGCTTCTGCTTTAGCTCCTGCCTCCAGATTTGCATCCTGTTTGAGATCCTGCCCTGACTTCCTTTGAACAGCAATCGGGAAGTGTAAGTCTAAGAACCCCTTTCCTCTCCAAGTTGCTTTTTGATCATGGAACCTCATTATAGCAATAGAAACCATAACTAAGGCAGGGTGCCTAGGAAGTGGCATTGATGGTGTCACCTGCCATGGATGAAACCAGAAATACATACATTGTTCAAGTTAAAGAGGAAAAAGAAAATCTCTTAAGTAGCCATGTGGCAGATACTTCCAGTTAAACCAGACAACATAAAAGCTCACTGCAGCAAATCTCAGGGACTTCGTGGAGTATGATGAGGGACTGAGTGTTCACAGGCAGAAATTTTCAGAGGAAGAAAGAGCAGTGTGAATCATGTGGAGAGAAAGACAGTGACAAACACCATGCAGATAACAGGTTGAGGGGGCACAGGGCTTGATGGGTAGGAACGCCAGAGCTGGAGTCTGCGAGTAGCAGAGCCAGAGTTGGAACACAGTATGTGAGACATCTCTTCCTCCTCAGATGATCGGCATTCGGCTCCCACTGCAGTGCAGGCTCTGCAGTCTTAAAGTGCAGGGTTTTAGTCTTTGTTTTTGTTTTTTTTTTTTTCATATATTCCTGGGGATGAAAAACCAAAATTAAACTTTGTGCAAAAGATTAATTCAGAAATGATAATGTAGAGACGCCCGGATCAAGCTGCTGCCAGATCAATCGATGGTCTGTGTGGAGCAAGCCCTCCCAGCCTGATAGAGAGCACTGGTCGCAGACCATTCATCTATGTGCACCCCATCTCAAGAGTCATCACAATTCTACCTTTTTTTTTGATAGATTTGTGTATGTTTGCTTAAGGCTGAGATTTTGTGAAATAAAAGGAATGTTTTTTCTTATCGTGGCTACAATTTATGGTCTTGTTAAAGCAGCAAAAGTAAGTATTTTAAAGCCATGGATATGGCTCAGTGGTAGTGTGTTAGCCTAGCATAAGTGAGGCTCTGCATACATTCTTCTGCCTACCAAAGGCATGCACATGCACAAGCACACGCTGCACACACAGGCACATAGGTAAGAACGCATATCACATGGATTTTAAGGCTTGTTCCTTCTTCGCTGTGTATAAGCTCCAGTTAACCTCTATATTCAACATGAAAATTTTCACTGTTTTTCATTGTTTTCTTAAATGTGTTTTTATTTTTATTAACAGTTATGTGTGCATCTCTCTCTTCTGCTCCTCTCTCTCTCTCTCTCTCTCTCTCTCTCTCTCTCTCTCTGTGTGTGTGTGTGTGTGTGTGTGTTACATGTACATAGGTATGTGCAGAGCCCAGAAGGGGACCTTGGATGGAGATACAGGTGTTTGTGATATGGGTTCTAGGAAGAAAATTTGAGTCCTTCAAAAGAGCCACAAGTGCCCTTAACCACTGAGTCACCTCCCCAGCCCCACTTGCCTTATTTTTAAAGTATAGCCTGCATGTGTCCTTTTCATTGCTTCCTCTTGGGTGAAATGGTTAATAATGAAAATTAATGGTGATACTTTCTTTAAATGTATAATTTTAAAAATATTCCCGTTTGTCCTCAAACTAAATTGTATATGTATATTTATAAGCATACTTTATTTGTATATATACGCGTGCATACACATAATATTTCCCTGAACTTTCCTTCTCTGCAAGGCAATATCCTTGCAAACACCGCTGATCATTTTCACAGAGTTGGGATTCTCTATCCAGTGTGTCCAGAGCGGAGAAAGGCACACATACATACAGTGACTGCATACATGCAGCATCTCTGGACACACTGTACATGGTGGGTGAGGGGGAGCCAGAGAGCAGAGCTTTCCAAGGGCCAAGGGTGTGGAAGGCAGCAGCTGTGATCTATCTGAAGTGGCCCCTGACACGTGGGCTTATTAAATTAAATGTATTGGCACTGAAACGCTGGTGAGTGTCATGAATTGAATATGGATCAAGGACTTGCATCCTGACTCATGCATGCATCAAGCTCTGTCTTCCTGGAGGTGACAGTTCTATGATCCCCTGACCTCAGTCTCCTTTGAGGTACTAACAACATGCCCTTGAGCTCGCATACTGCATATCTATCTTGTTCGTATTTCTCTGAAGGCCTCATGGCTGCACTCTCCATTTCTTTCACAAAACTTGGCAGACTACCCACTCCCTCCCACGGAACTAATACTCAATGTGGAATTTTGACCGGACATCTCCAACTCCATCCATTGTTGAATGTATTGAAGGAGTCATAATGACACAAGTAAAGGCCCTGGGAAGATACCAGGAACCTACATAAAACTCTACAACTCAGCAGGCAGAGAGTCAAATCTTCAGGAGAGGCCAGACCAGGCAGGGGGATTCTCAGTCAGTCTGGGAACCTAGGTCTCCTCTGGTACCTGTTGGGACTCTCTGGCAGTCTGAACCTCAAGGATTGCTGCACAGGGTAGGAAGATGCACTCTACACAGACACAGCTGTATAGGCTTAGATTTCTCAAAACCTACTGTAATAATGGTTCTTTAATGCTTCTGTCTCCCGTTTAGCCCACCACCCACTAGACGTAGGGGAAAAGAAATGTTAATAGGAAATAGGGATTGTGGATCTCTTTATGAATAGTTCTTTGGGGGTAATTCCTATCTTTGTTGTTAGTAGTCCAGTCCACTAGAAAATACCAAACACGAATCCATAGCAGCAGCTCAATTCAGAAGAGACTACAAGGCTCCCCAGAAGCAGCAAGAAGCAGCTAGAACACCACCGGAAGTTCTTTGGTGTGTTTGTCTTTGTGAAGTCATGACAAGCAAAGATCAGAGAAGAAGGCGAGGCAAACCTATGCGAGTGTCACCCAATATCTGTTGGCTTGTACTTATATTCTTTCCAAACATCATGTGTCCCCCTCAAGAGTCTGCTCCAGCAAAACATCCCTCACAAGACAGTTTCCAGAAAAACATCACATGACACAATGGAGTCTCCAAGGAAACCAGAAATTCCCACTTCCCAGCTAGGTCAGAATTCATATTCGGACATGCTCAGCTCAGGCTCGTGGGAACACAGTGATCATCCTGAGCTGTGTATTGGCCACTTTCAGCATTTCTTCTCTCCAACTGAGACTCAAGTAGCCAGGCCCTCCATCCTCATGTCTATCCAGGGAAACTCCTGGGTGCTGGACCAAGCCTATCTCAGTCACAATGCTCTCTCCTCTAGAATTTTTTTCAGGAAAAGCCATGTTGTCTCTTGTGCATCACCCATACCCTGCCTCTGGGCTCATTTGTCCAAGTTGCATTGAAGATCTCCACCCCAAGGGTCGCCCCAGAGACTAAGTCTCCACTAGATCTGTTGAGAAAGTATTCTAACCATTCTTTTTTTTTTTTTTTTTTTTAACAGATGGGGGATTCTTGCCCCAGGATTATGGGTTTGAGACTGATACTGTGCCCAACTTGGGCAGACATAATTGGCAGTATATCCATAACCACAGTTCCTCACATTGTGTGGCTGGAAGACATCATCCTACATGCAGGGTGAGACAGGATCACTACTGATGTCAGAGTGAACAAAGAAACTGTGATATGGCTTCATGGTGGCAAGAAAGTTGGGGATTCCTGGCGTATTAGTCAGGGTTCTTTAGAGTAACTGAACTTATAGAATAAATCTCTCCTCTCTCTCTCTCTCTCTCTCTCTCTCTCTCTCTCTCTCTCTCTCTCTCACACACACACACACACACACACACACACACACACACACACACACAGAGAGAGAGAGAGAGAGAGAGAATTAGAATGATTTACAGGCTGTGTTCCAGTTAATCTCATAATGGCTACCTATGAAAAGAAGCTCCAAGAATCCAGTAGTTTCTCAGCCCCTGAGGCTGGGTATCTTGTCTGATCTTCAGAAAATGCCAGAATCCCCAAGAAGGAGGCTCTAATACCAGTGACGGAAAGGACTTGCTAGTAAGGGTGAGAGCAAGCAGGTAGAAGAGCAAAAGCTTCCTTCTTCCATGTCCAGCAGAAGGTGTGGCCCAGGTTAAAGGTACTTCTTCCCACATCGATGATCTGAATTAGATGGGGGTCTTTCCACTTCAAATTAAGAAAAAAAAACCTTGCACAGGTGTGCCTTCCTTGTCTGGGTTTTAGTTAATTCCAGGTATAGTCAAGAAGACAGCAAAGAACAGCCACCACACCTGGAACAGCCACCACACCTGGTTCCTAAGGAAGAGTGTGGGTTTGTTTGAGGGATTCAAAGGCTGGTGAGGAGTCGGGGATCTCTGCCCAAGAACAAGAGCTGCCATACCCTGTGATCTGGGATTCATGAGATAGACTGGGGAGGAGAACTTGTGGTCCAGCCTTTCTAGGATGGTCTGGTTGTTGCTGTTAAGGACACTGTAGTGGCTCTTCCTGGTTGTCAACTTGACTACATCTGGAATAAACTACATTCCTGAATTAGAAGGCTCACCTGTAATCCTGATCTTGAGGCTGGGAGATACAAGTTTCTGACCTTGATCTTGGCATAAAGATCTTGAGGCATAGTG
This sequence comes from Rhabdomys pumilio, assembly GCA_030674055.1. Taxonomy (NCBI): domain Eukaryota; kingdom Metazoa; phylum Chordata; class Mammalia; order Rodentia; family Muridae; genus Rhabdomys; species Rhabdomys pumilio. The sequence continues at coordinate 69,638,614 of JANHMN010000014.1, forward strand.
GCTATGAATCTCAGGAGACTAAAGCAAGGAGATCTCTGAGTTCAAGGTCATCTGGGACACAGCAAGTCCCAGATCCAGGCGTGGTGGTACATACCTTTAATCCAGGCCACACCTTCTGCTGGAGACCAACCTAAGGACATTGGAATAAGCAAGATTCTCTCTTTTTTGCCTGCGTGCCTTGTGGGACTGAGCAATTGCTAGATCCTTGGACTTCCATTCACAGCTGCTGCTAACAATTATTGGGGAGTTGGACTATAGACTATAAGTCATCAATAAATTCTCTTACTATATAAAGACTACCCATAAGTTCTGTGACTCTAGAGAACTCTGACTAATACAGACACATCATGCAAAGGTCTGGGATTAAGATGGACACTGATAGGTGCTGTAAAGGGTTGTGACAAGGGGTTGGTATGTGTGTGCCCACTTGTCATGCATATGCCCAGTGTGTTGTCATCCATCTACACCAGGAAGTCTCTGATGTTTAGACCCACTGCCTCACTGTTCGCCTGTCCTGCTCTTCCTCAGCTGCATCAGGAAAAGTGATGAAGGACTCATCTTTTCACTTCCAGGAAACAGGATCAGGGAAGATTCCCTGTGGGATGTGCTGGACCGAGAACAGGAGTGGATAGATGTCCGGATGCAGACAGCTGGCTTTTCTCTTGTAGCGTACACTATTCCAACAACTAGAAAGCACATGTTTTCTCAATCAATCTTCCTTAAGGTGCTGAGAGTGTCTGAGCGATGAGCAATTCTGGTGAGGCTGAGATGGGTGGGAGGGGCCTTCTGGGTAGGAATTCACTGCCAGGGCATCTTGGCTTTCCAGAAGGTTCTCTGGCTCAGCTCCATTTGCAACTTAGCCCTAGCTCTGTCATCATTTTGCTTTGAGGTTTTGGACCGTGATAGATCAGACTGATTATGGCATGCACTCCATAGTGCTTATTCAGTGGAACCCATGAGTATTTGTAGACTATTTCATCAGTGCCTATCTGCTGAGTCCTGCATTCTCAGGACTGATGCTTGAACACCTAGCAAGCTGAACAACATTCCTACAGAATGTACATGGATTGGAGGGTGGGAAAATCTTACCAGTGTCCCAGATGAGAAACAGATTCCAGAGAGACACAAGACAGGGGCAGAGAAGGCCCAGTCCAGATAGAGACAGAGGTTAGAGGGTGTCGACATAAACCAAGAATGATGGGCAGCTGACAGAGGCAGGAAGGAACCAACCTAGAGATCTTTGGTGTGATCGGCCAGGGACCAGACAGTACTTTGATTCCAGTCTTCTTTGCTCCAGAGCTCGCAGGAAAAAGTATATGCTGTTGGAAGCTACCGATTTCATGGCGATTTGTTATGGTTGTGCTATGAAGCAGCAGGGTATAACACAGCATGAACACTCATGGATCAAAGAAAAACTGAACCAGGCAGTCTAGAGAGCTCTTTCCAAGGATGTCTATAAGCTGTGATCTTGGCTCTCCTAACAGAGAAGTATAAAGTGCCCACCTTGAGCCACACATGGCTGTGCTAAGCACAGAAGGAAACCTAATGACTCCTGATTGCACTCTGGTTCACATAGCCACTTGATGCCTGAACACACTCATGGCAGAGCAGCCTGTCTTCCTGGAATGGAGTAGATCACTGGGATTGAGCCTGGGAGCTGTGTGCTGCTCTGGGTAGCATCTCCAAGCCTGGGCAAAGCCTCTCACATGGTGGCAAAAAAGATTCAGGAAATGGAGTTCCCTCCCCTCTTGTCCTTATTTGTATAACTCCCTCCCTAACATCCTCAGGACCAAGGGAGATGTAATGTCAGCAAGCACAGGATGGAGACTGTGCCCCTGTACTGTCTCATTCTGGTAATGAACCCTCTCCATTCCCAGGTAGCAGGGTGGCCTCATGTTGCTTTCAATCCCTTCATGTTGTTATAGCCTGAGAAGACATTAAAGTTACACATTAATCTTCAACTTTCTGGGGAAAAAATAGTTTAACGTTCATTTCAATATTTTTACAAAATAGAAATTTTCATTTCTGCTAATATGTGGTTACGTTTTTCAAATACAATAAAAAAAAAAAAGCAAGTTACAAAGATTTTGAAGCCATCCGTGTACCAGATTAGGCATGCATGGAATACACTCAAATCCGTGGGACAGATAGAGGGTCTATGGGACAGATTTTGTCTCACCCTCTTTGAGGTGCATGCTACCCAGCCCAGGAGGAGGAACATTTCTGGCCTAGGGGTTCCTATAACTGAAGCATCTGAGCATGTATTTTCCAGCCTTTGTTTCCCTCTGGTGGCCGAGCCTTGAAGTGCTTGAGTAAGATGTCCTCTATTGTCAAAGAGGCTCAAACAAGGTCACTTGCTTAGAAATGAGTGTATGTTCATGGGGTATGGTGGGGAGATCTGAGGTATACAGGGCCTTTGGGACAAAAATCAGGCAAATGTCGGGCAAACTAGCAGAAGCCAGCCTCTGTCAAGGCCATAGTGACTAGACTAGGCCAGGGAGCAGCATCCTTATTGCATGAGCAGAAGATTTACAATGGTTCTGATGGTTTTCTTGAGAAACTGAAAAGTATACACACTCCAAGTTGAAGCTCATCCTGAGATTTTGCTCAGCAAGTCCAGATGGACAGAACTCCTGACCTTGGGTCTCCTCTGTTTGGAAGTACTGGGCATCACCAAGGTCACCTCTCCACCAAAGTCAAGGTCATGTAGTATCTAGGTTGTTGATAGTGATCATGCATTGAGAATCCTAGACCAGAAAGACTCTGAGTTACAGCAAGCAAGACTATCTCACCCATCAGAGATATAAATAATGACACAGAGGCTTTTTAACATTTTAAAAGTTAAGCCTTTTGTTGGGCAGTCTCCTGACTACTCTAAACATAACCCAACTAATCCTGGCATTATGTCCTACCACATGGCCAGCTCTATCTTTCTGCTGTACTCCTGTCCACCCATTCACCTCTGTGTTTGCTGGCTGAATCTGCCACCTCTGAATCTTCCCCTAGCCTCCCTTTCTTTGCCTAGAATTTTCACCTTCCACTTCCTGCCCAGCTATTGGCCACCAGCTCATTATTACAGCCCAGCAGATACAATTCTAGATTACCTTAGACAGGTGAGGAAGGATAATTATTTACAAAATATGAGACCATAGAAATAACAATACCAAGTTCTTGCCAGTGTTTAGCCCCCTATCAGGACAGAATTACAATAGAATATACAGAGATACCTTCATACAATGTACCCCAATACTGAGTGGTCTCTTTTGTGTTGACAAACCTACCACACTGAGTCCATGGCTTTCTGACCTTGGAACTTGCTGACACGAATCTTCAGGCCTCATCTAGTCAGTGCCTGAGTTCCAGAGGCACTTTCTGTAGAAGGATCTCAGCAGGTAACCTTGTTCCTCAGCATATGCTCCAGAGAACAGCCATTAGGCTAGCTGCTGTATGGTCAGCATAGAAAAGAAGACCTGGAGATCTGACTGACAAGGCCTGATGCTTGGGCCAATGGTGGCCTAGTCACAAGTAGGCAACTCACCTGCAGAGCACTGGGCCCACATATTCCTTGTTGTGGATGTTAGGTTTCAATACCCACCTGTCTCTGACACCCAGATTGGACCTGTATCACCCATAACTGTCCCTGTTAGTTCAGAAGGGATCTTCAATTGTTACTGAGCATGCTTAGCCTATTATGATTGTCAGTGAGCATGGTTACCCTCTCATCACAAAATGCTGCTGTTATAAAAAGGAGGAAAAAAAAGCAAACAAATCTATTTTTTAACCTTTATGAGCAAAAAGTTTATTCGCTGAGAAAGTAAAAAATGAGACAACACAGCTTTTACAACTGTTTGAATTCTCTTAGTCAGCTCATGCATAGCACCTCCATGATGAGACATCTCTCTTACAAAATACTCACTTCCCTCTGGAGTCATCTGGAAGAGCTGATGGATGACACCATGTGGGTAAGTTTCAGGGGAGACGAGCCTGGCACTACTCAGGGAGAAATGAGAGTTGGAGGGAAAGGAATTCCATGGGATACCATTCCCCTGTCTTTGGAATGCCCGAGCATAGCCATTCTAGTCCTCATCAAGTGACCAAGGCTGATGTGAGCACCAGTGAGAAAATAACATGAACATTTCCCAATCAAGCTGTGTGCCTTTGTGAGACAACATAGGGAAAGCATCCCTCTGTACTCCCCAGGCAAGAGAAGGCAAGGCTAGCTAGGTTTCTTTACTCCCCACAAGGTACAGGGCCCAGAGCCAACAGTTTTTCAGCCACTGGTTCTGACCTCTCCATAGAGCCCAGAAAGCTCTTTAGCCAAGAATTCTTTACCCAATGCTGTAACAACCCACAAAAGGTTCCCTGGGCAGATTAATGGCATCAGTAATTACACCAGGCAGCTTGTGAGAGAGGATTCTGGCTATTCTTTTCAAGTGAAAGGACATTTTCAAAGCTTCTTTTCCAAATGGAAACTTTTTTTTAGTTGAGAACATGAAAAGCAAAACCTAAGCAAATATTTACAAATGGGAAGTCAAATATCGATAAGAAAACTTACCCGTCCTGACCATGAATTGTTGGCTGTAGGTGACTGGGTCATGGTGGTGGGCAGTTGCCAAGGAGACTGGACCTAAGCATCAGGAGCTGGCTTTTAGCAGCAGCAGACATCACTCTTTATTCTGCAACGCATACCTCCAAAAACAAGGCAGGAAAGAGAGCAAAAGACTGAGTTAGTTAAATAAACACTGAACAACACCCGCGCTGAAAATTTTTTTTTTTTTGCTAAATTCCCAGGCATCTGCCATTTCAAAGCCTTCTGTCTTACTGTTTAATTCCTAGACAAAAGCACCAAAGTTTTTATCAAGGCAAGAGAAGTCATTTCTCAAAAGCACAATCTACAATGGTCTCTCACACAGTCTGCAGTTATGTGTGTACATGCTAACACAGACAGACATAGGTACTGCTGAGGGTGTTATATACCTGGAACATAAAATTAGCCAAGATATCTGCTGGTGTGACAGGCCACTGAACGGGATTTTAACTTCTTACTGGCGAAGTTCTTAAAACCTGAAGGCTTTTGGTACACATTTGCATTTACTCTCATTGCCTGTCAGGTTCCTGAAACATTTTAAGGGTTAGTTAACTGAAGAGTCAGTGTGGAGATGGTGGAGCAGCAGGGCCAACTCTCCTGACTGGGAATCCTTGCCTTTGAGAAGTGACTAGGCCTGGTTGGCCTGTGGAGAGCTCCACAGTCCTCATGACCCATGACTCTTATGATCTCCTGCTGAGTAAGAGTTACTAATGCCAGAAGATGTACTATTAACTCCTGCTCCAGGGAGATGAAATGCTGGTCTGCTGTCATTAACCGTATCATCTGTGTGGTAAAGTGAACACTGTCAATTATTCCTAATTTACGATGGCTGAGGACTTCCACCACAGGTCCAGGATGTTCTGCTAATGAGGAGGATGCACTTTCTGGGCCTCAGCCCCTCATTTAAAGCCTCTCAGCTCAGAAGCATCAGAGCCAAACCCCACTCCCCTTTGTAGATAGTATGAGAATAGTCAGGGATTTGGACACCTGTGGTAACTTTCTCAGAATCATATCCCCCACTTTGGAGAAGAGGATAGACTCCTTTTTTTATGCATAGCAGTGCATTGGGCTTGACCTCGGAGAATTTTATATAATAGTGGTTTACCTCCCTTGCTGCAGAGGGCTGGAACTTCCTAGGAGGTTAGATAGTCTCTTCACTTTTGCATAAACCTTTCAGAGACTTAGAATCCAAGATCCTTCAATACTTACAGAAACATCATTATGGTGAGTGCTCTTTATCCAGTGCCATTCTCTGAATGACCCTGACCATCAAAGAAAGGAGGCTTGGAGGATACCGTGGACCTGAGTTGAAGTGGAAAGGACAGAAAAAGATGGATGACATGGGAGCTATGGAAACATAAGGCCACTCACAGGATATCGCAAGGTAATGGCTTCTCTGGCACCACAGTCCTGTTAATGATAGAAGTTCTTCCTGCTGGTTGCTTCCCTCACATGAAGAAGACCTGCTATATTAGTCAGTGTTCTCTAGAGTCACAACTTATGGACAGTCTCTGTTTAGGAAGGGAATTTGTTATGATGACTTACAGTCTATAGTCCAACTCCCCAACAATGGTCAGCTGTGAACGGGAAGTCCAAGGATCTAGTAGTTGCTCAGTCCCACAAGGCTAGTAGATTCCAACAGATGTGCTGCCAAGTGAATGCAAGCAGGTGAAGAAGAGCAAATCTTCCTTCTTCCAATGTCCTTGTGTAGGTTTCCAGCAGAATGAGTGGCTCAGGTTAAAGATGTGTCACCACACCAGAATCTGGGACTTGCCTTGTCCCAGATGACCTTGAACTCAGAGATCTCCTTGTCTTGATCTCCTGGGATTCACAGCCACTATGCCTCAAGATCTCCATGCCAAGATCCAGGTCAGAAACTTGTATTTCCCAATCTCAAAATTAGGATCACAGGTGAGCCTTGCAATTCTGGATTGTAGTTCATTCCAGATATAGTCACATTGACAACCAGGAATAGTCATTACACCTGGCACCTGGAACTCAAAATGACGAGAAAGTTAGTGAGGCAAATGAGTAGGCATTCCTACCTTGTGGCAGGCAGTCAAGCAGATTACCCTGCCCCCCATCCTCAAACATTGATTTAGATGCTAAGAATTCAAGCAAGAAAGACTCAAAGAAAATACCCATCAGTCACCAGCTTAGCTTTGACATTTGCTGACTAGAATCCCTCTGAGTTGAGGGGAAAGTCCTCTCAGGGCTCAGAGAACTGTGCAGAAGACAAAGTGGAAAGATGGATAAGAGTCAGAGGGATGACACAAAGGGAACAGTGTCTTCCAGACACAACATGACTGATTTGCATGCAGACTCACAGAGCCTGTGGCAGTGTGCATAGGTTCAAGCCAGACTGGATCCCAAGGCTGAGAGGGGGAAGTAGACATAAACCCCGATCTCTAATCAAGAAGCTTCCTCTAACTGACAAGTGCTTGCCAAGGAAAGATTGTTTTTCTCCAATGGAATCTCACTGGGTTTACCAACCACACTTGAAGGCAGACCCGAAGCCCAGCAATGGATGGTCGACACAAAATGAACTCTGGTATTTTTGTACATTTGTCTCACATCGTTTTGTTTGGGCATTTTAAAATCATGCTACTATTTTGCTTCTATTTTTTGGTTTCTGGTTGTGTATTTTGCGTTTTGTATGTGCCCGTGTTTCTTGTGCTTTTCTCTGTGATTTTTAAAACTGGTCTGTTGTAGTTTTTTTTTTTTTTAGAATTTGTCTTTTTTCTTTTTCTAAAGGGAGGGAAGGAGGGAGGGAGAGAGAGAGAGAGAGAGAGAGAGAGAGAGAGAGAGAGAGAGAGAGGACATGGAATCAGATGGTCAGATGGGTGGGGGCGTAGGGAGGATCTGGAAGTAAATGAGGGATGGAAAATGGTTTACTGCTCTAAGTGGTGGTAGAAACCTGGGAGACAGGAGCCTAAAAATGGGGCGGACAGAGTAAAGACTCATGCAACAGCCAGCTTTACTCAGAGCATCAGGCAATGTTACATTCTGAAGGTTAAGAAGAATCACACAAGTAAGGTGTTCAGTCACAAGGACAAGTCACACATGACAGGCAAGCCTTACACGACAAAGATACGCTTTACTGTAGATGCGTATAAACAAATAACAACAGCAGCCATAATGAATAATCTAAACTCACTCCTGTCTGATATGATACACTTGTGTCTTAGTCAGCATTCCTATTCCTGCACAAAACATCATGAGCAAGAGGCAAGTTAGGAAGAAAAGGATTTATTCAGCTTACACTTTTACACTACTGTTCATCACCAAAGGAAGTCAGGATAGGAACTCACACAGGGCAGGAACTTGGAGGCCGGAGATAATGCAGAGGCCATGGAGGGATGCTGATTACTGGCTTGCTCCCCCTGGTTTGTTCAGCTTGCTTTCTTATAGAACCCAGCACTGCCAGCCTAGGGGTGATACTACCAACAACGGGCCCTTCCACCCTTGATCACTAATTGAGAAAATACCTTACAGCTGGATCTCATTGGCGGCATTTCCTCAAGGGAGGCTCCTTTTTTTGTGATAACTCCAGCTTGTGTCAAGTTGACACGCAGAATCAGCCAGTACAATCTGAGAGGGGCACAAAAGCACATTCCAAGCACAATTCTTGTTTTCTAAGAGTTTTCTAACAAGCACTCAGAGTCCTCTCACATCTTCCTTCTTGGGCCATGTTCAGACAGGAAAACAATTCTAAAGAAGTTGTAACCACCCATTGCTGGGGGAAAGGAGGCTTTGTAGGACCCTCCTTCTCCTCACCCTCCTTCTTCTCTCTTCTCGATTATCAGCATAGATGGTGACCTCTGACCCCAGACTCCCCAACACCCCACATTCAGTGCAGGCTTTTGTCACTCTTTAAAAGGTAACCAAACTGTAATTCACCACAATGAACTGTCCACAGCATAGCTGTTCTGGGCTTGCTTTCCACAGTTGTCTTTGGCTTTACCCAAGGCTCTTGGTCCCTAGCTCTGACTCCTGGAACAGGGACAGCTGTGCCTTCTAGGCTGGAGCCCCTGGCTCTGCCCAAGACCAGGAATCCTCCTTCTGAATATCATTGTGATCCTGTGCCCCCAGCCAATCAAGACAGCATGATTTTTTTATTCAGCATACATAATTAACTGCAGAGTAAAGAGAAAGACTCACTTGGGACTTTGAGAAAGAACTAGAAAGAATTTATTAGAAATTAAATTTGTCCAACAAATGGTCTTTGTTCATCTTAAAGATATTAATCTGGTCTTGATAAAAGTGCTTCCATTTAGAGAACGCATATATCCCAGCACACATGTCTCAAGACTGACAAAGCCCTTTATCCGTGCTCACTTTCCCCTGAAAGCCTGCAGTCTCTTTAAAGTCGTTTATGCTGAGCCGGGCAGGGTGTCGTTCCTAGCTCAGCAGTGCCCTCTGGTGGTAAGTAGAGGGCTGACCCTGAGCAGCACTCTACACACCACACACATGGGGAGTTTTGAATAAGTATAGCTTAAATATCTTCTTGCTTATAATACTTATAAGTAACACTTATATCTAGAGAGTTTGAAAACTAGTTTGAAAACACTTATATCTAGATATAGTTTGAAAAGCAAAGTCATGTTACTCTGTCAGTACAGAGCCAAATATAGATGGAATGCTAGCAGCCACTGACTGATGCCCTACTTACTATGTATTAGACAAAGAATTCATTGGATTATTTTTTCTCTTTTTATTATAGCATGCACTTAAATATATATCTATTATTTGTGTGTGTGTGTGTGTGTGTGTGTACGTGTGTGTTTATGCGTGTATACAATGTATGTATATGTGTAGTGTATATGTGTATGCATGTGGGTGCCTCTGTGTGTGTAAGTCGGGGGTGTATGTGTGTCTGTCCCTTGATTCTTTTGGTATCTTTGCTTCCTGTGCTAAATGCCAACTTCCTGTGCCAAAATTGTGTTTTATAAATACACATGGCCCAGTCCCAGGCACATACAACCTAGGTTACAAACAACAATTATTCCCATTACAGACACACACCATCCCTGTTACAGAAACATATTGCCTTATAGACACATATTACCTTAGTTACAGACACACACTACTACTTTTACAGACACACAATATCCCAGTTACAGGCACACTCTACACTGGTTACAGACACACACTAACCGTGTTATAGACATATACAATCCTGGTTACACACACACACACACACACACACACACACACACACACACACACTATCCCTATTACACCTATTACAGACACATACCAACCTGGTTACAAGCACACAGTATAGCAGTTATAGACACACTCTACATGGGTTCCAGACACACACCACCCTGGTTACAGGCACACTTCACTGCTCTTGGCTTTTTTGCTGAACTCGGGCCCTCAAGCTTGTCACTTGACTGAAAGACCATCCTTTTAGCCCTGTAGCCAAATTCAAAATTAATCCACTCATTTCTAATTATTGTAAGTGTGGGTTCCCGTGTGGAGGTGAGAGGGTCATTTCAGAAAGTCAGTTCTCTCCTTCCATTGTGGGCTCCTGTGACTAAACCCAAGGTCAGGCTTGTGTAGCAAAAACTTTAACTCACTGGCCTTATGTCTTACTTTAGTGTGTGTTGAACTAAATGAAATAAATAAAGGGGCACGTATGCTCCTCCATTTGGATAGATTTGCAGCCTTCATGAGATTCCCTAAGCATCATGAGAGCCTAAGCAAAGGGCAGGTTGCTCAGTATCTGGGCTACACTGGGTGCCCAATTAATGCTTGTTATTCCACTGGAGACTCTTGGTTCCCTGTTACCCACAGGATTTCTGACAACACTTCTTCCAGGATTCAGGAGGAGAGGATGATGCACCTGCTGGCCTAGGATGGGTTCTTTTGTGACATCTAAGAACTCAGCTACTTGGAACCCTTTTAAGTTTTTACCCTCCCAGTAATATCCATGATGCTTGACTACCTGGGTCACAGATGGTCTTCTTGCTGGCTATCATCAGTCCAGATGTTTCTGATTAACTCATGGAATCCTTAGCTATAGGCCTGCCTGGTCCTGGAATCCCCCCTCAGGGGCATGTTCTCTGTTGTGTTTTATAAAAAGAAAGAGAGAGAAGAAATGTGTTTCATGGATGTGTAGCCAGGTGTGGAGGAAGGGGTGCCTCTGCAGGCCCATGTTGAGGTTGAGGTGTCCCTTCATCCCCCCCCCCCCCCCCCGCCCCAGAGACCAGCCACTCACCAGTATAGTATAGAATAGAGTTTATTCATGGCATGGGGAGGGGAGTTGAATGGGTAGTAGACACACACACACACACACACACACACACACACACACACACACACACACAGAGAGAGAGAGAGAGAGAGAGAGAGAGAGAGAGAGAGAGAGAGAAGTAGAGGGCAGCCATGAGCACTTAGAAAGAGGGGGTGGAGGGGAATAGGGAGAGAGAGGGGGTAAGGAGCAGAGCAAGAGAGAGGAGGGGGCAAGCAGTCCCTTTTATAGTGAGTCAGGCATACCTGGCTTTTGCCAGGTAACTGTGGGGTGGAGCCTAAACTAAATGCCAACATTCTCTCCCTGTTCTTGTTTGCTTTCTGTTGGTTGCTACGCGATATTACTACGATCCAAATGATCATGAAAAGGAATGAGTTTATTTCAGTTTACAGCTCCCAGGTCACAGTCTACCACTGAGGGAAGTCAAGGCAGGATCTCCGGGGAGAAACCTGGGGGCAGGAACTGAAGTAGACACCATAGAGGACTACTGTTCATTGGCTTGTTTCACATGGCTTGCTCAGTTGCTTTCTTACACAGTTCATGGCCACTTGCCCAGGGAAGATGCCACCCACAATAGGCTTGTCTCTCTCATATCATTTATCAATCATTAATCAAGAAAGTGCCCCCCACAGACTTGTCTACAGGCCAGTCTGATAGGGCCAAGTCTTCAGCTGAAGTTCATTCTTCCCAGATGATCCTGGGCTCAGTCAAATTGGTTTATAACTAAACAGCACACAATCCGACCTGAGGGAGAGATCCTCGTCCTGCACATATTAATGTCTGACAACTAAACCCTTGTTTAGCCAGGTCTTGGTGCCAGGCATCCTCTCTGCTGTGGCTGTGGTTTGGGTGTTTGTGTCTCCTAAGTTTTATATGGTGACACTTGAACTCCTAATTGAAAATATCAGGAGGTGAAGTTTGGGGAAATGACAAGGTTTTAAGGGTTGAGGTCTTATGAATGAAGTTGTCGCCTTTGTAAACGTCACCCCAGAAAGCTGTCTCATACATGAGAACACATAAAGCGAGTCACCAGATGTAAACAAGAATCCAGAGTGAGCAGAGCCCTGAATCTTCTGACATCTGAAATTTGTACTTTGCCACCAGAGAGTTGTGAGAGATGAATTCTGCCTTTCATAAACATCTTGGCTTGTGGTATTTTACTGTAGGAAGCTGAGTGGATATCCATGGGTATATCCCACTTTTCCTGTCTAGCTAAGTAGAATCATCTGGCAGACCATAACAAGGAAATGTCCACATTTATTGCATAAGCACAGGAGTGCAGAGAGGGTCAAACACCAAGTACAGATTGGCACTACCACTTAGACTCAAGTATGTTGGCTTCATGTAATTCATAAGTAGGGCTGGAGTGGGGAGGGGGAGAATCCTAATCACTTAATTTAGGTAGCAAGGCTACCAGTATCAGCAGACATCAACACTCTTTATGTATTTTTGGCAAGGGGGTAGAACTTGCAGAAATTCCTTGCAGAAAGTAGGTGTGCATTCTACATTGCCTGTCTTCTTTCTGCTGGTAATTTGTAACCAGTCTCGCTCAGTTATTCAGGCTAGCCTTGAAATTGCTTTGCTGCCAAGAGAGGTCTTGGACTTGTGATTCTCCTGCCTTGGCCTCTTGAGTAGCTTGGGAAATAATCATTCGCCATCAGGCCCAGCTTCAATACATCAAGATGGGAACAAGGCAGGGGGATAATTGGTGAATCTAACCTGGTGTCTGATGTGGCTGATAAGAGAAAGATAGGTATGTTCTTTCTCCATTTTTGGCAGATGACTTGGCTACTGGATATGTCCTGGAAGTGACAAGGAACACAGTACTTATGGGAGAGAGTTTAAGAGCACCCGATGGAGGATATGTGGCCCGTGCGGAAAGGACTGCAGGTGAGTCTGAGAGAGCCACTGAGGGCTGTAAGATGGCATAGCACATGCCAAACCTCACAATGCCACAGCTAGACAAATGATCTGGCTTGGACCAGGCTTGTGAATGAGCTCAAGAGAGAGAATGTGGATGCTAGAAACCCGATCATAAGGTAACTTCTTGGGTGACAAGCAGATACACCAGAGAAGATGGAGGAAGATGGTGTCTTAGTGTTTGACTTCTTGCTTTAGGTAAATAGATGGTTCTTTGTAGATCTCAGGGAAGCAGTAAGTGTGTCCTGCTCATACTGACTGTGAGATGCTCCTCAGGGCTCAGACATGGGAAACATGTGAAGGACACTGAGAGCTTGTAGAGGAGTAAAGCCATGGTTGTCCCGCACAGACAAGAGCCAGGAGACTCAACCATGACTGTCCTGCCGTTCACTGCTGCTCCCCAAAACTCAGCCAGAATTCCCTGGTGTCTAGCTCTGTCTGAAGGGATTCCTGGAAGTGGATATCCAGCCTGACCGACCTTCAATCAAGGGGTAAAATGATCCCCAACCATCATATCTTAGCTGTATCCATAATCACCTTTTCAACTTAAGTTCCAGATAAAGACACATGTAGGGGAGCGATCCTGATTAGCACAGTACACCTTTGCCCAGAAAACAGGAACACAGGAACCTGCTCCTTCATGGGATGTCAAGGTTCTATTCTGCTTTAACTGTCCTTGGTGGCATTCTGTCTCCTGTGGGTGTTTCAGTTTCTTTTCCTTTGCCGTGATAAAGCACTCTGACAAGACAACTTAAGGGAAAATGGACTGATTTCTGCTCCCAGGCCAAGGCAAAATCCCTCATTCCAGGAAAGCCAAAGCAGCAGGAGCTTGATGGACCTAGTTACAGTGCATCTGTACTCAAGCAGCAGAGGGGCGAATGACTGATTGCTTGTTCTCAGCTCCACTTTCCTGTTTTGCTCAGCCCAGGACTCCAACTCCATGGACTGATCCTGTTCACAATAAAGATGGATCTTCTCATCAAAATTAGCATAATCAATTAACATGCCCATGTATAATCTCATACAGACGTGGTGTCCCAGTATCTATCTCCCAGGTGAGTCTAGAGTCTGTTAAATTGACAATTAAATCTATCACATTGGGCAAAGACATATATACCCCTGGGCCTGTAATGACCTATAAGGTAAACATTCAAATGTTATCGATGTGCTTGTGTACAAGTCAAGAGAGTAATACTAGAAGAAATGAATAGGTTAATGAAATAGGCAGAATAACTCTCAGATAAAAAGATGTGTCAAGGCACATGCAAAGGATGATAAGGGGTTAATGGAGTGAAAGCTATTGACCAGCTGATTATAGGATGGGGACATTATCCTACATTATCCTGGAAGGGTCCATGAGTCAGGAAGCACATCCAAGAATAGCAACATGAGATTCAGGTAACCTTCCAATGTCAGTCTTAAATATGAGAGAGTGTCACAGACCAAGAAAAGGGGGCATTGTTTAAAAGCTGGGAAGTCCACAGAGTCAACAGCTTCTCCTTAAACACCTCTGAGGATGTTTCTCTTCTGAAGACACCTTGACCCCAGGGCCTGTGCTACTGCAGGATGAAGAATGCCTGCCTCTGAGCCTGGGAGCCATGTTAGTCTAATACAGCAGTGGTGGGAAGCCACAGAGTGAACAATCATGATAGAGGCGCCATGGACTTCATACTCCTGTGACATTACTTCTGTTGATCAATAAGCCAGCTTAGAAGCTAGTTTGTTTGACTATTGGCTGTTTGTGTAACTGACCATTTGATTGCACGTGCAAGTGCACTTGCACACACATGTGAACACACACACACACACACACACACACACACACACACACACACACACACAAAGCCATGAAACAACCCCAAGCATAAGAAGATAGGCTAAAGTAAGTGCAAGAGACCTGGGTTTGAACTCCTGCAGACCTGGCTGCTCAGCCTTTGATCACCTGTTTTCCTGCACAAGTGACCACAACGCCATGAACCCGGGGATGAGGAGCATCTACCATGGCCCTGCATGGCTGATAGACTATTGGCAAGCTACAGCACATGGAAATGTGGCTCTGGGCTGTGCAACCTCAACATTCTGGAACTCTGTACTTCTGACCTTCGGTTTATATCCATCACTCAGGGTTGCTTAATGAACCACACATTTACCCTTGAACAATGCAGAAGCATGTCCACACAGTGCTGCAGGCAGAACGTCAGCAGCAAGGCTGCCAGCGTTGTCTTGCTTCTTCTGAGGCTGTGAAGCTGATGGGGTGCCAGGTTGCTCCCTGGCTGCTGCCGTACAGTTTCCATCGTTGATGTTCTAGAATGCAGACACATAACTGCAACTCTTCCTCTACCTGTGATTCTCCTGTGTGTCTCTGTAAAAAAACCCCCGAGCTGTAAACTGTAAAAGCCCTGAGCTAACTGTAACGGACCACTCTTGCCCACGTTTGGGGGCCAAACTATAGCAGCCCGCTCTGTTCCGCAGGTCCGGGTTTAACAAGAGAGAGAGTGGGGGGAAGAAGGGAAAGAGCCGAGAAGAATAGAGACAAGCCAGAGGATCTGTAGTAACGTCTTCTTTACTGTCTCCACTATACACACACCACTACACCTACTACTACTACACCACACACACACACACACACACACACACACACACACACACGCACGCACGCACGCACGCACGCACACACACACACACACACACACACACACACATACACACACACCAAGGAAAATCCTGGGTATTTATATGCTTTTGCCACGTGCCTTGTAGATGCGTGGATACCACGTGCCTTGCAGGTGTGGATATGACGTAAGCCTTACAGGCGTGGACAGCACATGCACCTTACAGGCATATATGGCGTGGATAGCACGTGGACAACACGTGCACTGCATGCCTTGTAGGCGTGGATACCACGTGCTCCTTGCAGCTGGGAGCACTTAACAGCAAAACAAGCTATATGAGATATCAGGGTGTGCTTCAGCTGTTGTAGGCTGTTGAAAACCAAGTCTCATGTCAGGGTATATGGCTCAAGATGGCTGCAAAGCTGATAGCTGCTTTCTAGCCGCTTTTTGCTTAAAGTCGGCTCCCAACAGGTCTCTGTCAAAATCGTCCTTTCTATGAGGGCCCCAGACATATTGGATAAGGACCTCCGATGCTAGCCCAACTTCATTTAAGTAATGTCTGTGCCAATCCAACTTCAGATGAAGTCGCATCCTCAGTGCTCAGAGATAGTGCAGGTGAGTGCAGAATACCACCCACGTCTTTATATTCATTATAGCATCCAACAGTGTCCTAAAACGTACAGGGTGGTGCCGATCAAAAGTCATAGGAACAAGTTTGAACATATTGGGATCAGAAAGCCAGTCTCTCTGTCTTCTTTCTCCTGTCTGTCTCTTAACTAAGCTACCAACTTTCTCGAAAAGTTCTCAATTAGCAACTAACACCTTCCAGAGAGGCCTTTAGATAGAAGCTGTACATGATCATGTAGTTAAAGCTGTTAGAAATTCTATAGTATGTTTATTACAATTACAGTTATGGGTTCATAAAAATAATTCTAGAAAAAATACTTGGAGATGAAAATGCTAATGACCCTTCTGTAATAATTATATATTGAATGCATTCACCAAGTTAGCACACTCTACAATGTAAGTATGAAAAACAAAGGCGATATTTAATAAACTATAATAAATATTTAAAATAAAAATAGGAAAACAAGAAGAACCCCAGATGCACAGGGAAGGAGGAGGTGCAATGTATTATTGAGTTAGGTGTTTTCTGTGACCAGGAGAGGGCGCTCTGAGCTAAACTTTGGAAGGGTTTGTGGCTGATTTTGTTAGAACAAGCGCTGTTTTTAATACTGTTTTAGAGAAAGTGTCTCCGGTGTTACATAAACAAACAAATTAACGGATATGAGATGCTTCTGTTAACACACACATATTGAAAGCACAATATGAGTTGATCACCCCCACTTACCTGCTCTTTCCAGATATTTAACTCTCCAGGCAGATGCCATCCGGGAATCTTAGAAACAAACGTGACGTATTTCATGGATGTAGGCTGACGTTTTCCAGCCACATAAGGAATATTTGAGGAACTGTAATAAATTCCAAATGATTTAATTTTTTGTGTTTGTGTGTTTTGGGTTTTTTTTTTGTTTTGTTTTGTTTTGGTTTGGTTTGTTTGGTTTCTTTTGTTTTTGTTTTTCGAGACAGGATTTCTCTGTGTAGCCCTGGCTGTCCTGGAACTCACTCTGTAGACCAGGCTGGCCTCGAACTCAGAAATCCACCTGCCTCTGCCTCCCAAGTGCTGGGACTAAAGGCGTGTGCCACCACTGCCCAGCATGTGTTTTGGGTTTTTTAAATTAATTAGTTAATTAATTCACTTTACATCCTGATTTGCAGCCCCCTTCCTCTTCTCCTCCCAACGTCACTCTCTTACCCACCCCCTAACCTCTTATTCCCCGCCTTGCCCCTCCATACCACCCCTCTCTGGCACATCAAGTCTCATCAAGACTAAGTCCATCCTCTCTCTCCGAGGTTAGACAAGGCAGCCCAACTAAAAGAAAGAGATCCAAAGGCAGGCAACAGACTCTGAGTCACAGACAGCCTCTGTTCTAATAGTTGAGAAACCCACATGAAGACCAGCCTGCACATCTACCTATATGTAGCCAGCCTATGTCTGGTCCGTGCATGCTCTTTGCTTGGTGGTTTGGCCTTTGTGAGCCACCATGGGACCAGGTTACTTGGCTCTGTGCTTTTTCTTATATTGTCCTTCACCTCTCCAGTTCCCCCAGTCCTTCCCCCACTCTTCCACAGGACTCCCTGAACTCTGCAAGTATCAGTCTGTGAGTCTCTGCATCTGTTTCCATCAGCTGCTGGGTGAAGCCTCTCAGATGACAGTTGTGATAAGTTCCTGTCTGCAAGCATAGCAGAGTATCATTAATAATATCAACGGCTGGCTTTCTCCCATAGGATGAGTCTCAAGTTGGGCCAGTCATTGTTGGGTTATTTTCTCAATCTCTCTGCACATCTTTTAGGCAGGACAAATTCTGGGTCAAAGGCTTTATGGGTGGGTTGATGTCCTCCTTCCTCCACTGGAAGCTTCTCCTGGCCAAAGGAGGTGGTCATTTCAGTCTCTATATCTACCCGCTGAGAGAAGTCTCAGCTAGGGTCACTCACATAGACTCTCAGGGCCCTCCTCTGTCCCAAGTCTCTAGTTAGTCCCAGAGATGTCACTTCATTGATTTCCATTCTCATTCCCAGCCCTCTCCCTACACTTTATCTCCATCCCCATTCCCCTTCTTACACCTCTCCCACACAATCCCCTCTCTCCATCTACCCCCAATGACTATATTCTGAGTGAGATTCATACTTCCTCTTTTAATCCCTCCATATTACTTATTTTCTTTGAGTCTGTGGATTGTAGCATCCTTGTCCTGTACTTGTCCTGGTAAATGTCCACTTATAAGTGAGTACATACCACACGTGTCTTTTGGCATCTGAGATACCCCACTTAGGATGATACTTTCAAGTTCCATCTATTTGCCTGCAAATTTCATGATGCCTTTGTTTTTAATAGCTGAATGGTATTCCATTGTGTAAATGTACCACATTTTCTTATCCTTTCTTCAGTTGATGGACATCTATGTGGTTTCCAGTTTCTGGCTATTATAAATAAGGCTTCTATAAACATACTTGAGCAAGTGTCCTTGTGGTATTGTGGGAAATCTTTTAGGTATATGCCCAGGCATGGTATAGCTGGGTCTTGGGGTAGATGGCTGGTGTCTAATTTCTTAAGTTCTTTATATATTTTGGATAATAGTTCTCTCTTGGATATTTTGGATAATAGATGTAGGGTTGGTGAAAATCTTTTCCCATTCTGTAGGCATCTGTTTTGTACTATTGATAGTGTTCTTTGCCTTACAAAAGCTTTTCAGTTTTATGAGGTCTCATTTGTTAATTGTTGATCTTAGAGCCTGAGCTGTTCATGGTCTGTTCAGGAATTTATCTCCTGTGCAATGTGCTCAGGGCAGTTCCCCAGTTTTCTTCTATTAGATTTAGTGTTTCATGTTTTATGTTGAGGTCTTTGATCCACTTGAATTTTATTTTTGTGTAGGGTGATAGATTTAGATCTATTTGCATTCTTTTGTATAGTTTTGACTTCTTAGTCGAATATCAAATGTTTATAAGTATGTGGGTTTATTTTAAGGTCTTCAATTCTATTCTGTTGATCAACTTGTCTGATTCTATACTAATATCATGCAGTTTTTTGTTTTCTTTTTATCACTATTGCTCTGTAGTACAACTTGAAATCAGGGATGGTGATACCTCCAAAAGTTCTTTTATTGTTCAGGATTGTGCTAGCTATCCTGGGGTTTTTGTTTCTCCATATGAAGTTGAGATTTACTCTTTCAAGGTCTGTAAATAATTGTGTTGGAATTTTTATGAGAAGTGTATTGATTATGTAAATTACCATTGGTAAGATGACTATTTTTACTTTGTTAATTTTACCAATCCGTGAGCATGGGAGATATTTTCATCTTCTGATATCTTCCTCAATTTCTTTCTTCAGAGACTTGAAGCAATCAATTTTCATACAAGTCTTTCACCTGGTTGGTTAGAATTACACCAAGACGTTTATATTATTTGTTGCTATTTCTCAGCCCATTTATCACTTGCATATAGGAGGGCTACTGATTTTTTTGAGTTAATTTTGAATCCAGCCACTTTGCTGAAGGCGTAGTTCCAGGAGTTCTCTGGTAGAATTTTTGGGGTTAAGTAAATATAGTATCATATCTGTGAATAGGGATACTTTTACTTCTTTCTTTCTAACTTGTATCTCTTGATCTTCTTTAGTTGTCTTTTTTGTTCTAGCTAGAACTTCAAGTGCTGTGTTGAATAGACATGGAGAGATTAGACAGCCTTGTCCTGTTACAGGTAAAAAAAAAAAAGCCTGGTTTTCTGAACTGATACAAACAAGAAACCACCCCCTCAGAGGCCACCATTTCATGGCTTGTTTTATAGTCTTAGGGTCCTTGACATCATAATTTTTAAAGACTTAACAAACCAAAAACTGCATTCAGGGGTAGACATGACTTTCTCTTTCCTTCCTTCTACCTTCCTTCCTTCCTTCCTTCCTTCCTTCCTTCCTTCCTTCCTTCCTTCCGTCCGTCCTTCCTTCCTTCCGTCCTTCCTTCCTCTTTCTTTGTTTCTCTCTTGCTTCTTTCTTTCTTTCTTTCTTTCTTTCTTTCTTTCTTTCTTCTTCCTTTATTTCTTTTTTTGCATTAGGGCAACTAGTAAGTAAGAGCTGATTAGTTGAGAACTATCAAGAAAACATGTTACCTTACCTAAAACTCTTTGTAACTAGAGTGGTGAGTTTTAGATACCCGATGGCTTCTGGAAGAAGCTGAAATGGCTCAAGAGACAACATTCTTCTCTGCTTGTCAGATCATCTGTAGCATGAATATTATGTGGAATAGTTCATGTCTTCATATTATGTCTTCATATTACTAAAGTTATTTTGTCTCCAAATCATTGCATAAAATTAGACCCCTATTGTATAATTGCATGTGATGTGTTTGTGTGGGGTGCTTTGGAAGCCTTTTTAAGAGCTAACATCATATTGAGAGTAAAACACTATGAAGTCATGGTCAGCAGTTCCTTGAGCATAAAGTACAGAAAGCTGCTGTTTCTGTTTCAGACTTGTTAACACATATATATTTGTTTGGTGTGAATAATAGGCTGGTATTGTTGGAGGAAGATACAATCTCAAAGTGATTCCATAGTGGCAAAATATCAGGATGGAAAATGGCCCCTGCTCTAGACATTTAGTTCAGACAACCAGTCTATGGTTCTTAAGCCTTACTTTTATTATTGTGTGTTTGTGGATCATGCACAAAACATACCTACCACACACACTGAAGTAAAAAACAGACACCAGGGAGGTTACAAAGTTAAGATGTGACAGCAGGTATCAGTTTTTAGAAATGGGAAGCAGAAGGCAAATATATGTACAGAACAGACCAAGGGAAGATTGGGCCAGCAGAAATTATGATGAAGTCAGGAACCTGTGAAATGGGTGTGACATGCATCCACTCTGTCTTCCTGCTGAGGTTAAATTAGTCTGTGTAAAAAACTGTCTTAGTTAGGGTTTCCATTACTGTGAAGAGACACCATGACCAAGGCACTGTTATACAGAACATTTAATTGGGGATGGGTCACAGATTCAGAGATTTAATCCATTATCATCAAGGTCAGCATCCAGGCAGGCATGGCGCTGGACTTGCTGAGAGTTCTACATCTTGGTCTGAAGTCAAACAGGAGAAGACTGGCTTCCATGTGGGTAGGAGGACTGTCGCAAGGCCTGATCCCACAGTGACACACTTTCTCCAACAAGGCCACACCTACTTCAACAAGGCCGTCTCTTAATAGTGCCATTCCCTGGAACAAGCATCTTCAAACCACCACATAGTTTTTTGTTGGTTTCTGGTACACATCAAGTTCTAAGCTCTCTCTCTCATCCACCAACCAACTACTCTGCCTCTCCTTAGAAAAGATCAGGTGTCCCAGAGACATCAAACAAACAACTATAAGACCAGGCATGTAACATCACAACAAGGCTGAATAAAGGCAACCCAGTAGAAGGGAAAGGGTCCCAAAAGCAAGCATTGTCAGAGACATCCCCTATTCCCACTGTAAGGAATCCAACAAGAACACCCTGTTACTCAGCTATAGCATACATGCAGAGGACACATGTCAGACAGGCTTCCTATTCTTTGTGAGCCCCCATGAGTGTCAGTCAATTGATTCTGTCATCCACGTGTGCTGATACACATCAGGTTCTGAGTTGTGCTCTGATACACATTAAGTTCTGATTATGTGTGCTGATGCAGACATCAAGTTCTGAGCATGTGTACTGATTCCTCAGTGTCAGCAGTTTTCCTTTGCTGATTTTTGCTCTCTCACCTATCTTAGAGCAATCGGTGCAGTTGGTTGAGCTCACTGATATATGGAAGGGATAGATGGGACCTATGGCACAATCTGTGCCATGTTCATCTGTTAGCATTTTCCCTTCATTGCCATTGGTCTTCATGCATACAGCACCTCCTAGGATTGTTTCTTGTCAGGATCCTGGCAGGAAGTGAGGATCTATTCTTTCATACTCTAAGAGTTACATCAGAGTCTGGGCTTCCTGTCACTCAGCATTTGGTTCCGGTGAGTTAGGGGCAGGAGAACCCTGAGTCACATTTCAATTACTATCCCTATTCTCTCATGCCTCTGCTTCCTCAAGGTGACCTGATGTGAACTTTGCTCACTTGAAACGAAGCTGGTTCTTGCAAATCTCCTGAGTCTCCAATGTTCAACATTCCTGCTGTATTATGTTTGAATGTGTGACCTCATTGTTCCTCATTTTCTGGGTTCTGGGATACCAGGGCAATTGGAATTGTGGGATTGGAAAAACAGAAAACACATGTCTCAAACATTCAGAAATAGCCTGCTCATCTGACCGCACAGTTTTGTTTTGGAAAATACTTTTATGCTCATTTTAAGATCATTTTATTTAGTCATAAATCGATACTAAATTTCAGAGTACCATGTTATCATCAACTGTGATTTATATTTGTCAACACCAATCTATAATCCACCAGTTAATAAACACATTATTGAGTTTTTATATCCACGAACCTTACTGTTTCATTTAATAATATTTGAAGCATACATTAATTCATTTTGTTGCTGTATTAGAGATTTTACTTGAATAGTGGAGGGGGTTGTTTTGGCAGCTGTTGTGTGCATATGTATGTTCATGTTTGGTAAGTTTTGTGTTGTTTTTATTCTGACTTCCAAAAAGGGAATGTGATATGGCACGTGATTCTTTCTCTTTTGTGGAGCCCAGTCTCAACAGCATTGGAATTATAGGACTTGTGGGATCCATAAATCC
>JANHMN010000014.1:69667450-69678843 GCA_030674055.1 Rhabdomys pumilio
ACCATCATCACCATCATCCCTACCATCATCACCATCATCCCTACCATTATCACCATCATTTCCACCATCATCATCGTTATCCCTACCATCATTACTATAATTAACACCATCACCATAATAATCACCATCACTACCACTGTCATCAACCTCATCACCATTATCAACACCGTCATCAGCTCTTCTTTCTTTCCTTCCCTCCACCCTTTCAGTACTTTTATTGACACTATATATTCCCTTGTTTCTTCCAAATCACAAACTGATATCTGCATTAACTCATAATCAAGTTGCATCTTCTCTCTCTCTCTCTCTCTCTCTCTCTCTCTCTCTCTCTCTCTCTTTCCGTCTCTGTCTCCTGTTGAAATATTTCTTCAGGAATTTAAGGAGAGAAATAGAAAAGTACAGAAGAAAATTCATCAAAGTACATATGAAATTTCATTTAAATTCTTTCAACAATGTTCATGTTAGAAATAAATATGAAATTATCACTCCACATCATTGAGGATACTCTTAAGATAAAGGCCGTTATGGTGGCTGGCCTATAAGTCACATCTGTCAAACATGGTTGCTTCAATGTCCTCAGAGTCATATATATCTTCCACATTTTACACAACTTTCCAATAAAAGTTCTCTTATATTTTGTAAATTTTCTTCAGTTTCGTACAATCACAACTCCACAGGCTTACAATATGCATGATTTGGACAGCAAATATGTTTTTTTTTTTTCACATTGGCCATTCAACCATGCTCATAACAGGTCCCCTCTACAATCTCAACATTTAAATACAGGTTGCTGTTTCTCTTTATAAAAATATAAATGAATGAACCCAACAAAATTCACTATCCCCCTGGTAGCTGCTTTCCAGATTCATCCTCCCCTCTGGAAACAGACAAATCTAGGAGGTAGCCACCACCACCCTCACCACCCAGTACTCAGTAATCTGTAGTCTCTGAGGACACCCACCCCAACTCACAAGACAGTGATGAAACTATGATGGTTTTTTTGGAGGTTCTTCGATGAGGCCACATCTAAGTTGTGTGCTTATGAAACATCATCAGAGATGAACATTCCCAAGTGATCCACATGAGAAAGTTTCACATAGTAAATAGGCAGGATCTCTAGGAGAGCAAAGCACATGACCATCTTGATCATGCATGTGGCCTTTCTCTCTGCTTTATTTTCATTCAGTTAGTTACAAAATCGCCTTAGATGAACCAACATCCATCACAATTATGACTGTCACAGAAGTGGTTAAAAATGAATAGTTGAAGAGTACTTTTATCCAAGATAAAACCTTCAAAATATTCTTTCTGGCATCATCAATATCTCAACCACATGTGTTACCAGTGTAATTAGAAATTTGGCTCCAAAACGAACAAAGAGGAAAATACCTCAGTGCTTGTAACCTTGCAGAGAAGTTGGCTTCAAAGTAAAAATTTGTGGATTAATCTCTCTGGAGTCACTTCATGAGCAGATGTAAAACTCAGTAAGAAACCCTGACAGGAGTTGGTGGGGGAAAATCTGGAAGATTGACATGTTATTACCCTCTTTAACATGATATAAATATTTCAGGTTTTACAGTCAACCTAAATGGAAGCATATCTCACTACAAGTACACAGTGTGATTGCTTCTGTAATTAATCCACCTAAAACCTTTCGTTTCTAAGGATATTCAGAATATAACCCAAAAAAGTCTTAACATGATGATGGAGAAACGTAAACATTTAAAAATAGTTACTCAAATTCTGGCGAAGAGGGCATGCGCTAACTCTACATTCCCCAAAACAAATGATATTCAAAACTGGTATTTTTGTCTTCGGGTTTACATTTTAATCTGCTACAGCTCCATCTAAAATCTTACAAATGCAATTCTGTGTACGAATGTCAACTTAAATATGAACACCCCTTGCAGGAGAAATTTGGCTCAAAGGATTTTTTTGTGTGACTGGTCAGCTTCCGTAAAAGGCAGGTTTGTTCAGATTAGGTGTCCTATGACACTTTAGGGAAGGTTGCATGTCACTGAGTATGATATATGAAAAGAATCATGGAAAAGGAGAAATCAAGGATGAGGCTTCAGTCACAGGGGCAGCTGTGTAGAGGGCTGCCTGTTGACAGTTTCTCATCTGTCAGGTCTCTTGTCAACTCAACCAATGCTAACGTTGATTCATTAGGTGTCCTTTGAGTCCTCTGGTAGACTGTCATAGTAAACTCATGCAAGATTCCTGCCACAGTGTCGTTAAGAAGACACATGACCCTAAGTTCTCTCTAACTTTCTTCATCGAAGCTCAGTGACTTACAACTTTCATTCCGGTGGGTGGCAGGGGTGTTTGTCAGCTATTACAATGGGAATTTCCAGAGGTTCTCAATTTACAGTGTCAGTAGAGGGGTGGAAATGAATGAACAGCCATACGCGAGCTCAGATGCTGTGTCAGAGCACATGAAATTAGCTGTCATAACAAGGCCGTAAAGTCTTAGCACATTGTATATCTTGTTCAGTTTATAAAGTGTGAGATGATGTAAGCCACACTCTAGAGGACAGTATGATCTAGAGGAAATGAGGAGCAAGTGCAGATATGAGCTGCAGAGATCATTCCTTTACCCAAACATTCTGATCTTCTATTGGCATCCTTGACCAGAGTCAGCCTGTCTCTTTAGCTTTCCTCTTGATCCCTTTATTGTCTATGAAATAATCATTTAATAAAACATTTTATTTTTCTTTACAAAATTTAAAAGCCATGATTAGTAGCTCAGGGGAAGGACGGTTTTGGTGTAAGTGTAGATTCTGTTTCTATGACCTAGTTTATGTAACAATGACAGGAAAAGTAGACATGTAAAAGGCCTTACCTGTGGTGGGTCCAATATAATTTTAAAAACATCAGGAAAATGCCCTAACCCATGTCACATGAAGACAGCTTTCATGAGTTACCACAGCTGAGGCATCTCTGAAAATATATCCCAACCTGCTTCCCCTGATGGTGATATCAATCTCTTCCCACTCAGAAAGCATCATGACATTCCCTCCTGTTGATGGACAACTCTAGACCAGGAGAACTAGCATCATGACTTGTACTGATTCTCATAGCTAAAAGTATAAGCTATCTTGTTTCCCGTGACAC
Organism: Rhabdomys pumilio; assembly: GCA_030674055.1. NCBI lineage: Eukaryota > Metazoa > Chordata > Mammalia > Rodentia > Muridae > Rhabdomys > Rhabdomys pumilio. The sequence goes on from JANHMN010000014.1 coordinate 69,670,565, forward strand.
GTGTGTACCAGATCTTCATAAGGATGTGTGGACATCATCTGTAAAGACTCAGAGAGACCTGTGAGGAGAAGGCCAAAACTTCTGATTATGTGTATTTGAATCTCAAAGATGAATCTCCTGGGCAAGTTTTACTGATATTAATTGATGAACTGGCATGTGAGACCACACTATTCAAGGTCAGACGGCAATCTCTAATTGAAGATACTCAACTATCCTATGCTCATAAGATTAGTTCATGAAGATGGAATCTCAACCATCATTTATTCTGAATTCATGGTGTAGTGACACGGTATGTGACCACCTATACTCCAGTCCCGGTATGACCAAATAGAACAAATTTATGTCCAAGAGTCATGCAAAAACTACTCCTAAAATATGCAGAAAAAATGCATATGAGAAAATGTCTTCACTGCAACCCAATGATGGCCTGCTATGTTTACCAAGAAGGTGACCCCAAATAACTTGAAATTATCCAATAGATTTCATGTCATGCAGATAAGGCAGCCACTATTTTACCATGTGTGAATGTTGTACTTTGAAGAGTTATCTAATAACTGCAAGAGGCATCCCAGCCAATATGACAACTTCAAACAGAACAACAGCTGGCTCAAAGGGAGCTTGCTTTACCACCAACCACATATGTTGCTGTGAGTACTGCACCTTGGGTTGGGCAAGAGCTGCCAACCAGAGTCTGGACAGGTTAAAAAGGGAAATTGAAGGTTTATCTACCAAACAGGTTCTTTGACTAGTAGTTGGTTACATGCTAGAACAATCTCTCTTATACAGGATTGAAAATAGAAGTCCCAACATTTATTTAGCTTTACCAGTTGTTTTAATGATATGGTAGACACATGCATGCCTGTGCACAAGTCTAAGAGAACTCTAAACCTTATGCACCCGGCATGTGAGGGCTACTTTTTACTGATCAGTAGTTTAATTTAACACATTTTCAGACGTTAACTCGTGTACATTTTTTTTAACTAACAGATTAGCTTGTTTGCCATCTTCATTGCCTTAAACATTTAAAAACATTTAACATCTAATGATTTTTATCTATTCATGAGGTATGGTGGGATATATCAATATATGTATTTATATACATGATATACATTGGTACATACTTATCCAATCAGGGCAACTCACATGTCTATGTCTTCATCACCAGCAATTTTGACATACATCCATATGTCAGAGCACATGGAACTTGTATCTCTATGTCTGTCTCATTTCTCTTAAAATGATCTCATCCAATTAAACCTGTTGGATGAAAATGGTGCTTTTCTTATAGTGACTGAAGAACACACAGTGTACATCTATTTAAGCCAGAGTTTAAACTTATGCATTCATTCACTGGTGTCTGAGTAGAATTCATATACTACTAAAAATTATAAAGCAGGTTTGAAAAAAATTAGTTTTCATATTAAATGAACCAAGCTATCATGTCACACTCCATCGTCAGACTGACTCGACGTTTCGTGTTCAGCTGAGCGACAGGCTGACATGCTGTCTGTCTTCACATGTCATAAATGGCGGATGTGTGGAGACATGTGATGCCTTTTTAGCCTCATCTGTAGACAGGAGGGCCCATTCAGTGTTCTTCATGTTGGGAAAATTCATTTTAGTGAATTAAGATTGCTCCAATTTGTATAAACTACATATGTGAAAATTTAATTTTCTCTAACATTTCAGGCTCTCTGTCTTGGGTGGAGTTTAAGCACACAGTAAGCAGAGAATAAATGCCACTTGCTGGTGGTCACTTTCTGATCTTTTCTAGCTCAAAGAGGGGGAAAAAACCCAAACCACAAAATGAATGGACTTTACATCTCCAAGTCATTCTCAACGACGAATGGCTAGGACAGAATTCTCAAAAACAAAATTTTTATCGAGTTCTAGGAGATGCTAAATATTGTACAAAAGCCCCTTCTCTTTAGAAGCTAGCAACAGTGGGGCTGAAAATTAAACACGGTGTGAAGAATTGTCTCCTGAAATGACATAGCATGTGGTCAAGTGTTTTAGTTCTGTATTTGGGTAAAGATTAAAGCTGGGAACTAGAAACAGGGCTGAATTAAAAGTGTGTCTTCCAGGGAAAGGGGTGAAAACCCTTTCTTTCCCAAGAAAGAGGCTCAGGAGCCTTTGCGCTGTTTCAGTTGCGGTTGAAATTATGAAGCACATTATAAGCAAGAGTAGCAGTCAAAATAGAGAATTTGACATATTGATGTAGCCCTGTCAATCCTTGATAGACACCAAATATATAAAGGTGTAAAAGTTCACACACACACACACACACACACACACACACACACACACACACACATCTATTAGAAATAAAAATAATTTCTTTTTATAGTGTGCAATGGAGGGAACTGAAACAACCTTTTTGACCCCGTCACAGGGATTCAGAGATACCTAGAAATGCTGAGCCCGACTGCCCTACCCATGAGTGAATTTTTTCAGAGTCAAGCTCTGCAGAGCTGTAAGCTCTTGCTGCAGGGCCTATCTTACAGTGACTCCAGCAAAACACAAAGACTCAAGGTCATGGACAAGGAAAAGTCACTGAATTCAGACCCTAGTCAATAAAGGGTGACTATAACCCAGCTAATGTTCTAAAGGCGTTACATGAGAGGGAAGCACAATCTTTTACACATTTAAAAAAGCGATGGTGTGTAAACCTGAGATGCAGATGCAAAGTATTTTGTTTGCTTGAACTCTACAACCTGGAATGATTCCCCAGGGTATTATGAATTATAGTTTGCAGAAGACAACAGTGGCAATTAGAGATGTATATGAATAAATTAAATAAATGAAAAGTTGAGCAAATGAGTACATGAGCTAATGAAGCCAGCACCCAGCATGCGTACACAGGGGACAGTCACTAAGAGCATCTGAGCAAACCTGTAGAAACTCCAGCTTTCTAAAACGAAAAGGAAGTTTAAACTAATGCTTCTCTGGAGTAGCACAGTGGGGATGCTTGCAGATGTGAAGACCTAGTAAGCAGGCTGATTAAGATCTACACGTAAAATTGGTAAGGTTTCTATGGAAACACAACAAAACAGTCTGATATAATAGCATTCAACTTATAGTGGTAAAAAGTATGAAGGATGAAGAGAAATACTTATGTAAATGGAAAGATACATGATTAAAACTCCATAAAGTTGGAACAGGAGTGAAAATGTGACTAAAAGACAATACAATTTTATTGGTATACTTGAAATCAGAAACCCAATGTGCATCTGTGAAAAGTATCTCCTTCCTATACTTCCCACCAAATCAAGCTATGTGTGTCTGTGCGTTCTATAATTTATACGCAAATTTATAGACAGATACTATATCTAGAAAATTCTCCTGGATAAAGGAAAGCATATTAGTGCTATCAGCTTTTAAAATCTATATAGAAATAGGCTAAAATCATGAAATTATGAAAAGTTAAAGAAAAATCAATAAGCATTATATTAACAATCAGAGAGAATTTAAAAATAAAATGAGATTCCAGTCTCATATATACATATATATGCATATATACACATCTATGTATCTATCTGTGTATCACTCTCTATATGTAACATATATAGATATGTTATATATAAGTATATGCATATAAATAAAATAAAAAGTACATAAATACATGAAAAATAAAAATATCTAAAATAAAAATATATAAGAATAAAAATATATATAAATATATAAAGTGTATAATATAAAAATAAAATTTAAAATATAATTATATATAACTATATATTTGTATATAATTATATATAAATATATAAAGAGAATATATATAAATATATGTGTGTGTGTGTGTGTGTGTGTGTGTGTGTGTGTGTGTGTGTGTGTGTTCAAGTACTCTGTGGCTAAATTTCAGCTCAGTGACTACTTTTATGTCAGTCACTATAAGAAAGGCATTTTAAAAAATTGAAGTGAGGCTCAGCAGTCTGAAACACCAAAACTGAGGAGTCTATGCAATGAAGTATTGTTCAGATCCTAAGCAATAGAGCCAGCCACTGATCACAGATGGGGAAACACTCATAGCTCATTAACACAGACTATGTCCATAAATCAGTAAGAGGATAACCAACACCATGAAAAACTTATATGCATAGCAAGATGCATAGCAACGGAGATTAAAAAAAAATTGCCAAGATAGTAACTAAAGGGTTCTTCATAAACAAATATAGGGGCTGGAGAGATGGCTCCAAGATTAAGAGCAAGCATTTCCTGCTCTTCCAGAAGACCAGAGTTCGGTTCCCAGCACCCACATCAGTTGGCTCTCAAGAGACTATAACCAACAACCCTGTCCTCCACAGGTAGATACACACATACACGCCTACATATAATGAAAAATAATAAAATGCCTTTTAAAAGTAAATAAATGCAAATAAAATAAAAGGTTAGCATCTTTCCAGTTTCAGAGTGTAGGTGTGATGTTTAAGGCAATTGGTGATAGTGGGAGGAAAGCTGCCTTCTGTTTACTCAAGGAACACCACCATATATGGGAGAGTATTTGCTGACAGCCTTTTAAATTTAAATATAAACCCATTACCCCAACGATTCTATGTTCACAAGCCCACTTTGCACACATTCTCACACTGGCTGCTACCCTCTCTGCAGAGAGTCTAGCCTTGGATAATTCAGAGTGGCTGCAGGCACAAGTGCAGGCAACCTGAAGACAATACCTTTCCTTTGAGTATATAAAATCACCCATGGCTTTCCCGCTCAAGGGAAAACAGTTATAGATGTCCTGAAGTTTGAGAGGAATGGAGAAGTACAGGAAAATAGGGAGATGAAGGATGTTGGCACCGAGGAGGAGAATCAGGGCGAGAAGTGGGTGTGAACTAGTTTTTGTTAAGATTTCCTGCTGTTGGACATTTGTTTGGTCCAAGGTGTCAGAGGTTTCCAGTCATGATCAATAGACTCTATTGCCTTAGCACTTTTCCCAGGGAAGCAGGTCAAGGCAGCTGTTCCAGCACCACTCACCTCATGGTCATGTGACAGAAAGAGGAAACACCTAACACCTGGTTTGTTCATCCAGACCATGGGTCTGGGAATGAAAAACCTCACCATGTAGCCTCTTAGAGTTTCTACTGCCCTCCAATTCTGTCAGGCTGAAATGGGTGTCCTTGCCCTTACATGGGCCTCGGGGTCTCAGGATGAAAAGGCTCCAGTAGGGAACGGGGTGGTGAGTAAGAGCTGATATTGTGTGTAAGTCATCCATCTCAAAGTTGACCAAATCCAGGAAACCTCTTAAAGGCTTTACAACTGGCCTGGTTTAGAAGTTGGAAGCTAAGGGGGTATTTCACCAGCCTAACATTCCCTAGTCCCCTTTCTAGGTTCTAGGGCATCCTGAGAGAGACGGAGGGCACGTCAGCTACAAAAGGTGGATGTGTTCATCGTTCCTCACACTCCCCGAAGCCCATCCTAAGGCCCGTCTGCTCTGCCCCCCTACATCTGACAAGGGCATGCCTTAATTTTGAGACTTGTTAAAGTAAATCATGTGATTCTCTTCGTATTACCATGCATTCTATCTTCCTGCCTGGTCAGATCCTGAGGTCAGAGTCTTAGATACAGCAGTTGCCTGACTCAGCAGTGAATGACGAAGGCAGAGAACCTGCAAACAGAAGCTGCCTGTACCTTACAGCCCCAGCTCAATCCCTAGCATCAAATAAATGTTCTGCCCTCCTATCATGGAATGGCCCGTGCATTCCATCCTTACCTCCAGAGGCACTAGAAGGCTTTCTTTATAAGGGTGAACAAATGCAGAAACCACTCTTTAAAATCTTTGTGGCAGTCTGTGTGGAGAAGTGTATGGTTAAAAAAAATTCCTGAAAATTTTTTTTTTGTGTGTGTCAGATACTGTTGTCCAAACCATTTCTCACACAGAAGTCTCTCATTTGACCTTCTAGATCATGGCCGGAACTGACTCTTCCCTTTGGGCTGGGAGAGATTATTTTTCTCATTTTGCTCTCATTGTGTCCTGAGACTTATCTTTTGCCGACAATGACAGAGATGTACTGACAGCCTCAGTTCTCTTGGGATTCAAATGAGAGGGGACTGTAGCAGTTAGGGCAATTCCAGTGACAGATCAGAAAACCAGCTCCGATGGGGACATCTCCAGGCTGAGCAGCTAAAGATCTGTGGGTTCAGCCAGTCCCCTTAGTGCCCAGAATGAATACAGGCATCTGTCAAGGTCCTTGCTTTCTGAGGTTTGGTTTCCTTCTCCAGTAATCTTGGCAATGTCAGTAGGAGAGTGCACCTCTTTCCTGGGCTCAAGAGCTCTCAGGCATTTTCCCAGCTGTCAAGGCTGCTGTGGCTGTATTGGATAGGGAGATGTCACTAGGGAAAACATTGACTGGGTTTCTCATTCCCAAATCACATGCATGTGATGAGAAAGGGTGGCTTTCAAAGTGTCATTCAATAACACAGTGCACACATACACAAAACATAAGCATAAATGCACACACATGATGGACATGTGTATAGCACACATGTGCACATATAGTGTAAGCAATCATATACACATCATTCACACATGCACACATAGCATGAACATGTAAACATACATATATACACTCGTACACATAGCATGAGCTTGCATCATAACATGTACATATACACATATGGAACAAATATACATACATGATACACATGCACAGCACACACATTTATTATGCAAACATGCATACCCACATAATCATACATACTTGAGCATATGTGCACATGATGTACAGATGCACACATAAAACATGAGCATATATGTACATACAATACATACAGGCATGCATATAGCATAAACATATGAGCATACATGATACATATGCACACATGCAGCATTACTATACCTGTATGCATGATACACACATGTGTACACATAAGGCATGAACATGCATGCATACATATAATTCACATGGCACACACACATGTACACGTGGCATTCATCCACACATGATACATAAGGTGTACATATACTGTGCACACATGAACATATGCAAGAACACATGTGCAGACATGATACACACATTCACACATATAGCATGGGCATACTATTATGCACATGGTACACAGTTCACACATAGTATGAACATATTTTACACACATACAATTCACATATGCAACTTGAAAATATGTTTATATAATGTACAGGCACAATAAAGCCTGAATATACATGCATACTCATGTACACATATAGTACAAGCATGCACAGATAATATATACATGCAGAGCACAAAAACAAACATGAGAATTTATCCACATAGATTATACATGTATGCATACATATATAGAGTGAGTATAGAGTAAGCATACATGCACACATACACACAGCACACAGGATGCTGTGTGAGCATATTTAAACATGAGTCACACATAGCACACATGCACAGATGTTCACAAACAGGCATGCACAAGCATTCACAGCACAAGAAGGCAAGCAAACAATCCTCATGCATGCAGACACACCTTCTGGAATACCAGATTGCTGCCACACCCTTCCAGTTTAGTTCTCCATCTGATCTTCATAACCATGATGCCCTTCCTCCCACAGGAAGGCCGAACCCTCCATACACGGTGCTCCTTGTTGCTAGAGGCTATCATTTCTCCAATGCTTGGCACATCCTGGAAGACCAATATTGTGATCAATGGAGTAAAGACTTGCACATGGCACTGGCACATCGTGGATGATTCTTGCACTTTTTTGAAAGCAGTGCCATTATTGGCAGAGCCAATAAGAGCAGGTCACATCGGATTAGATAGTATAGTGAAGTCCCCCTGTATAGTGCAGAAGAGCTGAACTAGGGGTAACGAATGTTTTTATCACAGATAAATGACAAACAATCCCATAAAGGCAGGCAATTTTGCCAATTAACATGATTGCATAAGAATAAATATATCACTATATTTGCAAATAAATACTATGGTTACCAAATATTAAAGACCTTTTCCACTTTTAAAAATGTGTTCATTTTCATTAGTCCTTAATTTATTTAAACATAAATAACACAAAAACATCTCCGAGTCAAGAAAACACTTAAAGTCTGTGTGCTCAAATTTGAAGAGCGAGTGGGTATCAACCGAAATGACAAGCTTCCATGTGCACAAATCAATGCATTTTTCTATGCTTAAATAAGGACAGCGCATGCAGACCAGCCAGAGACCTCATGAAGTCAGTCACAAAGCAACCCAACACTAGCCAGCCCTTCTCAGTGACTCCTCCCACAGGCGTTTTCAAAGACAAACCTTTGCTTTTCCCCTACTACAAAGTGGTCAGTAATGTTATATGAGGGGAAAAT
>JANHMN010000014.1:69678853-69694038 GCA_030674055.1 Rhabdomys pumilio
TTTCATGTTCTGCATGGGAGCAAGCTGCAATTCAAATATCAGTGGCCATGAAAAATATGCACATACGTTTAGTAGGAAAATCTCCAAGGGGACAACAGAAGAGATGGGCATATGTCGGTGCCTTGTGATGGAGGGTTTCTCTGAATTAATCGTCTGGACATACTTTATCACCATTTTCCATTTTGCCAGAAACACACCCCCCCACCTTCATTTGTAATTAGAGAAGCTTATTACACACGCTCATCTCAGAAAGATAATAGGCCTATGACTTCTGAGGTTTAAATGCAACAGGGCTCCATGGCTGGGTCTGGACACAGCTAGCCAGCACCAGCGTCACCTCTCTGATAGCAAGAGTAATTGCTTATTTTATCTAGTTTAGGGAATTGTGCCTCTTTATGCCCCGTACTTTATAGCATCAATTACTAGAACCAACCTTCTGGATAATTTATAGGGGAGAATGCAATTTCTCTGTGATCACCTTTGAACTGAAGGCGTCCTTTGTTCATATGCTTCTGAATATTAGAATGTTTATCGCATTTTCTTGGGATGCTTCATTACTGTGCAAATTTAAGCATCTTGCAAGATGGGTAACATGTATAATTTGTTGGTTTAAATAAGGATGGAGTGGGGGTTGTTTTGCCTCCCAGATAAAGTATTTCTGAGCGAAACATCTAATCTTTAAAGTGCAGTTAACATAAATGGCCATTTTTAGAAACGGATTTCTAAGCCTCAAACAGCGGGTGAAAGCGCTCGGCAGAATTCGGACCCTAGGTCTTTTGGTTTGTTGTTCCTCTTTGGAAGAGCCGGACGCTGGGCTACAGTTAGCAGGGGAAATGTAAACCACTGCAATTGCTTTTGACACTTAAAAAGGATTTTATTGACAGTTGGAAACACGTTGGGGATTTGAAAAGAGTACTTTTCCATCTGTAATACTTGGTGTGATCAAAGATCACACAGCAGCCTCAGATTAGTGGAAATGAGGCTGCCGCGAAGGTTCTGCGCTCCACACGGAACGAGGGCTCTGGCTCTGCTTGGGTAATCCCCGTCCCGATCTGAGTGGAATTTACCGTAATGGGGATATACTTCTCTGCCAATGTGTGTTTTAAAGAGCCCTAAAGCAGATGATAATGTAGTGTGATTTAAAATTCCCTTTCAAAGTGAAATCTTACTTTCCCACTCTCCATTCATACGCTGGCTTAGTATTTCACCCACATTTTCTTTTAACTCTTCGTGCTTCGTGAACGTCTTTGCAGGTGTGTGCACACCAGATGCTATCGATGTCAAGAAGGCTGCCCTGACAAATTATAGGTGAGTATTGCCTGGCCAGCTGGGGCTAGGAATGACCAGTTTGCAAGGACCTCTGAGTCCTCCCTCTCCTTCTCCCTCACATCCAGCGAGTCCCTCCCTGCCTGCTTTTTGTCTGTGGATTTTACACAAGCACATATATATATGCAAAGGTATTTCTCCATAAAAGCCAGTCCTGTGTCCCTTGTATTCTCTGTCACCTTGTATTATCTCACCACTGAGTCCAAGAGTTTTCAGCAATCATGGAAAGGATGAAAAGTTCCAGAAGAAATAGAATGGGGTTGGTATCCTGTGGGTACTGAGAAGAGCAGGGTGTCAAGAAATTGGTGAGAGGGAGTCTTGTGGGGGCTGATGATAGAGACATATGAGACACTGTATTTGACTCAATGGTCAGACCAAAAGTGGTAGGGGATGTTGTGCAAGGTCTGGGGGAAAAGGATGGACAGTGAGTGGTAGAGGTTTGAAGGAGGCTGCACCTCTGTCTAGCCACTCCCTCCCCTGTCCCCTGACTCCTATCAGTCTGGGTCTGGGATAGCAGAACTGCAGGCTCCAGCTCAGGCCCTGCTTGATCTCCTACTCCAAGCTAACTAACTTCAGCTTCAGGCACAGACAATACCCAAGGCCCATGCATGTCTTTCCTTTTTGGGGAAATGGATTGCCAAGCAGATGTACACACTGATGGCTTTATCTTAAACAGCACTCCCTTGCATGTTTATGAATCTGTCTAGAGGGACTGAAGGAGTCAATCAAAGCAAAAACGAATCCTACATCTGCTTGGTTATAATTTGTATAAAAAAAAAAAAATGAAGTAAACCCTAAACCAAAATGTCTTTATTTTAAAAATCACAGGGTTGCTTGGAGTTCTGAGCTAAAATAAACAAATAAACAAAGCAAAACATGTTTTGTTAACATTTCAAAATATTTCCAATGTAAACCATATACAAGCAAATGGAATATATATATATATATATATATATATATATATATATATATATTAATATAATAGTTTTATAAAAGACTGAAAATTTTATATATACTTTCAACCCCTTAGTAAAAGAAAAAGAGAGTGTGCCTATGGTCTCTCTTTACAAGTGGTTTTAAAATGTAGGGCGTGTGCCCTCATGAGAAAGACTTCTTTCTGATAATCAGGGCCATGGCCCCAGGAGAGACCATTCTTGACACATTGAAAGAACAGGAAACATTCTTTGCTGTTCCTTCAGAGGGATTCACTTTGGAGTTGGGCCTGGGAGTCGGCTGCTAAGCCCCACCTTGCTGTCCAGCCATTTTTCTCTTGTCTCTAAAATTACAGAAAGATTCCTCTTCGATATTTGGAGTTATAAATGGAAAATTTTCATGAAGGATGCCTTCTAGTTTAAAACCTCAAACCCAGAGATACACACACATAGGCACACATGGACACATATGCATACATACATGAGTGTGCATATATATGCACACATTCATACATACATGACATGTACGCAGGTAGACATGCCTGGACACACACTCACTGGACATATACATACACATACAAATATAATACACTCTTGTACATGTGCCATCACACAGGTTTCACGTCTGTCTCTAGTAATTGTCAGAAAGATGTTTCTAAGGATGACAGTATTGACACTTGCCCAGCAACAATCTGTCTTGGCTAGTATGTCTATTCCAGCTAAGGGATTACATCACTGTATTTATTTGGGATGATATGGGAAGTACTGTAAACATCTCCCCTCTAACTATGATGAAAATTTAGATAAGCCATTATTTGAAACATTTAAGAGCTGGGAAGATAGTTCAATAGAAAATATTTGACATGTAAGTGTTAGGACCAGAATTTGATCCCCAGAACCAATATAAAAGCCAGGCAGATGCTACCATCTTCCATAATCACAACACTCAGGAGGCAGAGAGGGAATCCCCAGGACAGTATACCTGGCCCAATTCAAGAGACCTTGGCCACTACATAAAGAAGAGTATGATCAAGGAAGACATCTGACACCAATTTCACACACACACACACACACACATACACACACACACACACATACACACACACACACACACACGCATTCACACAATACATATACCACACACACATAAACACAGACAAACACATACACACATATACATACCATCACAGATTCACATACATACACACTCATACATTTACACACATACATACACACACATCACACACATCACACAGATAGACACACTTGCACACACATACACACAACATACACACAATACACATACATCATACAAACACACACAACATACACACAGACACATCATATATACACATCCATGACACAATACACACACAGATGCATCACATGCACATACACACATATACACACATAGCACACACACACACACACACACACACACACACAGACATGCACTCATACACACTATACACACACACATGGAACACACACATACACATGTACCACACAGGCATAAACACATACATAACACACACATTTACACAGACACAAGCACACACATACACAAACAAGCACACACACACACACACACGCACACGTACACGCACACGCACATGCACATACCACATGCAAATGTTTATGTTTTCTTGTCTGTTTTAGTCTTGCAATGACTTTGCAGATGTAATAGCTTTGTCAAAACAAAGAGGGGAGGGGGGATGACAGGAGGAGGTAGAGGGAAAGAAGGGAAGAAAGGGAGAAGAGAGGGAGGGAGAGAAGGAGAGGAGGAGGGAGGAGAGAGGGAGAAAGGGAGGGCAGACAGGACAAGCTTCTCTCTAGGACCTTTCCCTTCATGTCCTTTGGCTTGGACCGGTGAGGATTTTAGTTAGAAGGGCAACTCACTGGGAAGGTGCTAGAGGTGTCCTTATAAAGGGACCTAGAGACTACTCAGAGTGTATCAACCATTGATCCATGAAGAAAAAGCAGGAAGCAGCAAGGAGGCTCTGTGAGCAGTGAAGTCAGAGCACCAAATTCAAATTCTAACCTTGTTGCCATCTGCATTATTTGGGGAAGACAAATTTACCTTCCAGTAAGATCAGAAGGCTCTTTACATATAAACAAAAAAGAAAATAGGCAACAGCTTTAAATAGGAAGTGATTTTATGGCACCCAATTGTGAGACTGCTGATCCTCTCATCCTAAATCCCTTAGCAACTGCTTGTGAATTTTCTGTTAATACTGGTAGGGTAGAAATAACCTTCCGGTAACCCTGGCCCTCTGTGAGCTTGAGGCTACTACAGCAAATCACATTAAATTTGCAGCAGTCTTTCAGAACTGCAATGCTTCACACCTGTAGGTGATCTACACCCTTTAAAACAAAATGGTTGCCGGGCATTTTTTCAGAAGAAACACTTGGTGATTGGTTTCCAAGATCACAGAAGCTAAAGCATTCATAGTCTTATTATGTTATATTCATATTCCTCCCCACAGAGTGAGACCTGGATTCTATACCTCTGCTTTCAGGGGTCAAGAGGATGAGAGGGGGTGGAGACTCTGAGCTATAGCAAGTCACAAATGGGGCTCGCGCTCTGTGTGCTAATTCAGAAGATTATTTCAATTTTTGAACTTGCAACTGTCAATCCTGTTAGGTAAATCTAATAGGAAATAGGTAAATAGAGTGGGAAGAGGAAGAAGAGAGGAGACAGAATGGAAGGGAAAGAAAAAGAAGGGGAGAAGTGAAGAGAAGGAATGGGAGGAGGACTCAGGGACAGCAGGGTACTTCTCTGAAGGGTCAGATCAGCCATGCCCCGCTCCCCAGCGAGGCCACGCGAATTGCCTTAATTGTGTGCTGAACATTGCTCATCCCTGCCTGACCAAACTTATTTGAATAACATTAAATATGCATGGAGTCTATGACCACCAGAGAAGTTAATTAGGTGACTTGTGGGGATGCTGAAAAGTAAGAATTTACCAGAGGTCAAGAAATGCCAGTGCATTCAAGGATGTGATACCTACTGTTCCCACCACTCTGTCTGTGGCAGACAGACTTTTCTAAGTAATAAGGGCATCCCATTAGCCTAAGTGTACCGAAAAACACAGTTATTTAAAAAAAAACACTGCATGCTTTAGTATAATTAAAGATTCATTCATTCATCACACTTTTTCTCAAAAGAAAAGGCAGATTTATCTTGGAGGCTATTTGCCTACGAGAAGAAAGAATCGTTGAAATGTCATTTAAAGGGATTAAAAATGTGTTGTTGTAAAGAGATGTTCAGATGCTCAGAGTGATGACATCTAGAGTCAGTGATCCTGGAAAACCTGAGTTAATGTTCTTTCAGTCACCTTCAGCTCACACAAGTCAGCTCCCTGAGATCCTACCAGCAGAGTGGAGTTACTGGGGAATCCCAACACATTCCATGTTTCCCTAGAACTTCTCCAGCCTTGAGGGAAGAGGTAAAGCTATAGATGTTGCCAGAACCACAGCTTGCTTGCTTGCAGAAGAGGGGGACCTTGAAGAGACACTCTGGATAAATATGACTCCTTAGCAGAGAAGACCTTAGGTTTGTCTTGGGTTACAACAATCAGCCTATAACTGTGCTGTGTGTCACAGTGACCAACAGCCAAGATATTCTGTCCCGTGGCAATTAGACAAACAGAGATTCTTGAGTTCTCACCTGAGAATATTCTAAAACACTATCTGGGGTACCACTGGCATGTAACTTCCTGGCACAAGAGGATAGATGAATTAAGGTAACATCTGAAATCTGAGAGAAGAACATGGTATTCTCCAGGCCCTTGCCATGGGCCTTTGCTGCCTATTTTAGCATGTGGACAGTGTCTAGACATTGTTTCATCTCAAGAAAACATTCTTGATCTGAAAAGACTGCCCAGATCTGAACAATAGATGTTGTCTTGGATGTCTTACCTGTAGTGGCACCAGGAACAAAGCAGTATATGGAATCTTTCTGCGTTTTGTTATGAAATGTCTCTGAGACATGATATAGCTGTCTCCTTAGAGGTCTGCCAGAGACTGACACATTCAGAGGACGATGCTCACAGCTAACCACTGATAAGATCAAGGGTTTCCCAATGGAGAAGTTAGAGAGAAGACTGAAGGAGCAGAAAGGGTTTGTGACCCCATGAGGAAAGCAATAATACCAACCAACCAGAGCTCCCAGGGTCTAAACCACCAGGCTGGGAGCACATAGGGAGGGACCCATGACTCCAGCTGTATATGTAGGGGAGGAGGGCCTTGTCGGACATAGGTGGGAGAAGAGATCCTTGGTCCCATGAAAAATGAACACAGAGTGGGGGGGTGAATATGAGGGTAGGGAAGGAGTAGTAGGGGCAGGGGATATGTGCGGGCAAAGCCTCATAGAAGCATGAGGAGGGGGGATGGGATAGGAGGTTTCTGGGTGGTGGGAGGAAGTGGGGTAAGGGGATAAAATCTGAAATGTAAATATAATACCCAATTTAAAAAAAATTTTTTTTAAAATGTCTCTGAGGAGATCCTAAAAAGAAATGGGCCGGGACTAAAGGAGAGGTAACTAATCAGATGGCAGACATAGAAGAGTTAAAATAGGTTGAATAAGTTACAAGTTAGGCAGGAACTGAGTCAAAGCTTATGGCCTAGGCATTGAATAATAACTAACTAGTCTCCGAGTTCTTATTGATGGGAACTAAGGGACCAATAAAATCGGATTTAAAAATTATTTTTACAGAAGACCACATGAGTTAAGCTGTTAAGCAAGTGGGGTATACATCAGGACAGCAGTTGTGTGCATAGAAAATACAACGACTTCAGTAATTTTTCAGTATTGAAGCTGGACCTAGGGTCTCACAAACACTTTCTTACATGGCTTTAGCTGTCTGTTTGACACAACACAGTTGTTTGGGGCAGTTTCACCTGGGGCACTGTTTCCACAGCACTGAGCTGTGGGTAGCCCTTGGGCATTTCCTTTTAGCTGGATGACATACTAGGGCTCAACATACTTCAGTTGGTGACTCCCTTGGGAAAATAGTCCTCGGTTATATAAGAAAGTGACCTGTGCACAATCCAGGTAGAATAAGCCAGTAAGCAGCTTTCCTCCACAGTTCCTGCCCCTGTTGCTGTTTGAGTCCCTGACCTGACTTCCCTCAGTGATAGAGTCATAGCCAGAAGTAAAAGATGAATAAATTCTTTCATTCTTAAGCTGCTTTTTGTTGTGGTTATCACAGCAACAAAAAGCAAACTAGAACAAATGAAACGCCGTTTCTATCACTAAATTATACCCCAGTTCTAAATCTGGTAAATGCTTAAGTAGAATATCAAGACCAGTTCTTGATCCTTTCCTCTTCTAGCTTCAAAGCCAGGAGACAGAAATGAGAAAATTAGTGGTTACCATTCACATACAACTCACAAGTAAGGAAGCAGGAGCCAACTTTAGGAAGCACAAGTCACCATTTCATGTCCAGCATCAAGGCAGTGATGCAGAGATGGCTACCAAAGGCCTCTCAATTACAGGAGAGTAAGCGCCAGTGTTCTCCTCATGTTGACCAACTTCATGTGGAAAAGATGGGATGAAGTCATCCCAAAGGCTTGGTTTAAAATAATGAAGATTTTGGCTCCATCATCCCCAACATCAACCCCAACTTGCCTCATGTCCCAAGACTCTAATTAAAGAGATAAGTAATAATAGGCAGGTGAGAATTCTGCTTCATTACAGAATCATTGGAAGAAAAATAAAGTAAATGTTCATGAGTTTAAGACAAAATATTTCTTAGATATTTTATTAAAGTGCAATTGATAGACAATAATATGTGACTCTTATCTGTGAGATTTGCAGTACTGTGGAACACAGCATTAAGTTGAAAAAATTTCCACATCACCACATCATCTCACACATTTCACTGTAAAAGCCCTGAGCTGCCCTACGCTTGGTGCCAAACTGTAAAAGCCCCGAGCTGTAAAAGCCCTGAGCTAACTGTAATGAACCACTCTTGCCCACGTTTGGGGGCCAAACTATAGCGGCCCGCTCTGTTCCACAGGTCTGGATTTAGCAAGAGAGAGAGAGTAGGGGGAAGAAGGGGAAGAGCCACGAAGAATAGAGACAAGCCAGAGGATCTGTAGTAAAGTCTTCTTTACTGTCTCCACCATACACACACCACTACACCTATTACTACTACACCACACACACACACACACACACACACACACACACACACACACACAAACACATCAAGGAAATCCTGGGTATTTATAGGCTTTTGCCATGTGCCTTGTAGGCGTGTGGATACCACGTGCCTTGCAGGTGTGGATATGATGTAAGCCTTACAGGCATGGACAGCACTTGTACCTTACAGGCATATATGGCATAGATAGCACGTAGAGAACACGTGCACCGCATGCCTTGTAGGCGTGGATACCACGTGCTCCTTGCAGCTGGGGGCACTTAACAACAAAACAAGCTATATGGGATATCAGAGTGTGCTTCAGTTGTTATAGGCTGTTGAAAACCAAGTCTCATGTCAGGGTATATGGCTCGAGATGGCTACAAAGCTGATAGCTGCTTTCTAGCCTCTTTTTGCTTAAAGTCAACTCCCAACATTTCACATCACTACAAAACTTTATTTTGGATATTTTGAGGTTGAATGCCAAGGAACTCTCTGCTACTGAGTGTCTTTGACACCCTACAACTTGGTATTCTTGCGCCTAGATGAAATGGAATGACATGCCATTTCACTGACATGCCATGGTCCAGATCAAGTATTAAAATGGGGAAGAGGGTATGTTTGTGTTTTTTCTGCAGGATGCTGAAGGAGCATGTTGGCTGTCAGAGTGATGGGTGAGACATGCTGATGCTATGACAAAGAATGATGCTGACCATGATCTTGCTGAGTGCCCTGACAATGATCACAGGAAAACTTATATGTTCTTGACCCACTTTTGCTTGCCTATATCCCAGACTGCACAAGGTGCCCTGACTCAAGCTTTTAGACATTGTGGGACAGAGAACATGGAGACTGTGAAAACCGCCTTCAAAAAATTAATTAGAGAAGTACTTATAATGACTCTTCTCTATTCTTTAATGTGACTAGTTATTCTGATTCAATCATTGGCTGGTCTGGAAATCAATCCAATACGGGGGGGGGGGTGGACAAAGGAAAAAAACAGTGGGCATTTGTAGGACTGGTTCTGGACATTTTCGGAGACATATTTGAAAACTGACAACTGTCTTGTATGATTTTATGTTTGCTGTGGATAAAAATGGAACACGTCACGAGGGTAAGGTGAATGTACCATTCTGTGTTAACTCACTTAATCTTTTACTAATTGGGAATGTTACCTTTGTTATTGGCTCTGATAATGAGTCCAATGTTTCTTATTTTAATTGTCTTTTGTCCAATTGTATTTCTGCACTGGACGATGATATATCTGTAATGATAGTACATCAACCAGGTTTTATTATGATTCTTGTAAATTTATTTGAACCCTGATATTCCGAAAAAGACTTACAAATATTTGAAGAAGAAATTCAGGTTTTAAAAGAAGAAAGAGAATAGTGGACTTGATTACTGCCAGTACAGCAGCTTTGATTACATTAATAGCTAGGGCCATTGCTCCTGCAATTGCTTTGATGCAAGAAATTAAAGCAACCACTTTTGTTAATTATTTAGCAAAAAATGTTACTAATGTTATGAGTATTTAAGAAGATTTCCACAGACATTTGGAATGACAAATTGATGTTTTTTATGATTCTGTTCAAATTATTGTAGAGAAGGTTCAGAGTTTAAGAGTAAGAAGCCATCCCAAGTGTCACACTAAATATCAATGGATTTGTCACTTCTAAAATTTATAATAATAGTCACTATAATTGGTTGAAAATTCAAAGACACTTCCAAGGTATTGGCATAATTCTAACACCTTTCTGGATATTCTAACGTTGCACACCAAGATTATGACTGTAAAGAATGCTGTTCTGCTGACTTTTGATGCTTTGGCTATTGCTGATAAAATTATTCATGGCTTGAGGTCAATATTTTCATCTTGGTCAACCTTCAAGAGTGGCTTATATAGTTTGATCATGTTGGCCCTTCTTGTCCTGGGAATATTTTTATTCCTGTCTATTTTGATAAAACTTCCCTTTAACAATATCAACATGTTGGTGGCCAAAATGCATGTCTTGAAACTAAAAATGGACCCCTAGACAAAACCATTAATTTAACAAGATGGCAATGACAGATGGAATTCTGAACATAGCCTTCCCAACCTAAGACAGAAATACATTTCTTTAAATAATCCAGTTTTAATGGTAGATAAGAAAGGCATTCTTGTCAGAACAACCTAAGACAGACACAGTCTTATTTATGGAAAAAAAAGGGGGGGAGATGTAGAGAGCTCTTGGTTTTGCCTCAAGGACATTGGCAAGAATCTGACATTGGGCTGTGACAAGGAAGTAGGCTCAAGATCTTGATCATCTTGATAAGATTCATCTGAAGACCATGAAACCTTTGTTTATGCATTGCTTGTTCCTTGTCTACTTTGTTTATTCTTTGCATGTACCTAGAATGATATAAAAGCAGACTGGGAAAAATTAAAGCCTTCTCAGCACTTGCTGGGGTCATATTATAGTGTTGTCTGATTGTCTTTTTCTTCTTTAATCCTTGCTCCTTCCCTTGAGATCCTTTTGACTAACTGAGCTGGGTTGGTCGTGGTACTCTTAGTCAGTGCTCTATTGCTGTGAAGAGACACCATGACCAAGGCAACTCTTATAAAATAAGGCATTTAATTGGGGCTGTCTTACAGTTTCAAAGTTTTAATCCATTTTCATAATGGTGGGGACATGACAGTATGTAGGTTACTATGATGCTGGAGGAGTAGATAAGAGTTCTACATCTAGATCCATAGGCAGCAGAAAGAAAAAGAGACATTAGGCTTTGCTTGGGCTTTTGAAACCTCAAGTTCACCCACATGACACACTTTCTTCAACAAGATCACACCTCCTAATCCTTTTCAAACAGTTTCACTCTCAACTGACCAACCACTAAAATATATGAGTCTATGGGGTCCATTCTCTTTCAAATCACCACAATGGTTTACATTGTGGGACTGAAATGTATCTTCCATTTTATATCTGAAAATTGACTTTTATTAAGGATATATAAAGATTGCTTACAACCTAACAATGAAAGAAATAATCTCATCAAAAGGGTGAAGTATATCAATCAGTAGACAGTCATTAAAAAAAAGATATACAGATAGTCAAGAGGAGAAAAAGTAATCAACAATGCTGACTGTTAAGAAGCAGAGTTAAAATTTCAATGAAATAGCACTTCACTAGGCAGAGTAGTGTCCTTTACAGTGCCTCCACCACAATAATGCAGACACCATGAAACAACATAGAATTCTTTAGATGAATAATTTTATATGCATATAATATAAAGTTATTACCACAATCAAGATAATAATGTGGCTACTGCTTCAGCTATTTTTATGATAATGAAAATACTTACTGTGGACTTAAATTGAATTTAAAGTATGAAACATAATTATATAATTAGTATAATTAAGTGCAGTAGATTACTAACCATGATCTCCAGAACTTGTTTGTCCTAATTTGGAAATTTGTAGCCTTTGACTAAAGTTCCACTTTCTCCCATGCTTCAGCCTCTGGCACTATCTTTCTACTCTGTTCTCATTAGTTTCAGTATTCCGATTATACATATAAGTGAAGATGTAGAAATACTAACAGTTATAATTTGTTTTTCAGGAAATATAAGGAGATATATGTGTGATTCCACATACCAGAACTCTAGCCACTTAGGAGGCTGAGGCAGGAGGATTGTGAGTTTTGTCTTTGGAGTTTTCTAGTTAAATTTACTCATTCAAGAACAATAAGAATTTGGACCATGGGGTAGTGGCTACAACCAGTCCCTAAAAGCATCTGTTGAGATTACAGTGAGGATGTGATACAGAGGCCATTAATCAGCCTTCAAATACTGAATGAACATCCCAGACTTAATTCAATCACTAGACACTCACTGGACAGCTCGATTATATTTTCTTAATGCTTTTCTGTTTGTTTTGTTACTGGTGATGCATTTTCTACTTTCTAAGGTAAGACCTGTGTGTGCTTCCATCTAGTGTGGGGTTGCAGTGAAATTCCATTGTTCTTCCCTCACTCATGATGGCACTGCTTAAAGTACCCGTTTCTCAAAGTCTGACCTAATTACCCATTATGTGAGTAATCTGTGATTATTTTCTTACTCTGAACACAGCCCCCTTGCTGTAGGTACACACCCAAATTCTTCACTCAGCTTAGGTTTCAGATGGGTTTTCAGGACATCTAGGAATCTGGGTTGATGACATACTGTCTCACACGCTGATTCCCCTGTTGCCAACACTATAATAATGACCTCTGATGAAATCCTGTGGAATGTTGATGTATTGAAATATGTTTTCAGAACCACATTTTAGGTTTCAAATTGTATTGGAGATCTTTTCCAACTCGTGTTAACAGTAAAATTGGTGACAGTATGATGGATGCTGTGCCCTTATAAACACTCCTTTCTGCTGTTATTAGAAACCCCCACCTCTCAGGGAGCTGGGAACCTGCATGGCATTTTGTCTTATGCAAACAGTGATTTCAGAGTCTATACAACTTCAGAAGCAAACTACACATCTAAAAAGACAGTTACTAAAATCAAAATGTGCTCGTCATTGCCTTTGAACTAGCTCACTGGTCCCGCTGGCCACCAAGACACTATCTGTCAACTTCTAAGCGTTCAAGTTTTAAGGACAGCATCATCTTTGTCCCCCTGCCCCTTTCATTCAGTCAATATTTTATGACTCTGCCATCTTTTCTTATTCAAGTTTCAAAACAAGACTGAGGCATCATCCCAGTTGCAAGCATCCTGTGGAATAACCAGTCCTCTTTAAGGAGCTCTTTTTGCCTCCTGGGTCTCCATGCTGATCAAGGCTTTGCTAGGAGACACAACAATAAAAAGCTGTATAGTGAGTTAACATTCAGCTTTGATCCTCCAGCACTGTGGCCTCTTTTTAACTGAAGGTGCCAATCATGCCCCTTCCTTGTTGGTGGCTTTCCTGTCTTTTGTGTGTTGATTATTCTTCCATTCACATCTCTGCTAAAATGACATGCTATTAGAGTCCCCACCCTCATTTTTAGTGTGAATGTAAAACAAAGACATACCAGAAAATAAATCTCATCTGTGCTTCAAGCATGACACTTTTGGTGCAGAGCTAGTTGTTCTTTAGACTTTCCTGAGTCCTGGGAAAGAAGCGTGGCCACCACCTCTGAATGGTGCATGCTTGGTAGAATGACTAGTGGTGTTCTTTTCCAGCAAGACCAGATGAGTGCTTTCTTGGATCATCCTTCAGTTGGGTGTCTGTGTTTGTCATTCCTGAATTTGTTAATCAGCTTCTGTTGTCAGCTCAATACAACCTAGACTTACAGGAAGGCAGCTTAGTTGGAGGGTGTCCTGGATCGGATTGGCCATGCCTATATGGTATTTTCTTGATTGGTAATTACTATAAGAAGATCCAGCCCATGGTGGGTGGTACCATCCATAGGCAGGTGTTCCTTGGCTTCCTTAGAAAGCTAGGTAAGCAAGCCAGGTGAGCAAGTCAGCCTCCTTCTCCATCCATGGTTTCTGTATGAGTGCCTGTCTTTTTTCCCAGAATGGCAAAGTGGCCTGTAAACTGAAACTCTTTCCTGACCATGCTGCTTTTGGCCACCTGTTTATTTCAGCAACAGAGAAGCAAGCTAGAGCACTCAAGCCTCCTGCAGAGTGTAGATGGTCTTATCACTAAAAGTCAATAGAGAAAAGGCTGTTATGTATTTTGGTGGTATTTTGTTTTGCAGCTTGTAAGACTTAAAAGAGCATGGACTAAATACATATGACACACTTGTTCCAGGGTGTGTAGTTGGGATATTTCCCCCTAAGAAGAAACTATGGAAGCTTAGACCCCTCTTTTCTGATGTGTCTCCCCAGGCTGACTTCTAAGAGACTTCTAATAAACTGCTCCTCATCAAAGAAGACTGTTTTTTTGTAGGAAATGAGTCAAAAGCAATGTATCTGAGAGAGAATGGAGTTAACTGTATTGGAACCCTTTTACAAGCCATTCATGTGCATATTCAATCAAACATTCTCTTACTCCCTGAATATGTATTCACACAACTCCTACATGGGCCTACAACATTATACTTGGTGTTGCTGGAGACCACTGGTAAACACCATCTAATCTTGTTTCTAGGAAGCTTACACCCAAAGATGGCATAATTCCACAGTGACAGTCACATCAGAAGCAACAGAAAAGTCTATTTTGTGGCATGAATTACTCAACGGTGTACTGAAGGGACACAGGGACTCTGGAAAGCCTACCCTGGACAAATGTCATGGAGGATATTCAAAGCAGGGTTGAATGAGCCTTAGTTTTCAGTTATGATTCATCTTGGCTACCAAGATCTTAACTTTTCAATGTGTTTCAGTGGTTTTGAAACTCTGACACACGCACCCCCATCCCTCCTCCACACACACTTGCTCACCCATTTTACACAAACGCCCTTATTTACAAATGTATTTGCAGATAAGTCAGTAGACTGGTGTTTGTATACACAAATATACCTGATGGATGCCTATTTCTTATAGAAATAATGACCATCCATTATCTATAAACATAGTTAAATCTTAGTTTCTAGTGTCGTTTGCAAATAAAAGATTCCTGTTTCCATGCAAAAGTGTTTGATTGCTTAGGGTAAGATATATACATGTTAAGCCCATAATGGCTTCAAATGGCAGCAAGTCAGAAAAATTAAACAAACCAACCACAAACGTACTAATACTATAAAGGATTTTCTGTGCCATTTGGGAGAGAGGGGAGGAGGGAGAGAGAGAGAGAGAGAGAGAGAGAGAGAGAGAGAGAGAGAGAGAG
>JANHMN010000014.1:69694048-69728083 GCA_030674055.1 Rhabdomys pumilio
GAGAGAGAGAGAGAGAGAGAGAGAGAGAGAGAGAGAGAGAGAGAGAGCAAATGCTGTTATAACCCAAAGGATAGTCTCTATGACTCAATCAATCAATCTCTATGATAGTAAAGAATTATATAATTAGATTATTGGGTATGAAAATAAATAAGAAGATAGAGAAATATCCCGTGCACAGGAATTCAATATTCTAAATAACTTCTGCACACTCCCCTTCACTAGGATGCACACAACTGAATCTTAATACTAGCTCTTCTCAGCAAACATTAGAGACAAAATCATCTGCTGGCCATCTCCTGAGCTTCCCTCGTCTATGCTCTTGAGGTCTCTGATGAACAGTACATTGTACAGCAACTGAAAACAATCCTTTGTCTTGCTGGTGTGTCTTCAGATAATCAATCATTCAATCAGATAACACAGGACAAATGCCAAGGGAGGCAGTCTAGCAAACAGTGGGTCAGAACCCAACACCCAACCTTGCAGAGGTCATCATGGAAAAGGACATTCAAAACAGGGTCAACATGGGGTTTCAAGGGACATCTGAGACAGACAGTGTCACAAGAGTGTTTTAGGTGATATCTGAGACAGACAAGGTCACCATGGTGTTCAGGGAACATCTGAGACACACAGGGTCACGATGGTGTTCTAGGTGACCACAGAAAATGGTGCATCTCAGATTCTAGGATGTGACATCTGAGCAAAGAGCAGGAGGCAGGAACTAAGGATGTGTATATAAAAACATATAACATGTATCCACCAGAAACTTTTAAGACCCTACATGTAGGTTTGTACACATTTTCTACCAAAGTACACTAGTATTTAAAAATAGAAATAATGCAATAATGTAATGTGTGAAGTAAAAATGGATAACTCAATGACGTTTGTATGATAGTAAATGAAAAAACATTCCTGGGAAGTAAATAAATAAATAAATAAATAAACAAATAGAGTAAGAATCATTGGCATAAATGTAAAATGCTTTCATCTGCTAGAAAGACAAAAAAAAAGAAAAAAGAAAAAGAAAAAAACATTAAAATTGCCAGGAGTTTAGAGAGAAAGAGAAGATAAAGAAGAAAACTAAACAAACACACACAAAAGAAACCTGAAAAAATATAAATGGGATATCTTATAGTAAAAATAGTGATTGTAATGATAATAATAGTGCCAAAAAAAAAAACCTCATAAGAAAAGAAGTCCATGTTTTCCAGTCAAGAAAGCACTTTTTCAATTAAAATGAAATATTTCTGAAGAAACATAATACTCAACTACATTCTAAAACATTCCCAAACTCAACAGGATGTGCTGTTTCTTTTTCCATACAAAACGATTTGGATTCAATGTGTGGAGGGACAAATCATGATCAGACATTTGTCTGACAACAGTGAAATCTAAGGACATCTGATGCGTGGAGTTTTCATGAGGAAAATGGGTGCTTATTAGCTGTTTCCAGGCCTTTTATTGGCTGGGAGTTATTTCTTTATAAAGAGTGGAAAGTATCTTGTTCATGTTCCTACATTTAATAAATGCCTTTATCAAGTATTCGCAGAAGACATGAGAAATCAAGAGCAGTGAGTCGAGACTGTGAAGGGGACCATGAGAGAGATGGTGAGAGAGATGGTGAGAGAGATGAGTAGTATAGGTCAGACACAGGAGGGTTCTAAGTGAGAACCCAGTGGCTCTTACTATGCAGGAGAATTGTAGAGAATTGTCTATGTGTTCTAAGGCATCACTGGAGTGACTGTGGCATGCCTGAGCCCCTGGGGAACTGCGCACATACACCTACACTGTAGGTTTAATCTCATGATAAAAGAGTGATCAGTTGAGTGAAAATCTAGAGTCAAGAGCCCAGGACTCATGCCTCAAGGGAACAAACTTTCATCCGGTGCTGCCTCTTAGCAAAGGTGGGGATTCCTGTAGGGAGATAAAGGGCACTGAACTTCTCAGACAACCAGTGGAGAACTGGAAAAGGAAATGGTGAGGGCTAAACAGACCAGATAATTATCGGAAGGAAGGAGGTGAAAACTGAGCAACAATCAACATAAAACTGGTGCTAGAAGCTGGAGCAAGCAGAGCGAATACACAAATGTTTAATATCCTTAGAAACAAATCACAGGAAATGCAATTTCAAATTCAAAAGCATCTGGCTGCTTTAGCAGAAAGGAGCGTGTTCATGCACCCAAGAAAAGGAATGGGGAAGAGAAAATGGGAACTGAGACAAGGAAGCAAAGAAAATGTCAGGAGGAAAGAGAAAGTGTCCATGTTAATGACACAATGACATTTCAGAGCTAAAATCTTTGAGGAGGAAGGAATAAAAGCTGTACAACTGCAAGATGCAGACCAGCAAATAAGCTGAGAGCGCTTCTGCCCTACCCTGTTGCAAACACAAGTGCAGTAAAAGCAAAGATAAATTAGCATCCATAAAGGTGCCCTGACAGCATGCATGTGCTGAGACAGACTCTGGTTTCCCTGTTAGGGAGAGGAAGGAAGGAGAGGTACTCCAGATCTGCTCAGGCAGAGTGTGAACATGGGACTGCATTCTAGGAAATGCTGGGCATTCTGCTTAGAAGCCAGGAAGGAATGATCTTGAAGGCTATAGGTATTCCTTGAGAATGATGCAAAACAAACAGATTAGATAGATAGACAGACAGACAGACAGACAGACAGACAGACAGATGATAGATAGATAGATAGATAGATAGATAGATAGATAGATAGATAGATGATAGATAGATAGATAGATACATAGATAGATACATAGATAGATACATAGAGAGATACATAGAGAGATACATAGATAGATGATAAATAGGTAGGTGGGTAGATAGATGACAGACAGACAGATAGAAAAATAAATCTAAAATGAGACCTTGACAGGATCAACATGGTTAATTCATTAATAACTTTACTAATTTGTGTCAGAAAAAGCTAGGTGTAGAAAATATACAATTCCCGTGCATTTCAATGCTATTTCATAGTAAGCTTGCAAACAAAAGTCCAGGTTTTCCACAAAAGTTGAAAAAGTGACCGATGAAGAGGCAGGCAGAGCACCTCTTCTTTACATGGCAAGATGTTCCAAAGCTCTCTGTGGATGGCTGAAGCCAGAGACAGCAAGGAATCCTCTATGTGCCAAGATTTTCACATAATGGTAGATGTAACTTAGGGATGACGCACAGGTAGAGACTGAAAAAAACACAATAAAGTAGAAAGACTGTAGCAACATATTGTAACAGAAGTGCATGAACGATTTGTTTCTGGAGTTTTCTACTTGGTACTTTCAGACAAGTTCAAACACAGACAACTGATGCAAGAGAAGCTAATGGTGGGAAAGGAAGTTACAGTAGTCAGCTGGGAAGGCAATGCATTCAGATACTGTAGTTACCAAAGTAATGGCTGACATCCCACACAAAGGGAACACTGGGTAACTATGCAAATACAGAGCATTTTAAGAAAAATTAGAACTTACAAGAAGTGGGAAGCATGGTCGGAATGCAGAATGGGTGAACGGCTGTAACTGCTCATTGCTGAGTAAAAGCCTCCTGGGACTCAGCACAAAACCGGTTAGCGAACTTGAGAGGAGTTAAGGAGACAGCGCTGCACTGGGAACACAAAGATGAGCATTAAAAGCAAGTGTATGGAAGGGCAGGAAGTACAGCTTTTGGCTCATGGATAGTTTGATTCCAAAGAAAGAATAATCTTCATCTCAACCCAAAACATCCTGGGTGTGCTGTTTGAAAAAGAAACCTTAGTCCCTCAAGCTGAGTTCAGGAGTTCAGGGAAACAAGTTCTCACCTACCTGGAATATGAAAACTAAATTGTAAAATTATAAGACCAAAAGAAAAAAAAACATAAAAACAAGAACGAGAACTGCGGTCACACCCTTACCCAGAACAATGAGAGCTTTTTCTGAACAGTATAGACGGACTTCAGAAGACATTCTTAATGACGTTCAGATAAAAGAGACAAAAATCGGCAAACTGTGTTTGTATAGTTAGTGATGTCCTTCAGAAATAGAAGTGGAATAGAAAGGTCACAGGTAGCATGCCTGCACTGTTGGAAATGTTAACCAAGGCTTTGAGTCAGAATACACAAGACCCCCTGGGTTTACAGGGCAGAGGAGAATGAATCTGAGCAGAAGGTCCAGGTCTCAGAGACCTGTGGATTTGGTGGTTGAGCCTGGGTTCCTGTGTTGTGACTAGCATCATACCTCCCTTAGGGTCCCAACTAGCAAAGTTTCCCTTCATGCACCAGACACAGAGCATTTGTCTTAGAAGTCTACAGGTGACAGAAGGGAAGGTTGTTATGTCCCCAAGGTACCCCAAGAGGGACCATGTCCAGCCACATGGTAAGAATGGGAGTCGTTTTTCTCCCCTTTATCTACTTTTCTTGGAAACACCTTTAGTAATTGTTATTTTCGCCATACCTTAACAGAGCATGCACATACTTAATTCTATGTTCTCTCAGAATTATTTTGTGTGCAAAATGGAATAGACTCCAAACCTCCCCAAATCTAAAGGCTGACGGACAGGTTCCCATCTGTTTCTTTATCACCTGCCTTTGGGACTCAGAATTCTGTATAAGGAAGAGATCACATTTCATATCCTATAGCTAGGTGCTGGTTTGAAATTGTGAGGTGTTGATGGTGTAACACCAGGATTACTTCTTCACCGCCTCCTCCATAAAAGGGGCTTGGTAAGAACAGGCTCGTTTCTCCAGTGTACTCTTGAACTCCAGAGTACAGAAAAATACGGACCTTTGGAACTCTGGGCCAGTCAGCACAGTGAGTGGCACAGGCATGGGGTCACTCAGATAGGAAGGCATATGCATCTTTAACTTCTGAGGGAATTAGACTTTTGTGAACTGAAAACCAGGATTTCTATCAGTTCTAGAGCATTCAGTCTGTGACAGGTTAGGCAATATGTAGAAAAGTGCAGAAGTACATCTATCTATGCACACATATGCACTTGGAATGCACACACAAACATAAATAGAAAGGTTTATACATGATAGATAAATATACCTAGATATAGAACATATACAAGTGTCCATAGGTAGATTGATTTGTAGATAGATGACAGACTTGGTGAGTATTTAAAATGAAAACACAGAAGGGGAAAGGAGGGAACAGGCCAGAGTAAGAAAGGAGGAGGGTTCTTCCTTCATTTCAAGGAGGGTTGCTTTTAATAACACTCTTGATACTTATCAAAACTAAAGTTCAAATTGTTTAGCTTTATTAAATAATTCATTTTAATACATTTAACCACAAGAGGGTTCTTACTCAATAAACTGTGTCTGAGTGCTTGAATAAACATAATTTTATAAATTGTGATCAGTGGATAAAATACAAATGTAGACAACAGTTTGTTCTCCATTCCTTTAGCCAGCATGCCCAAACAAACTAGCACCTTACATCAAACCCTACAGTGAAATCTTTTTCAAAGGTGGGTACTTTTAGAAGATTTTTGGGTTAATATCGTATGGTGAAGACTATTAGCGTTTTAATTTTTTACGTGTTTCTTGTCCCATCTAGTTTTGATCAGGATCTAAACACAGACAGAGTCAAGTTTCGTGTGATTCAATCTCCATACACAGAGAGGATCTTCGTGGACGAGACAGGTTTAAGTAGCATCAGTTCCAGGAGGGCTGTCCTATAGTTTAGTGACCAAGAAGACAGTGGGGATTAGCAAAGGGGTTTTCCCCGTGGGCTGATGAATCCAGAGTCAGCGAAGTGAGATCCAGAGTGAAAGTGGCCACTACCACGAGCTAAAATCATGCAGAGAAAAGTCTTCACATAAAATATAACGGGCTCTTTCCTTTCTCTCTTTTTGATATTTATTTAAAATTCATTTTAAAAATCTTTTAAATACAGTCTACACAAAAATGGACATTACATTCCTCAGCATTTGCTTTAAGGGTTTCCCGGCTCACTCGCTCATCTCCAGAAGGTCACCGCTGAGCTGTACAAGCCCGCCCTTCATTTAGAGGTCCTCTTGCATTCATATGTAACCTTCTTTCATTCACGGCCTTTATTAGCTCAGCTCCTGGAGCTTGTAGCACATTTTAAACAGCAACACTGGGAGGACGTAAATGCAGAATAATGTATCAGGACTCAAATTTGCATGGTCAAATGTCAAAAAAATTAGGCCTTCCCCAGAACCATGTCAAGAGAAATAACGTAAAGTGGGCCAACTCAACAGCGGGCATGCCATTATCAGTTAGCGCATGCTGTCATCAGTGCCAACCAGCGGGAGCAGTGGTCATTAGCCAAGCTCTGCCAGGAAGCCTCAAATTCTCCCTTTTCCTACTTTTTCTAGATTTTTATTTTTTCCCCATCATCTGACAGTATTTCACAGAAGTCCGCAATGCGATGCTGCCTCCCTGACAGGGCAGCCAAGGAGTGGAGGACGGCGCTGGTGGGGGAGGGTCGCAGGGGTGGTTAAGCAAAATCCGTAAATGTCCACTGTCAGCTGGAGGCTGCCGAGATTGCATACCTATCGGATAAATACTCATTAAGAGTAATCACTTTATTTCAGCTCTGTAATGACATTAACAAGCCCGGAATACAGGGAATTACACGAGTCAGAACAAATAATTGAATATTCCACTGTACGGGAACACAGCATTGGCCTGCTTTTATGTCAGGCCGGCTCTGAAGCCAGTGCGAGCGTGCAATTAGCTAATAAGCTTAAGCAGCATTAAATTGGCTCCATTTGTGCCACCACGGAGAAAAAAAGGACCATTAATTGTTTAGCTCCAACCTGCTTGTAATTTTATGCGACACAGGTACAAGGGAGAGTTCCTGGGTTTTATTTAAATGGCTGCACACGCAGGGCTTATACAAAACCCAGCAAAATGAAGAATGAGGAGCTTCTGAGGAGGAAGGTGTTTACAGAGGCTGATTATAAACTGCTCTGTGTTTGAAAGAATAGCAAGCAGGTAAGAAGTCAGCCGAATGTTTTAAATTGCAGGTTTCCATGGCAATATGAACACACGTTATACATGTATGCATCTATGTGACATAGGAGGAAATACACACACACAAACGCACCTTTCACCTTTCTTCAGTATTCCTACAAGACAATATTTCTGTCAAAAATATAAAATTTCTCAAATATGTAGATTATGTAAACATCCACAAGACCACACATTCCCACTTTGTTCATGTTAAGCATCGTTTGTCACAGAAAAAAATTATGCTAATATGTTGATGCCCAGAAAAACTGAATGAATTTGAGCTCAGCTGTGCATGAGAGGAGATTTAAAAACCTGGTGGGGGTACCATGCATCAGGTAACCCCTGTAAGTCTTCTGCAGCATCGTGCCCTGCAATAATGTAGCTGGGGCTTTGATAGTCACCCTGTGCCCAGGAGAGTGGCACTTGGTCTGGGATTGCCTTGATTTTGAATTAACCGGATTATGAAGTGACAACAGCCGTTAGGAATGCTGAAGAAAGTCAGAGGTATGCCCTAGCCTCTACCCTACCTGCATAGGCCACAAACATGAGTGGATTAGAAAAGACGAAAGGAGAGGTTGGGGCCCTTGGGAGAGCAACTGAGGAGGTGTCCTTGGTTAGCCAGCTCTGATCGTGACTCTCAGTCAATGTGGTTATTCAGAAGAACCCATCAAGGCTAGTACTTGATAGGCAAACACAATAATCATTTATAATCCTGACAGGTTACGGGTCTCCAAGGCAAGCCTTCATATACGCAGTAGGTTTGGAAATAAGAGAAAACAAATAAAGAAATCTCTATATTCTTGAGAAAGTGCTTTCCTCTCCCTAGTCCTACAACCAATCAAAGTCTTTCTTTATCACCTCAACCTCGCAGGACACAAAAGCCATTTAAAATCTATTTTTCTAAGTCGCTACCACCTCATTGCCTGCGTATAATTCACAAGGGGGCTTCCACGTTATTATCCAATAAGGGCAAAGAGAAAGGAAAGTCAGCTCTGACTCCAAGACCCTTTAGAATATGCCAATAAATTTATGACCGAGCACTGAGACAGAACTTTACGTATTTATCATATCTGTCCGATGAAATACCATGGAAGAAGTGCATCTCCTAACCTGCTTTCTATGAGAAAATGGTACCCAGCATGCCATGCTGCTTATGACAGATGCCTGGCCCACCTTATGGAGACCCTTGGAGAGGTCATATTTACTCCAAAAACTGAAGGGAAGATTAACAGCAGTAGCAGAAGTATTTTCTTCCTCCCTACCCTCCTTCATGGTCCTTCTCTATCTCTCCTGAAACAGTTGCTTGTAAGAGGCAGTTCCTTGGAGGGTTAAGCTCTAAGTTACAGCAGTAACACTAATTGTCATGCGGTCAATGGCAATGTGTTTATTAATATCTGTTGCACATCTATTTAAGCAATACTCACAGAGGATATGAGAGGTCTGTCTTAAACCAGTTTCCTTTTGTACTGGCTCATCAACTGACAAGACCCAGTTACAATGCACACATTCGGATAAAATGACTCTACATAAAGGGATGGTGTGGTATGAATTTGGAGAAAGGAGATCCTTAGTTGACAGTGTATAAATTGACTTTATGGCAGGTTCTGAGGTCCTCTATGTGTTGGGGGAAGTTACAGGACACCATGATTCTTAATTATATTCAACTGTATATTCAGAACCCTCCCCTACGTTTCTTACCGCAACATTGTAGATGTGTATTAATCTCATTCACATGCAAGACACAATAGCATGCTTTTAGCTATTATTATCATCTCAAACAT
Organism: Rhabdomys pumilio; assembly: GCA_030674055.1. Classification (NCBI taxonomy): domain Eukaryota; kingdom Metazoa; phylum Chordata; class Mammalia; order Rodentia; family Muridae; genus Rhabdomys; species Rhabdomys pumilio. Next base: position 69,702,781 of record JANHMN010000014.1, read on the forward strand.
TATACATGTAACAATTAACAGTGAGAAATTATATATATATATATATATATATATATATATATATATATATATTCTGATTCAACTGTTATCTAATAGGTGCATGTAATGCAACATTACGAAGTATCTCATTATATGTAAAACTTGGTGAATTTCTACTAGTTAAGAAAAACATTAATTTTAAAAAGAATTATAATAAGTAAGTCAATAAGTTAATTTCCATTTATTTTTCTTTTCTGACCTCTTTCTAACTAGATCTGATTGGCATATGTCAATAATGTTCCTTTTTTTCTCAGAATCTTTTTAATGCCCCTTAAGAATCAAGTTTGTTGGCTTCACACTGCCTTCATTTTTACTTCAAAGAAAGTCTTTTCCTTTCTTTTCTTTTGTTTTCTTTTCTTTTCTTTTCTTTTCTTTAAGAATTACTTTAATGGATGCCAGGTAGTAGGTTACCAGATCATTATCCTTTATCTCTTGTCTGCACGACCGCTGGTAAGAAGTTCTGCATCGACCTGACATGTTTCTCTCTAGCTATTTTCTGTTTGTCTTTGGTCTTCTATGGACTGTGACAGTTTTCATAATTGCTCTCCCATTCTGTTGTTTTGCTCACCCATCCCTTTGTCTTGGGAATTTTCTGATGATGAACCCTTCGGCTTGACAGTCTGCTTGTGAATGCCCCACCCTGTTCTCTGGGCCCATCTGACGCATACAGTGTGTAGCTTCTAAGAAGAAACATGGTGCTCTCAAGAGGATGTCCAGAACAAATCTAGGTTCAGATGCTGGAACCAAAAGTTCGGGTAATCAGTGTGGCCTTTACCTCACATGGAAGACGGGGAGCAATTATCACTTTGTCCAAATCAAGCTCAGAGACCTCTAGTTCTGGGAGAGGGTTTCTTCTAGACCCATAGGACATGGCTCAGCTTCCTTCCCGACCCTCATCCTGACTCCTTCAATAGGCCTTTCAATGAAGCACCTTCCCACACAGTCTTGTTTCAGAATCTGCTTCTGGGGAAGGAATTCCAAAGAATGATATCAGTTTGATAGTATACTATTTTAGCAAATGTTCAATTCTAAGAAGCTTGTAATCTTATTATTCTATCTACATATTAATTTGGCTTCTGCAAAGATGTGTCTGATTTACTCAACTTGCTAATATTGAAGTGGAAGTCTACATGTAGCTCCTTTTTAACCCGATGTTAATCACTTTTCAAATGTATTTTAATTAAAGTATAACTACGTCATCTCCCCTCCTCTTACTCCTTTTTCAAACCCCTCTCACACACCCCTGACTCCCTCTCAAACTCATTGCCTCTTTTTATTTAATTATTACTCTTATATGTATATCTATAAAAAAATAAATATGCAAACAGTTTAGTGAGTCTATCCGGTGTTGCCTGTATGTATTTATTTACGGATGATCAGTGGGATAACCAAATGGGGGGGTGTTTTCATCTTAGGGAAAACTAATTCTCCAATCTGAGCTGTCATTAATTGCTTCTAGTTCTTCTAGGGACAGACAGGCCTCATAAAAGCTTTCCCATCTATATTGTCATAGTTCAGGTCTTGTTTTGGCTACCAATTTGTTAACATTTAATGGGTGTAGCATCCTTGAGTCTAGTAGACATTATCTGGCAGAAGACTTCCTGGTCCTCTGAATTTTATAATTGTTGCCTCATTTCTTCCTTAATATTCCCTGAGCCTTAGGCATAAGGAGTTCACTGTAGATGTACCACATAGTCAGCTGCTCTCGGTATTGTGACGGTTGTGGATTCCAGCAATGCTCTGCATCTGCAACCAAAAACAGGAGATTCTTTAATGAGGGGTGAGAAACACGCATGTGCATGGGTGTATGGAAAAGTGTTCAGAATGCACTTAGAAGTTACACCGGTTTAGGAAAATGACAGTAACAGGCACTCCTTTAAGAACCATAATCTCACTAGCCGCAGGACATTGGTTAGGTTTCTAGTATGAGGAATGATTTACTCTCTGTTGTGTGGGACTTAAGTCCCATTAAGCCGCTGCTGGTTGCTGCTGAGATATGAGCATCTCTGTTACACCTTTCCGACACCTTGCTATGTTGGTCAATGTGGTTCAGAGGTTTTATAGCTGAGTAAGACTATGGATTGATGTCAATTATATTAATAAAACTTCCATAAGTAGGATGAGCAATTGTCTCAGGTTCCCCAACTCTCACTTACCTTTCTCTGACACTGAAAACCCTGTGCTCCAACAAGCTTCACTGAGGGAACACAGACAAATGATTCTCCTAACTGAGTTTGGGCAACTGAGATCACTGTACCTCCTGCAGTGCAACCTGTTTTCCCCATGCCTAGCTTAACTTCGACTGCCTGTGTAGCTTGCCTCATTCTCACCTACTTCTGTATGGTCTCCGTATCTCTGGCTGTCTCTCCCAGTGACTGGCCTATGTTTTCTCACTTCAACTTCAACCTGTGAAATTTGAAACAGTGCTCTCCTACAAGAGAATAGATTTGCATTTCACTTTTGACAGTGCTGCCAGACAGAATCATCTGGGCCTAGAAGGGGATGGAACCATTGATGATCTTTCATTACAGCACCAGCTGCCACTAGGTCTTTCAGTTTTCCGTTTCATGTCTCTCCCTGAGTTGAACTCTACGTTTCTGGAGGAAAGTAATTGATCAGATATCATATGTCAGCTGTCTGTCTCATGGATGCTTGCTGATTTACTTAACAAAGACATGAGTGGATACTGGGCAGAAATGAGAGAGGAGGGTCCCTGTGAATGAGGTAACTATCTCTATAATACTCCTGGACCAGTGAATCTCAAGTGTGGGTGCCAGACCTAATAGGCAAGTACACCTGAAGAACATGCTACAGAAGTAATTATGGAGACCTACACCAGACCACCAGATCTAAGCTTCAGGTTACAGCTTGAACTGGCCCCTGCCATACCACAGTAATATTGATGCATGGTCAAGGCTGAAATCATATTTTAGAAAATATTTACAAGCTGCCTCTATTATGAACTAAAGAGACAATAAGCAAGTTTCTTAATCATGAAGGACAAGAGGCTTAATTCCATGTTTGTAGTCGTAATCAGTTATCATTCATTTAGTGAGCCCTAGATTGCTCTACTTCAGTCGGAACATATGCAAGAGACAGACAAGCAGACTTATTTGGATTTCTGTGAGGCTGGCTATTCCTGGGTGGTGCAGTGTGAGAACTCATTGGAGTCCTTGGTCTTGCATCTCACCTACACTCTCACAGCTTTGAAGTGTATATCCTGCTCAGCTTCTCTGTGTTGTGTGATTCCATTCCCGTGTAGCAGACACGTGTGAAATCCCTTGGACTTCTGTGTTAGCATAAGCTACACATCTCTTCATACTTTGCTTAAATGGTTCTCTGTGCGCATGGTTCAATCCTGTGGTTCCTACAAGTCCCTGCCCCTGCAGGCTATTGGCCACTGTTCAGAAATCTGTGCATATTCTTCCTTTGCATGCAAAGCAACAAGCAGATGCAACACCTACAGGAATATCACAGGGAAGATATTCTCCCTCTACTGTCTTTTACTCTTTTACTACTATCTCAGATTATCTGGGTGTTGGGTCAGCCATGCATTATCAGCTTGAATCCACACTGAAACTTAGCTCACTCTCCAATTGATGACATGGTGTTTCCCCAGAGACTTACCATTATATCATAGATGCAATGGCTCTGTTCCAGGGCTCAGGGTCATGTGTTGTAAGCATCCTCGCTGGACTTGCCCCAAACTCCTTTTTGCACCTCATCCCTTTTCTTCAACACACAGTATCAATCAAGTCAAAAGGCTGAAATACACATCTTTTAAAGTCCTTGTCATTACTGATTTGGACACATCTCAATGATGTCACTTTTTTATGGCACCCAGCATTTATCCACATCACAAAATCTACAATCCTGGGAGTAGGAGAAATTGTTTTAGGCAAGTAAAGCACTTTGTCTTCTCCTTACAGGGAATAGTATATAAGACAATTTTGCTTTCTCTTTTAATCATAACTATGAGGGGCCATTTGAACTTGAAATTCTAGGGTCTCTAGGTTGAGTCCAGGATGCAGTTCCCTGAATCTGCACAGAGTTCATAAACCAATCTGGAATTCACATGCCAGCGTCTGTTCTTGTGAGGCTTGTTTGTCCATCTGTGTGATACACACACACAATGGTCTAGCACTGTGTTCTGTAGGTTGACACTACTGTGTGTGACATCTGAGAAAGCAAGCATGGACTAGAACCTTGGCCTTTGTATGCACCTTTTCTCCCACCTTCCTCTCTGGCATGTCTGGTGTCCATTCATTGGCTGGCCTTGATAGTACCTTAATGTGATGAAAGATCTTACAGTCAAGAGGAAACTAGTTACTGGATAGCTGCCACTGTGAGTCATGTGAATGTTGTGTATGGTTTGCTGTAGATAAGGCTCAGATAACATGTCAGAGGAGTGTAAGAGCCAGAGGATCAGGGAGTTTGCTGTGAGATTGTGTCTCCTAGTAATATAAGAAGCTATACCCCCCAAATTCCACCAACATGACTTCCCAAATATGACTTGTACAAGCATGACACCCATGAGCTTGCCAAAATGGATAGAAAAAGCCCATGAGGTCTCCACTGCACACAGAGAACTGCAGATGACAACTCAGTGAAGCTGAGGAGGAAAAAGTCATCCCCAGGGAACAGCACACCAGTTTGTTCTCCAGTACCTGATAGTCAGCTCTGAAAACACACGTGTCATCATGCAGACTAGATAAGCTATATTTATGGAAGTATGTGTATATACATGTGCATATGTACATTCAACAGAAATTGGGTATTTTTAAGGCCATGAATTTGAAGGTAAGCATGGAGAGTAAAGGGAGGAGAAATATTGTAATTATAGTATAATCTCAAAACCCCTCAAAATTTGATGCTAATCTTCAGTGTAAGGACATAGAGGCATGGGCAGTGGGGGACTCCAGACCTGTGCTGGGTCAAGGTTTGCACACACCCCTATGGGCATGCCTGTAGAGCTTATTAAAATTACATTAATTGATGTGGGAAGACCTAGCCTAAAAGTCAATGGCACCATTCCCTGGAATTGTATAATTGAGGGCATTATACAATTATACAATTCCCTAAATTTTATAAGGTCAGGAAAACTAGATTTCCCCTATCTCTCTGCTGTTGACACTTCAATGTCTAGCCTTTTCACATTTCTATTGCAACTTACCCAAATGATAGACCCTAACCTGGAATTGTCAATCAAGTAAACCTTTTCTCATACTCAGATGCTTTCTTCAGGGTATTTTATCACAGCAACCGGAAAGGGGTGAGGACATATCTATCTACTTGAGTTCACTCCCTCTGCTCCTTCTTCTCCCTTTCCCTCTTCCTCCCCCTCTCCTCCTTCTTCTCCTTCAACCTCTCTGAGACTCCCTTCTCTCTGTTTAAAAGAAAGGCCTTATTATACAGCACAACTTCCTCTGGACTAACAATCTTCTCATCTCAGATTCTGAGTTCTGGGATTATGTGAGTGTACCATAGCAGGAAAACCATTTGCACATGGGGTGGGATGTGAAATTTACAGCTACTGGAATCTCTTCAGGAAGCAGTGTGTGAAAGAGTGTGTACATTCCCAGGCATATGACTCTCTTTTGTGGAAGCAGCAAGGACACAGTTATCTAAGATTTGTTGTTGTTGATGATGAAGCAGATCTTGTGATGGAGAAAGCCTGGGAAACAAGTCTGTTTTCCTGCCTAGGAAACCTAGTCATCTTAGAGCACCTGCTAAAGCCACTTGTACACTAGAGTTGCCTTTGATCCAGTGCCAGCTTATTTCTACTGCTATGGACTCCAGTGTCAGGTCCTGTTGAAGGTGTTCTCTATTTGTTCAGGATGACACAGAAGAACACATGACAGTGTGGCTGATGAGTAACAGACATCTCATGTGCTGGAAACTTGGATGCCTAAGATTCTAGAGCCAGAATAGTTAGTGTCTGGTAATGGCTGTTGCTAGGTTCATCAGGCCCACATATGGTAGATGGGGGAAGGAACAAGGTTCTCTCTGAGGCTTCTTTTTAATGGCTCTCACCTCATTCCTGTATACTATACCCTCTTGATCTAGCTATATCCCAAATGCCTGCTCTCCTCAAACCATCACCTTGGGGTGAGGTTTCAGGTGTGACATCCACTGAGTTCAGACCAAAGGCCTCACCTTACATTTCTCTCCTTCCCTTTGGTCCTCTTTGCCTTTGCTAGATGGTTATTTGACTTCTCCCATGACCTGTTCTGTCTCTGGTCTTCCTTGCCTTCTGCTTGTGTGACAGATGGGGCAGGTTACCTTCTCCCTGAAGTTCGCAGCACATATCTTCACAATGTTCGAAAGGAAAGAAAGCAGAGAACTAACCCTTAAGCCTAATGCCCTGACTCTCCTGGAGACTGGAAACATTCTTCATAAGAATTCGGTAAGAGAGAAGAATTACAGAAAAAGCTCAAGTGTAATATTAATGTCACACGTGCTTAACAAGTCCAAAACTTCACAGGGAGTAAAGAAAATGGGTGCAGTGGCCTATGTTCAGAACCAGCACAATTCTCTGGGCTTGGGACTTGATTTAGTAGAGTTGATCTCTAATCTCTTTATCCAATGTGTGTGTGGTCTTGGAATATACATGCTCTCTTCTCGACAGTGTAAAATTTGGCACCTGCTGCTCATCTGCAGGTGGGCTTTGCTGATGTCACTTTGGCAATTAGTCACATGTTACTCTTAACCCACTCCAAAAACCCTTTCTGTAGCTATGTATTTTTCATAGAGCCAACACGGTGCTATCTGTTTTAACCTGTGAGATAGCACTTACTGCTCCTCATAACAGAGTTTCCTCCAGTTCTGGATAAGGGCTGAAGTTTTCATATAAATGGCAAGTTTTAAATCAATGTCAGGCTAGCTGATGTTGTCTAAACATTGGAACCTTCTGACCAGTTGACAGGGCAGGGCTCCCACACAGAAGGTAGTTTTTAAGGAGCATCCTCTCCCCAGGGCTTTGATGCATTCATTGATCTTTCCCCCTGATAGCAAGTGATAAAGACTCTTTCAATATTAAAAAAACAAAAACAAAAACAAAAAACAATAAAGGGACAAAGGCCTTAGCTCTATTCTTTCCACTTTAAAGTCATTCTGTTTCCATTTAGCATTCAAGAATTGAGCAAGCAGAGAAGAGACCACTGTGACAGTGTACTCTGTGCTGAGGAACAATGGCATACAATGAACTTGACATCAGTTTTAAAACCAGAGCATTCTCTCTGTGTGAAGCACTGCCTGCATCATCAGAGACACTGTACATAGAGACAAGACCATGAAGCTGTCCCGGCTTGAAATATCCTTCAGTGCTTAAGTAGTGGTGATTTGAGGCAGGACCCTGACCCTCATCCTGACCCCCACTTAAACACACACACACACACACACACACACACACACACACACACACACACACACACATATATATGTATTAAAGCCTTGGCTTTCTGACTATCTCTTCCTGGGAAGCTTGTTTCCTCTTTGGCTTGAAGGGGAGTCACACAGAGCACAGTGCAGCTAATATGGGTATTTGTGAGAAAGATGGGAAATGTCTGTCCCTAGTGTTGTCAGCTTCAGCCATAGGAGAGGACTATCTTGATATAAATGTTTCAGTATATATATTACTATAGCTCTCGATTTTCTTGTTTTGCTTTTGCTTTTGTGTTTTGTTTTTTCTCTTCTTTATACTCCAGACACTAAGTATCTGATGAGGAGAGTGAGTTTCATAAGGACACATTGGACCTAAAAGAATGGGAACATTTTCAATGAGTGGAAGAATACCAGTCCTCCAGGGCACTCATGTCTCTGTCCCAGGCTTCTCTCCTCAGCCTCCCAGCCCAGACTTATCTTTGACTTATCTCTCTGGCTTCTTTAGTAGGAGCATCAGCAGCAACGAAATTGATAAAGCACTGGTTCCCACATCACCCAAACTTCCTTTTCCCATTGTCCACAGCCTAAGCAAGTCATCAGGCAGCAATGTAATCTCTACGGCATGCACATGGGAGATTTCTTTTGTTTGAAGCCATGCCTTGCATCTTGCTGTCTGCCAAATATTTCTAAAGCCATTGCCCGGATATCTCAAGGTTTTCTTGGTGACTTCTCAGACCATTCGTAGCAACTCTTTCCAGTGTGTGTTGGATGTCAGTCTTCTATATGGTGTGTAATGAGCAAAGCCTAGCCTCCATCTGCAGTCTGCTGTTATTCCCTGTGCTCTGCAGAAGCCTTTCTGATTTCACAGAGCCTTACTTGTCAATTCTGGGTACTATTTCCTGGCCGACTGATGTCTTCTTCAGAGAGCCCTTGCCCTTGCCTGTCTTGAGAGCTTCCCCCCTGTGTTTCTTCCCGATCTTTTGAGTTCTGGAGCTTACCTTGAGGCCTTTCTTGTGTTGTTGAGTTGAATTTTGTACAGTTTTTTTTTCATATTCATTTGCTGGAAAAAGTGAATATAGTTTAAGACCTTTATTTCATTGTATTAAATGAAATAACCTCAAATCTGAAAGATAATTATCGTTTTCTTTATCTCTTTTGTGGATCCTCATTTTTTTTATAGACACACATATACCCCGCCCCTCCTGCATGGGAGTGTGTGTGCACACACACCCCGTTAAAGTATGTAGAAGGGAAATGAGGAGGAAGCAAAAACAAACACAAAACAACAACAAAAAAAGAAAAACAAAACCCAGTGAAACAAACGCAAACCTGGCATGAAGGGAATGTTACAAAGAACAGAAAGGTTGGTAAGGAGGTAAATGTAAACAATGTACATGAAGTACTTGAAATTATCTTTATGAAACTAAAGACTATATGCAATGAGTATACGCCAGTGACAGATAGTCAGCTCGGATGCACAACCCTCGCCATGCCATGAACATCCTTTCTATTCCAGTTTGTGCTCTGCCAGCCATTTCACTTCTGTGAAAGCAATCAAGCCCTCTCCTGCATGAGGCATCCTTACTCTGCTCTGAGCTCAAAACATCCCTCTCTTTGAAGAGGTGTGGACATGACAACAGCTAAGCATCCTGGCTTTTCTGGCCTTTGCATCCCGGGACTCACTGTTTCATACAGAAGAGCGAGTGCATGGTAATGATGTATTGGTAATTTTTATTTCTTTGGGAGTCTTCCCTCCTCCTACTCCTTGTCCTCCTTCTCCTCCTTCTCCTCCTTCTCCTCCAGCTCAGAACTATTTACATTCTTAGGAGATTGGAGGCCGAAAGTCAAAGGTGTCTGTATTACAGGTCTAAGAACTGCACTCTTCACGGTCTAACTCAGAGGAAGCAGATCAGCAGATCCACTTGTGCGATTCAGCTTTGGCTGCAAGGGGTTAACAGGAGCACATTTCTGCTGAGTGCCTTTGAGCACTCCCACTATGGAAAAGGGGCTGAAGGGCTGCTGGCTGAAGCTGTGTGGTTGCTTGACAGTGCCAGATGGATGAGAAGCATGTTTTACAAACTAAAGCGTTAAGTTTTAAATAAGATATAGAATACTTGAGAATTTAGGTGCACAAGCAATACGTGCCTGACACAGTTTTAGTTAAAATTTATATTAAAATGCCAGAATCGAGCTAGGTATCAGGTTGGCAGTGGGAAGCACCCACACCTGCCCCATATTTTAGCGTGAGTGATTATTCAGGCAAGCACTCTGGGCTTGCAGTTGAAAGCCATTCTGAATAAATTGCATTCTGATAAGTATTCGCCTTGAATACCAAGTTTCCTGCCTTAAATCAACACAAAGTGAGGAGCTTAGCTCAAAGGAGAGGAAGACACTGCTTAACATGGAACCCCACCTCCAGCCGCTCTGGTTGTTGGTGATATTTTTCTACAAATGTCGAATACAAGAGGCTAGCCTTGCTTTCTGAATGCTACATACATACTTTTTAAAAGTCAAATTCAGTTTGCAAAACACTCCAGGCATGAGTGGCCAATACACCCAATAGGGCTGTTCTGGATTAGATTAATGTAATAGAAGAAAATTATAATAGAAAAAAATTTAGGTTTTCAATTTTGGTCCAGCTGCATGGTTTTTGTTTGCCGATAGATGTGTTGTTTGAGCCACATGTGTGGAGTAGCACAGGGGAATGTATCATTAGGCTGTGCACCTCATGTGTCTGGGAAAGGCTCATGCTCTAGAGAGGGCCAGAATGTGAGCGCTTTACCCAAGAACCAGGGGTCCCGTGGCTTCAAGATATTTGAGCTTGTAAGAGATTCTTTTGTGTCATACATTGTGGTTGTCAGCCATTATCTGGGCCATTGTCAGTGGGGAAGAAGGGACTGTCCCAAGGAGAATTTGTCTGATGAGTTCTTCAGAGTACAGAGACTCGCAAAGGATGTATTTGTAAACATGACTGGGTCACTTATTTCTAGGACACCTGGAAAGTGTTCTGTGTTAGTTATTCCTCTCTTTCTACGATGAAGCACCCATGAGCAAAACAGCATATAGAAGGACGAGTTTACTTGGTTTAGAGTTCTAGAGGATTATAAGAGACCATCATAGTGAGAAGGCTGGCAGAGAGAGAGAGACAGAGAGAGAGAGAGAGAGAGAGAGAGAGAGAGAGAGAGAGAGCGCTGAACATGGCACAAAGTTTTTGCTCACAAATCAAGCCCCATGTGGCCTACTTCTTCCACCAAATGTCTTTATAAAGAATGTCTCTCATTCAGAACACCACACAACCCTTGCTCTATAAGCCTCACCCCTCAGTGACATATGGCACCAAGTATAAAGTTGGGCTGTAAATTTTACTTATAAGGATAAGAAGTTGTTGCTTAGACAAAATTCTTTGTAATCAATAACTTGTATTTTATCTCTTGACTATCCATGAATCCTTTAACATTCATTGAATGCACTTGAACATAGAGCATAAATTACACTACATTCTTCCTCTAATGCTACCAGCTGTATCTATAAGGGACAGCTGACACGCCAGCATCCCATCGTGGAGTTGGACCAAGCACAGTAGCAACACATAAGGAAGACTCTCAACGCCAGGGAATATGTGATAGTTTGGCCAACGAGTGAGTATATAAAAGACACATCAGGGAGAATCCTTAAAATTCCAATGCTTTTCTTAAATACTTTAAATATGTTACCCCTCCCCCCCAGGATAACACTGTCTGGATGCTATTCATTGGACTGTAGGACAGTTGAGTGTATCATGAGTGGATACACTGTATGTCTCTTCTCTATTCACAAGGTGCCTGTGCTTCTGTCTACCCAGCCCAGCACACTCCTGACTCTGTGCAGTATGGAAACCTTAGACCTCTAATCTACAGATCCATGTGACAGAGACTGGCCCTTGTTCACTGAGCTCAGAGAGACACACCTCCTTTACCTGCCTGACTCCCCTTAGGCTGGCATCCTGAGGAACTTCTGTCACCTCACTGGGTTGTGACAATCAATGTATTTGCTGTCCCTCTTGTCTCTACCCCTCACAGAGAATGAGACTGTTAGTTCACTCTCTCTTTTCACAGAGTAGGAACACTCATCTGAGGTGGCAAGGACACACAGGGCCAACATTGTTTTTGCTGAGTGTCTGGAAGGGCTTGCTCAAGAAAAGCAACCCAAGTCATGTCTGGGAAGTACATGTATTGAGTTGTTACTCTGACTCAAACAGGAGTTGGTAAGATGCCGAATGTCATAGGGCTAAGAACTGACTGGTGCCCAGGAGGCTCCCAAACCTTTGCCAGCCTTGTTACACATACTTTAGTGATGGCCCAGGAGACCTTTGCCTCGCTTGTTTGCTCGGGATACATTGGTGTCTGGGATACATGGGTGTCTTTCTTCCCTTCATCTGCTGTCGTAGAACTTGAAGGCTTCTGCATATCACCCCTCACTTGGCTCACGCAGGCATACTGGTCACCATCAAGAAACACTATTCTAAATGATGTCATTTTTTTCCTGCCTGAGGCTCAAACTAACATGGGCAGTGGGAGGGTCTGTGTATCAGACTCAGATCCTCTTGTTTGTAAGGTAAGCACTTTACTGACTCTGAATCTACACAGGCTGATGTAGAGTCATGGCTCTGTAATAAAATAATCCATGTAAAGGTCACTGAGCTAATTATGCTTCAGCTCCAAGTTTCTACTCTCAGGTTGCATTACACTGGAAAACATCTCTTTTTGTAAAGCAATGTTGTTACTATTTCTTGGTATTATATTCACAATAAATCCTACCCTCACAGAAAGCACTGCATGGAGATGTTAAAATGGCTTCAGACGGGGCTGGAGATATATCTCAGGGGTAGCATACTTATTTAGGGAGTACAGAGCGCTAGGCATAACCCCCAGTATGACACACACAGACAAATATAAATAAGTAAAATAAATCAGAGAAAGAGATGTTATGGAGGTTATGGGGAGGCTGTGGGGTCTTTCTAGTCTTCTTGAAGGGAAGGATTCAGTCAAGAGGCACAGATGCTGAGTAGAAGTTGAATAAACAAATCAAAACAAACTCTCCAGAGAAAGGATGGAGCTGCTCAAAGCAGGGACCAGCCTAGTGGGCTCCCTGTGCTAGACTCAGAATATTCATGAATATGTATGAGTTAGGTGGCTTATTCCTGGTAAGGTGATTCCTTTGCTTTCACAAATCTTGGTAGACCAGGTCAGTCTTAGCCCTAAGACTAATTTCCTCTTATGTTCTCCACGAACAGTAAGTATGTCAAAACCACAGTGCTTTTCAGGAAGTAGACCCTTGGTGTCAGCGCACATGTGGGAGAATGCCCTGGAGCCCTAGATTCTGACACAGAGGGAAAAACTTAGCTGCAGTGTCAAGGACGCTTAACCACCGAGGGGCGTTCTGACAGTGTGCAGACACAGCTACCAAGGGTCAGATATAGTTCTTCAATTACTCCTGTCTAACTCCTTCCCTGCCTGGTGTCATTTCCCCTTACATTCATTTTAACCCTAACATTTGTTTTCACTGTCATGGGAAGAAAAGGGTTAAACCACTCAACTTGAGGTCACCCATCACCCAGTGATCAGTGAGCAGAGTCCTTGAGCAAAAAGGCTGGGAACAGAGCTGTCTTGGGGTGGGAGGGGGGGCGCTCTTCAGTGAGAATCCTATTTTAATAAGTTCCTCATTTCAGTGTAACGTGACCCTTTCCACATCCTGCTAGACGGATGGACAGAATAGGCTGTCTTTGGGTTTATAAGCAATCATTGTAATCATGAGTGATGTTTTCATCTGCAGAGACCACAGGATCTGCCGAAATATGCAGGGCTGCCCTGATGAACTTGCTAGTCTTGGGGTTGCTTAATGTGAAACTCAGACATGATTCTCTAAGCACACATTGTTACTGGGAGTTAAAGATATTATGCCATCATTCAGCGATGTAAAGCTGAGCTGAAAGTATTTGCATGCACCACGAGGGAATACCTCAGCCTTCACACATCCTATGGCAGAAGCTGGGTGAGTTTCACAAGGCAATGTGCACCTCGAAGTCCACACCTGTACGTGCATATTGCCCAGGAATGTTCATAATTGCATCAGCAGAGTCCAGCAGCATCTGTCCACCATCCAGACGGTCCCCATCGTGAAGTATCCAGACTGCAGCTCCCTGTCAATCTCAGCCTGTGCGTCTCCTCTGTGCAGTTTATCTGTATTCCATATGCAAATTCTCCAGTGAATGATTTCACTGTTTGGTAAGCTAGGCTGCACCTGTAACATGTGAGATTGAGTTAAAAATGACAAGCAGACAAGCACCAGGCACATTATCTTGACAAACTCAGCCTCCGAAAATTACCCTGGGCCTGAATTATTAAAATAGCAAGGAATATTTCACTCAGCACTGCAGAATGATCCTAATTGTCCACTTTAGCTAAATCCTTTCAGTCTCTGGGTTGGTCAATTTACATCGGTGGCTTGAAAATTCCTCAAGTCCCATTAGGGGAGAGTGGAATAGCAGCCCATGGCACCCTCATTTATTTTAATAACCTGCCAAGCAGACATGAAAATGTTAAAGTTGGGGGCTGTAACACGACAGGATCCTGGCTCATCAGAGACACTTTTTAATCTGGTTAAAATACTTTCTTTCTTCCTTTCATGTCTTCTCAGGTAAGTGGTGAACTAATTGTCAAATTACTAATTTCGTTGGCATTAATATCAATACTGAGACAAGGGAAACTTGCCCTGTTAAGGGAGAGATTTATTTCTTTCACAATTTCTGCCAGCTGATGGAAAGATTACCTGGCAATCAAGAAAAGAATTCAACACATAGATTTGCTAGCTGTTTGGTAGTAAATAGTTTTTGCAAGAGCTGTTTGCTGGGAATGTTGGTTGAACATCACTGTTCAACATCATGTGGTTGTTTGTGCTTTGTAGTGCACAAGTAACTATCATGCCCTGAAGTATGAACCTTGTGCTGAAATAGCTTTAATGTGTATGTGTGTGTGTGTGTGTGCATGCGCGTGTGCGTGTGTGTGTGTGATGTCCATGTATAGAAAGAACTGTCTCTCTCTCCAAGTTTGGGATATACCGATTTCTTGATTTTTGACTGCTAACCTTGTAAGTTTTAATACTGTTTGCTATTACTCCACAGTGTTCTGTATGGATGATAACTTTTGAGGCAGTGTGAGTTACAGACTTTATATTGTGAATCACTTGATTTGTCCAGAAATATGTCTTTTCGGGTACTTTGTGAAGAGTGCTCACATAAGGAAAAGTCAGGCCCAGGTAGGCCTAAGTCTATGCTAAAAGGTTCAGTAGAAAAGTGTCTGCTGGACGATATGGTCACTGTCCCTCCTTTACTCCCTCTCTCCTGAGGACAGGTGGCACTGTCCCCACAGCTCCTGGTGTGTTCTTCTGTATAGTTACTGGATTTTTACCCTTTGAAGAACTCATAGCTTTACACAATGCACAAGTAGGCTTGTTTTTGTAGCCAGGTCAGTCATCATTGGAGTTCTTGGGGTTTATGGTCAGGTTGTTTTGGTGATTAATGTTTTCTTCTGGTACTATTCATATCACCTCCCAGCCCTGTGAAAGCTAGCCAGTATGGATGAACCAGTCAGGTGAATACCAGCTTGATTTTTCCATGTTCTACGACTCGAGTTTGGGGCATCTTAAAACATTTGAAATCTTTCATGTCCAATTTGTGCTGCCATATATTCTTGAATGTATGCCTTTCTTTTTTGGAGCATCGTCAATTTTTTAGACACTGTTTCTTAAAGTAGACAGTCTCTCATTCTCCCAGAGGCTACTGGTTGCCGATAACTCCCCAGATAAGGCTGAGAGCTTGTTCCTACCAGGTCTCTAGATTCATAGGATTTAATAGCCTTATATGGTGTCCTTGGGCACTACACACATATGATATACATACATATATGAAGGCAAACACACAGTTCATCAAACAGTCATTCTTAAAATTATATATACACAAGCAATGTTAAATGGATTCAGCACATTATACTTATCTATTTATACAAATGTTTATTTGATTATAATAAAGTAGAAAACCAGCAGTGTAATAACAGAAAATAAGAGAACAACACATATGAAGAAATTTAAAATGCAAATCAATACATTATTCACAACTCAAGCCCAGCTATGTCCTCAAAGGGTAATATTTAGTGATTACGTGGGATTCATGATAGAAGCCCACATGCTAGAACAGATTTATTGAAATCTGTTTCAAGTTCTAAAATTCATCAATGAAACAAATGAACAAACATAATTTTCCAAATTTAATACCACCAGTATTTACTTTCCACCACAGAGACAGTTGATTTCTGAATGTAAAACTCTGCCTGCAAGAAATTTGCTGCTTATATCATGTTTCATGTTAAAAGAGGGAGGGCTGGAGGTGCAGGGAATGGCTAATGGCTGATGCCTGCTGACCTGGACTCAGAATGCAGTCTTCCTCAGAGATGAGTGTGTAAGTGTTTCACCACTTACATCTGACCTTTTATCAAAGGTTTGGCCAACATAGAAAGAAAAAAAAAAAAAAAGAAATGAGATTTATGCAGACAGGAGGAAAGAAGCCATCCATTCCCAAAGGATGTGATCATCGACATAGAAGTCTCAGTATCAACAAAGAGTGACTGGAACCAGAGAGCAAAGAGCACTGGAACCAGTGATTCATCACAGGAATCACTCAGGAAAATGCACATCACATCATAAATTATTTTTAAATGATTTTAATAATTGATTTTATCCTAATTTTCTAATTTTAAATATAAAGTAATTTTGAGTTTTTAAAATTGACATTTCCTCTTTAGGGAGCTTTCTCATTGTGTTGAGGCCCAGTGCAGTGTAAACTACTCAACACTGCTGACTGGACTTAGGGTTATTTCATTGTTTATTTGCTCTTCCTGATGTAAGTGAGTCGGTCCAATGTCGTAAGTTTGAGGATATGATACACCACTTGATAAGACTTCAAAGCTTCTTTATAAACCATAATGTTTTATACTATTCTCAAACGGTCTGCATTTGGAGGCTGCAATCATTTTTAAGAGCAACCCAAGTGTGAAAGGATTCTGCTTGTTTAATGACTGAAAACTTAGTAATAGTACACAGGGCAAATCTTACCACTCAGAGTGACTCTGTATTCTGTAGTTAGTCTCACAAGTGAAACCACTTCTTTTAACTTAATCAGAGAAAGCAAGTTAAAGGAACATAAGAAGTAGAAAAAATATATCATAAAAATTGACTGTCATCTCTGGGGAGTTTGAACGTCAATGGTAAAGGCAGAATACACATATTTTTGTATTTCTATAACAGGAAATCCAAGGCCTGTTTAAGTAATAGTACTCTAAAATAAGCAATAGCTTCCACAGGATAAAACCAGATACACGATGCTGTGCCATATTTGTGTGCAAACAGGTTTGGAACATTCACTGTATACATGTGTTTGTCTGTGTGTGCATGTTTCACTGTGCGGCTGTGAGCAAGCAATAGCATAGTGTTAAAGAATCTGTAGCTTTCAAATATTCATGCTCTAAATAAATAGGAATACTTTTCATTTATCCCATCAGACTTGGAGAGGACACCGCAGCTTCGTCTCCTTACATTTCAGGTGCAATCAGTTGACAGGTTGTTTTGAACGGAAATCAGTATCTCTACAAACGGCTTGGCTGCTTGCTCCAGAAAATAAAATAAGTAGGCATCAAAGTACTTAATAGATTTTAAAAATTGAATATGGCAAAATAAATGGCTCCTAATCCTCCTATAACTTGAATAAATAAGTGTGGGCCTGGCTCAGGCCCAGTGCTGTCTCTGGGTGTCTGTCTCTCTGCATCACCTGTCAGCAGCGACTCCATGTAAATGAGTGGGGGGGGAGCTCTCCCTTACATCTGTGCTAATCCGCCTGGTTCCTCTAATCATGCTACACAGAAGCCAATATCTGTTTCCATCAGGCAGATAGGATCTCCTAAGGAATTAAAGAGGTTTTCCACTTAGCACTGTGCTGGCTGAGGACAGGGCTGTGATCTGGGCTTCAGGGATTTCTCATTATGCACCAGCGCTCCCTGGATCGAAGAACTGAGTTCTGGCTACTGGGTGTTTAATCCTCTTGTGGTCCAGGTCAGAACTTCTAGTTATTTAAGATCTGTGATTACTCAGCACTTGGCTTTTGATTGAGTGAACTTCTGAGGACAGCACAGGACCGTGATTTCAAGTTAACAGTTTAAAGAAACTGCTGGGAGAAACAGATAGGAAAGCCCTGTGATTAAGCTAACTATCCCTTTTTAATTGGCTTTCTGAAGCCACCTGATGCTTAACTCTTCATGTGCCAATAAAAAAGAAATTACTCAAGTGAACGACTTTAATGTTTTCCCCTAAGAGAGAACTTTCCTTGAGATTCACAAGACCCCTGGCGGATACAGGACTGGGGAAGCTCAGCTTTGGCCAAGGGCAGCAATCGATCGATGAGGAGAAGGCTTAACCCCCAAGCTGAAAAAGATTTCTAGCAGTGAGAAATTCCCTCTGTGGACAACTCAAGATTCAGGAATAAAATAGATATGAGGCCACCATAATAATACAGTTGGCACAAAGAACAGATGCACTGAAAAATCTAATATTATAACATTCTGAATAAAACACCCAGTTCCTCTTTGAAATGAGGGAATAGACAATAGACAGACTCTTAAATATTTTTTGCTGTGTCACTTGAAGAAGAAGCATCAGTGTTCTTTCCGCAGACCTGGAAGGGGCTCAATTTATGGGGCACATTTCCTCTAGCTGAGAAACTGAGTCCCAACTGCTAGGAAACAAGCCTGCCTGCCATCCTCTCTCTCTCTCTCTCTCTCTCTCTCTCTCTCTCTCTCTCTCTCTCTTTCTCTCTGTCATCTCTGCCTCTCTGCCTCTCTGTCTCTCTGTGCTGCCCACCTCCATCACTACTGTGGAGGCCAGAGTGACCTGGAGGTCACGGTAACCCTACTATCTCATTTTTCCAATTGTGGGAATAGAGGCATAGGCCACCACAACAAGCTGCGCTAGACTCTGACACAGTGTTCTATGTTTCTTTTGGGGCTTCAGTTCCTGTGATGAGATAATGAGATTTGTACAGGCTTAGGTATAGAACCTTTGTTTTATTTCCAATCTAGTGGAATAGAAAGCAGAGAAACAGCATACACCTCACACACCATAAACCTGTGTAGCAACAAAGAGAAGAAGAGGGAGGCAAAGCTCCAGCTGTGGTCAGAAAGAGAGCCCACATGAAAGCAGGCAGGCCTGAGATGGCAGGGAAAGCCAGACATGAATATCCTCTGAGTGGCATGTTTTCCTTATACAGACAGACACAGACAATTCCTGACATTTATAATTGATGAAAGCTTTGTGTGATTAAATACATCAGATTGTTAAAACAGAGCACTTGGCCATTTCCCCTCCAAGTGATTCTGAGTGGAACACGCATACAGCAAGTCTCCCTTTCCCCAGAGTGTTATCCCTCCAATCTGCAGAAGACAAACCAAGGTGAACACACTGAACCTCAGCCCACAGCAGCTGCAGAGCATTCAAAAGTGGTAAGAAGATGGCTGAGAGAAGTTGACACTAGAAAGAAAATGGTCATGTGTAAAATGCCTATTGCTATCCAAGGACCACTCCGAGTTAGCGCCACCTAATAGAGAGATGACAAATCAGGACTGAAACTTAGGCCTCAGGAGTCATACTCAGGGACACCCCCACCCCATACACACACACACAGCAGGGAGCAGTAAGGAAAGCTTCACCTAGGGAGAAGGAAAGGAGGAACCATGGACAGTGTGTTCCCCTATCCCAGGTTAGAGTTGTCCAACTCCTCATTGGCGGAGGCTCAGGGTGCAGCTCACCTGTAGGAGGAGCTAAGGTAGGAGGAGTAAAGAGAGGAGGAGGAATAATAGGAAGAGGAGAAGAAAGATTAGGAGCTAGGAGAGAGAGGAGAATGAAAGAGAGGGACATGGAGGCTGATGTTCGCTAGACTGTAGCAGTCAAAGGTAGTTGGTATATCTAGGTTGGGTTACACCTCTGATTGTATGGGCATCTATTTATAAATATATAAAGCCTTTGGATAATTTAAGCATTAGAGTCTCATCTTCCTACTGGGCCAGCATGGATGGCAGGATGGTCTGGGCAATGCCCAGCCTTGTAGAGACAGTGGGGAAGATTGGTAGAGCTATCTCCTACTCTGGCGTCTCATGGGTGGCAGGGTTGGTGTTTCTTGCTGTCTGTTTCTAGGTGCAGCACGTACATGGCCTCATGGCCTCGGAACATGGCATCTGATCTAGGCAGAAACACTGCAGCCTAGATAGTCAGCTTGAACGGCAGCCGTTCTTTTTAATAATTACTACAACACTCACCCACCTCAACTGAATTCAGAGCACAGGACAGACACAAAGGTACCATCTACTTGGGAAGTGGTCAAGCTATAAATGGCCTCTCTTAAGGTAGATTGTCTGCTGCTGCCAAGATTTAATGCTAGTCAAAGGAATCTACAAAGAGTCCAGTCTCCATGGCAAATCTCTGACACTATCTAAAATAAAGTAATAGAATGAAATGTTAGATTTTTCTCATCTCTAGCTAGAAAGTTTTGGCAGTTGAAGGCTTCAGGAGTAAGGTCAAATCAGTTTTTCTCAGAAAAGTGGCAATAGCTAGATTGTCCACACTGCAGTGGACAGTCCTAACTTCTTGTACAAATGAACAACAGTTGTGAGATGCACAGGGCTAAGATGAGAGAACATAAAATTGGGAAAGATGCAGCAGATGAGGTCTCGAGGGACTTGGGGGGGCAACATGAATTATTACGATCAAAATGCATTGTATATGTGTATGAAATTTGATAATGAATAAGGCAAAAGGCATTCTCAGCTTCTAAAGGTAAGGAAAGGAAGTTAGATCTAAGACTGTGTTAAAAAAATGAAATAGACAGCTTTGCTGTTAAAGGCTAGTCTCACAACCAAAGAGTGGAGCACTGCTAGGAACGGCTATTGAAAGAAGAGAAATCAATCCAGACAACAGTCAGTCAATATAAAAACATTTCTAAAATCTGACTCAGATGAAGAGAATAGCATGCTGTTTAGAAGCAGTGATTATAAACATTCTCAAAATGTATAGCCACAAGCATAATCAAATAAAGTTAAAGTTACGAGAAGTCAGCAGGCAAAAAAAAAATAGACAACCCAAAATAGGACCACATACAAATACATTAATTGAATAACAGTATTTTCATTAAGTTGATATTGTTAGAAAACTCTTGGAATGAATCTGCAAGAAGAAAACTGTCACAAAAGCTGAAGTTATGTGAAGTAACGCAAACTTTCATGAAGAGAACGCCCATTTAGTGTAATGCCTTGGGCTGGAGAGATGGATCAGGGTTAAGAGCTCTTACTGTTCTTACAGAGGCTCAGAACTTGATTCACAGAATTTACCTCTAGTAGTTCACAACCACCTGTAACTCCAACTCTAGGGCACTAGAGATCCCCTTTAGACATGGGCACCTGCACTTCACTGGGCTCATAGGCTCCTATACATATACACATAATTAAAAAAAAATCTAATACTCTGCTACATAGGTATCTGAAGCCATGGATCCCTCTATGTATGCTCTTTGGTTGGTGGTTTAGCCTCTGAGAGCTCTGGGGGTTCCAGTTGGTTGATATTGTTGTTCTTCCTGTGAGGTTGCAATCCCCTTCAGCTCCTTCAGTCCTTTCCCTAGCTCTTCCATTGACGTCACTGGGCTCAGGCCAATGGTTGTCTGTAAGTATCTGCATCTGTAATGGTTATGTACTGGTAGAATCTCTCAGGGAACAGCCATACCAGCCTCCTCTCAACAAGTGCTTCTTGGCATCAGCAATAGTGTCAGGGTTTGGTGTCTGGAGATGGGATGGATCCCTATGTAGCAGAGGATGGCCTTATCTGACATCAATGGAGGAGAGGGAAAAATGGGATGAGGAGTGTGTGGAGGGGTAGCTTGGAAGGGGGATATCATTCAAAATGCAAACAAATAAAATAATTAATAAAAAATTAATACATATGACATTCTAGAAAGCTTGTCCATGGCATTTTGGAACACCAGTCAACGTTCAGTGACATTCTGCTACCTTCTCCATTAGAGTGTCTCAGGAGGCGTCTTAGTTAATGAAAATGTGGATGAGGAGACAGATTTCCAAGCAAATTTTGAATTAAAACGAACTTTAAAGCATCTTTCATGCATGAGGCAGATATAAAGTCTCATGATGTTGTATGTCTGGTTCGGACAGAGGTGAGGGGGTTTATGGGAAATTGTCACTCTTCAGATAAGAGTACTGTGACATTGGAGACTATGGAGACCAACAAAGGATAAATATAGCCAGCACCTGGACATGGGCTGGAGCATTAGAAAGGAAGACCTGGGGTTAAGTTTTAGGGCTGAGGAAACAACCAGACAAACAAACAAACAAACAACGACTCCACCAGAAAAACTCAGCTGATGAAGCTACCCTGCTCGTTGAGAATAGGGAATTTGTTCAGGGAAAATAGGGACACAACAGGAAGGATCTGTGTTCATCACCCGATTGTCATGAGTATCCTTTGAAACTACATTACTCACATATGCAGAGGAGAGTGACAAATGTAAACAGACCACTGGATTTCAGAGAAAATCAAAGAACACAGGTGGCCATGGTGACACTGCTTTATCATAGGCTTCATTGAAGACTTAACTGAGCCCCCTACAATAGAGGGACCATCTTGACCAGATTCAAGGCTATGGAAGACCAACCGGAAGGAAGGTTCCCAGTGTGGAAGTCAGTCTGTGGGAGATCCATGTGGTTCTCACCTCTGTCATTCAGAGTTCAGTACAACCCTCCTATGAAGACTGGGACTGGTCATTGTAGTCAGTGAGCAATGGATGACCTGACAGAGGACAGCCCCTGAGTCTTTATCCTGTGGGGTAATGTGGTTCAGTCTTCTCTTGAGTCAATATCTTTGATGGAATCCAGTTGTAAGGTCACAAGAGCACTTTGGAACTCTGTACTTTAAGCACTCAGGTTCTCCTGCTGAAAGACAGTAGTAGCTTACCAACCGGAGGAGGAAGCCCTGCCGACAGTACTTATTCTTTCTCTGGCTTCACAAGCCTTCCGATAACTGGCAGTTTCCTTAACAGTTTTCTGTTTCCTGCCAGAAACCCTGACTCAGAATCACCCATATTATTAATACATGAAACATATGGAATAGCACAGGGTAACCAAAAAAGGATCTTCCTTACTGACATAATTTCTCATGTAGCGGACAGCAAAGGTGCCCTGCTTGTTTCCATCCTGAGCTATTTCCACGGAACTCATGGATGACCATCATTTCACTTTCATACAAAATCACCCTTGCTCCGTGGATGGGGAAATTAAGATACAAACTACAGAACAAAGGAATGGCCAGGTTCCTGTTCTCTTTCTCGGTTTTTGTTGTTGTTATTGTTTCCTTATCCTTCCCTCTACGGAACAATGACATTCTTTTATGATTTCACACCTCAGGTGAGGTTCAGGCCTGCATCTGTGTCTCTCCACTCCAGTAATGGAGGCTCCTCACAGAAAGATGGTGCAAAGCGCGCACGCGCGTGTGCGCGCGCGCGCGCGCGCGCGCACACACACACACACACACACACACACACACACACACACACAGAGCAAAACTCACTCACTTCTGATTTCTGCATTTACAGGGACCAGTGAGATTTAAATACTTTTGTCTTTCTGAAGTCATATTTAATCACAATCCATTCTACAAAACCACTGTAGCTGTGGCTTTGTCCACCACAGGGTTAAAGGTTCCTACAGGTGGTCTTCATGGTAATTACAAGGAAAAACAGTTGCTTTGGTGAAGGGGAAGGGGTTGATTGCCTATGTGACTAACCCTCTGGGTGTTCTGGGCCTCTCTAAGGGGATTCCTCTTTGACAATGCAGGGACCACCTTTCTCTGTTCAGTCACCTGCAGCTGCCAAAGCTGCTCTCAACCCCTGACTAGGCTCCCTCCCTGCCTCACCTACAGCTCTTCTGGATGCAAACTGCAGATCCAAACTCCATCTCACACCCCTCTTTTTCCAAGGCAGTTGCTTCACAGGCTACAAACATTTTCCTGTCTACCTCCAGATAACTACCTCTGGCCTAAAGCAAGCTGACATCTTTATAGCTACCTGTTGGGCTGGCATTGCCAGGAATGGTGTAAACTAAATCAGGATGACATTGAAAAAGAGGAAAACCCACAGGCCATCTTCCCACATGCCCTACTTAACTTACAGTCAGTTTCCCCATTGAAAAGGAGAACAGGGGACCACGGGAGCAACCCCAAATCCATGACTGACATACGGGTTCAATTCTCTATTTTACAACTTTGATCTCTGTGAATTGTAATCATGTCATGCAGGTTAGTGGATATCTTCTTTGTTTTTTGTGATGTTGATGAAAAACACACAACAAGTTGTGTAAGGGGAGGTTAACTGAAGTCAGTGTGTAGTGTGATGTGTCACGTGATCACACTTTTCTCTGATTCCATTGATCTGGGACTAAGATAAGGAAGTGTCACAGAGTGAGTCATGCATGCTCTCCCACTGTGCGGTAAGAGCATCATCTAGTACTAGGTCATTATTGCTGAATTTCTTCTTTAGCCTCACTTCTTATAATGACAGACTCTGCTTTCTTTGTCATTGGCAACCTTTGAATACCCAGCCACCCTCATGACACACCAGGGTCAAGTCATCGATCCTGATGTCCCCAGTGCCAGGTACTGCCTGGGCCCCGAGGAACTTCAACACACATCATGCAAATCTCAGCTGAACTAAAATCATGCTCACTTACCTGCAAAACAGGAAGGACCAGAGGGAGGTCACATTTGCCTCTGTGTGCCCATCACCGTGCTGGGGTCTTGCCTTAAGATGTCCTTTCTTTGTACATACAGCTTGCTGCTGAAAGAATCTACTTTAAGCTCTGTTCAACTAATAGATGCCTTGGTTCCGTTGCTCAGCAAGTATCATTTCTGTATTTTGAGACTTTCTGGCCTGTTTATATAATCAAGCTGCCAGTATCTGTGGCCAACTTAGGAATAAAAATAAACACAGCCAACCCTAGCTGAGTGTCCTGTTCTCAGGCTGTGTACAAAAGCACCCCCAAATGGGCAGATTGAGGAGGAGGTAGTCAATGTCACCTCCATCCAGGGTGATAGAGGAGACTCTTCAATGCTCTGCGCTACAGGCAAACCTGTTAGAAGTGAACAGAGGTCCTGGGAGGACTCCATGGTAGGGAAGATCTTCCCATAAACTGAGAGCCTTTGGTTTGTTGGTTGCTCTTTGTAATATGAGACAGGGCTCTTCATAGACCAGACTGGCTTGAGTTCATGGAGGACTTCCTGATCTACAAACTTTAGCTCTCTAGGCCAGTGAAATGGGTTCACAGAGAAGGTGGGTTGTAAGGAGTAAGGAACAGACCCGCGCTCCCCCTTGCTTAGCTGAGGATCCTTGACTTCACCTGGCTCTGGGGATTTGGTCATAGACCAGAGCAACTCAGCATTCCATGTTTGGCTGTAAATATCTCTTTTAGAAAACACCTGCTCCCAAGAATTTCTGTGGGTGATTAAAACATCACTTTCCAGTATCTTGGAGAAGATACTGAACCAAAAATTTTTATTTTGGTGCTTTCTATTTTCCTCTGCAACGCATGCAATATGTATCCCTGTCCTAAAATAAATCCCTAATTGGTTCACCTTTGATTTTCTTTCTTGTACTTTCCAGCCTTGTGGACTTAGGACATTTCTGCCAGCCCTGCTCTATTCTCAGGACAAATTGATTCACAAATAGAATTTGCTGGGAGGGAAAAAAAAAAAA
>JANHMN010000014.1:69728093-69766207 GCA_030674055.1 Rhabdomys pumilio
CCACACTCAGGGTTCCCTTCCACACTCAGGGTTCCCTTCCACACTCACTTAGGGTTACCCTCCACACTCAGGGTTACCTTCCACACTCAGGGTTACTTTCCACACTCAGGTTTCCCTTCCTCACTCAGGGTTACATTTCATACTCCTTGGCACCTCCCTCACACAGCAGCGCCTTCCACACTCAGCATACTTGCAGTCACAGTGGACTGCTTGTGGTACACAGTGAGAGGTCTGTTAAGAATCTCATGGACACAATGGTACATTTACACAATGGAATATTACTCAGCTATTAAAAACAATGAATTCAAAGAATTCTTAGGTAAATGGATGGAACTAGAAAATATCATCCTAAAGTGAGGTAACCCAATCACAAAAGAACACACATGGTATGCACTCACTGATAAGCAGATATTAGCCCAAAAGTTGGCAATATCCAAGATACAACTCATAGACCACATGAAGCTCATGAACAAGGAAGACCAAAGTGTGGGTGCTTTGGCCCTACTTAGAAGGAGTAACAAAATATTCAAGGGAGCAAATATGGAAACAAAGTGTGGGACAGAAACTGAAGTAGGGGCCGTCCAGAGACTACTCCACCTGGTATCTATCCCTTGTGCAGTCACCAAAGGTAGACACTGATGTGGATGTCAGAAAGTGCATGCTGACAGGAGCCTGATATAGCTGTCTCCTTAGAGGTCTGCCAGAGTCTGACATATACAGAGGTGGATTCTCACAGCTAACCAATGAGCTGATCATGGGGTTCCCAATGGAGAAACGAGAGAGAAGACTGAAGGAGCTGAAAAGGTTTGCAGCCCCATGGGGAAAGCATCAATACCAACCAACCAGAGCTCCCAGGGTCTAAACTACCAGCCTGGGAACACATAGGGAGGAACCCATGGCTTTAGCTGTATATGTATGGGAGGATGACATTGTCAGGCATAGGTGGGTAAGGAAGTCCTTGGTTAAGGCTTCCTTAAGTTAAGGCTTGAAGCCCCAGTGTGGGAAAAATCGTGGGTGGGGAGGTGGAAGTGGGAGGGTGGGTGGGGGCATACATATCCTTATAGAAGCAGGAGGAGGGGTGATGGGATAGGGGATTCCTGGGTGGAGGGGAAAGGGGATTACATCTGAAATGTAAATAAAATGTCCAATAAAGAAATTTAAAAAAAAAATAATCTCATGGAAACTAGTCAGCACCTTCTCTTGGCCCTTGTGTTTGTTCCTCTTCCTTCTGCTTTTCAATAATCATTTCCCAGCACGAAGTTCTTTGTTTTCTACTCTATCCCCACCTACGTCTTCCCCCAACTTGTGATCAGAGTGATTTCACAAATACAGCATAGAATCAACTCTGGGTTTTAGAAAGTTTAAATGTGTAAGCAGCATTCTGTGACTAAAGTTCATCTTCTTCCCCATGATTCACTGAACATGAGCAAGACTATAATTTTTCTTTACAGGAATTTTTTACTCTGAAAAAAATGCAGTAACGTGTGTGTGTGTGTGTGTGTGTGTGTGTGTGTGTGTGTGTATGTGTGTTATAGGTATGTCTGTGCTGGTGCCTGTGTCTGTGGGCCTGTGTGTGGGAGCCAGATTGAGTGTCCTCCTCAATTGCCTCTCCATGCTATTGTTTGAGATATTGACTCTCACAGAACCTGGAGGTCTTGATGTTTGGGATAAAACAACTGGCCATGAAGTCCCTGGACTGTCCACCCAGGGCTTGTGGTACAGGAGTTTATTGCTACGCCCAGATCCTATGTGGTTCCTGGGCATCCAGACACAGGTCCTCATATTTGCACAGCATAGAGTCACTTCTCCAGAGCGGTTTGCTTTCTGTTTCATCATAAGAATAGTGTATTTGCTGAATGAAGATGCTCCTTGTATGACATCAAGACATTTTCCTTTCTGTGCCTAACCTACTAGTGGACCTCCTTTATGCCTCCCTTGAGGAGGCATAATTAAGTTTAATTAATCCATTCATCCATCCAGGCCTTAGCAGGTAACCACTGTGCACCAGGCACTTTTCCACCTCGTAGCAATGCAGATAAAACTGAGCATTCTCTGACTGTAAGCAAACCCCTAGCCAATGGTACAAAGTGCAAGGTGCTAAAGAGGTCGTGTGAGAAGCATGTGGAAGATGTTTAGTCTAGACGTCCATGGGGGAGAATCAGAAATGGCGTGTGAATTTCTCAGTGAGGAGTACAGGAAGGTTGTGTTCCAGACAGAAGAGGCAACCTGTCCAGGGGCGAGATGGGTGGTGAAGGTAAGAACCAGGATGCCTAGGGCCGTTTATGCAGAAGTCTGAGTCATACGTGGGATAGAAAACATGACTCTGTAGACTGTCTACCAGAGGCATTCTAGATCTGCCTTGCAAAATGTTGGGTTTCTTAAAAGGTGTCTGGTATGGAGAGCGAAGAATGTTCTTTTGGTAATCCAACTGAATCCAACCAACTCCGTCAGGCAGGACCAAAAGTGGAGTCGGATTGTGAAGATCCTCGAGCCTCGGGGAACCTAGCAGACCAGATCTCAGCCACTATTATTCAGGTAGGCATGGTGACAGCTAGCCTGTGCTACCTCTCTCCGAAAGAGCACTGACCTCAGAGTGTTACCTTGCTTCCACCTGCCACAGACGCATCTTAATCCCACAGGTCAGATGGGTCTGTTCCCTCACCTCCTTCCCACTCTCAAGCCATGTGTCTGGAGAGAAGAAAGGCAGAGTAGAAAGAGCTGAAGGGTTTTAAATCTTGTGACACAGGGTGGAAATATTTTAGTCTGTATCAGCTAGAAAATAATTACATGATCCTGATCTTAAAGTCAGTAGTAGGAATTGAGGGAGGGGGCATAACTAAGTGTGTGAAAACACTTATTGCCCTAGTAGTGCAGTACCAGGAAAATATTAGTGCTTCCCCCCAACACACACACACACACACACACACACACACACACACACACACACACACACACATAGCAGACAGGAGTCAGCAAGGTCTTTATTTGAGCTAGCTCCAGCCCCTCCAATGCACTGCCATTAGGCAGGACAGTTTTGGTAGTGGGGAAGCCCCTGAATATCTCTCTGTGCAAGGTTTTATAGTAAGTAGCAAGTCGGGGTAAGTGTGTAAGCATCTATCTAACTGGAAAACAACTGTAGCCCTTAATATAATTGACTGGTGCTGGGAGTCGTATCATAAACTTAACTTCTGCTCCCCTCTGCATTGGTGATCATTAGGCAGGGGGTGATCTTGTAATCTGGGGGTACAAGTTTGTTGGGGGAATAACCTGGAGACCCTGGTCTTGTTGGGGATTAGCTTAGAGACTGGACCTAGGCTTGGTTTTTGTTGGGAGCAAACTTAAAAACTAATGCTAAGTACCAGACTGTTAGTTTACCTGAGTTCAAACTTAGGTCAGGTTTTCTAAAATGGAGTCTGAATTTAAACTGTTTGACTTCTCAGTAGAAGAGCCTAAGTTTGAATTCTCAGAATACACCTAAAATCAGAAACACAGCTCAAACACCCAAATCCACAGCACTTCTGTGGTGAACAGGAGGAAGTTACAGGAGAATCATGGGAAGCTCCTGGGCCAGTTCACTTGGCGTGTGAAGTAGGCAGACGACGAGCACTACCACACAGGTTGTTTTCTGAGCTCCACATGTGTGCCTTTGCACATGACTGCATACACACACAAACACACACACACAGTATACACACACATAAATACATACAAAAGTCAATAGCAAACCTTCAAGACAAAAATGAATTCTGTAGAAATACAATGGCAAGATTACATGAAACTAATAATATTTTTACATTCTAATTTGGAGAAGTCATGAGTTCACTGTAGCTGTGGTAACTGTTGGGATTTGAAATAATTTAATAGATGAGATAAACAGTCTTAGAAGTTGTGTGACTCTTGGGAGACTCAGAGCTGAGGATGGCTTCTCCTCAGGCTTTCTTCTGATTCTGTCTCCTCACATCATAGTAAACAACCGTCTCCAGAACGAGTTCCACGACCATCTTCACAAAGCTCAATTTAACAACTGCAGAGTTAACAATGATTTTGTAATCGGCATCATTGGCCCTGCTTTGCTTTCTGTTGTTGTGACTAAACACTGGATAAAACCAACCTGGAGAGGAAAGTGCTTGTTGCCTCCTGCAGGTTGCCATATATCATGGAGGAAGCCAAGGGAGCAGCTCAAGCAGAAACCTGGAGGCAGGAGCTGAAGCAGAGGCCATGGAGGAATGCCGCTACTGTCATGTTCCTTGTGGCTTACTCAGCCTGTTTTCATCTCTATCCCAGGACCACTTGCTGAGGTGTGTCACTACCAACAGAGGATTGGGCCCTCGACATCAAACATTAACCAAAAAAATAACCCTGCTGACTTGCCCGTAAGACAATCTGCTTGAAATACTTCCTCAGTTGACGTTCCCTTTTCCTGGGCGACTCTACGCTGTGTCAAATTGACAAAAATTAACCAGAAAAAAAAAATACTATCAAGTTGACACATAAACACATCACTATTAAACCACGCTCTTTTTCTCTCTTATCTCCAAGATCTCAGGTTAGTACCACAATATAAAACATGGTGCAACTTTAAAAAGCCCAGTCTTTTAAGAATCCCAACTCTTTAAAAGTTCAAAGTTTTATAACTGTGGGGTCCTGTGAAATCTTAATACGTTACACACTTTATTTCAAAAGGAAAGAGCAAAGGCATAAAATCAATCAGATCAAAGCACGACCAAATCCAGCAGTGCCAATGGCTCTGTGTGCTGTGTCTGAGATCATTCCAATGGTCTTGGGAAGTCCTACCTTCCAGTTATGCACCAATAGCACAACCATGTCCTCAGAGGCTGGCTCTGCTGCATTCCTCCACCACCCCTGGTTGTCCTGACATCCTCAATATGCTGTTGGCTGGGGAATCTTTACTGCAATTGAGGCTACACCATCATAGATGGTCTCCTAGATTCTTTTCAGAGATGCTGCCGCTCCTTTCACCTGATGCTAAGCCTCAGTCTCTCTCTAGGACCCCTTAAATCTTGGAGCTTTCGTGCCACCCATACCAAAACCATTATGGAAGACTCTTACATATCATATACAGCTTTTCACCACACTGGACCACACCTTCTATGTGCTGGCCTGAGGAAATATTTTCAAGATTTCACCTCAATGATGCTGGTCCACCATTCTCAGCCCCAGTCAACCAAAAAATGATTGTCCCAGTAAGCAGAAGTTTTACTTCTACAGATTCTGAGTTTAAAATACTAGTGGACTTACAGAATCTTTGCTTCTTTATGAAACTTTAGAACTGAGGCCCATATCATCTCAATGGTCCTGTTTTCCAAGATCACATCATAGCTCTCATAAGTTCTGAGCACTTAGAAACTCTTCGAAAATCCTCTAAAAACTACACGATCATGTCCTTTACAGTAATGCCCCTCACTTAGAGCCAATTCCTACTTTCATTTGCTTTCTTTTGGTGTGATAAAACACTGGTAGAACAACTTGGAGAGGAAAGGATTTAAGGTTAGACACCATCGTCATGAGGAGCCAAGGCAAGAGCTTACGAGTAACCTGGAGGCTGCAAGTGGAGCAGAAGCCATGGAGGAATGCTTTGTGCTGGCTCTTGCTCCATGGCTTGTCTACCTGGTCTCTTATATCACACAGGACCACTAGCCTAGGGGTGATATCAAGCACAATTGCCTAGGCCTTCCTACATCAGTCATTAATCAAAAAATCTATAACAGCCTTGCCTACAGGTCAATCTGATTAAGACAATTCCCCTCTTAAGGTCCCCTTTCCCAAGTGACACCATTTTGTACCAGTTTGACAATGGATAACCAATCTAGCATCCTACTGTATGCCCTTTGTTGGACCTGACAAGTCTTTGTACTTCATCTTTCCATAAGTATTTACAAGGAAAGAAAAATATTCACTGCAGAGCAGAGAAATTAACCCATATATGAGGTCATTATTTTAAGTCTCATTAGTAATTAAAATCTCCAAGAATCAAACCTCAAATTCTCCAGATTGTAAATGCTTCTCTCTTTACCCAGTCTTACCGGATACATGACCCCAAAATGCCAGATATCAGAGAAGGATCCACCTCACCTCTGATGAGACATTAATGAGACAATGTCTGGTTTTATTAAATGTTATACATTATTCATAAACCATCTATTCTGGAAACTAAAATATAGACATTTTCATATTATAAGCATCAATACTACATGAGATTAGCCTGGGGGTCACCTAGAGGGGCCTAGGGGACCATCACATGTCCCAGAATAATTTGTGCAGAGTTGTTGCCAATGACACCCATTGGTGGCAGGAGACTACTTTTTCTTTGGGGGAAAAATATCTGCTTTTAAAAAGTTTATTTTCACAATCTTCCTTTGTTCCTCTGCCCTATGAAATAGGGCTTTTCCTATCATGAATATGTTAAGTAAAAATGATGACTTTAAGGTACCCAAAATAAACATGATTTAACTCAGAATAATGCAGTGAGGAGCTGTGCAAAATTATTTTGACATAAGAAGAAACCTTCTTCCTTCAACTTCTGACTGTGTAAAATACACTTGGAGATGACTTAATTGTCGTGCTTATTGACAGCAACACATCAAAAACACATTTTCTCCCTGCGATGAAAAGGCCAGACAGTCCCAAGATGCTTTGCATGTTGTGGGTGACACAAGAAGGTGTGTTGCTGTTCTTAGAAGCCTTTGTACAAACCTCAGAGAAGTAATTCTCATCTGAAAGAGCAGGATTAAACCCTGAGATGTTCACCTAGGAGAGTTCTTAGCTCTCATGTGTTTAATGAGAGTGAGAATCATTTACTGCTCTAACCATGTCCATCATGTGACTTCACCGACCTTTGTGTCTTGGGTTGAGATGTGACACCCAAATTCACATGTTGAGGCCTGATCAGTGTGACCTTGTCTGGAAGTGGGGTCTTAAAACAGCAATCAAATCAATGAGGACCTTAAGGTAAATTGTGATCAAAATGATTGATATGCGTTTGGGTGTTAGGGCACAGCCAGACCCAGAAGTAGAATCATTGACTAGAAGAAAGGCAGGGGGTCTATTCAAAGTCCAGCCAAGGAATGCCTAATTCTGATATCATAACAGAGAAGCCCTGAAGGATGTCTGGGCAAACTCTCCTCACAGTTCAGAGGAGCCAGAAATGTTCAGCGCTTGTGTGGAGCTTGTTTGTCCAGAACTGGAGACAAAGGATGTGTTTGGTGTGAACCCAACTGTACGTGATGTTTTGCTACCTGGGTCTCATGGTACCAGTTTCTTCCTGCTAACATAGGCTCATACACATCCATCTTCACTTCTCCACAGATTATCCACAGACCTCATTATTTGAAGCTTTTCAGTGTTGATTAAAATAACAAAACAAAACAAAACAAAAAAAAACCGTGCTTGTTGGTATGCTGGCCTGTTCATGCTTTCCCTTTTCTTGAGATGACTGCAGAGTCATGACCTGGTGTTTACCTCAGAGGAAGACAGTCATAGTATCTTCCCGTTGCTCCTCTTTGTCCTTGTGTTTGAAATGTTCACTGCATCTCAGTCTTTGCATTTATATGTTAATCTCTTTTAAAATAAAAAATGTCTGCAACTGCAATAATCGCTCCTTATAATCACTTTATCGGGCTTAATGGCTAAGTCTAACCCTTGCTTAGATGTGCCAGCATCATATGCTTCCATTCCAGAGCTGGGTGACACTGGCCACAAGGTCAAAAATGGCACAGGTTGGCATGGTTGCCTCATCGAGCTCCTTCTCTCCCTGAGTGTGAGGTGGACTTCGAGCTTGGCCAGAATTATGGAGGGCTCTGTCCTGTAGAAAGAGCTAGTGACCATAGACAATGTCCGTGTGGTATAAGTTTCAGAATTTCTGCAAAGAAACCCTTTTATCAGTGGCAGGGACAAAGCCTGCTCACCAGTCAGCTTAAGAGTTACTGCATTTTTGACAAAAACTTGGACTCATGGCCCAAGGCAGTTGTGCCGAGATACAGCTGTTCCACACACACTTGGGTTTGAAATATGAAAATATGGCAGGGCCTGTGGAGAGTGGACAGCGAGGCTCCCGCTTCATTAACCTGCAACCCACCTCATGAACCTTCTCAGATGTCAAGAGTCCAGGGGGTGCCTCTAACATCAATACATGCAGGACCTCCCCCTTTTCCTGACACAGTACACACTACATCTGGACAGATCCATCCTGCCAGCTCTTCAGCAGACAGAGTTTAGACACCACACAAGGACTACCACTTAGAAAAATACACTACCAATATTTTGAAAAAGACAGGGTCACATATTTAAATTTGAATATGAAAACCCTAGAAAATACAGATATTTACACTTCGGCCCATGAGCTTTCTGTGTGTTTGTTGTTGTTATTGTTGTTGTTGTTGTTTTTCCCAGAAGTGAAGTTTAGGAAATTGTTTATGAAGTCATTTGAGGACCAATTAGTAAAACTAAGAATGCTTTATTCATTTGAGTTGCTCAAAGTCTATATTTTATAGAATGTTTTTAAAGAGGCTGCCCTGAATCCAAGTCTTCCCAGTGTACAGTCGTCACTTGGCCAAGGCTTGCTGGAAAAATGAAGGGCTGATTTTGCAAGTTTGTTCAGTCAAGACTGTCTGAATTATTTTTTTGTTGCTGTGTAAACTTCTTTTTGGAAACTAAGTAAGATGAAGCTTAGAGAGCTTAAGCAACATCTTTGAGGGACTACCAAGAGTAAACAGCCAATCAGGAAGCCAGCCTAGCCATCTCTGAGAGTAAACAGCCAATCAGGAAGCAAACCTAACTCAGTAGCAACCAGTCTTCCCACATGCTGATCTTTAGTTCCGAAAACATTAACAAATTAAAAGCACTCTTCAGAGAAGCAGCTGGTCCCAGGATTGGATCAGTAACTTGTGAAACAAGACAGGCAAGCTGTACTGTGTTGGAAACCAAGAAAATGCTGGAAAATAAAGCTTAATTCTAATAGCAGGGTTAACACACAGAAGCACAGAGACCAGTCGATGGAGCTGCAGGGGGCCTCACTGGGAGAGATTACACACAGAGAAACTGCACAACACAGAATTATAACACAGGCTACCCGGGAGTCCATGTAAATATGGAGAAACGATTCTGTGTATAAAGTGAGAGGAAGAGCTGATACCTGGTCAGATAAAAACCCAGAATTCCAAAAGAAAGGTCAGACACGTTCCCATATTCCTTTGGTGCTGAACCTTGAACAGCAATCTCAGGTACTGTGTAGGATGATGTCATAGAACTTGCCGGGTGGTGGTGGCGCACGCCTTTAATCCCAGCACTTGGGAGGCAAAGGCAGGCGGATTTCTGAGTTCGAGGCCAGCCTAGTCTACAGAGTGAGTTCCAGGACAGCCAGGGCTACACAGAGAAACCCTGCCTCGAAAAACCAAAAAAAAAAAAAAGAACTTGGAAGGAGCCTAAGAGTCCTGCAGCTGAGTGAAAACAGCTAACCCAGCTGCTGGTGAGTTCTGGACTCTTGGATGTTTGCTCGTACCCTGGGCTACCTTGGTAAATTTATTCAAAGTGAGCAAATTTCTACCAAAAAGAGACATGTAGTTTAGAGGCCCAACATCCCAAACCAAGCTGTCACTTGGGATGTGCACCCTCTGAAGACCCTGTTCGGGGTCCTTCTTGTTCAGCTTCTGGCTGCCTCTAGCAGCTCCTGGGCCGAAGTGTACATATAGCTACATGGCTGTTTTCGTCCCACACAGCCTCCTGCTACATCTTCTCTATGTTTCGTACTATTCACCCTCCCCTTTTTCTTATAAGACACAAATCTAGATTTGTGTCCTCTCTAAATCTGAGACAATATTTTCTGAAGACTCTTAGTCTTAACAAACCTGACAGGAGCCATTTTTGAATACCATTTTGGTAATTTTGGTCACCTCTGCTAGATAGATATGACTTCTCAAGGATCATGCACAGCCACTGAAAGCATTCTCAACAAGCCATGAAGAAAACAGCATGTCCACCTCTGTGGTCTCTCCAGGCTCATTTGACTCAAGCCTAATCATGAAAATTATCAGGTGCCTTAGACTCAGAACAAATAACCATCAACCCTAGACATCCTCAAGGTCATAGCCAACAAGGAATACCCCAACCATGTTGTCTT
The DNA here is from genome assembly GCA_030674055.1 of Rhabdomys pumilio. NCBI lineage: Eukaryota > Metazoa > Chordata > Mammalia > Rodentia > Muridae > Rhabdomys > Rhabdomys pumilio. The sequence goes on from JANHMN010000014.1 coordinate 69,738,229, forward strand.
AGTCAGGGTATCTATTCTTGCACAAGACATCGTGACCAAGAAGCAAGTTGGGGAGGAAAGGGTTTATTCAGCTTACACTTCCACAGTGCTGTTTATCACCAAAGGAAGTCAGGACTGGAACTCAAACAGGTTAGAAAGCAGGAACTGATGCAGAGGCCATGGAGGGATGTTACTTATTGGCTGGCTTCCTCTGGATTGCTCAGTTTACTTTCTTATAGAACCTAGGACCACCAGCCCAGGATAACACCACCCACAATGGACTCTTCCTCCTTGATCACGAATTGAGAAAATGCCTTACAGCTTGTTGAGGACCGTTCTGCCCCACACTTGGCGCCAAACTGTTGTGGTCCAAGCTGCTGTTCTGGTCAAGGGGTCAGGGTCTTGAAGAATGGAGACAAGCCAGAGGTTCTGGAGTCAAGTCTCAAGTCTCCTTTATTGTTTCTCTTTGACTCCTCTTGACTCTCTACTAACGCATATTGTCCTCTTCACTCATATTCCTCTTAACCTTATTGACTGTATATATATTCTTACAAGGAAATCCTAGGTATTTATGAGCACACGCAGGAGAACACAGGTGAAAACATTTTACCACGTGCACTATGCAGCTGGGGTCACTAACAGCAAAACAAGCTATGTGGGATAAACAAGATATTTGTTAGAGTGTTCTCAGCTGTTGTAGGCTGCTGAAAAACCAAGTCTCTATCAGGGTAAATGGTTCCAGATGGCTGCAAAGATAACTGCTTTCTAGCCACTTTCTGCTTAAAGTCGGCTCCCTACAACAGCTGGATTTCATGAAGGCATTTCCTCAAGGGACGCTCCTTTCTCTGTGATAACTCCAGTTTGTGTCAAGTTGACATACAAAACCAGCCAGTTTGGTCATGGCATGTAAGGGGATCTTTGTTGAAGACCGTTTCTCTGTCTGGTTTGGCTTGCACTGCTGCTCGGGTCCACGGGGGCTGAGTCGCGAAGAATGGAGACAACACAGAGGTTCTGGAGTCAAGTCTCAAGTCTCCTTTATTGTTTCTCTTCTATTGGCACATATTCACTCTTGTTCATTCCTCTTAACCCTATTTACTCATATACCTCTTAACTCTATTGACTGTATATTTTCCTCTTAACCTTATTGACTGTATATATATTCTTACAAGGAAACCCTGGGTATTTATAAGCACACGCAGGAGAACACAGGTGAAAACATTTTACCACGTGCACTATGCAGCTGGGGTCACTAACAGCAAAACAAGCTATGTGGGATAAACAAGATATTTGTTAGAGTGTGCTCAGCTGTTGTAGGCTGCTGAAAAACCAAGTCTCTATCAGGGTAAGTGATTCCAGATGGCTGCAAAGATGATAGCTGCTTTCTAGCCGCTTTCTGCTTAAAGTCGGCTCCCTACAGATCTTGGGACACAGTCAACTGTTGTAATACATCTCCAGTGAGATTCTGGAACAGGGAAGGTTTTGAGTAATAGTAACATATCAATACTGGCTTGTTCAAATTCAAAAGAACATGATTCCACCGTTTCAAGCAACTCTAGAAGAGCTGGATGTGGGCAATATACCACAATATAATTTTTGTATATTACTGAAAGTAATCTATAATCAAAGGGTTATTAATAAAATATAAAGAAGACCAGACTCCTTCAACAGAGGAATGGATACAAAAATGTGGTACATTCACACAATGAAGTATTACTCAGCTATTAAAAATAATGAATTCAAGAAATTCTTAGGTAAATGGATGGAACTAGAAAATATCATCCTGAGTGAGGCAACACAATCACAAAAGAACACACATGGTATGCACTCACTGATAAGTGGATGTTAGCCCACAAGCTTGAAATAGCCAAGATTCAACTCACAGACCACATGAAGCTCATGAAGAAGGAAGACCAAATGTGGGTGCCTCAGTCCTATTTAGAAAGAGTAACACAATACTCATGGGAGCAAATATGGAGACAAAGTGTGGGACAGAAACTAAAAGAGGGACCGTCTAGAAACCATTCCACCTGGGTATCCATCCCTTGTGCAGTCACCAAAAGTAGACGCTGATGTGGATGGCTGGAAGTGCATGCTGACAGGAGCCTGATGTAGCTGTCTCCTTAGAGGTCTGCCAGCGTCTGACATATTCAGAGGTGGATGCTCACAGCTAACCACTGATCTGATCGTGGGGTTCCCAATGGAGGAGTTAGAGAGAAGTGTGAAGGAACTGAAAGGGTTTGCGGCCCCATGAGGAGAGCAACAATACCAACCAACCAGAGCTCCCAGGGTCTAAACCACCAGCCTGGGAGCACATAGGGAGGGACCCAAGACTCCAGCTGTATATGTAGAGGAGGATGGCCTTGTCGGGCATAGGTGGGAGAGGAGATCCTTGGTCTCATGAAGTCTGAACACCGAGTGGGGAGAAATTCAAGGATGGGGAAGTGGGAGTGGGGGGTAGGTGGGGGCACACCCTTATAGAAGCAGGAGGAGGGGGGATGGGATAGGAGGTTCCTGGGTGGTGGAGGGAGTGGGGTAAGGGGATTAAATCTGAAACATAAATAAAATATCCAATAAAAAAATAAAAAATAAAAATAAAAAAAGAAGACAAGACTCCTCAAGGTTTAGATCTGAACGCCAAAGTCAACTCTTCCACCCCATCATCCAACTCTCTTTGACTATGGGCTTGGATCTCAAATAGTCTAAAAGGCCCAGGCATGGGATGCCTGATGTCTAATAGTACCTCTGGACGAACTTCAGCAGACCAGTCTCAGTGTGAGAAAGCAGGTCACTAGTGTGTGATCTTGAGAGGTACACTGAGGTCCGTGCTCCCTCTTGCAGCTTCACTCTGCCATGTACTACTGCTGTCCTGCATTCCCTCACCACTGGACCAAAGCAACAAGACTTCTTAACCCCCGTATTGAGATCTCTGCAACCAGGAGCCAATATAAACCTCTCCCCTGTATGATCTGATCATGGCAGCCATGCGCCAGCCCGAGAGCATAGATGAGCACACGGCTGTACTTACCTTTAAATCTGGACTTGGGGGTCAGGAAGCTGACCTGATCTTCAGAACCTCTCTCTGCTGTGTGAAGAGTCACCATCTCAGAGAGACATCGTGAACCTGTACTGGGCCGAATCACATAGTATGTTTGTTGTTATTGTTTTAGTTATTGTTCTTGCTTAGCATAAACACGTGTGTTCTAAATTCAGTTACAGAGCCCCAGGGTAGATTCTAAATAGGAGAGAACAGTGTATGTTTCTGAGGTAGTTGAGTTACAAAATGTTTACAGTACCTGTCTTGACAATGCTACAAAAAACAAATATAACAAACCAAGAAAATGTAAACCATAAATCTTTTAACCATATATATATATATGGTTATGTGTGTGTGTGTGTGTGTGTGTATGTATGTATATATGCATACATATGTATGTGTGTATACACATATATACGTATATATATTCATACATATATATATGTGTATGTATATATATATACATACATACATATGTGTGTATGTATATATATGTGTGTGTGTGTGTGTGTGTGTGTGTGTGTGTGCGCGCGCGTGTGTGTTCTAGAAACTGGCTAATGCCTCATAGTAATCTTTCTGTATCATTAGTAATTAATTTCTTGTTTGATTTGGTGACCGTGTGGTGGCAGATGATGCTATGGTTCCTACAGCCCCACCAGGGCAGGTGGGCCAGCACCAACAATTCCTGCTGCTCTGTCCTGCACAACCACACACATGACACCACAATGCTTGTGCAGGGCTGGGATGTGGCCCTTTCTAAGTGTACTCTCTTCCTCCTGCTGCCCCTCCTCCCACTGTTCTCCCTCCCTACTGCCCTCCTCCTGTTGACTGCCCTCCTTCTGCTGCCCAGCTTCTGCTGCTCTCCTCCTGCTGCCCTCCTCTCATTGGCTAGGAGCTAAGACACTTCAGTAGGCTTCCTTGCTGTGCCCCAGTCTCAGGAATAATCGGTTTATACTCATTGTATAAAACACCCAGTTTCATCATAGCATCTTTATGCAGCAGTCTCATGGATTTTACTCGTCTATCCTCCATTGATCTCTCTCCCTACAGGCCCCTGGGATCTTGGCTCCCTGGTTCCCTTCCTCTTCCCAAATTTTCTCCCTTCTAGTTTCTCATGATATATACAAGTATATGAACATAGTCATGTATACATAATTATCTACGTGTATACACATGTTCCGTTTAGGTTCTGTGTGTTAAGCAAAGACATGGCATTTGTCTTATCTCTGCTAACACAATGATCTCCAGTTCTACCCATTTTCCTACAAAGGACAGACAGCATTATGTTTGCTTTAAAGACATATCTTCATTGCTTACACACACAGACCCAGTCTCGACCACTGTTGCTCTAAAAGGGCCAGTGTATTGGACCGATCTCCTGGCTCGGGATCCTTGCTGACTGTGCACTTTTAGGTGGAGCTGTCTCAGCTTTACATCCTGTTTTGTTTTTTGTTTTTTTTTTTCCCCCAAGGAACTCAGCAAATAATTGCAGAACTCCACCGCATAAGGTACACTCATGCTCTTTCTTCAGACACCAAGATGGTTTTCTGGTTTTGAAAATAATTCAGATTCAAAAGTCTGTGACTGTGGTACAAGTCACACACCTCCAAATGCTGTGAAACCATCAGATGGGGCTGATCAGCTCCTGGGGGAGCTGTGGAATTGAGCTCATTGGAAAGTGGGGAAAAAATGTACCCAGAGCAAAGGTACCACTCCTGGTAACCTAGGAAGGGAAAGAGGCTGCAGGCTGCTTTAACACTATGGTTGCCACCAACCTCCAGGTGGTACCTCCCTCGTCTCTCTGAAACCTGGCTCTAGGGCTTCCTATGGAAACCTTCCTTCTGGCAACTGCTCACCTTTTCAACTTGCCTCTGATGCATTAGTGATGTGTTCCCCACTGCTTTGGGATGCCTTTCAAGCAGCAGTCCATGGCCATCATGGCATTAAGCACAGGTCTGGTGTTATTTAGTATCTGATGTGACCCTGTGTAATGGACACTAGAGCCATAAGGGCCTATTGAAACCGTGTGACTAGAGAAAGTGAGGGCCTCAGGTACCCTCCTGGGAGGGGCCCCATGCAGCCCCATCAATGAGAACTTCATCTCCAGCTCCGGACACAATGAAACAGCTCATACCCTTCTTTTACAAATTCTTGAAACTCAGATTTAATGCTTAGAGCGTCGGTTCTCATCCAGAGGACTTTCAACCTAGAGCAAAAATCAAAATGTGAACTGAACTGTTGCCTGAAGAGCCAAACACGGAGTCATATAGTCTCTCTTGATAGTCTTCACTAAATCCTGGGTTTCTGGTGCCTGAGAAATCTAGGACTGATGTTAGCCAGGGGTCTGGGAGATGGGCCAATGAGCAGCACAGGGCTTTAGGAAATGTCCTTGCTAGGTGATCTCAGGGAGAAAACTTTATGGCTTCATGTTTTAATTCATAATTCTCAGGTATTTTTAATTCTCTGAGGGGGAAACACAGTACAAACACTCGCAGGCCAGTTATTTCAGATACCTTGATAGGAGGTTAAAAGTGGGAGATTTCATGGACAGGTGACTGAGGCTATGACTGGCTTGTCAATTGTCTGCAGTGCTAAAATCTGCCTGTTCAAATTAATTACGTCTGAGGACAGTTTATCAGAATGAAAGTCTCAGATGGGATATTTTTAGTCTCTGGAGTTAAAGTGGCATCCTGGAGTCACAGAGAACACTGGAAATAGCCAGCTTGCTGCTTAGAGCTCTTTAAGGAGCGTTACTCTGATTGTAACAAAACCACCCATAAATCTATGTGCATATATATTGATTGTGGCTTCCCCTTAAAAATGGCTCTGTCCTAGTAAGTTGGCATATTTCATAAACAAACCAACAAATTATTGATCTGTGGTACATTCTAAAAGTCCCATGAAGAATCTGGGCTGCATTTAAGTTCATGCTACACCTAAGGGCTAAGAATCTCAGAAATGAAAAATAGATACCCCAAAAGAAGCATGGGGTGTCTTTAGCTGCCTCCTCCTCCTTCCTGTCCTCTCATTGGGGCACCCTGGGTTCATCACACCCCACTATGTGTTGAATAATGACATCAGTACTTTGAGGCATCCCTCAGAGAGCTTCCATAATTAAGTTCTTCATGGCCCGAATTTAATAATTGCTTTGTGAAAACTATTGTCTAGAACTTCCTTTGTTTAGACAAATTATTCATAAATTTACACATTGTTGGAGTGTGTTCTGTTAAAACCTCACCGATGAAACAGATTTTAAAACCACTGGTTTTTTTATAGCAGAGAAATATTTTTGAAACCTATTTTGTTGATCTATTAAATTGATACCCAATATTTGATCTATTATTGATCCCCTATGATCATATTAAATTGATACCCAATATATAATCTATTGATTCCCCAAAGAGAAAGCTTCACTGTTCCTTCATGTTATGTCTCTCTCTGATGGAGTGAAGTGGGCTGTTATAGACTATGAAATATCAGTTTAACTAACCAGAAATACTGTAGCTAGTGTGAATAAATATAAAGATAAATATAAAGACCTGCCCTGCTTTAACTGAAAGCATTTGAAGGCCGAGGGCATTGTCATTCTTTTGTCAGTACATTTTAATCTATATTCCCAACAACCTGAGAGGGCACGTTCAAAGCTAACCTGGGCTACAAATATAGAGATAGATACATATTTTTAGTGAAGAATAATATGGAGATAAACACTTACAATGCAGCCATCACTTCTCATATTATTCTCATCGTTAGCTGGGAAGGATGTGTTGAGTGGGGACAGGGAAAGAGAGGCTGGATTTAGTACTGCAGGCTAAATCACAGGCTACTGTGTATGTGTGGGAGTGCCACAGCGTCCCCCAAGATGACGGTGAGTCTTTATCACCAATTTAAATGGATTGGAAATCACCTAGGGAGTGCCTCAGCACACCTCTGCATGTGTCTGTGAGTGTATTTCTAGAAAGGACTAAGAGAGGAAGAGTCATTCCATATGTGGACTGCACTATCCCATGGGCTTAGGTGCGGATGGAATGGAAGTGGAAAAATGAGAAAGACAGTGAGTGCCTCTCAGAAGACAGGGCTGATAAAAATGTAAGCTGCATAGAGCAATGGTAACAGAGAGGAAGAGGCTGGGAAGAGAGCCCCACGGAGAAAGCATTTACAGTGAACCGGTGAACCAGCGTTCAGATTCCCAAGAGTCCATGGAACAGTGCGCCAGCTTGACAATTTCCTGTAAGTCCTGCGCTAGGTGGAGACAGACGGAGCCTGAGTCTAGACAGACTAGACTAGCTGGAACTGGTGATCTCCAGACTCAGCAAGCAGCTCTGCCTCAGCAAATGCAGTAGAGAGAGTGCGCAAGGAAAACTCCTGGTATAAACTCTAGACTTCCACAGGAACACGGCCCCTGCACACTCAACAGCCTCAACACCTGTCGGAGCTGGCTAGCTGGCTGGCTGGCTGGCTGGCTGGCATACTGACAGTAAACATTCACAGGAAACTAAGCTGCAAAGCCTGGCTTCAGATCTTAGTTACAGACCACACTTCCACCATCTCCTTTGATGGGTAAGTGTGGAGGCTCACAGCATGTAGCAACAGGGGTGCTTACCCACAGAGCCCAAAGTGAGAGAAAATTAAGTCACCCAGGGCTTCTGGGGTTCTGCTAATGACTTCTTGGTGTAGTGGTTTGCAGCAGGCAGTGTTTTTTTTACTACCTTCAAGCTTGTTATTCTTTTCCTAGCTACATGAGCATTGAATCAGCAGATATTGCCCTCCAAGGAAGGGTCTCTGACATGAGAAGCGAGGCGCCCAGCCCCTCAGGCAGGCCCAGAACACCCTTTCTGGTAACTCTAATTTATCTTATCAGATCTCACTGTGCCTGTTGTCCTCTGTGAGGTCCAGCTGAATTACCTTTAAGGGCCAAAAAAAGGTTTAATCTTGCAACGTGCTTACGGCTCCCCAAGGAGAAAGTGTCCCACAACAGGGACAAGTGAATCTCTTTACAATCTCTCTCTATGTGGACAAAATCTGTACAGGAGGAGGTTAATTGGGCACAATGTTGAGCCAGAGGTGGAAGTATAAGGCCTGGAATAATCTCAGAGGCCCTCATGGCTGACCTGAAAGGGCACTCTGTGATTTCCCTGCTCAGGGCAGCTTGGCATAGTGCCGCCATTGTCGCTTTGCGATGGATCTTACATACTCCCAGCCTTGTGCCTGCCTTTTCTGCATTCTTTGCTGCAGACACACGGCCTCTCCTTCCTCTGGTCCAATACTTATATCCAGGGTCTGATATTGGCACTGAGCATGGTTTGGGTAAAGGTCTCTAAAGCAGCGCTCCCTGACAAATGGAAGAATAAATACAAAAGGAAATGTCTTCTGGATCTCTGGTCTTGAGGTTAGGTTGTAAACTGGAAAAGCCTAGGTCTGGGTGAAGGAGGCCTGTGGTGCTCTCTTGTCTACCTCATGCCACACTGCGACTGTCCAGTGTACAAGAGGCATTCCATCATTATTCAGTTCCATAGGCAAAGGGTCCAGACATGATCCAGTAGCTTAATATACAGGCTTCAGATCCTGAGTCTAAGGTGACGATGCCGGGGCTGGCTTAGCAAGTACACACGGATCATTGAACTACAATGCCAACCTTCACTTTCTGTAGAATAGCGAGGAACTAGGACAGGACACATCTCTGCATCATTTTTTGCAATGCCTAGCACCAGTGAGGTTTGACACTGAGGTTACCACTAAACTGAATGTGAGGGTTCCCTGGACTGAATGCATTTTCTTAGTATCTCCGGAGGATCGGACAAAATAGAAGGGGTAACTTAAATTTTAGGAAATGTTACATTAGTTGATAAAACTCAGGACAAGCATCCTGTATTCTCTGTCATATGAAGAACCCAGTGCCTTATTCTTATATTGTGTTTTTAAGTGAGGATGAGTGTGTGTGGGCGCAAAAACAGAATGAGGTTCAGGAGAGGGGGAAAAAAGGAGGCTTTTAGGATGGGGTGCGGAGGATAAAGCAAGATGGAGGATAGGAAAGACAGCAATCTGGTGGAAGGGGATAGGGAGACAGGAGAGAACAAGGCAGTTAGGAAAGAGTTAACCACAAAAAGTAGGCATGGATATAACCCAAGAAGGAGCTGCAAGCTTCCAGCTCTGTGGAGAAGTAGTAAAGACGGTTCTGAAATAAACTAAATTCAGAATTCTCAATAAACTGACCAAGTTACCACCGAGGCTCATATGTAGGCACCTGAGAGAGGGATTGGGCAATTATGGTGGGCAATGGCTCCATTAGACTACTCACATCTCTAAGTGAGACGTTGACTCTGGGAGTTAAATCCCTCTGCTTCCTGAGGAAGAGGAGGAGGAGGAGGAGGACAATATCCTTCTGAATAAAGTAGAGGGATTAAGTTTGGGCTGTGCAAACAACATGCAAAATGCAGTTCTGCATCAAGTTAATTCCAAATAAATTAGAATGTTCGAAACACTTGGAAGCTGCGGACCTGCAATCCTGCTGGAGTCTTGCTTGTGCCAGGCAGGGGCTGTTCCTGGGCGCAGTCAATTTGTTTGTTTTTCTCTTGATGCCAACACATAAGCAAAGCCTTAAAGACATATTTAGCAATTAAAAATGAGATCCATTTCTTAGTCAGAAAGGAAGGCCTTTACTGAGATCCTAGATTTGAAGGTCTCCTCACCCAGTCTCCTTCGCCATCAATGACTCCCTTTAAGTCTGGTGATGCCTGTGCCTTTAATCAAGTTCTGTATTTCCATTTGAAAGGCCAATATGTGCTAATAAAAATAAAATCCCATCTGTAAGAAAAGAAATCTGTGTTCAAAGTCTCAGGACTGCTGGATGTTTCTACAACCAGAAATCAGACCAGTGTTCTCCTTTTCCTATCTGACCCTTCCCTCCGCTCGCCACGGCCAGCAAGCTTGCACAACCTAGCAAGGCCATGAATGGCCTCTTGTCCAGTTAGCAGTTAATGAAAGACCTATTCTTCTTATTGCTCAGATGTCAGCCTAGCACAGGAAGCTGCCCTCTGGGGTATTCCACTCCCTTATTCGACTGTGTTGACAGGACCATGGTGCAAAGTCTCAGCTCGGTGAAGCCGACTTTCTATTCAGAGTACGAAGTATGGCTTTGATAATCATGAAGCTTCTCTCACTGTGTAGAGTGTGGCGAGCTGCTGGGTGCTAGGAGGAGTCTCTTCTAAGCTAGACTGTGATATCGTGATCTCAGGACAGAACAGCAAATCCCTCCCCAGCTTCCGAGGGGTCTCACCCGTCTCTATCTTGGCATTTATGTCCACCTGTATTCCATACTTGAACTTTTAACATATGAGATTTATCTCAAATGAGGGTTGATTTTTAACCTAAAACATGGGAAGCAGAAGTTTACCCAGTAATCACACCCTCTTCCCCCACAGCAACCCAGAGGAAATGACAATGTTGTCATTTGTTGTGGGATGCTTTACAAAGCCCACAGACATCTCAGAAGAGCAGAGGAGATCATACTGTCTCTTGATAACATGCGCCATCTTCCTGGTTTGTTCATGTGTTTGTTTCAGAACCATTTTGCTGCATGTATAGTGACTTGTAGGTTCTGAATGGAGCTGATAGCAAGGCTGGAGTTAAATAGTATAAGGAAGTTAAAATAGCCCTCTGCACAGCCTATGGAGCAGTCCCCAGGCATCTGCCTAAGGTGAAGGAACATATAAAATAGAAAGCATTTCTTAGAGAGATGACTAAGGATCAAAGACAAGGAAGAACCAAATACAGTTGGGGCCACTTGGGGGAAAACGGTGCATTTGTAGACTTGTTAAATGGGGGTAAGTCAGTATTTCCTTCATGTGTGTTTGTGACATATACAACATACATATTGTGTGCATGCCTCAAGTATACCCAGAATTCTTTAATTTAAAGATGGTCAAAAGAAGAGAAAGACCCGGTGGCATGGGCCTGCAATTTCAACTATCCACACAGCTAAGAATGGAGAATTGCAAACTCAGTTAGAGTGAGTTCAAAGCCATATACTGACTGACACAAGAGCCAGCCTGGGCATCATAGGGAGGCTATGTCTCCAAATAGAAGTAAAAGGAACTGAGCCTGTGGTTTGGTCGCAGAGCGTTTGCCTAGTGTGGCAAGGTCCTGGGTTCCACTGCTGATAGTATAGAAAATGATGGGATGTGGCTTCCAAATATCAAGGACCAGAAAATGCACAGAAATATGAACTCCTTTAGGAATAAAACAGCAGCCAAAGAGCAAAAAGATGAAACACAGCTGAAAGACGGTGGAAGCTCACACAGGATCCGCACAAACGGAATGAACCAAATGCAAATCACAATGCAACAACAACAAAAAATGAAATTAATTAAAAAGAAATTAAAGGAGAACTTTGGGAAAGAGTGTAATCTATACCATGTAAGAGTGGCAGTGTGCACTTCAGCTTATCAAACGCTAATTAAGCAAACATGGAGAAAGTTCTGGAAGATACAGAATTAAGAATACGGATGAGGCTCTGGCTCCTCTATGGAGGGCATTAAATTAAAATGTGAAAAGACACTCTTAAATCACAAAGCCATGGCACAACATTTGCTTCCTAAGAAGTTCAGGCCTTGACAGTGAGAAGCGCTGATGGATCTCTCTCATACAAAGGTAGCCTTTGGTGTCTAGTGTTCGTAGGCTGGCTCTTGTGTCAGTCAGTATATGGCTTTGTTTTTTACTTATAATTCAAAGTCCGTGATTTCAGAAGCATTCGCTGAGCTAAGTCACAGAAAGGACAGAAATGTGGTTGAATGAGAGGGAAGGGAAGACGAGGAAGTCGCTGAGCCAAGGGTTCTGTGGAGAGAGGAAGTTGGAATGAGGATCATTGGGAATGGTGGGACCCACCGCATGTGAACACAGACCAGTGAGACCTCATCATGTCCAGCTACAGTAAAACTGGTTAGCAGTGGGGCCTTCATTGAGTTCAGCACTGTCCTAAAACCTAATCTTTCAGTCATCCCCAGTGATGACAGGGGTGGAAAGAGCCTTTGCCAACCTCCTGGGAGCAGTGACGCTCGCCACCCTTGGCTAGTTCTGCCAGAGGAAGAAGGACAATTTCAACCTAGAAAAGTCAAGAGACAGGACCTGATAAAGATATACACTGAATTCAGTTACATAAAAAACAAATTAAAGGTGCCAAATTTTTATACTTTATCAAATTATAGACGAAATCCTAGGAAATCGTGGGATTTATCTAACGATGCCGACTGCAAAATTAAGAGCAGCGGGATGCAAGAAGAAAAAGAAAATCATGAGTTTTCTGTAATCAATTTAAGTGCCCTATTTAAATACTCACAGAGGAAAGTTAACCAGACGTACATTCAATATAAATATATTCACACACACACAATCTTAGACTCTCTGTAATCCAGAACTTTCCATGAGAAAATGGAAGCCTTAGCAGCATTTACCAGAGCCTGTCTGACTTAGTTGCCAGTACAGTGTGTGGGAGAGAGAGAGAGAGAGAGAGAACACTGTGCATGAAGGGAGACAGGGAAGGGATAGACTCTGAGATGCTTTGAACTATTGTAAAATTATAGAAATTATAGTAGTATCAGACTAGGACTGGCTCAGTACAGTATTACCAGTTACTTCCATTACTAAAGTTGTTGAGATTTTAAACATGTATTCTTATGGAAAATATTAGAACACAGGAGAACGTTCAATTAATAATTCACCCTAATGTCTCCATTCCCCTGTGGATGCATATATATATATATATATATATAAATATATATATATATATATATACACACACACACACACACACATATGCGTGTGTGTATGTATGTATATATGTATGTATGTATATATGTATGTATATACATATGTATGTATGTGTATATGTATATGTGTATATATACATATATATGTACATATATATGTGCTATATATATATATATATATATATAGTAAAGAGCCTTTGTCATATATTAATAGTATTAAATATATTAATATACATGTAGTGAAAAGCCTTTGTCAAGGCTGTATATACAGCCTTTGTCAATATTAAGCTGAAAATATCAGGAAGCTGGAATCTATTGTCAGAAGCAAAAAGTCCCAGGACTATTCAAGTATCTCGAAAACTCTCCATTTCTAGAATACAGAAATCATGATGGTGCTATAGATACGATTTGTTTTATATTGGACAGTTTTATAAGCTGGAGTGTTTTGCTTGCCTTTTCTTCTATGTGCATGTGTGTGAGAACATACTCCCTCCAACTCCTAGTAGGTGTATGTTTTTCTTGTAGGATGTGACAGAGTATGTTCATGCATAGGGTACATAAATATTAATATTGAGTCGAGAGGAGGCAGTGAAGGGAAGAGCACACCCCAGTGAGAAGCCTGCTCCGGTTCTAACCAGCTGTGTAATCGCTCAGAGATGCTCAGCTCCTGAGAGCTTCCGCTTTCTCAAGTGCAAAATTTGAAAATTAGGCTTAGGACTTTGCAAACTCCTTCTCTGGGTCACAGGCCACGGGTACCTTGAAGTTAGATCCTTCACATGGCAGTTGCACCACGTCACGAAAGCCTCCCCCAATCCTGCAGTTTGAATTGAGAGAGATCCCTGGATCTTTTCCTTCTTGGTCAGCTGGGAAGAGAGAAAAATAAGATGGAGAAGCCTGTGGTTTCAGGAGGTAATTGTGACAATTTCACGGGCTGTTTGGGAGCAATCGTTTGGTTTCCCTGGTGCTTCAGAACATTTGGGGGCTTTTTTAATGTGCCTGGTTTCATTTTAGTCCTCTGAGTGGCTCCATGCTCTAATACTTGAGTGTAGAAGGCGGATGAACAATGAAATAAGTCCCCGAGCAAGACTAAACGTCTTCCTGCATCCACTGTAAAAGAGGAGAGAGTGAACGCTGTCATTGTGACTTGGGTTCCTCTGGAACAGATCAACTCCTCTTCCTCTCGTGATGTCCAGCTGCCCTACAGCGCCTGGGGATTTACTTTAAAAGTACATTCTAAAATGTTTATTAAAATACAATCAACACATTTGAATGTATTGTTTCAGACGTATTTCTCTTCTTGCCTCTCCCCTCATTGTAAAGCTAAATTGGACCGCTGCCAAGGTCTCTAAAAAGCACAATGGCTTTTAGGGAAATCATTTTTCCTTTGTGAGCCTCAGGAATTTCACAGACCCCCCTCTGCAGGGAAGCTGGCCACAACGAAGGGGAAACTGTGTTCGCGCTTCCGAAGGCGGACGCTAGGTGGCAGCCGAAGACAGCCTTTGCCCCGTTGGTGCACCGCAGCTGCCAGGGTGCGAGGCAAACATTCTTTAACAGTTGGAACCAATAAAAATCAGCTTTTCCTCTTAATTACTGCTAAGTGAATAGCTTCTGATACAGCAGTCAGATGGCAAAGCTGATTACGGAATAGGCAACTTGCGCTTGAAAGCTAGAAGTCTCCAGAGTGAAGTTCCCTGGAAACCCTTCTCATACCTGAACTGTGAAGAATGCTGAAGCCAGGGGAACCCCAACATCAAAGACAGAACAGTGGACCTGACCTCCTGAGCAACCTCCTTAAACCCGAGATTTATTTAAGGGGAGTTGTAACGGGAAAAAATTAAAATAAAATAAAAAACCAAATGAGATGCAAGTCCTTTCCCAGAAGAACTTTGGTCTCTTATGTTTTCCGCGTTTTTATTCTTCTTGGGGTGGGATGGTGAGGAGACAGGGCCTTTTGTAATCTTGAACTCTATATAAATTTGAGACAGCCTGTGCCACCTGAGACCTGTCCCCAAAACAAACAAAAATGTGGATAGTGCCTTCTTCCTTATTAAACACATCACTCCAAGTAATACCCAGGCAGCCCCAACAACACAGCTTATTGTATCAGTGGGCACAACCATGTCCCGAGCAGTGGGCAGGGGGCATGTTCCCAGGATCAGGCAGTCCCCATACCTTCTGAGAAATGCTGCCCACTACTCAAAGGCAACAAAACAGACCTTCCTGCAGACTGGAGGGTCATAGGAATCTAAGGACAAACATTTCAGGAAGGGTCTGGGGTAGGTAGCGATCTTAATGGGACATTGAAAAATAAATCTCAATGAGGCCTTGTCTTAGGGTTTCTATTGCTGTGAAGAGACACCATGACCTAGGTAACCCTTATAAAGGACAACATTTAATTGGGGCTGGCTTACAGGTTTAAAGGTTCAGTCCATTATCGTCAAAGCAGGAAGCATGGGAGCATCCAGGCAGGCATGGCGCTGGAGAAGGACCAGGATTCTTTACCTTGTTCTGAAGGATGGTAGAAGACTATCGTCTTCCAGGCAGCTAGGAGGAGAGTCTCAAAGCCAACCCTCCCTCACAGGGACACAATTCCTTCAAGGCCACACCTACTCCAACAAGGGCATATCTCCTGATAATGCCACTCCCTGGGCCAAGCATATTCAAACCACTACAAGCCTCCTTAACATAAAATGTGCAGCATATGTCCTGTTCAATGCTGGGTTTTGATATACATCCTCACTTCTGAGACTGGGCCCAATCAGGTAATAAACACATTTATGATCCTACCACATTGCATGCTAAACCCTCTACCTCAGACTCCCTGTGTTTTCTGGGGGTGGGGGGGGTGCAGGTGTGTTTACTGCCGCTGAAGTGGAGTTGCAACATGCTGTTACAGTTAATTGAATAAGCATTTTGTTTCTCTGACTCCTACCACTCATAGCCCTCATTCTGATATTTTATATACATGTATCTTTGAACATATCTCACTAGACTGTTCTCTCAGGGTGCAGACAAAGTTGTAAGACAGTAAATGCCCACCCATGTCCTCATGACCAAGTGCAAGGTTCTGCTTGCCAGTGCCCATGAAGCTGTGGTCAATGTGTGTGTGTGTGTGTGTGTGTGTGTGTGTGTTTGCATGTGTATGTGTGTTTCTCTGTATGTGTGTGTGCATGAGTGTATCTATGTATGTGTGTGTATCTGTGTATCTGAGTATGTGTGTATCTGTATGTGAGTGTGTGTCTGCATCTGTGTGTATACATGTGTGTGCATGTGATGCATGTGAATGTGTATATCCCTGTATATGAGTGTCTGTGTGTGCCTGTGTCCACATGTGTGAATATATATCTGTGTATATTTGTGAGTGTGTCTGCATGTGAGTGTGTATATCTGTTATGTGAGTGTCTGTGTATCTGTATGTGAGTATGTGGGTCTGCATCTATATGTGTGTGTGTGTGTGTGTGTGTGTGTGTGCATGAGTGCACTGTGCATGTGTCTGCGTGTGCATGTGTGTGTTTCTGTGTATGTTAGTGTGTGTTTCCATATATTTGAAAATGGATATAGGTCAGAAATAGACACTGAGTGTCTTTGTTCGTCTCTTTCTAGTTCATTTTATGAATTGGGGTCTCATAGAACCTGGTCTTCACCCATTATCTAGACTGTTGACAGGAGGCCCCAGCTTTGCTTCCCCCAGTCCCACTCTGAGCTAATGGATCATCATGCTTGACTTCTGAATGGTGCTGGAGGTCGCAACACTGGTCTTCATACTTGACACTCACTTTCAGCTAAGCCATCGCCCCAGGCTCTGACTTGTAATTTTTAGGTCACATTTTAATCTAGACCTATCATAAAGTATCTGATATTTTCTTCTACTTTATGTTTCAGTACTATATTGGACCCCATTAGGTTAAATTTTGCATGTTCTTTCAGGTACGGTTTGAAGCCATTTTGCTGAACCCTGTTGTCGACAGATGAGCCTGTCATGCCTACCTTGTCTTCACTGCCCTTTCAAAATCAGCTGTGGGTGGGTTTGTCTGCGAATGCATCTCTCATGAGCACAGAGCTAGAGGCTTCATTGCAGCTTTTCTTCATGTGAGACAAAGCACTTTGGCACACCTACTCTCTCCTAGGTTTGTTCCTCTCAGTCTCTTCCTCTGACACATTCACAGTGTTTTCTCTTTCTGTCTCACATCCACTTGATACTCTTGTTGTGTGCACATACAAAGGAAAAACACAGAGAGCCTGTCCTTGGTGACGGGCTTATTTCTCTTAGCGTTGATATAATGACTGGTCTATTTCACTGGGCGTTGATATGATGGCTGGCTTATTTCACTTAGCATTGCTGTGATCTCCACTTTTAGACATTTTCCTGCAGACATCATGACTTCATGCTTTGTGCTTGTGTAAAACTCTATTGACTCCCTGTAAAAGGGTCATTGGACCCCCACAAGGTCATGATCCAGAGGCTGAGAACCACTGCAGCTTTCTGTAGCTGTGCATAGTCGTTTCATCTGAGGGATCCTACTGGTCAGTCATTGCTCATTCTTGGAGCATTCCCTCTGTTTTACTTGAGTAGTTTGGGTTTTTCCAGTCATACACTAAGGTCATGAACTACTTTGACTCGGGTGTGTACAGGGTGAGAGAGCAGAGCCTTCTAAGTGTGTAGACTAACATCTCCACACCACTGGTTGAAGAAGCTAAATTTCCATCTGTTTACTTTTGGATATTTGTCAAGAATCGGGTGATTGTAGCTGTGTGGTTGGATAGCTGGAGCTGCAATTCTATCCTGTTGGCCTCTCTTTGTATGCTGGTATCACTTTTTTTTTTTAATATTTTGGCCTGTACTCATATTTGTCAGCTGTTCTCTTAGCTCAGGATTGATTTGGGTAATCAAGGTCTTTTGTATTTTCATATGAATTTTAGGACAATGTCATAAGACTTTTGATGGAGATTACAGTGGATTTATGAGTCAGTCTGGAACACTTTTCTTGACTTGACTTTTTTTTTTTTTCAATTCTCATGATTCTTCAACCTTTAAGTACCAGTACAATAACAGGTAAGAATATACATTATTTATCTGATTTACTAATTTTTAATGTAATTTTGAATCTCTTTTGTATTTCATAAGGATTTAAAACAGTGTGTCAATTTCTACTAGAAACACTTGCTGAGGTCTTTGGACCATTTTGCAAAGCAATGACATCATCATGATGATGAGCGCCCAACCTACATATAAGGTGAGTCTCTATGATGTCATATTTCTGCAAGTTCTCGGAAATGTTACACACTTCCCAGGGTCCAGTTTCTGCACATTGTTTTCAGGTCTATAAATGGTACTTTTATAAATGATATTTGCATTTGACTTTTAAATTCCTCATTACTCATTTATAGTATATAGAAACACTCACTTATAGTATATAGAAATAGCATATAGTATATAGTAATAGAAATTATTTTTATTGTTTATTTATTATTCACTAGTTTCAGATTTTGGAAGTTTCTACCAGAGTTTCTACATAATCATTTCTTTTAAAATAAGAATGATTTATTTTTTGTTCCCATTTTGGTGATTTATCTTGCTTGATTGCATTGACCAGAATCTCTCCATGTATGAGAATGGAGCAGACCACAGTGGAATGACTCTGCAGGCACGTTGTTGTTGCTAGGGCTGAGAGTTTGATTCCCTGCACCCATATCAAGCGGGGGGCTGCCACTTGTAACCTCAGCTCCAGAGGTCTGATGCCCTTATCTATGGGCATACACTACACACACACACACACACACACACACACACACACACAAAGAGAGAGAGAGAGAGAGAGAGAGAGAGAGAGAGAGAGAGAGAGAATGAAACTCTTTTTAACAAATAGTCCTAGCTTTTTCCAATCTTGGAGGACATCATAAGTCAATTATTACTAGAGTATGAATTAGCTATAGAAGTTTTACAAAAAAATTTAAGAAGATTTATTTTTATGTGTATATCGGTCTGCTTGATTATGTGTGGACCAAGTCCATGCAGCCACCCAAGGATCCACAACAGTGGGTTGGTTCTCCTGCAGCTGGTATTATAAATCTCTGTGTTCAGCCTGATGTGAGAGCCGGGAATCGAACTCAGGTCCTTTGTGAGAGCAGTTCTTGCTCTTAACCCTTGAGCCATCTATCCGGCTCCAAGTTGTCAAAAGCTTTTAGGAGTAGGTTGTTAATGTATGTTTTTAACTCTTCATTGCTGCGAGTCTTTGTACCTGAGTTGCTAGGGTGTGGGCTACATGTACAACGTCACAGTCACCCTTTAACCCTCAGTGATCATGACTGTGAAACCCAAAACACTCTACTGGTGAAAATACCATGTCACACAAAGTTACTTTACAATGTTCCTTCCCAACTTCCCCTCCCTTGAGCTTCCTGAAAGCTATCCCACTAAACCAACACCAGCTAGCTTCCACTCTGGGGGAGTGCTGTGCCCTGCTAGGGGTGGCAGTCTTAAAGCCTTTTCTCTTCTTATTCATGATGAGTTTTGCTAAGTAACTCATCTGGTTCCAGCAGCTGGCTAAGCTCACCTGTATTCCCAGCACAGACACAGAAAGAAAGCAGAGGCAGGTCTGAGGACTCCTTGTGCAAATACAGCCCGGTAGAGCACAACAGTGGTAAAATCCTGCGTGACTGTGTAGACAAGCAAGACATAGTGTAAGATAGTTCCTGTAAATGTTCATTCTAAATCTGAACCTCCTCCACCTAAGATGAATCTGTGGCAGCCTGTCCCCATCCCTGGGTCCTAGAATTTTGACTGACTTGGTCTTGTGCAGGTAAGCATTTATATTTTGATAGTCATTTTCATAGTTACATTTATAAGTTTTATTTCTCTTGTGACTGAAGTCTTAGTTTCATTTTCAGTTACTTCAATATATATATGTGTGTGTGTGTGTGTGTGTGTGTGTGTGTGTGTGTGTGTGTATTATATGGTATATGGTATATAGTATATAGTACATGCTATATGCTATATGCTATATAGTATATGTAATCATATACATACATATATAATATATATCATACAATGGCTGTCATAATCTATGTGGACACATATTTATACTTCTATACATATACACACATACATATAGCCTTATAGAAAGACATTTTTTGCTTTGTAATTCTGCAGCTTTCCTGACGTTCTGTGCTCTCAGCACACCCAACACAAAGTGGAACTGAGCCAGCTTCAACAGGCCCCACTGTGCCCTCCTCATTGTTATGATAGAAATGTTTGTTTGGAATGTATCTTCTGTTACTTAATGTTATCATGCTGGTGTATTACTCTGAAGGCTTGATTTGCACCTAGGTCATGTGTCCAAGTCTGTGAGTGTGTGTGTGTGTGTATTAGTGTGTGTGTGTGTTTGCTAAGTGACTCAGTTATTTCCAGCAGCTTGCTAAGCTCACATATATTCCTAGCTTCATATATATATATATATATATATATACACACATACATGTATATACATATGTTTGTTTGATTTTTGTTTATGTGTATATGTGTGTGTTTGTTTATGTATGTATATATATGGAATTTTCAGTGATGAAAATTTTGATTAATATGAAAATAGCAAAACCTTAGTGTACTCCCGAAGTTAAATTTTGTTTATAAATCTTACTGTTGCTTTGCTGTTTATCTTAGTGACTTCACTGTCGGTTGTGATAAGATACCACAACCAAGACAACTTACTTGAAAAGGATTTGGGGCTTATGGTTTCGGAGTTCATGATGGCAGATAAAGGGCACAGTGGTAGGAACAGCTCAGAGAGCTTGTCTGCACTTGCAAGATGGAGGTGGGAGTGGGGAGGCAGGAGCTCGGATGACGTGGATGGAGGTGAGGGGAGCTGAGAAAGTGAGGATTTTGAAATCTCAAAGTCCCCATTCAGTGACACAACGTTCAGTGACACACCTCCTTCAACAAGGTGGCCACATCTCTGAATCCTTCCGAGACAGTTATACTCACGGGGAAACCAACATTCACATATATGAAACTGTAAGGGCCATTCTCATTCACCCACCACACTGTTTTCATGACTTTGGTTTTTATTAGATTAATATTTAATCAAGCCAGCAAACTGGAAGAATCTCCCTCTAAAAGGATCAAGATCACTGAGTTATTTTGGAGGAAGGTCCAGTAAACATTAAGTTTTATTTTAGGTTTAATGCACGAGATTATCTCTCCAAATAATTCTAGTTCACGAAGAGCAAAGGGGTAACTCTCAATAGGAAACTAGTCTCCAAAAGCTACTTGTGACTACTTAGACATAATACAAAACACACAATTACAAACCAGCTGAAACTGAAAATACCTCTTTCCTCCTTTAATCTAAGCACACAAACTGCTGTTTCCAGGAAAATCATGGTTCCCTTCTGAGTTCTCAGTCTCATAAATAAAAGAATTTGAAAGTGGACACAGAGGTACCCTGAGGACCATTTTATTAGCGTTTAGAAGATGAAGAGCAGCTAAAACAAGGTAGGCAAACTGAGAATGTTGGCGTTAGCCAGGAGGGAGAAACATTGCATTGTGCTGCCTTTTGAGGGTCCAGGGAACAGGTGGATTCAGCAACAAAGGTTGGCACGCATCTGCCTGGTGGAAGAGCTGTCAGAAGAAAGTGGGGGTAGGAGGCTCCGAGTGTCACAGAGAACAGGCTTAGGCCTGTAGCCTATGTCTGAGAGAAGAGGGTAGAGGAAGACAGTTCGAGCTCAGGAAAGCATGCTGGCTCAGAAGGGCCTGTGGAGGAGGAAGCTCGTAGAGGGGAAGCTCGTAGAGGAGAAGCCTAGTGGAGCAAGTGCTGCTGGGAAGGGTGAGCAGCTGGGTTCTAGAGGGGGTAATTATTTCCCCCAGGTCTCTACATCCCTCAGGTGCGTCAGTGAAATTTCCTCCAGCTTGGCCTTTGGCCCAGGTTATTGATATGCAGGCCTCTGCATGGAAGAAGACAACAGTGTCTAGTGTTCTAATCTTTGGAATGGATCATATTGTCTCGTGACTTACTTTATCAGTTATTGAGCAGGGATTGATGACAAACAGCACAGCCATGTTGGACTCCTGAAAAATTTAATATATGTATGTGTATGTGTATGTGTATGTATATGTATATGATGTATATGTATATGTACATGTATATATACATATATATACATATACATATACATATATGAATCATATATATATGAATATATATTCATATATATTCTCTCATGAATCATATATATATATATATATATATATATATATATATATATATATACATATATATATATATCGGTTATTTGATTTATTTACACCCACTCCCAGTTTCCCTTCAATAAAGCCCCATCCCTACTCCCCCTGCTTCTATGAAGGTGCTCCCCTACCCACTCACCGACTCCCGCCACATTGCCCTACCATTCCCCTACGCTGGGGCATGGGGCCTCCATGGGACCAAGAGGGTAACCATTAAAAAGTTCCAGACTTCTGAGAATTTGAATCTGTTGCCTCAGCTATCAAAGGCTGGCCTCGAATTTTCAGAGTGCCTTAACCACACGGTACTGAGTTAGTTTCTGTGGGTGGTCCTGGCGTGTCTGCACTGTGTGTAATAAGAAGAGAGGTGGAGTTGGTGAATTTCATGTTCTCATGAATCATTGTTGCTGCTTTCCCATGAAGCATTGCTGCAGACCCACAGAGCATTTTTGCTGCATGCTGGGTATTCCTAGTGTGACTGGGCTGCAGGCTCAATGAGTTGTGTTTCACACTGCACACCACATTTAATTGAAATAACATCTGACAGAAAAACTGTAATTATTCAGACTTCCATAGACATTTTCTGGAAAACAAATCAAGTAATTCTGACACTTCAAGTAAAACACCTGTCAGCATTTGTTGCCAGGGATAAAATTTGAGTTTCCAAGCCTGCTCTTGACAGATTCTCAATACACAAAGGCCTTGCTGATGAGATTGGTGATGTTATTAATAAAGGCAATTTTTGATATTTTAGAGTAAAATGTGTCAGGATTCGGAATATCTATAAGAACTCAGTGAACCAATACTTTTTAAATGACCACTGTCAATGTTAGAATTTTAAACATGAGTAGAAGTTGCATCGTTCAGAGGACAAAGCAGACCACTGAATATTAATGCTGCAGAGCATGAAAAAAATCGATTTGTTTGTTTAAGATTCTTCATTGCAAGAAACCATTGTTTATATAATCTGAGGATTCTCACAATAAGTTCCTAATTGCAGGGAATTGTCAACACAAAGTCGCTCTCTTTGATATGATCCAGGTTTTCTTGGTGTACCTCAAGCACGGGAGTTCACCCCCATTTGTATATTATATGCGGAATCATAGTGAAGGTCCACTTGTGCTGTAGGAAGCCAGGAGCCAGAGAGTTTAAAAGGCGAGAAATAAAACCAATCTTACCTGTTGCTATTCTACATTTCTCAAAAATATGTTTTAGAAAAGTTTAAAAATATGTGTATATAATTGTATCTGTATGTGGGTATGTGCAAGTGAGTACGGGTACCTGTGGAGGCCAGAGGCATTGGACCTATGGAGCTGGAGTTGCAGACAGTTGTGGCCTGCCTGACCTGGGTAAACTGAATCAGACCCAGGTCCTGTGGAGGAGCATGGATGGTCTTAGCCAATGAGCCATCTCTCCAGAACCCCTTCCCAAGTAATTTTTTAATAAAACATCTGTGTTAAGAAGAAAGGATGTAACTCAGTGCTGGAACTCTTGCCTGAATTTGATTCCCAGCAAAACAAAACAAATTAATTAATTAACTAATATAGATATACAACATGTTTGTGTATTGATATTTGCTCATTGATGTTGTTTGAAAGTAAATAGCAACATAATATGAAATGTTTTAGATTTTATTTGAAATCATTATTGCTATATATAACTTACATATATAAGAAGCCACACTTGCCCCTGAGAGTTTGATGATATAACTGACAAGTGGACGGTGTGTGTGCCTACAGTCTACACCCTTATTTTTAGTGTATATGAACAGTCTTTGACTCCCACTTCCTGAAGTTACCAACCCTGATTTCCTGCCCTTTGAGACTTAATTATTTTAAATACTGAATGTAAATCAGGCCATGCCACCTCTCTGTGTTTATTTTCCTCACATTGCTTTGTCTGTCCCAGGGCATTTGGATTTCTATACAATGTTTTCAAATACTTTTCTACTTCTGTGAAATCACTATCCACATCTTCACAGAGATTTTGTTGCTTCTGTAGATTGCTTTGAATAACATGGTCATTCTACAGTGGTTATCCTATGAAGATGAAAAAAAAATATATATCGGCATTTTTGTTTTTTTTCAACTATAAATAATCTATGGTTGTACCTGTATAGAAACATAAAGTTATTGTAATCCTTTTAAAATAAAGTTATAGGTAATCCTTTTAAATTATTCATTTATTCATATCTCTATATATATTTAGATATATATATATGTATAATATATTTATGTATAATTATATATATTATATATATAAAAGAGAGATGATTGGATGGATAGATATGTAGATAGATACATAGATACATGATAGGTAAATAGATAGACAGATAGACAAATGATAGACAGACAGATCATAGATAGATAGATAGATAGATAGATAGATAGATAGATAATAGAACACATATGCTACAGCATGAAGTAGAGGGACCAGGACAACTTGTGGGATTCACTTCTCTATGGCTCAGTGGTTAAGAGCACTGGCTTCTCTTCTAGAGGTCCTGAGTTCAATTCCCAGTAACCACGTGGTGGCTCACAACCATCTGTAAAGGGATCTGATGCCCTCTTCTTGAATGTCTGAAGACAGGGAGAAAGTACTCATATACATGAAATAAATAAATCTTTTTTTTTAAAGACTTAATCCAGCAACCATCTTAACCTGAGTCATCTTGCCAGATCAGTTTCTAAATATTTTTGATTATTTCATTGCTTAGAATGAAGTGGACACTTTTCAGCAATATTCAACCTGTGAAGGAGGAATCATTAAGAAATAAAAAACATGAGAAAGGTCAATATGAAGTGTAACCTTCAACGACACCATCCTAAAAATTGGATTATCACCGTAACATATTTTGAGTAGTTCCTTAACATGTACAAATTCTGAATTTGGGAATTAGTTTGTCAGTTGAATTCGTCTGAAATTCTTTGACTCACTCTCACGATTTGGGTGCAGGATATAGAGTTTTCTGTATGCCTGTAAGAGTCATCTGCAAACACAGGTCCATTTGCTATTCCATCAGATGACTTTTCTTCCCTCTCTTGCCACTGTGACTGTAGGTGGAACATTGAATAGAAGGGGTGAGAGTAGCCAACCTTGTCTGCTTTCTAATTTAGAGGGAAGCTGTCAGCTTTTCACTGTAGGAAACATTACTTAGCACATTCCTTTTTAACACGTTGAGGAACCCTTCTTCTATATGTTATTGGCTGGTTGAATGGTTTCTCCATGAAAAATGAGTTAAATTTGAAAGGCTCATTCTCTGAAATGATATTTTCATATAACTCCTAAGATTTCAGGATCTATATCTTGCATCCTGCTATTGTGCGAAATCACATTGGTTGATATGAGTGTTAAACCATCCTTGCATGCTCTGAAGTAGACAGCAGCTGTGTATGGCACTCGGTCCTTTTAATTTGCTATTGATTTAGGCTTGCTAACAAAGGGCATGGCACTGTGTGCCTCCTCCCTTGCTGTGAGTCTATCTCACTTTGGAATAAATCTTTCTTTGTGAAATGGAACTGGGAACTTGACCTCTTCAAAGATTACAAGGATTCAAGGAAGACAGTGCTGATTGTATTGTGTGAGTGATGTTTGGTAGAATTCATTAGGCCCTGATTAACCTGATTATTATTATTATTGATTCAGTCTCCAGACTCATTATTGATACTTTTTATAGGCTTTATGTTTCTACAGATTTATCTATTTCATTCAAAATTATTTCTACAGCACAAAATTCTGCAGATAAACCAAGGCTATTTTTGATCAATGTCCAGTCTGATCCACATGCTGTTTATTAGCTATGGGACTCGGTCTAATGTGTTATCCTGCATGGTGCATGTTTATAGGAACTCTTGAAATAGTTTCAGATCCAGGAAATTATGTTTTCAGGTGGCTTACTTTAGTGATTGTCTGCTTTTAGTCACTGTCCCAGGCTTTGGACTGGCCCTTCATTATGACAAATGCAAGCTAACATTCTATAATTTTTCAACAATTTGTCTCTCAACATAGGCTGTATTGTTCCTAAATGTCCTATTTAGTAACATTTGGTTAGTGCTGATTGTCTCCTGTAATTTCCCCCTCTTTTTTCTTCTATTTAACTGACTTCCCTTTCTACTTATCATATATATTTTTTCGTGTCTTTTACATTTGCTCTCTTAATTTTAAACTTTATAATATTTACCTTCCATTAATGTGTCTTATATCGTTACTAAGGGTTGATTTTATATTACTTTTAGTACTTCTAAGTCTTTTGCACTGCTCACCTCCTTCTGTTTCTCATACTACAACATTTTGGCCTGACTCATGGCAGAGATTTCCCTCTGTATTTGAGTTTGGTGGTTTGTGAGTTAATTGGGTATTGTCCTTCCTCTCCTTCCTGCTTATCCAAACTACAGAAGATATTTATACCCTGTAAGGGGCAAAGGGAGGCAGAAACTTCTGGGTAATAACTACCAACATGTCTTTGAACCACGGCACACAGAACAGGACAGTCAGAGCAGGATATGGCTCTGCCCTCAGATGGAAAGATTGAAGACTCACACTGATCTGCATGTTAGCTGACTTCCTGCTGCTCTTCCAGTCCTCACAGGTTCATTATAGAGAGAAGTAGGACACTGTGGCAACTCCTTCATAGGTGATAAACACAGTGGATGATCATGCTGTCATGCAAAGGAGAAAAGATGAGTGGAGAAAAAAAACTCCAGCTCTATTGATCTCTTAAAATGTAGGTGGATGCCTTGACAGGTGGTAGATTAGTGTGCATGTCCCAGGAAAAAATAGACCATAAAGAGATAGATAGATTGTTAGACAGACTATTAAGGGGAGGATGGATGGATGGAATAATGGAAGGATGGATGGATGGAGGATGGATGGGTGGATAGATGGATAGATGGTTGGATAGACAGATGGACAAAAGGACAGACATTTGGATAGATGGATGGATGGATTCATGGGTGGATGGATGGATGGATGACAAATACTCCTGAACCAAGGGACTGTCCCCTTTCTTATGTTAGTAGGCAGTTGACTTTTTCCCCTTTGTTCTGGTCTTTTGCAGGTTACAGCTTTAGCTATCTGTTCAAAGGGAGACTTCAAGAGAATAAGTGAAGTCTTGGAACTCTGCCTCATCTGAAAAGAAAGTGAGCATGTCTTCAGTGCATATGCAATATGGTTACATGACATCAACTGTGTGATGGTTTGCATATGCTTGGCCCATGAGTGGTACTATTAGGAGATGTGGCCTTGTTGGATTATGTGTGTCACTGTGAGGGTGGGCTTTAAGACCCTCATTCTAGCTGCCTGGAAGTCAGTCTCCTCCTAGCAGCCTTCAGATAAAGACAGAACTCTCTGCCTGCACCGTGCCTGCCTAGACACTGTCAAGCTCTCGCCTTAATGATAATGGACTGAATCTCTGAACCTGTAAAGTCAGCCCCAATTAAAATGTTGTTTTTATAGGAGTTTCCTTAGCCATGGTGTCTGGGAAAACTCCAGTTACTTAAAACATCAAAACCTAAGAATTTGGGCTGCCTTGTCCTGGACAAGTTTGTTGTATTGTGGAACAAAGACTTTTCCATCTTTTAAAAATGTACTTTAAAGGTAAAAGGATTTCTTTATCTTAGTGCGCGACTGTTTCATTGTCATGAATGCATGTGCATCCTGTGGATACCTGGAGTTTCAGGAAGGCAGAGAAGGAACCAGATCCCATAGGGCTGGGGTTAACAGATCATTATGGGCTCCCAAGTAGGGACTGTGAAATAAACCTTGCTTCTCTGAAAGAGTAAGAAGTGCTTTAAACCACTGAACCGTATCTCCAACCTCCAACTATCCTGTTCTAAAACTTAATTCAATAATATAATTTAATTATAGCCAATCATCAATCTAATCATATCACTTATTTATTTATTTTATATATTACATCATACATATACATATACATATACATATACATATACATATACATATACA
>JANHMN010000014.1:69766217-69778443 GCA_030674055.1 Rhabdomys pumilio
ACATATACATATACATATACATATACATATACATATACATATACATACACACACACAATTTCTGTCTTATTGACTTGCAATACTCATATACTCATAAAGACCTTTAATATCTTGTCATTTTTCTTGGTAAAAGCTGGGAAATAGTTCTGAGTTTTTAAATATGATTTACCTTCACTTTTATTTTAATATATATATATATATTCACCATCTGTTGTCTCCTTAAAGCCAGCAGGTCCAGGCAAAAGGATAGAGAGGTCCCATCGGGTCTCTCTGGAGCTGAGTGGGATGGTGAGTGTAAGAAGAAACACACCCAGCCTGGAGAGTCTTGTCAAAGCAGGAACTCAACTTGTGACAACTCAATGTAACAGCTTCTTGTTTCTATAAACTTGGAGTATCGGGAGGAGGGGTTTTGGTGGGGTGAGATGACATAGCGGGCAGGGAAGGGTAACGGAGGGTGTGGGGTGACTGATAGGGCCAATTGCAAAGCTCTACATCAGCAACAGCTGGGCAGAGGCAGGGCCAAACAGGTCTTGTTGTGTCACCCCAGTACAGAAGTGAATAAGACAGGTCTCAAACTCGAGTCAGGCTCGGGTTTGTCCTCAAGGCCCAAACCAGGGCTAAAATGGGGCCCAACACTGTGCACACACTGGACGGCAAGGACATGCACCACACTGCAAAGGACCAGCCAGGGGGTGGCAGAGTGCCTAACGCATCTGCAGGAACCCCAAGGGCTACATCAGAAGGTGCGTGCGTGCGGGTCGGTGGCTGGGCAGCCGCTACCTTCCACACACCATCATCATGGATGGGGAAGAGAAACGAGGGGCCCAACAACCCTGTATGTGTGTATAGTTCGTACCTAATGTTTCAAACACATAAAATTGTGCCCACTTTTCTACTTGTCCCAACGATTGAGAGCTTTGTTTGCTAGTTTGATTTTCTTTTGGCCAAGACATCTCCTTAGCTATTGTTTTATCTTATTTTATTGTTTGTTTTATTACAGTCTCCAGTGATGCGGGCTAACTGTCTCACAGATACCCCGTAGTTTGCATTTTCCTGATGACTTTCTCATGTAAGTAATTTATTTTTCTCTAAAAGTAGAATTTTATTCTGGAGTTCAATCTTCTTCCTCATCAATTTGTGTTGGCATGTACGGCCTACTGCCGATGCTTCCCGTGTGAATGACAGCCTTCTACTGAGTGAAAACCAGGGACAGGGGTTAGCATTTGGGGCTTCATTATCTAGTTGGAGAAATAATCTAGCAATGATGACAGGCACATTTGCTTTAGGATTTAACTCTGGGATAAGTGTCTTCTCTGCGTTACTGGTTCTGGGCAATACTAAGGAAAATACAGTTTTCAGGATTTATGTGAAGATGGGTCTGTGCTGCACAATGCCTAATGATTTATGAGACGGATGTGCTTCCATTTATAATTTAGAAAAGTGAATACATAAGGAAATCAAATAACCTAGCACATGAATTCTCCTGGATATGACAAATGGGAACTGATGCAGACTGTCCCTCTGTCCTTCCATGAACTCTGTCTGTCCTCCCATACTCTGGTTCAGTGATTAAGTGTGTCAGAAGGCCAGGTCCTCACTACTCAAGAGCTTACCGTCCGTCATTTTATATGGGAGTCAATGCCTGTGTGACTCTAGTGGAAAACTTCCTGTGCCAGTCGGACTAATCACTGTTAATACTAGAATGTGGCTCCCGGTATTAGCTGGGCACTTGGAGAGCCTGTGGGTTTAATTCAGGAGCATTACAGAGCATTAAGAGGCAATATGTACAGTATTAACAGTAACGCCGTGTAAGTCACCATGCTTTTGTGGAGATGAGCCCTTTCCAGCAGCAGAGCGGACTCACCTGGGGACCAGCATCAGTAACAAAGCAGTTCGTATCCTGAGAAGGTTTATCAGAAAATAGGCCATAGCTTTCTTCAACTGTAGAAACCAAGTCTTAGCACAGGACTCTGGTGACACCCACCATTGTGACAGCTTTGCCCACTAGACCACAAATGTCATTCCAAATTTTTTTGTACTTAGCTGTTTAGGTTTTGTGCCTGCTGTTGTGAAGGCCCACCCTAACCCTGTATGTTGCTCTGAAGCTCACTCTCTTGGCACTCTCCAGCCCATTCTCATTTACCTGCGTCACACTGGCTGCCTGTAAGTTGCCTGCCACTGTCACCCTGTGAGGCCCATCCATCCTCCGATGAGCAGTAGCTTAGAGCTGTACTTCCAGGAAGGAAGCCAGTGAGATGTCCGGTAAGAAACCACACTAATATAATTTTGTTCTTCATTCGTCCCCATATGTGAACTGTAAGCATCCCACTGCCAGACACCTCAGTTTATCCCCTGACCTCTACCCACAGAGTACAGTGAGTCGGCAGACACTGGGCTGTCAGATTCTTGATCAACATGGAAGTGGTCTTTTCTGCAAGATGAGCTCTCAGGCTTCCTCTGCAGAGTCAGGGAAACTGATGTCACCTAAGCCCCAGCTCCTGTGTGTCTGAGGCCCCAAGGACTGGCAGCTCGATTGTCACCTTCATAGATACAAGTAATCGACTCTACCACCCACATTCCCATTCTCTCCCCTCCCGACCTTACTACATAGACGTAGAAATTATGAAAAAGTTCATTTAAGGAGAGGTGGCATTAAACAAGGCCATTTTCTTCAATACAAAATCTGAATTAAGATATCTGTACTCCCTCTGAACACCTATGCTCCTGTGTCATCCCCTTCCCCACATCCTGCATTTTTGTGTTTATAACCCCTGTGTTAAAAAGTAAAAATTATGATTTGATAATAAAAAAGGGGAAAAAAGAGCTATTTCATTCACTTTTAACTTTCACTAGACTTGTACCCATTCCCTTTTACATCCCTCACATTCTGTTATTCTGCTTTGATAGTCTAGATTAACTTTAGATTTGCTACATGAAGGAAACTGTCTTCCTAGGGAGCTAATGGTTGTTAATATAAAAGCATACAACTTGATATGGCCGTAGAACCTTTGTAAAGGTCTGACATATTCTAATTCTTTTTCCATCTATCATATAGCCAAGTTAACTTCATGGACAGTCTAAGATACCTCAGCATGCAAAATTACTTTCAATAGCATGTCTGTAGTTCATGGTGTTGGCTTTTGCTGTTAGTACTATGTATTCTTTCTTGCTGTCTTGTTTTATATCCTGAATCATGTCAGGCTCAGGACTCAGTTCTATGAGTACAGTAATCCTTGTGTCAGATCCCTGGCTTGATGATTAATGGAGACTGCTCAATCTGAAGGAAGACAAAGAGGCAGAGGGAAGGTAGCCACTTGTGGCTGTGCCCTCTCTTCAGTTCCTGCTTTCTCTTGGCTGAAGCCTGAGGGAGCCTGGTCTCACAAGCATTGCCAATCTTCCAGATGGAGTGCTGGACAGCTCCCCTGGTAGCCAGTGGGGAAGCCAACCCTGAGCTTTGGAAATGAGAAGTTAATAACCAAGGCCCTGAGTGAACATATCAGTGACTCTTCTGACTCTGTGAGGAGACACCGTGACCAATGCAACTTACAGCAGGAAACCTTTAACTGGGGTTTGGTTTACAGTTTGAAAGGGTGATTTCACGACCATCATGGCAGGGGGTATGAATGTAGGCAAGCAGGTATGGCACTGGAGCTGCGAACTTACAGCTCCTCAACAAACCAGGGGCAGAGAAAGAGAAACTGGGCCTGATGTGGGATTTGGAAACCTAAAACCACCCCCAGTGACACATCTCCTTCAACAATCTTCCTAATCCTTTCTAAACAGTTTATCCACTTTCTGGAGACCAAACATTCAAACACATAAGTTTATGGAAGCCATTTTCCTTCAAACAACCAGAGACTACCTAAAGCAACTGGTTTGGGCTTCCAATGCACCAGAGGCCACCTCTGGTGGCAGAAAATAGTGTGTTTTCTGTGTGGAGTGGTTAAGGGCCAGAGTGAAATTTCTCCTCCTCTTGACTTCACATTCTGACCCTGTCCCCTAAAGGTCAAGTAGCTCTCTTAAAGGAGAATGGGAGCATCTTAGGGTGCTTGTTAGACTCCTGGGTGATAATTCATGGGTTTTTCTTTCTAGAAACGTTTCAGCATTGAAAGACTGAAGGCTTGCCCTATATTGTATTGCAGACCCTTGTGATAATCAACACAGGGAAAAAATTGTGACAATTCCTTTTGCTTCCCTATGCTATCACACTCTGAACTGTGTTTGTCACCACCAGTTCCTGGCTTTTCATTACACTTGTCAGGAAGGCAGCAGTGGCCAGCAGTTGCTGTCATGCTTGTCACCATGCCTTGGTCGCGGTGAGGTGGAATGTTTCCAGCCTTTCACCCCTTGCATTTCTACCTCCAGCCTTTTACAGACAGTGTCTGTACACTGTGAAATGCAAAGGCTTCCTCATCCTAACGTTGCCTGTGACTTCCTAAAGTCAGCTTGGTAGGCACAGTGCATAGAGGATGTCCCCCAGGACAAGCCAGAGAGGGCATAGTCCCCAGTGGTCAGCTGCAGGTAAATCCTTACTCATCGGGCCTTACCAGATTAAGGTAAATTACCTGGGAGATATGTTCCAGATGGATCCCAGGTACACATAGTATACTGTGGGAGACAGTTACCATAGGGAGGTAGCTGCAACCTCTAAAGTAGGGGAAACACATCTTCAGACAGTCTGTCTGCAATGCTCCCAAAAGGCAACACATCCTGCAGAAGTTGCTGCATAGTTCTGCTTGTTGCTGCTATGATATGTGAACCATGTGAGCATGACCTGGGATAAATGAGTCTCCAGTCTGCTCTACAAGTATCTACTACAGTCAGCATAGTGATTTATTTCAAAGGGTCCTACTAAGCACTGGCAATGTGGAAGGGGATTAGGAATTATTCCTTTCATGGCCACACCTCTGCCCTCCCTAATCCTGTGGAGATATGTAAGTTTTACTTTGAGTGAGTCTAGCATTAGCACAGAAACAGCAACTTAGAGATGATTGCTTCTTCAATGAGAGTGTCTCGCTCAACAAACTCGTGCTTGTCCAACTTGGGTGGCATTAGCAGTGCATACAATGGGGACACCATATCTTCAAACTGTTGCTCTGTGAGAACGTAGTCACAGTTCATATTTATATTTATATTCTTACTTAGAAGTGAAATTGGTTTTTAATGACTTGATGTATTTCACTAGAGTTGCCACTGGGGAAAGTCATGGATTTTTGCTTTAGAAAAAGCAATTTGTTCATGGATAAAATTTTTGATTTTTTTCTTGAAAGTATAGAGAGCTGCAAATCTTTAAAAAAAAAAATGGCTATTTTTCTCCATTTGGAGTT
Organism: Rhabdomys pumilio; assembly: GCA_030674055.1. Lineage (NCBI taxonomy): Eukaryota > Metazoa > Chordata > Mammalia > Rodentia > Muridae > Rhabdomys > Rhabdomys pumilio. The sequence continues at coordinate 69,771,545 of JANHMN010000014.1, forward strand.
GTCACCAGCACAAAAGCTTGGAAAGAGGGTTTTGTTTTGAATGAATAATCAGGTGTGTGGGGAGCGATCCGGGGCTGTGTTTGACTGCTGGGTGACGACCCCCCTCAAGGTTATTTGTATCTCCAGTCTCAAGGAATACAAACAGCATACGTTGATGGCTTGAGGTTGGTATGCCAAGGGACAAGGTGCTGGCCTCCTGACAGTTTCTGCATTTTGTGCTTTAACTGTGCTCTATTTCAGTTAGGATTTTTAAAAAGGGAGAGAAGAAGAGAGAGGAAGGGAGGGGGGAAGAAAGGAGGGAGAGAAGGAGGGAGGAAAAGGCAGAAAGAAGAGAGGAACAGAGGAAAGAAGAGACAAAGGAAGATCTAGAAGAGAACATAGCTGCTGGCATAAACAACTGACGTCATGATTCACAGATGTTTGGTACAATGCAGTTTTTATGCAAGTTTCAGAGTGACATGAATTATTTTATTTGCTTAAAGTCCTCTGCAGCCAGAATACAGAATGGTGCTAGTTTCTAACCAACCTTCTTTCCTTCCTTCCTTCCTTCCTTCCTTCCTTCCTTCCTTCCTTCCTTCCTTCCTTTCTTCTTTCCTTTCTTCCTTCTTCCCTGCTTTCTTCCTTCTTTTTTGTGCTTCCATTTTCCTTCTTTTCCTTTTTCTCCCTCCCTTACTTTCTTCCTTTTTTCTTCTTTCCTTCCTTTTATTCTATTCTATTTGTGTGTTTGTATGTATGTGCTTGTGTGTGGAGTATGTGCATGTGTGTGTGTGTGTGTGTGTGTGTGTGTGTGTGTTGGTGTGATTGTTGTGTTGGTATTTGAATGGTGTATGTGTGTATGTGTATGCATATGTACATGTGTAGTGTGCATGCATGTGAATGGTGTGTGTACGGAGTTTGTATGTGCCTGTGTGTGTGCTGCTATGTGTATATGCATGTGTTGGTGTTTGCATGATATGTCTGCATGTGTGTGTATATGCAAGTGTGGGTAATGCCTAAATATGTATAGTGTGTATGGATGTGTTTGTGTGTGGTGTTTGTATGATGTGCATGCATATGTCTGCATATGCTTGTGTATGGTGTACATTCATATATATGTGTATGATGAGTGTGTGTTCACAGACATGAGTGTATGTGTGGTGTGTGCATGTGTGTATACGGTGCTTGTGTGTGTGTGTGTGCATATGTACATGGTATATGCATATATATGTATGCATGTGTATGTTGGTATGTATACATTTGTATATGGTATATGTGAGTGAATGTGTGTTTATGGTGCATTTTTGGAGGACCCTGCTGCTGAAGGTTGAAGTCCACTATGTCTGGACAGCTTTTTGAACTGAGAGCAAAATGGAGGACTCCTTTCCCCCAACAGGGCTTCTTACTTTCTTCTTGACCTTATTTGGAGGATGTCCCTGTTGCCTGGCTTATCTTAAGTATGACCTTTGACACAGTTCTCAGCAAATGCTCTTGGCTGCTGCCCGTATGATAATTAGGTGTTGAGCTCCCACAAGGATGATAGGACTGCACTGCCTGATGCAAGTGAGGCATATTGTGAACACCTAGCAGGCAACCCACTCACTGCTGCCCTCTTCCTGTGTATTCCCTTCACCCCAGGAATAAAGTGTCTCACTGAAGCTGACCCTGGAAGTCTATTGTTCCATTGTACCCATGGACTGTCTACAATACTCATACAGTGGATGTCATCTAATGAAGCTGTAGATGAGGCAGGTAGGCCAGAGAATCCCAGGGACTTTTCTATATCTATCAACTTAATTATCTATCTATCTATCTATCTATCTATCTATCTATCTATCTATCTATCATCTATGTATCTATCTATCTTCTATGTATCTACTATCTATATATCTATCCACCTATCTATCTATCTATCTATCTATCTATCTATCTATCTATCTATCTATTTACCTACCTATCTATCTATCTATCTATCTTTCTATATAATCTATCTATCTATCTATCTATCTATCTATCTATCTATCTATCTATCTATCTACATCTATCTATCATCTATCATCTACCTACCTGAAATAACACTTCCCATTTCCTATTGGAAAATAAAGAAATCTGGAGCAGAGGGTAAACCAAAGTCTGTCACTTACATCGGCTGCTGGGTGTCTTTTCTCCTTCTTACTTCCACAACATCTCAGAGCAATTTTGTTCAAAGGAAGCAAAAAATATTCTGGGAAATAGACATCATTCCCTCTGTACATCTGCCCATGGCTATAGTCTACACTGGTGTGAGATAAAAGGAGTTTCTTATACAGGCTCCTACTCTACCTTAAATGCTCAGTCTAAAATTCGTCAACAAGACTGAGTCACAGGAACTGCCCAGGGAGTCATGGTTGTGCAGGAACTGGAGACTGGTGCTCCATGAAGTGTAGATGAGCACACACATGGGAAAGTGTAGAACACCCTATACTAAGCCCTGAGAAACAGCACCTTTTGCATAGACTGAACACAGCCTTGCCTGAACTGAGGGCCACAGATCTCTTTCTAGACATGCTTTTATTCCTGACCAAAGTGAGTCCTTACCTAGGTGACAAATCTTAACTTCTATGGGGACAGTGGTCATAGCTACTCTGGAGATTTATAATGGTGAAAGACTGAATGACTGGACATGTCTGCCGTATAAGGGTAGTTTGCCCCCGTCACAAATATGCATATGGTGGTACCCACTGCATCACCCAAGTGTCACACTGTTCCAGATAAACTTAGGCCTGAGTGCTGTGATGCTCATGCAGTGATGATATCATCTAATAACACTTTTCACTAAATGTGTTCTCACCAATGCATGATGGTGAGTCAGTACAGTAAATACAACACACACACAAACGTGCTGTCAACAGAAAGAATTCCTTCTGAAGTGAAATGCCTTAAACTGAAGCCCATATTTGTTCTTATTAGACAGAAACCAGTTTCATCATTGCTAGATTCAGCCATGACACTGTATCCATGTTAACTACTTTTCTTCAAACCAAGCCAGCATCAGTCAACACCACATCCTGCAGTCTGTCTTCCTGGCATCTCCAAGTCATTCTGCTTTGTCATTGTTACCACTACTAGGCCTTGGCAGTCTACAGAAAGGCCATTGTCTTCTCTTCTGCACCCTTCTATACAACCTCCGTAAACCAGATGTAACATCCAATTTAATATATAATGGGGGCACAAATGTATCTTTCTTTAGGATGCCCAGTTTTCATGACTTCAGTCCTTTTCATTGCTGCTTCCAGAATGAACACACTGCCTTCAACTGTCTTCACTTTCTGGCCTTCACTAGTATCTCCATCTGCTCCATGGTCTAGCTCTCTAGCATCCCATCTTCTCCATGGTTTGTCTCTCTAGCACCTCCATCTTCTTTGTGGTCTGACTCTCTAGCATCTACATCTTCTCTATGGTATGACACCTTAGCATCTCCATCTTCTTTGTAGTCTGACTCTCTAGCATCTCCACTTTCTCCACAGTCTGGCTCTCTGCAGCATATCCCTCTCTCTGTATTCTTCTTACTTCTTGTATTCATCAGTATACTCCTTGTGCTAAATTCTGTTGTTCCTTGGGGCCCAGTGCAGCCTGTTCCTTCTTTCTGAAATACACTTCTATCTGAAGCAAGCCTCAGTTACTTCTGTGGAATGGAGTCAAACCCCACTTGCAGAGCTTCTTCCCAAGAGCTCCCTTTTCAAAACCTTTGTGGTACTGTGCCCTGCTCCTGTAGATCTCAAAGTGCAGGACTGTAACATGCATCGCACCCACAGATTCTGGTGTCAGTGTGGTCAAGTTCCTTCTTATTCCCCACGAGGTTGATTCTATGACCGCAGGCATGGAGTATTTGTGTTTCTCTCCTGATCCTTGGAAGATACATAGCAGTGGCTGTGCAATGCGCAGGGAAAAAAAAATAATAAAGGCCTTCAGCAGTAAGGACCTGGACTAGAGTCTCAGAGCTAGCCTATGCGTTGGTTGCTGTGTTCACTATATCTATCTGCAGAATTTAACCGCAGAACTAAGGATGCCATTCTTGATACTTTTAATATTAAGTACCCTAGCAAATCAAGTTAATTACTCTATAAAGTTGAAATGTGTATTTCTAGGATACAAATAAATGTTATCTCAAAGACAATAATATGCAGGACTGAGAAATTATTACTTGCTCTGTAGCTTTGGGTACCTGATATTTATCAGAAGAATTGATTTAACCAGCAGCTATCAGCAGATACAAATGGATGGAGACAGGAGACAAAACCCCTTCAGTTATAACAAGAGGGTTGTTTATTTTTATGTAATGCTTTTTGGAAATTGTGATGTTCCAGCTTCACTTCGATGACAAATGAGCAGGAACTTGCCAAGCTTAATGTGTCTGGAGTTCCCTTACCTCATGTACTAGGGGAATCACTTTTTTGTTTAGAAACTTTGCTGAATTATAAACAGGTAGGTAGGTAGGTAGATAGAAAGATGGATGGATAGATAGATAGATAGATAGATAGATAGATAGATAGATAGATAGCAGAAGAACTTAAAATGCAGAGCTAATGTTATAAGGAAATACTAAAGTACAATTCAGTGGGATCTTATGTTTATGTGCTTCTCATGTTAATGTTTTAAAATATTAAAAATTAATGTTAAGCATTTAAGATTTTTGAAAAGCGTAAACTGTTTAGAAAAGGCATCAGCAAAGAATAAGTGTGTACCATGATCTTTCCAATCTTCTCATTAACAGCCATCATAACGCTACCCCAGGACAATGGTTTAGGGACTGATATAAGGTTATAGGATACAGATGACTTCCAACAGTTTCATCTTCTGTTATTCATGGAATTTTCAGTGTCCATTGGCAGCAATCCCAGAACTCGAAGCTGCAGCCTTAGCTGTCCCAGTTTGAGGAAGAGTGAAAAACAGAAGACATGGACCATTGAGTTTCATATGTGAGTCAGGTCATGTGAGATGCCGTGGAGGATGCTATGACTCCATTTTGACTCTCCCCTTTGCCTTTGTAGAGCATCTGTGATAGCAGATGCAGCAGTGCTGAGATGCAGCCATGGGTGCAGGGCCATCAGCTCCCCTTCATGTTGGCACGTGCAACAGGTCAGACTCAGGTGGGACAGTTAAGTATAGGATGACAATGTCTTTCCTTGCCCACCCAGGGCTATTACCTGAACACTGTTCAGACATCATTTTCTGTGAGGTGCTCTGTTCCATCCTCGGCATATGAACCAGTGGAAAATCACCTGAGCCTCTTATTACTTCAGTTCTCACCCACAGCCCGATCACTTAGAACACCAGGCGGACACTGTGTTCTTAAGAGCCTGTATTGAGTGCTTAGCAGCTAGCATTATGCACCAGTGATCTGGGTTTAACATCTACCTTAGTCTTCACTCATGTTCTCATGAGGAAGTCAGTTTCCCACAGGTTCTCACATCCTCGTTTTATAGTGTCAATGTGACACCTGCTCCATGCCACTCCATGAGATATTTTAGAGACGTGACACGACTCTTCACACTGCAAATGCTTTGCTCAAACTCTGACTCAGGGGAAGACTCTATGTCACCTGGGAAGTCTATCTTCCATGTTATCATTACAGATAGAATCAAGACAGCTTGGAGAGAATGGAGAGATGGTCTCCTTTGAAAAGGCACAACCTCAAGGTTGAGAAATAATTATTTACACTGAGATTTGCTTTGAAATATCAAAGGGCAATAATTCTCAGGGCACAGTCAGCCTTCCTGAAAATCAAGACAGCAATATTTTTAAGTGGCAGCCTTTAATGCTTATGGGTTGAATGACCCCAGAGGACTGCTGGTCTCTTGAGCAGAGCATGGGGGTCTTCAGAATGAAATTAATATTACACAGTCCTCAAGGCCCAGTCTGGCTCTTCCTCATGCCATCCCATGGGCTTCTCTAAGGGTATTGATTGGAATGGATGATGCTCCGTTGCTGCAGACACCAGCATATGCCACACTAAGTAAGTGAGCATAGAACAGATGATCTTGTGGCAGGAGCACTCTTTTAACAAAGTGGAGGGTGGAAATAAGGAGCTTCCCTCTCTGTCTATCGTAAAGCAATTTTAATGTTCCTCTATGGGAACGTATTACTCCCAAGAGTAAATAACCTTAGTCTTCTCTGCCCTCACCCTCCTTCCTTTCATGTCAGACATGTTCTCATTGTTTGCATAAACACAGTAGATTAATCTGCTTAGGGTCCAGCAGGATTGCTCTCCCTGATACTCATGCTGCATAGAATGCCCTGGAGGCTGCAGCAAGCACTGACACCAGACTGGAAAGCATCTGCCTTTGAGATGATACACCCCAGACGCTCTTAGATTGTATTGATCTCCTCTTGAATGGTAACTTGGTTAACCAGGAAGTTGCCACTCCAGCTTGTATTTCTACTAATCAATGCAAATGCAATTACTTCTTTTTCTGTTCCCTCAAATGGTCTGTATGTACGTTTGCTTAAGAGTGATATGAGCTTAAGCTGATCTCCAGTTTGTAAAACTAATGTCTGGATCTGTTTCTGCCATGCTGGCTGTGGATAAGAGGCTTCTGGAGGTGTGGTTTTCAGAAATCAGCAGTAGAAGGAGTTGTCACAGTGGGGTTGTGGACTGTGTATCCCTGAAAACTTTCTATGGCCAAAGACTCTTCTCACTGTTAGCAGAGACAGAGGTGATGTGTGAGCACATCACTGGAATAGTGTTTCATAGACCTCATCCTTACTCCAATAAGTGTGTGTGTGTGTGTGTGTGTGTGTGTGTGTGTGTGTGTGTATGTGTGTGTGTGTGTGTGTATTAAATACACCATGGAGAATTTAGGAAGTCTGAGATTCATATGCACATACACTCACACTCAAATACTCACATATAACATTCTCTGAGATTTATTCATATATGAATG
>JANHMN010000014.1:69778453-69793805 GCA_030674055.1 Rhabdomys pumilio
AGTGAAGAAATGACCCTCTCAGGTGAGTGGCTATGTGTCTGATTGATGTCACTCTGAACCCTGGTCTATCCACTAGGGTTAGCTGCTGGAAAACATGTTTTAAGACTGGCTATAGGAGAGAAGACAGACATGTCCTTCAATAGCCTTATAGACAAAGTGACTTGTACCAAGCCATATCCATGTGTCTGGGCTTGGGCTTTCTCAGAGTGCTGAGTTCTTTGGATGAGTCATGGCATGGAGAATGGTCCATGCTTTCTTGAGTTTCTGGAGCGGTATACAAGGCAAACACCCAGTATCCTGAATGGCTTCAGTGCCATTTCTGCTTTTTGCTTTATCCTTTCTTACGAGTAAAAACAAACAAGTATTGAAGACGACTTACTTTCATGAAAACTCAGTCTAGACCTGACTCCCGTCAAACACACTGCAGTACGCGGCTACCTACACGCACGAATTAGTTCCTGCACAGTGTTCGTTCTCTTCAGTTTCTTCCAGTCTTTGAAAAGAACACAACAGAAACACTTGGCTCTGAGTTTGATGTCATCCCCTAGGTTGTTTTTAAAGTGGCCGCAGCTATTCATGGGACACACATGCCCCCCAAATTTACCCAACGAACTATTCATCAAAGCAGAACAAATCGATGTATTGAAAAAAAAAATCTTAGAAATTAAATCTCCCCTGAAATATAACACCACACAATTGACTTTCTGTCTGTGTTGTTTGGAGACGGTAACAAAGAAATGTAAAACAGGATGGTTGAACCTGGAACAGCTTGTAAAATCTGGTTAAGCCGTGTTGGAAAAGGCTCGAACGCCCCACTAGAAAACAGACTATTTATTACTCCCTTTCTTTAGCCCTACGAGGCATATGCTCCTTTTTTAGATTCTTTTCTCTCTTCTTGCAAAGTGCACTCATTCAACTCTTGGCAATTAGTGTAATTGAAATTTATTGACAATGTGGCTGACGCAGAAGCCCCATTGTCCCCAAGCGTGTGCTTCCGAGCAGCGGCAGGCAGCCTGGGCCTCGCTCAGTTACATCAATGGGCCACCGGCTGCCAAGGGTTCCTGTGGGGGTATGAATGTTACTTAGTGATAAGAGCCTTTCGAAACAGGATCCCTGGACCCCATCTCTGGTGGGAGATGGAAATGAAATATGTATTTGGCTGCTGTGGAAAATTAATGTAATTGGCTCCCACATAAAGCTTTGACAAGATGACCTGTTTGAAATCCAAGGAGGGCTTCTAGCCCTGTATCATATTATGTCCAACGAACCCAACCATGCTTGGTGCCCCCCACCCCAAGCCCACTGAAGGTGAAATGAAATGGAATTTGGGTACCAATGTTTAACAACACTTCTGTAAAACACAGTTATTCTGTTTGCATGTGTAGCTTCAAGATGAAGGGGCAAGGAAGATTGGATTTTCCTGTGTGTGTGTGTGTGTCTGTGTTGATAGCTCTCAGTCTGGGTTTCCTTTACATTAGTGAGCCAAGGGTTAGAATGTTTGGAATATACATGGACACATTTATCCCTGTACCTCTTTTTTTCTCTCTCAAATATTCAACGCGGTTCTAAAATGTAGATGTGTGATTTGATTAAATTTAATTGGATTCATTTAGAGGCCAGTGCAGACTTCTGACTTTTCCTTCATGGAAGATAGATATGTATTTATTTTAATACATGAAGATTTGGGCATGTAAAACTAATAGCAGAGATGTTTTTAAATCTCTGCCTGTAAAAATCGGCCTGTTTTCCCGCTGGGTAGTTTCCTAGGAGGGGATTACTATGGTGAATTAATTTCAGCTGCTGTTCTGTCTGGTTCCTAATTTTAGATAATATACTGTTTGATTCATTTAATGGGACCTTAAAACGCAACACCACAGATTTTAAGAGAATACAATGATAAATTGGAGTGCACACAAGAAAGAATGCATTTCTCCCTTTAAGGAACTCTCCATGCTATTGTTAAACCTTGAATTATTTGCATTCATTAATGAACATAGGATCTCTGCTTGTTATCATTTTAAAATAGTCCAGAAACAATAAGTTAGTGCTCTTTATTGATTCATACTTAAAGATGGATTGGGTGAACGCATCACGATTATTTTTTTCTCTTTGTGCTGATGGAATTTGCTTCTCTGAAGAGTTTTATTACAGCCCAGAGACACCTGAAATTAATCTTCCTCAAAGACTTAAAACTTCAAAGCACTTGTTTGTTGATGTTTCTATGTCAGGTAATCAAGTATTAGGTCAGTGTCCTGGAATTCCTAAGTAGCAGAAGACAAAGGGGCGAAGAGGCAGTATAGCGGTATAAAAGCCCGAGAGGGAGATTGGACTCTGTAGCAATTAGCTGAAAAGTTTCCTAAACTAGATTGGCATCCTGGGGATACCTGTGGGCACGTGGCAGGACCACAAACTGCAAAACATAGGAAATGAGGAGAAACAGGAAGCTATGAGACAGGAAGTTGTGGGGATCGAGAAGATGTGAGGAACAGGAAGTCAACTGAGCAGCAGTGCTCAGACCGAGTTCAAATCCAGCAAGCAGAGTTAAGCCCCAGATCCTTCCTTACTTTCATTTATTGGTTTTATTTACATATTTGCAGTAGCTTACTCAGCTGTTAACGGTTATAAACCAAGGGTGAAAGTGAGGTGACCTTCTCAGAGCATAAACGCGACTTAAGCAACACCCATTGTGAACGCTCTGCCGGAAGCCCCACCCAAGACTCTCTCCCACAGGCCACCGATGTGCTGCTACTCCAGGTCATTGCTGTTGAACAGATTAGATTGCACAGCCTCTCCGAAGAACCAGACTCAACACACATTTAGCATGCTTCTTGTTCAGCTTTAAACAAGGCTTGTTTTCCTATCCCGGAGTTATTTTCTATTTTGAAAATTGTATCAACACTTTAAATTTACTTCTTCTAGGATTAAAAACCATTTCATTTCCTGTTTTTCTTTACTCATTTTTATTCGGATGCAGTGTTCCAATAGGTACTGCATGTACCACCAATGCACAACTTGCTGCTTTGATCTCAGCCACAGCGTGGTCACCATCGTCAAGATAAGGCACACACCCAACTACTCACAGTTGCTGTGATTTTTCTGTTTCTTTCCCTTTTGGGTAGCAAAAACACACTTTAGATGATGCATTAGCTGAGTGGCTTGCTGTATGTGACTCTCAAACTCACTTTTCCTCCTTTGGTGTCGGAGTTCTGACCTGGTTGGGACCTTGGAACTGCATGTCCCTTCAGTCATTGCAGACTTCCTGTCCATTTTATAATCTCTGCTGTTCCTTTCATTGAATATCCTGTGACTCTCACATTGGTAACCTTATCAGATTATATTCTCTCGGACCTGTGTGGTCTGTTTCTCCTTCAATATGCCGGAGATCCCAGGCTCAGTCAGTAGGAACAAGACAGCTCCTGGTCTTTTATTCTGTCTGGTAGCATCTGCCCCATCCAACTTTCCACAACACAATATAGAACACAAACAACAGGCCAGCCTCTCCCTTTCTTCTTCTAATTTCCATTATACCATAGCCATCCTTCAACCCACACATATATCTTACCCATGGACTTGGGCTGCCTTCCCTATTTGCAGGATTATCCTCCTTCATGACTGGATAATAGTAGTCATTTACTTTGCTCCAATCTAGACTACAAATCACAGCTCAAATCACTGACCTAAAATGAAATCTGGCCACTCATGTATTCAGGGTACTGAAGTGCCTCTCTGGAAGGTAATGTCCGGCCTCATAGACTGTTTCCTGAACTTGACTTGGTTGTTACTCTGACCACATTCTCCCTCTTTCCTCCTTGCCCAAACCACCTACCAGGTTCCAGATATGTCCATTTAACATGGCTTCTTGAGTCTTTGTACCCATCAGTCATAGCCTCTCAGGGTAGGCTCCTCTGTGATAGCTCCTTGGCCTGTCCAGGCAGAGTTGTTGGGTGTGGCTGGTAAAAACCTGCTCGCTTGTATTTTCCTGCCTCTTAAGAAGAAGGAAGACCAAGAACCTTGAATGAACATGTCCTGCTGTAGACAAGATAATGACCTGAAGACAAAGAGCTGAGGACATGAAGATATCAAAAGGAGACTTTGCAAATATGCTTAATTTGGAGACATAGTTGTGGGAAGACTTTGCTGATTTATTCAGAAGGTGGTGGACCCCATGTCAGTCAAAGGGGCCTCTCAAATGGAAGTGGGATACAGAAGGGAAAGATGGAGTCATTCAACATGAAAGGAATTCAGCACAGCATCAGTAGCTGGTCAGCAGGACACACTTATTGCTGGCCCACAGAGACCTGCATTATACTGCTGTGCTCCTATCCTTCTTGATCTCTGTCTCTCTCTGTCTGTCTCTCTGTCTCTGTCTGTCACTCTGTCTCTGTCTGTCTCTCTGTCTCTGTCTGTCTCTGTCTGTCTCTCTGTCTCTCTGTCTCTCTGTCTCTCTGTCTCTCTGTCTCTCTCTCTGATAAAAAAAAGGACTGGTGTCAGCCACTAATTCCATGCGGTCGATTAGAGCAGCAAAACAGAGCCAAAACACACAGAAGATGATTTCTATAAAATGTTCCGATGGATCACTTAACTCATAAAATTTAGATCAAAAACCACATTCCAAACATCAGTTATTTTATAGGAACACCACCGTTCACATGTTTTCCAGTAGGATTTGTGATTGAGAGAAATTATTTTCATTTATTAATAGCAGTAAAGCTTACATACAGGACCATAATTATATTAAATTGTTTTATAAATATAGACTAATTGCAAGCACATAATGGAAAGACTCAACTGATTGCATATGTGTGTACACCCAGCCATTAAAGAAACCTGAAGGCATTTTAAATTAATTTGTTGGTTACCAGAAAATTGTGGAGCTCAAGAAATTAGCTGCTACGAATCCTCAAAGATGAGACCATGGAGAACGTATAGGATCAGGTAGAAGCCACTTGAATGAGCGATTTGGTTGAAAAAGAGACATTAGTGAAAACCAGGAAGCAGTAGACAACCTTGGATGGCTAAGGGCACATCAGTTCATTCTGAAGCAGAACTCTGTGAGGGAGAAGCTCACTCCAGGAGCTACACACCAAAAGAATCCGAGTTTTTTGTTAGAAACAGAGGTTCATTTGTGTGGCCTTACTTTGGGAGTTACTGTTTATGTGGAGAACATTTTACAAACTAGCACTCAGTGAATAGCCCTTAAAATGTTTCAGAAAATGGGCTGGAGTATAGTTCAGCTTGCATGCACAAACTGTGGTTTGGATTCCCAGTGTGTGTGTGTGTGTGTGTGTGTGTGTGTGTGTGTATTATATGTATTATATATATTATATATGTGTGTAATATATATAATATATATGTATTATATATGATATGACATATATGTGTGTGTGTGTGTGTGTGTGATGTGTGTGTGTTGTGTGGGTGTGTGGGTAGGTGTGTGTGTTTTACATATATATATGATTGTGTGTGTGTGTGTGTGTGATGTGTGTGTGTGATATGTGTGTGTGTGTGTGTGTGATATGTGTGTGTGTGTGTGTGTAGCATATAACTCTGTCATGGGTTCAATTCAATACTAAATTAAAGAAAGAAAAGTGTTTATGGCTCATAATCATTAGGGTCTATGACAGTGTATATATATATATATATATATATATATATACATGACATATATATGTGCATGCTTATATATACCTATATGCATATGTATGTATATATGTGTATAGTATATATAAGTGTATGCATATGTATGCATATACTGTGTATTTATACATACTAGATATACTGTACATACAGTATGTGTGTGCGTGTATGTATATAAAACCCTGGTTTAGCCCCACTGTTTTTGGCTGCCATCCTAGCACTAGGGAGGCAGAGGTAGGAGAATCAGAAGTTCAAGGTCATCCTTGGCTACACAGAAAATTTGAAACCAGCATAGACTACATGAAACCCTATCTCAAAATTCTCAGAAAAGAACACCTGACCTAGGGTACAACTCCAAATGGAACATAAACTGTTCTTTAATTTTTTTTAGAAAAAAATTGTTTAACAGTTTTAAACATTCAAATAGTAAATTGTGGTCATTTTTGTCTTCTATTCTCCCTAAAACCCTTCCCCAAGTATGTCTCCCCTAATACTGTTTGACTTCTGTTTGTGGGGCTCATATCCATCGATCTCATGCTGTCAGAGGCACAGAGAAACAGGAAGGAGTGTCTCGATGACCTGGAAAGGAGAAATGACAGAAATTATTCCACAAAGAAGAATAGCACTGAGTCTCAGTGGGCAATAACATAAAACACCCATTTAAACATACTAACAGAAGTCTGTGAGATCGCTAACCAAAAGCTATCTGAGCAGTCAGGCTGGAGTGATGGCTTTTCCACCAGTGCAGACACACCTTGGGCACCTGCAGCCCAGCTGTTGACTAAGCCTGTCTCCCTGACGTCTAGGACAACGTGGATCCTAGTCATTATGTTCTTAAAATTTTCCAATTTTTTACAGGGCTGAAATCATGGTAAGTCATACTAATCTCTACCATGCTTATTGGACAAGAATAGCTGGAGAGCTCTTTGTGAAATCCCGCCATTAAAAAGGAGAAGACAACCAGTGGGAGCGAGTTCAAACTCCACTAGTCTGAGGAAATTCCTGTTTGCCTCAGTAAAAGCCAAGAAGAACAAAGCAGGACACCTAAGATGGGGGGCAGGCATCCTCCTAGGGGGAACTCAGGGGAATTCCTCCACCTTGAAGCTCTTCCATGAACAATTAATAGGGATAAGTCTCTGATAACTTGAAAAACTTCAAGAACAGTCATATCAGCTACTAAGGACCACAGCGTCAGCTGAGCTGCAGCATCCTAATACAGACCCGGGAGGTGAATGCCCAGGGCCACAGCCTTCGGATAACCTTTCCTTTGGCCTTCATTTTGATATCACAAGACTTGTATTACGAGGTTTTCAGAGCCAAGTGGCATTTCCTCACTTCTTGTATCCTTGATTTATCATTTTCACAGAGATTTAGAAATCACCTCTTCAATGTAATACCGAATTAAAGGAACAAAAGCACTCAGGACTCATGACCATTAGGCTCCATGACAGTCACTCTAATATGCTTCACGCTTTTGCCTGCTTCACGTCCTCTCTCAGAGGTGATACCTACATAACCTTATAGACAGCACAGGGAGGCCCCACATGAATGCCACGTGGCGTCTCACCACTGCTGAACACAGGAGGTGCTTTTGAGTCCAAACCCCAGTGAGGCTGCCCTGTTTGCCCAGCCTATGCCATTACAGAGTGTAAGTTGCCATGTTTGTGTAAGACATCAGCAGGTACCAACAGGAGTGCATGGGGGAGCTTAGAGGAGCTTCTGGGCTTCATCTCAGAGCACATTCAGTATGTTTACAGTCTGTGCACAGCCAAGAGATGCACAAAGCCCAGGCAGCCAGCACAAGGCAGAGACTGAGTGCTCATGCATTAGCTCTTCAGAAACTTGGTGATCCCTGATATCTGAGCCCTTTCCAAATGGCCCAGTAATGACACAGACTTCTCTAACTTAGATGCAGAGCCAAAACACTTCAGCAAAGGTACTGGTTCTGCTTCCTTTGGAGGGTGATGGTATCTGTCTGTCCCAAGTAGAGAAGGTATTAGCTGTGACTAATGGTTGTCAGCTGAAACCCCACCTCTTCCATATTTTGAGTAACTACAACATGAAGAAATTAAGGAGAAAGAGGAGTGAGGCAGCCTTAGCTCCCATGGAGCCTGCAGACAAATCTAGCACTGCATGCTTTCTCTCTGGAAGTTCACACTGTGTCCCTGACAGGACTTCTGTAAGCTGCTTGGTGGCAGACTGGACACAGGAAGGAAGTGGAAAGGAAGGCTGTCTTAGTAGTGCACCTAGTACTGGCTGGTATATCCAGGCTTCTCTGTGGGTCAGAGGTCAAAGTGTGAGCTGCACCAGGAGTGGATGACTTTCCTAATTTTGTAGGTGGAAAAAGGAATGAGGAAATTAGACGGAATCTCCGTGAAGCTCATCAACATCCAACCACTTCAGCTCCTATGTATTTAGGCATCAGGGAGACAGAGAACAAGAGAGGTCAACCCAAAGAGTGCCATGTCCTCCTGCTCTCCTGTTCATATCACTTGGCGTCTCTTCCTATCTTAGACAATATTGTGCTAAAACTCACGTGGGACAAAGCTGACTCAGTTTTAGAGAAATGTTCATGGTGGGGAAAAATAAACGGGAAAGGAAAACATATCAGAAACATGCCATATATGACCAGCCCAAAGCTTAGAATTTGCCAGTTTAGCCATAACATCCATATTCCACAGTGTCTGTTATTCTTATTGTTAGTGTTGAGGGTGCTAATAAAATGGTTAAGTTGTTACGAGCACTGGCTGCTCTGGCAGAACACCCAGGTTTGGTTCCCAGATCCCATGTGGTGGCTCACATGTGTCTGTAATTCAAGTTCCATAGGACCACGGACCATGTTCTGGTCTCAGCAGGTACCGGGAACTCAAACATGGAAGCAAAGCACTCACATAATAAAAAGTAATATATATCTTTTTAAAGGTGAGTATTGAAGGGACAAGCTTAGGCAGGATGAAGGCACTGCTCAAGTTACATGATTTTGGAGTCAAAACCTATATTCAGCTATAATTTATTAGTGGTCCCCCCAACACCAAAAAAAGAAAAAAAAACAGGGAAGAGGAGACGATATTTATTTAGTCTTTTACAGCTGCAGCTGCCAGGCCTCAGCAAAGTTTGCAGTGGAGCATAAGGCTGGAAACTCTCCTCTGAGCTCCCTCAGCTACGAGTCTGGCAGCAGATAAGCGACAGAAATCAAAAGAGCAGGTGGGGAAAGACAGATGTGACAGAGGGCTCGGCTGGTGGGGAAGTCGGAGCCCAAGGTGGATGATGAGTCTCTATTAAACTTCTTCAAGTGACAAGAGAGACCTGCAGCCACACAGAGCGGAGCCCATGGCACAGGCTCCTCTGTTAGAGGAGCCTAGTGCAGGCATGCATAGGAATTCCACAGTGAAACCCGTTTATCTGTAAAACTATTAAGTTAATCATTACAATGATCATTTTTAAAAGTTTCTAGCAATTAGTCTTCACGTTTTATGTTCTTTGTACCCACCAGGTTCTGTACCAGTAGCTTCCCTCTTCACTGGGACTACATGTCAGACAGGAGGTTACATAAGGGAAGATGCCTTTAACTTAGAGTTGGAGCTCACAGTAAGACTGTGAGGGAACCCAGAGCAGTGGGATTGTGAGACAGCTCGAAGGGAGCCTTTCACAGTCAGAAAGCAGAGAGTGGACAGGAAGTTAGGACAGGCTACCAAACAGGCCTGTATTTGATGGCTTGCTCTCCATTACTCACTTTCTTGAGCAAAGATCCATCTCCTAAAGGATCCACAACCTTCCAGACAGAACTACTAGTTAAGAACCAAGATTTCAAACCCTTGATCCCAATGAAGATATTTCACACTCAGTCCACAACAGGTGCTTAAAAAATATATGCTATGCAGATATTATAAACCCCCTCCCACAAGTACACCTCCCCATGCTGTTTCACGTTCCCCTAGGTCTCCCACTCACGTTTGCTGGTATAATTAGGTCTTCACTTAGGTAACTTCTGCTGCTTAGCAGAACCATGGTTACAGATGCAGATACAGTGCCCCATGAGATCTTTCTGCAACATATGCTCATTCAGTTTCTCTGAAGCCTCAGAAAGCCCTAGCTCTGAAGACAGACACCATTGTCGTCTGACTCCTGTCTGGATTCCAGAGAATGACAGTGCAGGGCTGGCTTCTCTGCTCCTCCCTGCACAGCTCTGCCACCTCTGCTGGAGTTCTTGGCCTCTCTGTACCTTTGTTTCTTCAGTTATAAGGTATGTTAGGGGCACCAGATAACTTGATCTCTGGAAAGCGCTCAGAACAGCCCCAGTATTTAGCAAGCACTTCTCAGTGTTTGTTAGATGGAGTGAATGGCTTTGGAGAAAGGACTTAGCATTTTCTTGGCAGATGTGCTGGGCATGCTTAATATTATTTCAGTCATTCTTATGAATCTTAACTAATGCTGGTCTCTTCGAGAGTCACCACTCAGAATAAATAATGTGTCCTTCCTTTGTTTCCATACCAGCGCTCACCACAGGTCCCCTCTGAGGAGGGCACTGTGCTCCGCTTCACCCTTTGTGGCCTGGATTTCTCTTTGTGCCTGGCACACAGGAGGCATTCAGTAAACAGTTGTTTAATTAATTTCATATTGTCTGAGGGTGGCAATTTGCAAAGAAAAAGGAAGGAGATGTTCTCCTTTCGATAGAGTTTGTTTGGGCCGCGTCTGCCTGCACTTCACAAAAGCCAAGTGTCTTCTGGTTCCATTACATCACCCAGCCAATTAATCAGCACTTGAATGAGTCTCCAGACAGAGCCTTCATTTTGTCTACTTATTAACTTTCATTATGTGCACAGCTAAAGTGTAATTGTGAGCAGGATGGATTATGCTGTAAACTTTTTTCCTATTACACCATTCCTTCACAAATCCCCTTATTAAAGTGTTCCAGGGGTGATATATTATGTTAAGAAGGTTTAAAACATAAGGTGACAATGACCTTCCCTTTAATTAACTATGATGGAGACAAAGGTTAGAACAATGATGATGAGCTGAACTGAGCGTCATAAATCACCTCCACGCGGAAGACAGGACACAGCTACAAAAATAACCTTGCGACTCACAGGTTAAGTGAGCATCCCCACAAGCCTGCCGCCCCCCCTCCCCCACTACTTATCTGAACACAGCCCTGCTGTGTCTCAGACACAGCAGCCTTGCAGGGGAGATTCCAGATACCACCTCCTCCAAGACCAGCCTCAAGAACTTAGCTCTGTTAAAGTGTTTAAAACAGCAACAACAAAATTATCAGGTGATTTTCAGTTGGAAAAAAAAAAGAGGCAAAGACCAAGCAGGGTCCTTATCATGACTGTTACCCAAGTATAATTTGCACAGTCGTGTCAGCAAAAACACATCTTAGGTGTCCTCTCTGAGTTGTGAAAATTGAATGATTATGAATATGGCAGAAGTCCTAGCACCCCATCCCAACCCAACATCTCTCCTTTGTGTTTTACTTTGATGAGTTAATTTTGTCTTTCCTTTGGCTTGATGAAAGTTGGGTCACACTGGATGTTGATGTATATATATGTGTGTGTGTGTGTGTGTGTGTGTGTGTACAATTATGTGTTAGCATATACATATGTGTGTATGCACTTTGTAAATTTTTACGTTATGTAAATAACATTTCTAGCCCTCCTCTGTGTGGGTCTATGTCCTAGCCTTGCTTTCTCGGGGGTTCCGCTGACACTCCGTGTGCTGCTGGGCCTCAGTAGTCTCCTTAGCACTATTCTGGCATGTCCACCCAGTTCACCGATGGATGTGTCCGTCCACACACTCTGCGCCTATGAGGCATCTCTTACTTGCTATTTGTGTCTGTTTACCTTGCTGTCCTTCTGCAAACAGAAAGATGGTCTTTACCTGCACTAAACTTTCTGGTTCACACTCATATGCATATTTTGAGAATGAGGCATCTGATGATGGATTAGATGTTCTCATTAGTCACATCAGCAAAGCAATACAAAGTCTACCTATGGGTATTGTCCCAGAGAGGTCACCTCTTTAGGGTAAATGGATCAGAGAACAATCAAGCTTTTGGCCATACCCCTATTCTTTTGATGTTGGGTCTGTTCCTTGACACTCCTGGCCTAAGTCTCAGTAAATCCTAACATATGAGCATCAACTGTGCTTGTTCCTGGGGAGAATGGTATGTAATTCAAGGCAACAGAGCCCTGAGGAAATTTGTTTTTATATATTTTATGGTATCTTTTGTGTCACATTAATCCATATAAAGCAAGTGAGGCAGACCTGCAATCTTACCTAAGATATATGAGTATTTAAAGAAGTGTCCTTATTTCAGGACAGCAACTCAAGAATTTCGATCATGTGCCTTACTTCAGTGGCCACCAAGGGCCTCCCATGGACTAGACACCCAGACTTGCCATTTGTACTAACACCTATGTAGGAAAAAAAAAAAAAAACTCACTATATATATCCAAAGATCACACCTTCTTGCATTAAAACTCACCAACTGTGCCTACTTTTGCCATGATATGAGGGCAGTGGTGATGAGAAAATTCCTCTGAATAAAACTGGAGGTTTTCATGTCTGATGATAGTGTGAAATTGTCCCCCTGTCACTTACATATCTCTGGAAGTCTGAGCAACAGTGACTCAAGCTAGGCATTCCATAGAGTCCCTTGGGATGCCGCATCAGGGATACCTTGTTTTCTTGTTTGGCTGCTTGTTTGCTCAGATTTGCTGGCTTGTAGTTTGGATGAAAGGGAGGATAACACAGTTTGTTGAATAACTGTGACCCATTCCACATTTTCCTACACAGGAGCAATATGTATCATGTCTTTTGAAATGCATTTCGAGGATCACGTTACAATTCCTACAGCCATCAGGAGGTATATTTCTTAAGAATATTGGCTACTGTGCAGTGGAAGAGGATACTCAGAGAAGAAGAAAGGTGCCTGGTGAGGTGTAGAGTAAACATGGAATTTGAAGTCAAGATTTAAACAAAAACAGACTACAGTTTAGTAGCTATAGAAAAGCAAGACACAGCCCAAAGAGGTCCTGAGGATGGTACCCAGGTTAGGAGATGGCTTCAGCTGGCTGGTAGACTGCTTCAGCACGGTTATGAAGTGACAGGCCCAGAGGGTCACCCTGGTCTGCCTTTATTCTCAGAGAGGTGCTTACTAACGCCTGACCATTTCAGACTATCTTAATAAGAGCCAAGAATGTTGCCATTGGTCTATGATAATCATCACATTGTCAGGGGATTAAGGAGCCTTTCAAAACTAGCTAGTCACATCTTTTGGACAGTTTGGTACTCTAGACATAATCAACATTAAAAGGCACTATCCAATAGCTCCATTTAGAAAGCTTACAGTGGGTGTTATTGGCTGAATGGCTGTATCCCTCTATGTGTCGAAACTGTAGTTTCCTGTGGTATTCAAAGGTGGGTGATCAAGTCTGTGGATGTGGGCATGAGAATAAGGCCCAATGGTGAAATCAATTTGACCTTATAAGAAGAGGAGGTGTCAGAGAGCTTTGTTCCCTAATACTGCTGAGAATGTCATCTGTGGGTACAGGAGTCCGCAAGCTCCAGTACCCCCAGTGCTGCTGTTGAACCCTCAATCAGTGGTATTTTCTCACAGTGTATGGAATGAGGTAATACCTGCTCTTAAAGAGAGATGGTAGACTTGGGGTTAGTAGTGGCTATGCTGCCTTTCTCTTCTTAGGGTGAAATTTCTCTCACCTGAAATAATCGATACGGTAGGATTAGCGATATCAGAAAGCCACACATGTGATATTGCTAGGTTCATTTATATGAACACAGGTCCCAGGCAAATGACATGAAAATTATTTCTGAGTGGAGCCATCAGGATGAGGCTATTTATTTGTCCTTGTGGCTCTGTATTTCAGAGTTTAAACCCGGAGATCTTTTGTAGATTAAAGGGCAGGAAAAGGAGTGGGGGAAAAAAGATAGGAAGAGGCAAGATTTTACCCTCAAAGGCTATTGTCCTTGTGCTCACAAACAATGTATTGTATCCGACTTGCAGAGCCAGCGACAATTTATGCTGTGTGTGTGGTAAAAAATAAATGCTGATTTAATTATATTTTCCATCAAGGTACATTGTGAGGATGAGGTATTAATAAATTCGTATTTTACATGGCTGTTCCTTTGTTAGCAGTACACAAAACCTAAATAATTTGTTTTTGTTTTAATTTGATGAATGTTGTAGCACATTGAGTGTGTGTGTGTGTGTGTGTGTGTGTGTGTGTGTGTGTGTGTGTGATGTGTGCAATGTGAGGGGAACATGGATTATACTATGGAAAAAAACATTAAAATGTATGTATCTTGTATTCAAAAAATCAATAGTCCTTGCTTATACACACAAGGACATTAGGCTGCTGTAATACATATCTTTACTCATGTCCTACAGACTTTACTGCAGATATCAAGACACAGTCCTTAGCCTGTGCCCCTGCCTTAATCTACCCCTCAACCCTTTGGTGTGACACTGATTAGAAGATGCTCTCACTGAGTTCCTCTGTCCTGTAGTCAGTGCAAGTGAGATTTGGCTTATACTCTATGGTCCCAGATTCGGAGCTTGGACCTGTCCAAAGCAAACCTTTATTGCAAGGTCAATTAGCGCACAAGGAAGGAAATGAAGGCCCTTGCATTGGGCAAAGGAATCAAGATGGTAGCTAACCCACAGCAAAGAGAATTGGTAGACTGCTCAGTTGTGGATAAAGACTTTAAACGTTGGTGTGTCTGATCCAGTAGTGATGGCATGCTTGGCACACTAAAACATTTCTCAGAAGGATCCATAATTCAAATGTGTTTAAACAGTTTGGGGCATGTGATTATTTAATATAAGTGGTTTTAAGAAAACAAACATTATAAGGTTATCTTTAAGTTATAATTTTTGTACATAAACTCATAGTAAATCATATGGTCATTTTAATAAGGAGAATGCTACATTTTGACAGTTATTACTAAAACACAGAAAAGTCCTTCTTATATGTTTGTATATCTTTGTGCTTTGACTTAAAATAAAATTGTGTTTTGGATATCAATATACTGGATCAGTCCTAGAATTAAGGAAAACATGTGGCCACCTGGAAATAGATGTTTTCCTTAGAAACACACTATCTCAAAGACTTGACTTATCCAAACATTTAGATGCGGTGTGGTATTTCTACAAGACAAGCTTGTGACATCAGGGCTAGAAACATTAAAAAGAGCCAACGCAAGAAAAACAGACTCGCTCGCAGAGTATCTGTAGGATGTAAGGAAAATTCTAGTATTTTCCACGCCTTGCTAATAAGGCATAACCTGAAGCTCCTTTGGGATGTTTTGTGCAAGAACAGTGTCTTGCCATATTCCCCTTAATTTTAGCGTTTGGTCACCAGTGCAGTCAGCAATTTGTGTCAGGCTCTCCTGGGCAGTGTTCCTGGGAGGGTCCTCTGTGGTTTCTGCCAGCTTTGCACTTACAGGAACCTTTCAGAAGTCCTTTAGGAAAAGGAGATGCATGGCTGTCTTTCAAGGCCAGTACACACACCATCAGAACTCTATAGTGCTGTAATGATTAATACTTCCCACTTGGAGGAGTAGAGGGTGCTGTTGGACCACCAAGGGATTGCTTCAGAAAAGGAGTTTTATTGTAATCCACTTCTCAGGTCAGTATTGCCAACCGATATTGATATTTAAAATACTGAGTGTGTGTGTGTGTGTGTGTGTGTGTGTG
>JANHMN010000014.1:69793815-69815120 GCA_030674055.1 Rhabdomys pumilio
AGAGAGAGAGAGAGAGAGAGAGAGAGAGAGAGAGAGAGAGAGAGAGAATGTGTGTGTATGCTTCTCCAGGGAATCTTTTATG
This sequence comes from Rhabdomys pumilio, assembly GCA_030674055.1. NCBI lineage: Eukaryota > Metazoa > Chordata > Mammalia > Rodentia > Muridae > Rhabdomys > Rhabdomys pumilio. Next base: position 69,793,898 of record JANHMN010000014.1, read on the forward strand.
ATTTTCAATGTGGCAGATGTTGGGCACAATTACACATGAGCAGCCTACACGTAAAGTTTCAGGAGGCGAACAAGCTATAGTCTTACAGAATCAAGTCAAGGGACCCACACCCTTAATCAAGGAGAACCCACAGCGTGACTGTTTAGTTGTGTGACTCCCTTGTTCTACTCACCACTGAATATGATGTGAAACTGCATCTCAAATCATTTTAGGAGCTGTCTGACTGGAAGAAGAGAAGCTAGTTTTGTGCCTTCCTTCTTCAGACTCTTGAGGAGGATAAGATGTATGGTTATGTAATTTTAGTGGCAATTCTAAGCGAATGAGTAACATTTTTCTTTTTACTATCTAATGGAAGTTGCAAGAATTTATTGCATTTATCAGACTTTGGAAAAGCCACATTGTAGCTTCCTGGTATACTACCTGGTGGTGCCTGTCTCAGAAGCCTGAGGACCCTGTTAGCACCTGGCCAGGAATCCTGGTTTGTTGTTGTTGTTGTGGTTTGGTTTTTGTTATCCTGTGACCTCATCATTGCTGTGTGGAGTATAAGCAACAACAAATCCTCTCTAAGAATATGTAGCTAGCAGGTGATTTGCACAAGGAAGACGCCTGCATCCACCTGCAGTGGCTTCAGTGATTACTGTAGGAGCAAAGCACAGGTTGCAGTCTTAGTTCAACTCTGGGACTAGAAATCCTGTATCCGAGTGTTACTGCTGAGGATCTCTCTTGCTGTGGGACACAATCTGCAAAATTTTCCCAGCATGCTCCTGATTAACCAGACTAGCCATTTCCAAGTCGAATTAATTATCTCAGGTCACTAGAATCCCATCAGGGACTCTGAGATGGTTATTAAAATTCACTACCAGGAAGTTAAGTTAAGGCTCGTCTTAAAAAAAAAAAAAAGATTGATGGTAATAATTACAGCTTTAAGATACTTGAAAGCTGAAAACAATTGCTTTATGGGACAAAAAGAGAACATTTAAAACCATGCGACTAATTTACAGATTATCAGACTGTCAGAATTTTTCACCTAATATATGAAAGTTAGGCGAATTGATTTGAAAAATTTAAAGCAAGCTTTAATCTATGGGAACCGGTTTTGACTGTGGCTGTTTTCTTTGGGGATGTTAAGTGCAGCATCACGTGGTCTCGGGGATAGGGTGGGGAGAAGGCAGAAGGAGACCCCATGTCTCTTGTACAGGCTGTTTTACTTTGGCTTTATTTTCTGTCATGCTCAAGTCTAAAGTCAACTAAACTGAGGAGCTAGTGACTGTATGTTACATGTTATAATGAGATATTATAACTAATGTGTTGATTTCCTTTCATCTTGAAAAGTCAAAGACCCAATACGACACCAATGCCATCTTCCTTTTGCTAGGAGTATGTTTGCTTCTGTTCAGAGAGAGGAATCTGTGAGAACAATGCCTGTTCAGAGCTGGATGGTAACTAGTGCACGGTGCCTATTTAGGTTAAGTTAGTTTGGTCTGAATGCACCTGTAGGAAAACCAATTCCCCTTTTCATTGTGGCTTATAGTTGCTTAAAGTGAGGACACGGGAAGATAAATATTTCTCCCCACTAATGTAATCAATTCCAGTCATCACTTAACATCAAAAATAATATAGGACTGCCTTTAGGTTCTTGGAGACAATGTTGATTGCAGGTGTTAGTGGCTGAAATAAAAATAATCACACACAATAACGTTGTAACAAGTACACAATGACGTTGTAACAAATAGTGTGAGTCGTACCCTCACCCTAGCCATTATTACTCCCCTGGCAGACCAAACTGAAAAAGCAGATATCCTGGTGTGCTTTGTGTATCACCTTTCCAACATATTAACTATGAGGAACCTACTTAGTCTGGGTAGTTAGTAGATTAAGTACAGGTGCCAAGTGAATCCTCACAGCATGCTTGCTCAGAGGGTTTTCCAGAATGTCCCTGAAAAGCCCTGCTCCGTGTGTGGGTTTCCATGCAGAAGCAGCAGTATTTCTCCTGAAAAGAGACTGTATGTACACGGAATGCTGTGAGCGAGCCGGGATAATAACAGAGCACTTCGTTTTTAATTGATGAACGGACTCGGCAGTGTGAATTCAAAAGATGTAATTTGCCAAGATTATATAGAATTATCAGTTCCTAATGCCCAAGGATAAACTGAACTACAGAGAAATCAAGAAGTCACTGGGAGAGAAGTCTGCACTGTTGTGTAGGGATTGTCCAAATTACAGTCGATTTCGTCATTCCTCAGAAAAAGGGGACACTATGCAGGATGTGGGACCTGGTTCATCTTTTCATCTATCTATCTATATATCCATCTATCTCTTATCCATCTGTCTATCATATATCTATCATCTATTTCTCTTCATCATTATAATCATCATCTATTAATCTACTATCTCTCCATCTATTGTCTATTACCATTGTCTATCTGTAATCTATCTAGCTATCTATTATCTACTTATCTATCATCTGTGATCTCTTTGTCTAGACTTCCCTCTACTCAGAAAGAGAGATCATAGAAAAGGATAAAATTTTAATCTGAAAATTTTGAGTATATTCTTCTAGCTGTAATAAAGGAAAAGCGCCTGCCGTGTATGTGCCCATGAATATATGCACTCTATACATGCATTGCACACACATGTACAGTTTCTTCTTGTGAAAGCTTAGGAATGTATGTGCAGTGTACAATCCACGTCATTCACCAGCAGTAATGGGGATTAATTTACAGAACCCCTTCATCTTGGTTTGGTTTATTTATTTATAAATGAAACTGTGATAAAAGGCTAATCAGTGATGCACTGTGTTGTACTCGATGTGGTTGTGAATTCCTGGTGTAGGGTGTGTAGCTGAAAGGTGGTAAAGGCGGTCATTGGCACTGTCCTTGCTTTTCTGGCATCATCTACAAGTGCAAAGCCTTCCGTGGTTTGCAGCAGGGTGCATAAGTGGGTGAGAACTGCCACAGAACTTCCTAGAGCAATCTTTTGCCTCCTCTTTTCTCATTCTGTAGGGAGAGACATCTGCAACCTCCGTGGACTGAGATACACTTGATGTGTGGGAAGCCATTATAAAAAGACACTAATGAGGCCCTGAGTCCAAAGAAAGCGTGTCACCTGGAAAGTGCGATCAGGGAGAGCAAGCTGATGAGAAACCTCAATAGGCCCTCACCCCAGATTCTCCGCTGTGGCAGCCTGTCCTTGTTCATTGGCACAGGGCACGGCAGTCTCAGAAGAGGCTTGGTGACCAGGCTGGCTCTCTGGAGGCCAGTTTTCGGCTTGGCCAGTCCTTGTGCTTAACAGAACTGCACAGACTAGGAAAGACAAAGAATAGAAAGTTTTATCTAAAACAATCATCTCTTACACCTTAGTAGGACTCAGTTTTAGCAGAGATTTTCTTGTTCCCTTTTTACTTAATAAACTAAGTGCAGAGTTTCTAGCTTTCGAAGTTTCTTCTGCACAGCCTCTGTGGGACACACTCTTGGCTCTCAGCAGATCTAAACAGCATAGCAGAGTTTTCCTCTCTCTTCACGTGTTAAACAGATCACTTGAATCTGTGTTAATTTATTTTCCTGTTGGAGATAAAGCATCCTTATAAAGAAAAACTAAAACAAAAGTGTTTCATTCTCTGCAGACTTTTTTTTCCTATTCCAAGTCTCTTCTGTTCATTTGAAAATAATCATCCTTTTCTTTAAAGGATTACATTGTATCAATTGGTAACTTAAAAGATTACCCCATTGAATGGAGGAAGCAGACACGGGACTGCAGCCTATGTAAAATTGCATTTATTCTCTCATTTCTTCTTTCAGCTCTCTTCAAGTGTCACTAGCATAGTGCCGTGTCAGGGAACATATGCTTCTGGTACTTAAAACAAGATTGTGTTTTGTGACATTCGTTAGCCATGCCAGTGCTAAATTTGGGATTGTCCTGAATGGCTTCCCCTCTGCTTCCAGCCAGCACAAAACAGGGCAGGCTGGCTTCACCCCCATTCAATGCCCCTCTGCACAGCCATTCCCAGCCAAGAATGCTCAGTCCCCTTCCATTGTTCAGCTGACAAATGGTGACTGTCCGCGTTCTCGGTGCCTGACCTTGACTAATTATGGAGAATTGGTGCAGCTGCCTCTCGCTTTACCAAGCACCTCAGCTCCGAAGCATGCAGGCGACTTCTTGCTGCCACCATGGAACTCCAATTTGAGAACTTCATCACGGCACACAATGCTTGCTTTTTGTGCTGACTTGGAGTTCACAAGCCCTCCGTCACCATATGTTGACAAATAATTTATATTCATACTGGGCATTGTTCCTTGGTCTTTGGCATAGACTATTTGAAACAGGGTACACAAGTTTCCGGGGTGTAATAGATCTAAACAAGGGGTGTAAGTACACGAAGCGGACTTGATGACATTAGTATTCATCTTTCCAACACCTTTTATGACTCCGTAAATGTTTGCATGAATGGTTTTTAAAGTAGTGATTCACAGTAGTGAGTGGGACCATGGGGATCCTCTATAATGAAGCCCCTGCAGGGTTGGCAAAACAGATTCAGATTTCTATCTGATCACTCTGTTCTTTATAAAATGAAAGCAAAGCATGTGTTTAATGAGTAGGTAAAATCAGGGTCTAATTCTGTTACATATTTCACATAATAGAAGTTTTTACTTATTTCACCATCCCATGTTTTCTTCAGAGTTGTTCTCCATAAGCAGTGGAAGCCCATTTGGCATCAAGGCATTTGGAGAAGAAAACAGGAGAAACATTTCCTTGTCCATAGAAGTTCTAGAAACAGGGGAAAGTTGGTGCTTTGAAGAGAGAAAAAATCAAAGCAACTGAAGAATTGAAATGTAAAAATTAACGACTGAAAATCAGATAATAAGCTTAGCCCACTTATTTTAAATCTCTGTCCCAGGATATTGGAAAATGAAAGCTGTAGTGAGGAACGGTCAAGAATGGTGTATGGTGTAGACTGCTGTGGGGAGGTGCCCTGCATTATCGTGACCTGACCCAGATAGTCTCTAGACTACACTTGAGTATGTGAAGTGTGTGTGTGTGTGTGTGTGTGTGTGGTATGTGGGATATGTGCGGTATGTGTGCATGTGTGCATATATGTGTATACAATGTATGTGTGATGTGTGTGTTGTGTATGATATGTGTGTATGTGTATATATGTGTCTGTATGATGTGTGCTGTGTGTGATAAGTGTGTATATATATGTCTGTATGATGTGTGGTATGTGTGATAAGTGTATATGTGTGTATATATGTGTCTGTATGACGTGTGGTATATGTGATAAGTGTGTATGTGTGTATATGTGTGTGTATGATGTGTGTGGTGTATGATGTGTGGTGTGTGATGTGTGGGTGTGATCTGTGTGGTGTATGTGTGCATGTATTTGTGTGTGTGTGGTATGTGTGATGTGTGTGTATGTGTATGTGATATGTATTTATGATGTGTGTGTTGTGTATGATATGTGTGTATGTGTATATATGTGTTTGTTATGATGTGTGGTGTGTGCGATGTGTGGGTGTGATGTGTGTGTGGTATGTGTGAATGTATTTGTGTGTGTGATATGTGTGATGTATGTGGATGTGTGTGTGTGATGTGTGGTGTGTGTGATGTGTGTGTGTGTGTGATCTGTGGTGTGTGTGTATACATATATTTGTGTGTGATGTATGTGGATGTGTGTGTATGATATGTGGTGTGTGTGATGTGTGGTATGTGTGCATGTATTTGTATTTGTGGTGTGTGTGTATGTGTGTGTGTGTGTGCTGTGTGTGTAGTGTGTGTGTGGGTGTTCCTGCATACTCACATGCGTGTATGTGTTTTTACACTGAGTTGTAGGTCTGTGTGATGGAAAGCATGTGCTTTCCCCAGCCTGGCTGGCACAAACGACTACATATATTTCCTTGGTTGACAGAAGGAGAAGCTATCTCAGTCCTGCCTCTCACAGAAGAGCACAGGAAAAGCTGCTTCTAAAATTGTATGTTGAAATAATATTAATTTTAAAGATATATTTTACAACTGGAAATAAATTTTAAAGGAATTACACCTTCGGCTTCAAGTAAGAAACTTGAAGCTGAAATATGAGAAGAACCTAGAGTGACATATTTGTATGTTATTTGTGATAATTAGTGCTGTATATAAAGGAATTATAAACATAAATCTGAACTCTGTCATAGAATGGCTGTGATTTCTGATAGGGCAAAAATGATAATAACTGTGAAAAGTAAAAAAAAATGTGTGGAAGGAATAAAATGCATATAACTAAATAAAAACTATAATAATAGCAAATTAGATGTACTAAAATTTCTGCCAATGCTTTACAGTGTAGCATGTTGGTAATGTATATGACAAGCATCTTGCCAGCTGGCTCACACTGACACCCGTCCCTGAATGTATACACAAAATATAGGCGTTACCAATGATACTGGCTACAAAGATACCATTATTTCAGCTCAGAGGATTGTGGGTTTGCCTGTTTGTTTGTTTGTTTGTTTGTTTGTTTGTTTTAAAAAAAAACATTGCCCTTGCTATTCAAAATTGAAATGCAGCATTTTATATTAAATTGGTTCAGCGAGTGATTAAAGTTTCCCAGCTGTTCTTGTGTGCTGTGCATGGTATTGCTAGTGCCTCTACACACCAAACATCACTCTGCTTTTTTCCTTCCTTAAAACCACATGTGGTTAAACATTGAGTCTACCCCAAAGCTGTAGAGAGGTGTAGGAGTCACAGTGTACTGAGCTGATGCTATCTTCTCTATACAATCACAGTTCTCCAGTTATATTATAAAAGGCCAATACTTCCCCAGAAGAGGAGAGGGATGCCTTCTAAGAAAAATGGAAATAGAAATGGCTCTAGGGTCTGGGTGCAATCAGACATTATGATATTTAAAGCCATTTAAGTGTACCAGGGAGATGGAACTTAAAAGATTTCCTTAGAGATAGCTGGAGTTTTGATATGTGGTTAACACAGAAAACAGGCATTATTTTGGGCTTGCGCAAAAACTTCCTAAGATTTTTGTTATCATTAGTTAAAACATAATCTGGCATTGAATGTTTTGTGCTCAATGGGGGAATCCCCATTTGAAATAAATGGTAGCATCAGGAGATACGGAATCTATCCCCACAGCCTGAATCAAACTGTAATTATACATTTACAGGATTCTTTGGCTTACTTGGGTCTTACCATCAACAACCCTGGCCACTTGGAAAGAGGAAACAGAGAAGGTGCCTGGCTCATGCCCCAGAGCACCTGTATGTAATTGTTCACATCAGGAACCTTTGTAGGTAATGCCACCACCAGACCCCTCACCATGCCTGTCCTCATAGGGACACAGCCCTAAAGCCCAGGACTCCTTCAGTACTTTGCATGTAAAATAATGTGTTGTTAGCACAGTGGGGTTTGCCAGTCCTCTTCAGAAAATGAACTCTGTGGAACAGAAGCTAGAAGAAGACATTATCAGAGCGAATCCACTTCCTTGTGTTAGGTGTGCAGAACTGGAGGAGCCCCATAGTTCGCAAAGAGAGGGTGGGGGTCTTTTCTGAAGACTTTGTAAATGATTACTTAAAAGGCATTTGTTTTGAATGTCTTTTAAGCAGTACATGATGAACTCCATAGGCTTGAGCCCATACTAAATCATTCCCCAATGAATCAAAAATATGCTGACTCCAGGCCTGGAGGATCAAAGCCGTGAGTGCATGTTAAGAATCAGAGTTTTCTCAGGCTGTAGGGCCCCTCTGACAGAGGTTGGACTTTAGTCAGACATTACAGGAAAATCAAACAATTTCAAACACATTCTCAGGAGGGACTAGATGGGAGAGGACCCTGCGAGCTGTGAGAATGGATTTTCTCCTCCAGGGTCTGAGATCCTTGAGGACACATGAATAACCTCGAGTGTTCAGCTAAGGCATCCTGACTAAATGTATAAATAAGTGTCTTCTCTGAGTCAGTGGTTCATAACTTGCATGCCTTTGCTGGTGTTGTGTAGATTTTCCTTTTAAAGCAGAAAGATACAAAGTTTTAAAGTTAAGTAAAGTTAAGCCTCTTAGGAGAACACAGTGTTCACTCCCCAGTATCAGCGTTCATTGACCAACACTGCACAAAAATCCACTACAGCTTGAATGACCAGGCACCAGCACAGCAGAGTGTGCTGATCTAAGGAACGCTGCAGCTGTAGCACCGTTCTCCTTGGGGTTGCTTCATATTTTAGAGACTCCATAACTGCTTGCAGTAAACACAAGGAAGTATTGTTTTGTTTTTATAAAGGACAAGAAAAAAAAAACACCATAAAACTTGTGTACACAGCTGGGCATTGTGTGTCAACTTGTAACCAAGCACTCTGAGGTTGAGACTGGAACACAGTCAGGAATGTCTGCAGAGGCATATAGTGAGTTTTAGACACGCTGAACCACAGAGTAAGATGTTGAATCCAAAAATTCCTAACCAGACATGTAAACCCAAACCACCAAACACATTTAACCCGACTCCAGAGAAGACTTTTCTCTGATACCGTGGTAGTGGGTTTTGAGATCAACTGATACGCTCCAGCCTCCATGAGTACAGACCTTCCTCTCTGAGCGTGTGAGTGCCCATGATGCACCAGAGCAATAGTGAAGGCTGACCAATAAATCTCTGTGCAGAACCTTTCTGGGGGCTCGCTTCTCCGCTCCCCTTCCCTCTTCCCAAATGCCAGCCTCTCAGCATAAATTCAATGCTAGGCAGCAAATTTGCCTGTTAGCCAGAAAAATAAATGTTAAAAATAGACCTGTCCATCATTTAAGTCACATGCAGAGGCAGCCACAAGGACACTCAAAGTTCCTTTTCCCCCATAGCTACACAGTTGATTCTCTCTCTCTCTCTCTCTCTCTCTCTCTCTCTCTCTCTCTCTCTCACACACACACACACACACACACACACACACACACGCGCACACACACGTGTGCACACACACACAAGCACTTACCCATTACATACCATTCTGAACACATACACAGTTTTAGCATGGTTGAGGCTGATGGCCATGTGTATATTTGAATATTAAAGACAAAATATTTTTTGTTCAATGATAATAAATTTGATTGTTCATTCCACTTAACTGAACAAGTGAAGAGTCCAGGCAGGGTAAAACAGAACTCTCCTTGAAACAGAATTTTCCTCCTTAGCAAGATCCCAAGTCTTCAGTTGGAATCTTGAATAGATACATCAGTTAACCAAACCTGTTATTTATAAGATACCTCTACTTCTGTGTAAACAGGGATGATTTTCCCCAAAGGGAACTCAGCAGCTTCTAAGCCTCTTCCTTAACTACACTAACATGAATGAGATTTGGAGGCATGTAGTTGATGGTCTGACTGAAGGTAGAGCTGTCACAGTGAGCACACTGCAGGCTCTCTTAGCCGACTCTCTGCCTCATTTCTCCTTTCATTGTCTGGGCTGCCCTGCTGTGTCCCACAGGTGCCCCCTAGTCCACAGTCAGCCTTGAATCTCAACAGTGCAGACACTTTCATGTTACCTGCTGTGAGGATCCCAGGAGCTGTGCAGAAGCTGTTCTCGGGCACTTCAGACGCAACAGTCAGAGCAGATGCACTGCTGGGTTTCCTGTGGAAAGTCCCAGAACCAAGTACTTGGCAGGTGGATCTGTTAGAGACAGCTCACCTGCTGTGCCAGAATCCCACAAGCTCAACCTCCTGTTCTTTCAAAGTGCCCCAGTTTTGGAGTCAACTGTAAATGTGACTCTCTCTCTCTCTCATCATGTTGGACCTGAAACAATTTTATTGGCCGTGAAGGTGATGATTTGACTGATGGTCTCCAGGTCAACTTCACACCAGGAAATACAAGATCCATTAGTGGAGAGATTTCCTGAAAAGGCAGGTTGTGTCTCACAAAGACAGCCTTACTAAGGCCAGAGTCGAGACTCCAATTTGGGTACCTGCCACCCCACCTGCCATCCCTTCTATTTCTCTGTAACTTTCATTTGATGTATGTACTATCCAACCGCTGAAAGCCCCACGCTCAGCTTCGGAGTGTGGAAATAGAAGACCCATTGGGCAAGTCTTCGTCAACAAGCAGATCTTCACAGAAGCGGGGAAGGGCCGATGTAAAAGGCATTTGGCATTGTCACTTTGAACCTAAAGCCACTGAGTGAGCTCATGGGAGCAGGTGTGTGATAGTCACCCTGATGGTGTCTCTTCACTGCTTCTAGAGAACCAGAAACGTCAAGGTAACCAGTGGCTGGAGAGGTATATAATTCATATACAGTAACATAATACATTTCATAAATACATTTAATTATATTAGGAGTAATTATTAATATAATAATCATAGTAATTTGTTATAACCAGTTCATTGTTACAGAATGGCTTTTGTGTATTATTGAAAACAGGCTTAAAAGAACGTTTTCTGTCATTAGGACTACAGTTCTAATTTTTTAAATTAAATACTCTCTGACAAACTGCTGACTAGAAACTATGTCAGATTCCCCTCGAGCCTATGTGGTCCTCTGGAAGGTACCCACCATCTTCACTCTTCTACTCCACCAAATTTATTTTCCATCGACCTTGTGGTATGGTCTTTTTAACTCCGTTATTGCTCCTGATGTCTGGAGTTTCTCGGTACCAGCATCTCAAAGTCAGGGAAACAGGACTTGGCCCTTATGCTCCTCTAAGCATCATGGGTGCCTGTGTCCTGGACCACAGTGTCCCTCTGAAATACTTGTTAGATGGAAGAGAAACTGCCAAATATAAGCTCATTACCTTTCTCACATTAAGGATGCTTAGCTTGAGAGTAACACAGATGGCAGTTGCCACACTCAAACAGAGGAGGAAGCAAAAGTTACTTGCAGAGCCGTGGGGGTGATGTTTGCTATGTCCTTGAAATATAGCTTTCTAATTCCTGAAGACAAGGTGAACCCTTGGTAGGATCCCTGTTGCAACCATTGTCTAAGTCTTCTTTAAGGTAAGCACTTTCTTGTTGGGACTGGGATGGTCCTGCTGGTACTCCTCACTTGGAAAGAATCAGAGATGGGAGCCCAGAGACTCACAGCTCCTGGCCAGTTGAGCTCAGACTCAGACACCTAACGTAGTGAACATTGTTCTCCTAGTTCCTGTCAGAGAATGGTACCACAAGAGAAGACAGACTGGAGCAATGCTGATATTGCCACGGTAAATGAAGCTTGGCTTTAAATTTGAAGTTTGACAGGAGAAAGAGAAATTGTAGCCCCATGAACAATGGTTTTTTGTTTGTTTGTTTGTTTGTTTTGTTTTGTTTTCTCCAGTTAGAGGTGCAACCCAGTACTTTTCTTATTTTGGCTCCCTGTAAGGCAGCGGTTCTCAACCTGTGGGTCCCGACCCTTCTGGGGGTCAAACGACCTTTTCACAAGGTCACCTATCAGATATCCTACCCATCAGATACTTACATTACAATTCATAACAGAAGCAAACTTACAGTTATGATGTAGCAACAAAAAGAGTTTTATAGTTACAAGGCACCACAACTCGAGGGCTTGTATTGAAGGATCACAAATGTCAGGAAAGGTGAGAATCTCTGGTCTAAGGTGTGAAGTACTATATTCTCGGTCTCACTTTATCTTCTGGTTCTTTCTGCTCTCCGTTGGTGCACATGCAAGATCAAGTGGGAATGTCAGGAGTAGAGAGAGATATTGCTGCCACCTGAAGGCCTGCGAGAAAGACTTTGATCCGCATGAAGGCACCATCATTGTCTCTTCTTGCCCCTGTTTTGATAGAACGTACCTCTCACAGATTTTATTTTGGGAAAAAAAAATCATTATGGGTTCAGGATCACTGTATGACTTTGGAAAGTATCATCTCATTCGTTGCTGAGTGACCACGTCCACCACTGCAGAGACGACAGCCTGAATTAGCTGCCGTTTATGTTCTGTCCCCAAGGGAATGTTTACAAATTAAACCTGTACACAGAGAGATGTAATGACAGCTAATCCAGGAGGTGTTTATGAACAGAGAGACAGCCAAGGGTTAACCCAGTTTCCATCCCAGCCACTTTTGCTTGCCTTTATTATTATTATTTTTTCTTCTCTCCCTTTTAACTGATTCGTAGCATAAAATCTTCCCGGACACCTAATTACCCAGCTAGCTCCCAGTCACAGCTGTCTGCGTGGAGAACCCATTAGAGGCAGCAGTTGGAGCCTCCGTAATTCCCCAAACTTCCCGGGTGTGAATATTAAGAAAAGATTTTTACATGTCATATGCAATTCGAAGGCGGTGTGAATGGCCTCCGAGATGAGGAGTCCTGAATGCCTGTCCGTCACTCCATTCACTGGTTACAGGTGGCCTCATTTTCCACTTCCAGATATCGGCTGGCTATGACAGCAGGCACTTGATTTGCATGTTCGACAGACAACAAACGGCCCCGTGCATGTCAAACTAGGTGGTGATGCGTGACAGCTCCTACATAATACTGTCTCCTCTTCGCATGACCTCTGACCTCTCTGCATGTCTTTCTTCCACCATCAGAAAAAAAAAAGAAAGAAGAAAATGAAAGCAAAGAAAACCCACTCTTCTCTCTTTGGAATAGATTTGATACTAAAATAGTATTTTTTTTTTCGTTCTTCCACCTCTCTTCTTCCTCTTCCCTTCCCCTCCATTTAAAGGGGGCCACACATCTGTGTTTTTTATCTCAACTGCTTCAAAACTCTGCCTATATAAACCTCATGCAATTTAAAGACAGAGAGGCTATGTGGACAGGAAGCTGTCATGTCCAAATCCACTGTAGTCACGGTGCTTGGACCTCTTTTTTCTTAATCAATGTCACCTTTCAGAGTGCTCTCTATTCAGGTTAATTTTTACTTGAGAGATTGTAAAACCGAATCTCTTCAAGACCTGCTTTAACCCGTGTTAATTGGATTCCCCTCCTTGCAATGCTTTCAATATTAATATTCCACCAAGGGTTCAAATTTTTTTCTTTACCTTAGGTTTGGACTCCAGTGTTATGCGTGCACCTAGCGACTCTAGTTTTCTGGAGTCCTCCTAATGAGTATCAGCCCCTCCCCATTCTCAAGAAAAATCTGCTAAGGAGAACAATGTCACCCCAGATGTGGAATACAAGCTCCGGAGAGTGAGTCTGTGACTGCCCTGTAGTGCAGCAACACCCACAATCCCAGGCTTCTGTGACTTTGGGACCCTGGAGTACCAGGAAGTGATCAGTCTCAGGACCTCCGCGTCTTGGAGGGTCTCAGCAGTTATGGGACATTAGTATTTCTTCGGAGTTACTCTTGTCTTCAGAGGACCTCTCAGCTCTGGTTACAGGCTCTCGGGAGCTCACATGCCCTTCATCTTACCAGTGGACTGTAATCCCCTACCTGATCCTGCTTGAGTACCGGTTCTTGTTTTAATTAAGAATTAAAGCATGACAGCAGATAATCACGCCTCTCAGATGATTATAATGTTTGAGGTACAGCTGTTTTTCCAATACCCATGGGCATGATTACCTATGATTGCCACACCCTTTGGGGTCACAGCTCAAGATCCTCGAAAGTGTGCAGGGTGGGAATGATGACAATGACCCACTGTCAGTTTAACCATTGAGAGCAGGCCAACAAGGGGTCTCCTTTATGGAGGATAAAGTCACACACACACACACACACACACACACACACACGCACACACACGAATGCAAGAATTTGCACATTCACACATGCTAAGTGTGGATTATCAGGAAAGTAGAGCCAGAGTTGAGATTTCTTCTATCTTAAGGCCAAGGCTTGATATTGTAGAATGGAAAAGGGTAGAGCAAAGGAACTTGCTAGAATATTGAACTGAGGGGGACACAATTTAGCCTGCATGCATTGCTCAGAGGATGAAAGAGGTAAATAGATGGGAAGTGTCCATAAGATGGAATGTGTCTCATAAACATTGTGTCTACCTCTAATCTCAGAAGATAACATTACTTACCAACACCATCTTTGCTAGTATTAGTTAGCGATACCAATTTTAAAATATTTTAGATAATAACCTGTGTCTTACATCAGTATCTATGTTAAATATGATATTATGCAACACATTTATTCATAAAGTATTTTTATTTCCATTAGATATTAATCTGTGTTCTGATTATTTCCTGTTGATGGTTGTAAAGCACAAATAGCATATTTTACAGGGACCTTTGATCTTTTAATTAAATTTTTCCTGTCCATCTCTAGGCAGGTGTCCTTTCAAGAATATGAATCCAGGGAGACCCAGAGGAGAGCCACATGAAGAAGGAGACAGCAGCCATTGACCCCCTGTAACTCTTTATTTTGTGGTGGGGGTCTCATGAATTTTCCTCCATCCATGTTGGCCTGTCACCTGGTATTGCCACTGTGCCAGTCTTGCTTAGGTGGTCATACTGTTGAAGATTTATGCACGCATTTTTCTTTTCACGTCTAGAGAACCCTGTCAAGCAACACATATCCTGGCCTTCTGGATCCTACGGTCTTTCCACAACGTCCCCTGAACCTCGGGTGTGCCGATTGAGCTGCCATGTTTCAGTTGAAGTCGGGCACCACAGCGACATTTATTCTCTCTGTTTTGTCCGGTTGTGGGTCCCTGCAGATAACGCCAGTTAGGGCAGTGACAGACATAAGTTCTCCTCTATGATGTCTCCAGCTCTAGAGAGTTCTCTAGATTTAGAGGACTAAGCATGAGCTCCCTCCCATCAAGCAGATCTTAAGTCCAGTTAAGCAGCTGATAACTATCTCCAGTACAAAAGTGGAGCCTTTGCATCCTGGGGGATATCTTGCCAGGGTAGTCATTTCTGTGGTTTATAAACCTTACCACTGGGTATGAAACCACTTTCTCTTGACAGCTTGCATAGCACCTTCAGCCAGTCACCAGGGGAGATGGCTTCCAGGTCAGGTCCAGCTAATTCCTCCAAGTCCTGTTCCCAAAGTATGTGATGTCTGCACCAGTAAGGTTTTCTTTTATGGTTTTCTATCTCTTCACTAATATGGCTTTTTAGTATTCTAAGCATCTTTTAAAAGAGCACTTTTTTTTTATTATTCTATATAAGGGCATTTTTAGTGCTGATAATCAATCCCGTAGTTTCTTCTATACTAAACCAGTTCACATTGGTTTAAACCAGCTATAAACCAGTTATACTACCAAGCTAACGAGCAGTTTAGGTCTTTGTCTATTAGGTCCACAGGAAGGCTGTCAAAGATGATTTAGTAAGTGTGCAGAGAAACTCTCAGAGACAATTTCTGTTAGTTTACTTTTCCCCTGACTATACTTATACTTTGTTGTTTCTTTGTAGCTGTGTGAGTTTCTTTTTTAAAAAATGTTTTTAAAAACATCATACATTTGTATCTAATAATGTAGTATATCTAGAAATCAGATTCCGTCTTTTTTCCACAGCTTTACTGGGATTTCAATCTTGTTTAAATTGAGGTTTAGGCTAAGCTCTATCTGTAGCAAGGATTAACCTGAGTTATATACTTAAGATCTCTCAAGATCTCAAGACTTCTCCAAGCCTGCATCTCTTCCTCAGCCTGAGTAGTGACCTGCTTGTAATTTTCTTCATGTATGCACTTGCTTTTGAGTGTTCAATGTTAGGATTCCAGAGGAGAAAAACAGGAAGTGAAGGATATGGGGGGGGGGGGGAAGCAGTGTTCTGACCCTGTAGAGATCTTGGGGTCAAGTTGAGACAGGGGAAGGGAGACTTGCAGAAAACAGTCACCAACCTCTTTTCACCCCTGTAATCAGAAACAATAATCAGTGATCCAATACCAATACTCAATATTTTAGAGGGCAAGGTCCTTTCTGAACTTTGCCCTGGGAATGTTGTGTACATATTGACTCGGGAGCATATGCCTGCCTGGAGGCTGGAGGCAGATAGTGGCGGATAATATACTAGGAAATGGACAGGTTCCTAGTATATTATTAAGTATATTATTAAAGCCCCAGACTTTCCCTGGATGTTCAGTTTCCATGGTACCTAGAGTTGTACAAAAGAGAAAACAGTTGCAACAGAGATATTCTGGGAATAATTATTGTCCAGGTGTGAGGACAAGTTCCTAATGGTTTTTACTTTGCCTTTATTTCCTACATTTATGTTATTTTATGCCATCTTATATACAGTCCTTCTCTACAGAGGCTCTAGGACTAAAAACCAGATGAATATTGACTGGACATAACAGGTGCCACATGATTGCTTATTACAAAGATGAATTGAAACATCTTCAATGGCAATTCTGTGACCCTGAGCAGTTTCTCAATCTACAAAGTGTTATCGTTGAGCTATGGACTGAGAGTTTATATCTCACCTAGATCGGTACGTGGCATCTAATCCCCAGTGTGTCTATGGACTGAGAAGTTATATCTCACCCATGTCAGTATGTGATATCTAACCCCTAACGTGGGGTTACTTGGGAGTGAGGTCTTTAGGAGACCATTAGCTCATGAGAGCACTGTGTTTAGGAGTGGGTTAGGGTTTTCCTGACAGCAATCCTACAGACATCCATCTTCTATTTCTTGCTATGAGAGAAGACATCATCTCTGAATAAACCAGGAAGAGAGCCCCTCATCAGCAATGGCAAATGCTTGCAGTGAGCATTTAGGGTGTCCAAATGACAGGTGTCTACCAAGCAAGGACTTAATTAAAACTGAAAGCTCACTCACGATGCAAAAGTCCCTGTCATGTCTTTTTATATCACAGTATAACCCCACATCTCCAGAGTTGTTCACAACTCCAGATTTAGTCCTCATCATTTTCTGTGTTTGATATTTGTACTTTACATATAAATTGTTATGTTTTTCTGTATTTCATTTTATGTAACATTTATCTTGCAGCAATATTATTTTCTTTACAATGTGTCCAAGTAGCATCACAAATGCCTATGCTAATGTTCTTTTCTCTCCTTCCACTGTGTGGGCCCCAGAGACTAAACTCAGGTCATCAGCTTGACTGCAAGCACCCTTATGTCTTGAGCTGTCTCCCTCTCCCCTGTGTTAAGATTCTTGTTGTGGAGTTCTCTGGTCTCAGATATGTTTTTCTGGCTTGGTGAAATGTTTATGACATGGGAATATGGATATCTATGTACTTGTAATCATTTATCAGATTTCCTGAAGAGATCATTCACATTGATTTAAAATTGTTATGAACACACTCACGGGTATTTCTTTAAGCAAACATGTAAGGAAATGAATGTGCTTAGCAGGAGGATTTGAGGGCTATGCTGTGATTTGGACATGTATATTGAAGATCCACGTTCAGTTCACAAGTCCATCGTGAGTGTCTATCCTTTCTTGCTTTGTAAGTTTAAGTGAGCTCATTCATTGCCCTTCTACCGTGTACGCTCAATGCTCATTCTAACAAAACAAGCAATTGTGGTTTTCCTCTGAGGCCTAGAGGGCCCCGTGCTTCAAGTTTTGCTCTGTGTGTATACCACCCCTCAGATCGTCTCTGGGAGCCCTTAAGCCTTCCTTACATTTGGCATTCTTTCCTCAAACCCTGGGTCTGGTTTGCATCCCAAGTTCACTCCATAAGGTGTTTGCCCTTGTGCCTACTTTGCCCTGGTGACTTTCCAGAGGTTAAGTAGGGACATCCCCTGTCACTCAAAAGAGGGGTTACAATCACACCTTTTATCATGGCTGTTGTCTCAGATGCATACGTTGGCTCCTCTGTCATTCATCTGCCTCTTCTGGCCTTGCTCCCCTGGCAGGTTCTCATCCCATCGTTCTCAGGTAATCATGTACATGGTGCTTTTCTCCACCAGAAAGTACAGTTCAGAGGTCAGGGAAGGTAGAGCACAGGCTTAAGAGAAACACAGGAAAAGTTTGCAGACTCTGCCCACCCCCTGGACGATCGTCCATCACACAGACTTGCATTGTTATGAAATTTATTTCCAAACTGGGTTATTCAAAGAATGATACAATACTCGCCTATGTGCTTATGTCTTGATTTGAATGAGATGCCGTGATTTTCTCACATTTGGTTCAGATGTTTTCCTCACAATATAAAATAGGCACCGCCCCCATATGAAGAGTCACAACGCTCACCTCCCACTCTGCCCAGCTCACCTGGGATGGATCCACTTTCCTTATATTTTTTCTTAAAATGGTCATGCCTATGTGTACATTTTTCAAATTTCTCATTTTCTATTTGTTGTTCTTGTTGTTGTTGTTGTTGTTGTTGTTGTTGTTGTTGTTGTTGTTTGAATCTCCTCTGGCTGTCCTGAAACTCACTATGCGGGTCAGACTGGCTTTGAACTCACAGAGATCTTCCTGCTTCTTCATGGGTTAAAGGCATGTGCCACTACACCTAGCTCACATTTTTCACTTTTAAAGTGTGATCAGTGCACACATTTCTCAGCATCATATATATTTTGTTCAAATCAAGATTTTTAGTTCATCCATGTTGATATATCTATGATTTCAGCACTATTGCAGTATGCCCTGTGTGTCATAGTGCACTGTGTGTATCTAGTATCTGCACGTATGTGCACTGTGTGTATCTAGTATTTGCATCTATGTGCACTGTGTGTATCTGGTATCTGCATACATGTGCACTGTGTGTATCTAGTGTCTGCACCTATGTGCACTGTGTGTATCTAGTATCTGCACATATGTGCACTGTGTGTATCTAGTACCTGCACCTATGTGCACCGTGGGTATCTAGTACCTGCACCTGTGTGCACCGTGTGTATCTAGTATCTGCACATATGTGCACCGTGTGTATCTAGTGTCTGCACATATGTGCACTGTGTGTATCTAGTATCTGCACCTATGTGCACCGTGTGTATCTAGTATTTGCATCTATGTGCACTGTGTGTATCTAGTATCTGCACCTATGTGCACTGTGTGTATCTAGTACCTGCACCTATGTGTATTGTGTGTATCTAGCACCTGCACCTATATGCACTGTGTGTATCTAGCACCTGCACATATGTGCACCATGTGTATCTAGTATCTGCACCTATGTGCACTGTGTGTATCTAGTATTTGCATCGATGTGCACTGTGTGTATCTAGTATCTGCATCTATATGCACCGTGTGTATCTAGCATCTGCACATATGTGCACTGTGTGTATCTAGCACCTGCACCTTTTCCTTCATTCTAATGTCACTAGTTGTACTTTCCAAAGCCTCATCTAGAAAAGAAGCTCCATTTCCCTCTGAGGAGGGGCAGACGGGAGACTGAGAGTGCTGTGCTCTGGAGAAGAGGCTGGCACAGGTGACAAGGATCCAGGAGTGGACTGAGTAGAATCGGAGGAGAGTGGGGATACAGCATAAGCAAAGGCGTTGAGTTGCCTCAGGTAAGGATGCTCATCCTGTGCCCAAGCAGCCTTCAGCCCTCATCGCAAGCACACCGTAACCCCAGGAGTGTGAGGAAGATGTAGGTAAATGTGAAGGAAAAGGAAAAGTTAAGAGACCAACTCAGACTCTCATGGACCTTCCTAGCCAGAAAGATGGCCACAAGAGTTGAGTTACTACCTAGTTTTTTAGTTTTGCCTTTTAAGTTACTTTAGTAACTCATACTTTTTGAGTGTATGTGCCCTCCAGTATGAGTGTCAATGGAAGCCAGAAGACTGTGACTCATGACAAGTAACAGGCAGTTGTGAGCCACCCAGTGTGGTGATAGGAGCGGAAGCCAGGTCCAATGCAGGAGCAGTGGATGCCCTTAACTGCTAAACCATCCATCCAGTTCCAAGTTGCCCTGCTGCTCTTAATACTTCCATTAATTTATATTCCTAGACAGTGCATGAAAAGTGTTGCTTCATAAAATGTGATTAGAGTTCAGATAAAGTTTGATAAAATTTTGGATAAAAAATGGGTTATTATTTCACTGTGTTCTGCGTTCACCTCTTTGACTGCTAATAAGGTTGGGTTTTTTTCTTGTTGTTTGGGTTTATGCTTATGGCCTAAGTAGTTAAGTAGTGATATATATATATAATCAGTCTTATTTTGTTTCATTTATATGCTAAGATAAATGTTAATTAAGACATCCATATTTGTTTCTAAACAGAAAGGATGACCTCCAAGACCACACTCAAAGGAGACACATGCAGACACGGAGAACAGATGAGTTGTCAAGGGTTAATGAAAGAGTGAAGCTTGAGGAAGAAGTTGCTGCATCTAAGATGCTTTAAGCTTCCTCAGTGTTGACTGTGAGGCTGCCAACATGGCTGCAGGCCCTTTTCCATACATACTGGTAAAGAGGGCACAGTGTCTGGGGTTGACCCTTACATTTACCCCCAAGGCAAAGCATTCATTATAAAGCAAGTGTGCTTGTTTGACATGTCCATATGTGCTCCCTTCTGTAAGTTTCCCTCCATGAAGGACTGCTTTGTAAACCCCTGTGCTGCTGTCTCAGCCCCGTTTCTCACTGAATGCTGTGCTACAGACACAGTTTACAGGACTCTCGGATGAAGTGAGTTGTGCTGGTGAGCTGTCCCTGTTCCAGAACTCCCCTCTGTATCTGCACATGTGACCTTAGAATAGGCACCTGTTACCTTTTCCTGACTCTCATGGTTCTCATCCATTTTCTTGGGTTGATTTTCTGTCTCAAAAAAAACAAGAAAACAAAACAAAAAAACAAAACAAAAAAACAAAACAAAAAAAAAACAACTAATAAAACAATCAGCACTTAAAATAAATCAAGATCATTGGGTATTTTATTTTATGTAAAAACAAAATAAAGAGTACTAGGAGATAATTTTTATTTATTTAGGAACAATCCCACTAAAATTAACTTTGTGTTCACTGATGAGAAAATCTAAAGCTACAGCTTAGGTAAAGTACTTCACATTCCACATTACCACACACAAGTGTTTACCCCACGTCTGTCTACAGGGGGATTTAGGATATTCTCCTTTCATCATGAGATACAGTCTAAGAAGTAGTCAATGTCTTGAGCAGTGTCAGAGAACTGGGACTGAGAGACATTGCAGTTCTATAAGGGCAGGGCCTAGAAATCTTACAACCCTCAGTCTGAAGCTGACTGAAGGCTACCTATGGCTGAAGAGTGATGTAGAATTACGTGAAGTATAAATTTAACTCTGTGTGTTTATGATGCGAGAGGTAGACCAAGCATAGCTCTGCTGCTGACTGTCTTAATCCTGTCTCTTCAAATTTTTTTCAACCTGTCCTTCAGGGATGCCATCCTGATGATTGCAGCCTTTCCTTCACGGATGCCCATCATGGTGGTTCCACCCTGTCCTTCATGGATGGCCATCATGGTGGCTCCACCCTATCTTTCATGGATGCCCATCATGGTGGTTCCAACCTGT
>JANHMN010000014.1:69815130-69826147 GCA_030674055.1 Rhabdomys pumilio
CTCCACCCTATCTTTCATGGATGCCCATCATGGTGGTTCCAACCTGTTCTTCACAGATGCCATCTTGATCATTTGGGCTCACATTACACATCTGATTCTGCAGTCAACTTTCCCATAAAGAAAAGTGTTGGTTTTCATACAAATAGTGCTTCTCGAAACTGTATCTAATGAATGAATTGATGCTTGGAATTTTATTTTCTTCAACTTTCTCCCAACACTTATACCACACCACTGAATCTACATGTACTTCCATTGAATTTATCAGAGCAAATGCTATTCTAGGATACCAAGGGAGTTTGACATCTTTAGCTGTGTATCCTTCTTCCAAGTGTGAACCCAAAGAAACACAGGGCTGGTCTTGTGGGGACGGCTTGTGTTTGGTCTCAGCTAGTCCTTGGACTGTTGGCTTCTCTCACAGGTTAGAGTTTTCACTGAGGCTGTTTATGCAGCTGCCATCCGTGTGTTCACCTTCTCTTGTAGCACCAGGTTTAGGAAGCTGGAGCTCCGCATCCTCCAGCACAGTCCCTTGGAGCACAGCAGGGCTGTCACTTTAGAATATTGTCTTTCTTTCTCCAATTAGTGTTTAGTTATCCCTTTGACAAAAAATCAAAGCCTAAGCGTATTGGAAAGTTATTTATTCCATCTTCACTCTTTCTTTGTTTTAAGGCCTTCTCAGAACTGGCATGCCTGTCATTCACAGTGTCTCCTCGGTGACTGAAATGATACTGAGATTGCACTGCACACACAGGCTTTGGCTTTTACATCTTTCTATTGAAGGTATCTGTTCCAAAAATGCAGAGTTTTTTAGGAATAAAGGCTTCTAACTGAGACAGGGGTGGGGTGCAGCTCAGTGCGTAGAGTTCTTGACTCATATGCACAAAGCTCTCTTTCCATCTCCAGCACTGCATAAAACTAGGTGCATCCCAACACACAGGAGGTAGAGGCTGGAGAACCAGGGATTCAAGGTCATCCTTGGCTACATAGCTGAGTGAAAATCAGCCTGGGATACATGAAAGTATGTCTTAAACAAATGCTTAGTGAATAAATAACTGAAAGGCATTGTTGGTTATTCTGAGAACACCACAGCTCCAGTTTTCCTCTGCATCATTAATAAACCCAACTCTGACATGGATGTTCCTCTGCTCCCTTTCTTGGCCTTTTAGTTGCTTCTTCTTGTCTTCTATCTGTCAAAGTCAATTAAAATCTCAAGGATCCTTTTATTAGGCTCTGAAAAGAAACTCAAATCATACAATCAAGTGACTCCTCGCACTGGCTTCATCTTCCAATCCAACTGTACTCTTCACCCCAGCTTTGAGCTCTCAAGCTGTTTCTTGATTGGCTCAGGAGTCCCCCCCCCCACTCCCTTAGAAAGCTTCTCTGTTTTCTTCATAATGCTTTATTATACTTTACAGGTATCTTTGGGGTTATTTAATCAACACTTATCTAAGTTGGATATGATGTTTTGTTTATAATTTCTCAGGTGATGGTTTATGGTTACTGATGTCAATAATGAGGGTATTATAAAACATTACAGGCTCATATGTCTAACAGACACTTCACAAATAATCATTTTCACTGCCCTGCCATCAATAGAAAAATCTTATGAGTTTGTGCCTTCATCCACAAGGTCCTGTGAGGCCCCTTTCCACAGCACTTATAGCCCTCATTATTTGGCATCATCTCTTATAAACATGATTGGAAAGATGGGAGATGATGCCAAATAATGCTCTATGAATCCCATGGTTCTTGGATAATTGTTTTTGACAACTATTTCTCCATCTTCGTTGATTCTCTTTGCTCCCTAATATACACACTGAACAGAGGGGTAGTGTGGGCTACTGCCCTTTGATTTCCACCTGATATAGATGAATGATTCTATAGATAAGACCTAATACCATACACTACTACAATAGTCTTGTGTCTATGTAAGGAAGCAAGCTCTAAGTGTCATGTCATTTGAAAGGAAAAATCCAAGCTTACACACAATCTTTACCCCTTTTCTGTATTTCCACAGAGGACCTGAAAGTTTTTTGGTCACTGTATTAGTCATGGTTTCTATTCCTGCACAAAACATCATGACCACGAAGCAAGTTGAGGAGGAAAGGATTTACTCAGCTTACATTTCTACATTGTTGTTCATCACCAAAGGAAGTCAGGACAGGAACTCACACAGGGGAGAAACTTGGAGTCAGGAGCTTATGCAGAGGTCATGGAGGGGTGCTGCTTACTAGATTGCTTCCCCTGGGTTGCTCAGCTTGCTTTCTTATAGATCCCAGGACTACCAGCCCAGGGATGGCACTACCCACAATGGCAACCCCACTTGATCACTAATTGAGAAAATGCCTTACAGCTAAATCTCATGGAGGCATTTCTTCAAGAGCGGCTCCTTTCTCTGTGATAACTCCAGCTTGTGTCAAGTTGACACACAAAACCAGCCAGTGCAGTCACTATTAGTCTGTCATCTTTAATAATTAGTGATTTATGATTTGTGATGATTTTGATGTAATGAATGAAAAGCCTATCATCTCTCATTCCTTCTAATTGTCTCCAATTATACATGGTCAGGCTTGGTTAGCATGTCAAATGGGTGTTGGTCAATACAAAGCTTGCCAGGTGTAGACACCCTGAGTTGTTAGATCAAATGGATCTTGAGTTGATTATTAAAAAGTCTGGGTATGTATTTTAACAGGAAGATTTAAAACAAAAATCTCAGCTACAGCTTATGGATCCCATCATATCTCAGTGTCTAAGCCTACTTAAACACTATAAGTCCATTACAGATGGTAGCACCCTCCTCAGCCTGTTCTCTCCGATCATTTTAACAAATGGACTGCTTTACTTCAAAACATAAAACAAGAAAACTAAGTAACCAATGTGTAATTCCAAATGCCAGTTATGCTCTGGAAGAAATATGTCGGGCATGCATTGGCAACTGTAATTTTGAAAAGTGTAGTGAATATCTTAAAAGAAATGTCACAACATGGGAGATGAATTTCCAAGCTGCTCTTTCTAATTTAAGTGGAAGTCGAGAGGCCCAGCATTGACCCCTGATTCGAATGCATGCTTTCCTTAATGCCCTACTTAAAGATATTGCTGAAAGCCAAGCCAATGCACTTCATTACAGAGGTCAGAAGGCAAATCCCTCAGAAGACATCATAAAACACACTGTACATTCAATGAAGCAGATGGTGAATGCCCACTGCTAACTGCTCTGAGCTTGAGCTCAAGAGAAACAGCATCTGTCCTCATTTAAATCATATTTCTATTACCAGAATTAGACTTATTTATCTAGGGTGGGCCCTAAGTCGGTACTTGCCAACATACTGTTGTTACCGTTATGTAGCATGACCTAAGCATTTGAAGATGAGATTGCTGTCCAAGTGTTACTGCCATTAACCTTGAATAGACCAATATTCTCAGTAGCTGAATAATCAAGAATAACTTCTGACCATGGTGAGTGTCAGCAACAGTATTTCCATCCCACAAGAAATGAGAAAAAATGAGTTCGTATACAATTAGATGAATTTGCTACTAAATCTGGGTGTGGTTGTGGATCCGTGTCATCCCAGCCCTCCAGTGGTTTAGGCAGTAACATTAAAAGTTCCTAACCATAGAATTCTGGAGGTTAGCCTGCAGTCCATCAGACCCTGTCTCGAAAAGATCAAAACAAACAAAGGAAAACATGGTGAGTGAATAGAGAGCTCTGTGGCTCAGAATTAGCCACAGGTGTTTGTTTTGTTTGTTTGTTCTTTTTAATTCTAGGACAGTTTTAACCCAGTGTTATCCATTGGATGACACGGTCAACCAACACATATTCTATCCCAGCTTTGGAGGCTGAAGTCCAAGGTCAGATACAGGTCCAGAGGCTCCTTCTGAGCCTCTGAGGAAAGGTCTGGCTCCTAGGCTTGTAGATAAGTGATCAGACTCTTTCTGTGACTCTTCAGATGTTCTCCCCCTCTCCACATGCCAGCTTCTGAGACCAACTTCATATTAGGGTTGCCTTGAGATAATCTTTGCTTAATGACGTCTATGAAGATCCTATCTCCAGACAAGGACAAGTTCAGGGTAGAAGTTAGAACTTTATCATAGCATTCTTGGGGGAGACAATCCCATCTGAGCGTGTTCATGCAGGAACCACAGTGCCTTAAAGGAAAGATAGAAACAGTTTCTCAGAGTTGATCTGTGAACAACACAGACATCTGTGGTAGAAAGAGGAGATGAGCCCTTCGGTGGGACTTCCCAGAGCATAGTAGTACTTACTGAAGTAAAAACTTATTGCAGTTGAGGCATCCATGGCTGGCACCATGACTCTCCACAGCCATTCATAATTGTTGGTTAGCTCATATGCATTCTAAACTGGTGTAAATACAACTGTGCTCTCAGGGTTTGGGGTTTGAACTGAGAATGAAAACTGAGCCAGGAACTGCAGGCAGCCAAACTCATCAAAAGTAGACATCTACCAAGAGATCTCTTGATGTGCTAGTAATGGCTTCCATGCCTCTCTCCAGTTTTGACACATCAGAATTCTTTACATTCCCATTTATAATGGGTATATTTTCTGTTTTTCCTCAAGTTGCTCAGATCTGGTCAAATCTGGTCTTAGCTCTTTTCAACCAAATGTTATCTCCTTTTTACAGTATTCAATTTGCCTACTGTGGTTTTAAAAATGTTATTCTGATCATTAGGCAGAAATAGAACATACTGGTATGTTTACTTTTAATATTGTCTTTCTTCCCAGAGCAGTGATCTCTCAAGCCTACACAGAGCACTGTACATTAGCTTATAGTTTCAGTAGAAAAGGGACAGAGGACATCAAACCAGTAGGATCATGCTAAACTTCAAGGCAAAGATAACTTGGTATATAGAGCATGAAGCCCCACAGTGACAGCAGCAAATGAGTCAGCCAATGACACAGAGGAAAACTGTCCCTAGGGTCTGTGCGCAGACTTATTTTCCTAGTTAGACATCACCAGAGACATGCCTCTTCTAACTTATAGGGCTCCAATTATGTGATGCCGGGTATCCAGAACTCGATGATGTTGACTCTGTATTTGATACTATGGAGGTCATATGAGCAGTGGACCCATGCTGTCTGGCCAGGAGCTGCAGGACCACAGGCATATTAGCCAGTGCTCACCAGGGCCATTTTTCACTCCCAGTCATCTTCAGCTCCAAGTTCCTACAGAGAATCAAGAGAGCTGTGGATCTGAGCAGAAGACTCCTGAAAAAAAAAAAAAGACACAGCTCATAAAGCCATGACTACCAGAACTTTTGTGCACAGACCCCACAAATTTAAAAAAAAAAAGCAATTTTCCATCAAATTAAAATATGACATTAAAAGTAAAATGTTCCCCACAATTCACTTTTAACTATTTCTTTAATTTTTTGAGGTTGTAGTATAAATTTTACCATTTCCACACTCCCTCTCCTCCCTTCAAGTCATCCCATATACCATCTCCTGGCTCTCTTTCAAACCATAGTCTTTTAAAAATTAATTGATGTTACATAAATATATGTATACAAAATAGATATTTCTAAATGCATATTTACAACCTAATGAGTCTGCATAATGTCATTTGCATGTATGTTTTCAGGACTGAGTGTTTGGTATTGGATATATAATTGGCATGCTGTTTCTTGAAGAAGAATTACCCACTCCCCAACACACACACATTCTCTCTCTCTCTCTCTCTCTCTCTCTCTCTCTCTCTCTCTCTCAATGTTCTTTGGTCACCTGTAGTTCTTTGTTATAGAAGGGAATACAACTAATTTTTTTTAAATGGTGCTGGTGATAGAACCTGGTCACATGGTGCTGTGGGTAGAGCCCTGTTTACATGATACTGGGGATAAAGCACTGGATACTTAGTACTCGGGATAGAACCCTGAGTCACATGGTAGCCAAGCATATGCTATTGCACCCAGTGGCACTGCAGCCCTCCAATACTCCACTTCTATATGATGTCCCTTGAAACAGTTGCAAACTGTAGGTATTAATGTTGACAATGTAATGATTGATAACTGACACCCTAAACTCCTCCTGGCATAAATCCATTATATCTGTCCCACATTTGAATCTCTTCCTTTTGCTCCAGTAAGCAGCCCTAAATAAGATCAGTGGGTCACCAAAACACTTAATTAATTAATTAATTAAAATAAACAAAAGAAAGAGAGGAGCATGACAATGGGAGGGGACAGTTTGGAAAGGGAATCATTGGGAGTGGTAGGTGAGATACAGGAAGTATACTAAGATTGAAGACCAAGATACATCATTTGCATGTTTGATTTGTAATGATAAAACACATAAAGAAGAATAAATAATTCTAATTATGCTTAAAGAAAAGAAATTTCTTGTGTAGTTCAGTCTCTTATGGACCACCTTATTAAACTTAAAGCAGAGAAATGTGTATATAAATTCAAATTTTTATTTTTTCATATTTTCTATAACACAAGGCTCCAAAGATATAAAAACTATAAACAATATTAGTATATAATTGAAACCATGAAACATACTCAATGCTTCATAAAGTTTAAAGATAACAAGGTAAAACTTTATTATACATACTTAATGCTTCATAAATTTTAAGGATAATGAGGTAAATTTTTATTAGAAATGCAATTTTGAATGAACTAGCTCCTCAGAATTTTTGTCATTATCAAACAAGGGTTATAGTTTGCATAGTATTTTATTTAAAAAAAAAACAGCATACATTTTATAGGATGAGTTTAGGACTGTCTGCATCTGGGAGTATTAGAGCTTAGTCTAAGTATCTAATCCTAACGACCTTTGGGACATTTCTGTTCCATACAGTGGTATGTAATGGCAGGCATGAACAGTTTAGCATACAAACATTCTTGTGTTCCTGAGTCAGAATCATGAGGTGAAGTCTCCACTAAAAAGTTATGCCTATATAGAATGTTCTACAAGTTCAATTGACTAATTAGAACCTCATATGTGTGGGGAGTTGGAATGCTATAAATCCAGAGTCAAAATAGCTTGAGCTGTCTTCTTGTCCTCTTCAGAGACACTCATTAAGCACACCTGTCTGGAATACCTGTGTTTTTCAGGTACAACATTTTGTAATGTTTTAACTAGCGGACCCTTCCTATCCACCAGTGCCGAAGCTAAGAAGACCACCATACAGCATCTGGAAGCAACAGTGGAGATTTCTTTACTTTGCAGTGATCTGCTCTGGTGGTTGGAACTTGGCCTGTAGTTCCTGGTGCTGTGTGAGGAGGGAGAATCCTTGGAGAAAAGACACCCAGGAGTGAGCTTTGAGATTTTGTAGCCTTGCCTCTCTCCTGCTTGCTCTCTCTGCTTTACACTTTTGGCTGAAGATGTGCTTTCTCGGCTGTATGTCTGTGCCTGCTGCCATGTCTCTAAACCACGAGACAGATGAACTCTCCCTTCTCTGAGTGGCCTTGTCATAGCTTGTTGGCACAAGGACAGAAAAGTAACAGAGACACCTGCCTGCTGGATGTCCCACATACATACCTAAAAATGCTTTGATTTTGACTTCCTTTTACTCTCTGACTATAAAGTACTTCATAGAACCATTTCCACATTGGAGTGTATTACTTGGAGAAACCAGATACAGGCCATGTTCGCACATACTTGGCTCAAAAGCAAAATCACCTGTTATCTTCTTCCCTTACAGAATTGGCGAGTGGGGAACTTGATGGAGGACGATACCCAGTGTCATGCTCTACCTTATTTGAACATACATAGTTTCACATGTAGAAGCAGCTGCAGGAGGTAGTGGGGGAAGAGGTTTGTAGAAATCATTTTGGTTTAGCTCTTGAGAGGGTCTCTCTCATCAATCCAAATTCTTTAAAGGACTAGGGAGGGGAAATAAGAAATCATGAGAGAAAGAAAGTTCATATTCCATGCCCTAATTTGCAATGGAAGTATCCCAAGGAAACACTATGTCTGGGCAGGATTCACACTGGATATCTGTTTACTTTAATTTGCTGTTGGTGCTGACACCTCGAAAAATGCCTGTAGTGAGATGTTCTCAGTGCAAACTTGGGGAACTGAGTTTGTCAGACCAGTGTGCAATCAGATGTGGAGTCTCAGAGCCAGTGCATTCTCCTGTAGGTCTGGGACGGGGGTTGCGATGAGTCGGAGAGGGTGTGTGTGCGACTGAGCGCTCTGGTTTAGCCTGCTTCACATCAGTTTAGAAAGGCATGACAGAGATGGAAAAGCCACCCGCCTTTACTGTGCTTAGCAATGCTCCATCCATTCACACACAGCTCACAGTGCTTTAAAGCTCCTGTGTTAAGCTGATAGCAATGTGTCCCATAACTTTCGCCTTAAAATACTTTAACTGATGCAGAGACAAATAAGCCATAAAGTTTTCGGTAACTAAGGACATCAATGGGCAGGCAGAGCACAGTACATTGGGCACCTGAAGTCTGCTCTGGCTTGGCTGTCATCTGCCTTGCCCTGAGACAACACTGCCTTAGCCGACTTGACTCTAATGAAGGCTCCTGTGGAGCCCTCAGCAATACCTGCTGCCACCAGTGTTTCTTAAGATGTTTGATGAACTGCTGCTGCAGTCAGGAGCTTTGGAAACGAACTCAGAGCTAATTGCAGATCGGCTCTACTCAGAGATGGAAAACTTAGACTCATACAGAGAGAGCGATAGAAAAGATTTCTCCGAAGTCTTATTGTCTCTTCCCCTGACAAATCTTTGACAATCCTGCTGTTTTTAAACAACAACTTTGAATATTAAGTCTATTTGTTTGGAACAGAGGCTTGAAAGAACGCTCGACTGTCATGACAGCCAGAATAACAACAATATTTTTATATCAAGTCGATATCTGCTTTAAAAAAAAAAAGGTGATAGAAGCTTTCTGTAAAATTTTTCTATCAGTCTTGATACAGAATGGCAGCCAGATCGTGTTAAACTCAATCAATGGCTAGTCAGCCTGAAAATCCAAAACTTTGAGTCTCATGAAATGAGAATAATATTCATCTGGAGAAAATGTATTTCCATGCATGTGAAACATATAAACTTTAGCTGTATTAAAATACAAACTGAGCAACGGAGCCTAATCTATGAAATTTACCTTGTACTTTTACTCAGTCTCACTTCTGATTAACTTACTAAAATGATTTCATTAGTATTCATTAAGAACATTGCTACTGGGGCTGGAGAGACGACTCAGTATTATGTTGCTCTTTCAGAGGACCCAGGTTCAATTCTGATTCTCAGCACCCACCCAATGGCCCATCACAGTCTGTGACTCCAGTTCTAGAGGAACCAATACCGTTTTCTGGCCTCTTCTGGCACCGGGCACACAGTTGGTGCACAGACACACACGCAAAGAACCACGAGCATAAAATGATAAAATCATTTTGAAAAAGGGTTTCTGTTTATCATAGTTCTGCCTTCTTAAAAAGGAAACTCTCATTAGAACATTTGCTTCTTCTTGTAAGTGTTCTGAAATTTTCTCAGGCTTAGGGTATATGATTCCGAGCCTGTAGACTTGGGTAATTTGCTGAGTAGAAAGCTCGGAGGAGCCCTTGTGTCTCCCACTGGATACCTGGGGATCTCTTTAAAGCTATCACGGCTTGGCTTCACTTTTGGATCAGTTGTCATGATTCCTCTCCTGAGATCCATTCCTACCTTCAAGCCTGTAAATAAAGTCCCTTGGGAGGACAGTGTTCCTGACAATCACCCATCCCTAGTGTTTCTCTTGCTCACTCTTTGTTCTTATTGCTCAGCAGCAAGAAGCCATACACCCTTCTTTTGTGTTGCTCAGGGCACACAGCAGGTACCCCAGTAACACATGATAAGTCTGCAGTCCCTTTCCTGTTTCACTCACTTGTTATGGTAGCACAGACCTGGTGTTTGACAAACAGGGGTCACACAAAAGCAAGGATGAGCTGGTTGTCAGTGTACATGCCTGTGACCCCAGCACTTGAGGTTGGAGAATTGGAGGCCAGCCTGGGCTACAAAATGAGACACTCTGAGTCAAGAAAAGGAATAATAACAAAAGCAGAGATAAAATTAATTTCTATTTTTTATTTTTATTTATTTTTTATTGGATATTTTATTTACATTTCAGATGTCATCCCCTTTCCCCATTTCCCCTCCCTAGAAAACCCTTATCCCATGCCCCTTTTTCCTTTTTGCTTTTATACAATTTTTTAAAATGTTAATCAAAGGCTTTATAAGTTTGGTAATGCTCAGTCAGAAGTGTAACCCAATACTCAACCTAGATATATCAACTATATTTGACTGGTGGAGACACGTGAACATCTGCCTCCATGTCCCCTACCGTCTTTCTCTCTCTCATCACCTAGCTTCTCCTGTCCTTCTCCTCCTCTCCTTACTCCCTCTCTTCCTCTCTGTACTCCTCCCACCTTAGCTCCTCCTACATATCACCCTTCCTGTTGAAATAAAACTTTTCTCTTAAAATACAATTAGAGCAAAATTATGCTGATTTGTACCAGTGAGGTACAAGTTAGTTCTAATAACCAGTCCATCATTTTGTTGACAGAACCTCTGTCAACTCTCCTAAGAGGACGGAATAAATTTATTTTCTCTACTCGTTCCACAAACTACAGTGAAGAACTCTGGATCTTATACTAAAAGTAATACTTTAATAAGACTCCGAATGGTTGTCAGTGATTGACAGAATATCCAAGCAGGCAACAGGCACAGGAAAAGATATCTAACCTCGTTATCAATTAGAGGAAGGGAGTTAGCACCCACTGTTGTCACTGCCCACTCATTAGAATGAATAGACTGATCACCAACACTGTTAACAGCACAGTGAGTCCATGTGTCTTTGGGGCAGTCAGGACACTTGTATGATGACAGAAGGAACTCATATGAGCAGCCATAGGGGAAAAAGTAAATCAGATCAAGCAAGCTTCTAATCCCAGCACCAGGAAGAGTGATATCAGATGATTGTTGAACTTGTCCTCTGATCTCACAGTTGCGAACACACACACACACAAATAGAGAGAGAGAGAGAGAGAGAGAGAGAGAGAGAGAGAGAGAGAGAG
>JANHMN010000014.1:69844351-69862994 GCA_030674055.1 Rhabdomys pumilio
ATTTAGGGATGAATGCACCTCTGTTATGTTTCTAAGAGAAAGAAAGAGGGCAGAGGCCTGTGAGCATTTAGCCTGCCCCCTCTGCCTGTCAATCACATTAGCTTGAGGGGGAAGAAAGATTAAAGGAGAGTAAGGGTGAAGTCTAAAGGGAGAGGCACAAATAAAAGAAAGATATGCATAGCTCCAAATACCACACGCTTTCTATCGTACAGTGGGATGGTTACAGCTGCAGAGTCCACTCACCGGAGAAATGTGACTCGGGATAATTCACCTGCATTTCTAGCTTCTATCTAAGCTGTATAAGTCTGTCTGCCTGTTGTCTGTCCCTTCTTCCTTCCTTCTTTCCTTCCTTTTTTTCCTTCCTTCTTTCTCTTTTTCTTTTTTTTTTCTTTCATTTGAATACTGTACTACCTTTAAAGAAAAATATATTCAGGGAATTTCTTCCCCTTGCTTGCTCAGTGAGCTGCTCATTTGCATCAGCTTGTCAAGAGTTATGACATTTAATGTTATTAATGTCACTTCCATTATTCCAGGGGATCTCAGCTGCCTTCACCTACACAGTGTAAGTGTTTCTGATTACATGACCATAACTAGAGACCCCGAGGAGATGAGAGGCAAACACAGAGCTTCGTGCTGAGGGGAGGCCAGCCTGAGAGCACCCTGTGTCATTCACTACCACAAGCCTGAAAATATATTCACCCGGATGTCAGAAGCATTACATGCATGCAGTCACTCCCAGGAAAACACACGGAGAAACAGAGACACAGATACAACAACACACACACACATGTGCACACATGCTTATTTTATTTTTTATTATAGGAATTCAGTGCAAACAATGACACTCAACACTTCTATGTCAATATTTTTTAAAAAAGATAAATTTACTTCAAGGAATGAATGATAGGTCCAAAGATGGTCATGAATCTGAAGTCAGGAGGGGTACATCCTAAGGCACCATACCCATCACTTTCTAGAGTTAATGATAGAAATGGAAATTACCGAATTCAACAATGACATTCATGTGTCACTCATGAAAATTTATTGTTTGACATTCAGAATTGTAACACAATCAGAATGGCTTCTGTTAGCTTAACTCCAGAAACATGAATAATTTTTATGTAATTATATTTTGTATTTTGAAGAACTTAAAGCTGTCAGATAGACCTCAAACTGAATACTGTACACACAAGTACTTGAAGTTATGTTATTGTAAGCATTTACAAAAATGTAAAAAGCAATTTAATAAATTACCTGAACACAGCAGCGTATTTTTGCGGGTCTTTTAATTTTATTTCTCGTTCACCATCTTACTTATCTCTACAGTTAGGTTTAGAGAGATCAATAGATCAGTGGAAGGATGGAGAAGAAGGTTGCTTGGTATATACTTGCCAACACATGTAACACCCATGAGCTCACAGGGTCACTGTCAAATGTTTTTAAATAATTAAAATTAAATTGACAATTTTCTAATATCATTGTGCATACTCTCTGTAGTTAGGTTCAGTTTTTTAAAAATATTTGATCATTGGCTTCTATAAGACTTGGGTTTCTCTGTGTGTGCAGCCCTCATTTGTGTCTGTGTTTTGTGTGATTTGGAATAGCCCCTTTCTCTGGCTGTTAAGAGGCTATGCAGTACTTTCCAGTGACCCACATTGTGGGTCTATCCAATGGCTTCCTTCTAACATCTTTGCTTTTTTTTTTTTCCTCTGGTGTTTCTATTTCCCATCAACCTAGCATCAGGCCTATATGCAGACACTGTGATGTTAAGGACTTAACAGTCAGCTCTGTATGGTGGTGACTGTCAGATGGCCCTGCCCTTAGTGTGGCTTTATTAAGTCTCTGTTGATATGGTGACAGCGTTTATCTTTGGTATTTAATATCCATGGATAATGCAATGTCTCAGTCTACAATTTTACTGAGAACTTGGCAAAACTATTCTTAATTTCGATCCTCATTTCTACGCTCATGAGTTGGCTTCTCATGAAAAGAACAGCTTCACTTTGTCAATTGAATTATCTAAATTTTCATGAACACCGGGTGTGTGTGTGTGTGTGTGTGTGTGTGTGTGTGTGTCGTACAGAAGGCATCAGATACCTGAAACTGGAGTAGTGGGGTAGTTCTGAGCCACTGTGTGTGCTGAGAACCGAACCTGAGTCCTCTACAGGGGTAGCTGAGCCATCACTCTGCCTGTAATCACACACAACACTTTAAGGAAGGAAGAGACTCAGAATGGAAGCTGATACGGTAGTCGTCACCTGCAATGCAGGATCAGGCATGTGCTCTTTGCTCCTTATCTCCTCTCATCTACCTGAGGGACCGCTGCTTTGCTTTTCAGTTCTCAGTCACACCATGTGACTGTACCCGCCATTTCTATTCCATGTGAGCCTCTGCTTGCTTCGTGCACATGGCCCCCAAGGGACATACTAGCATCAATTTATCTTCTCAAAGCTTGGACTTGTCTAACTGTACACCTGGGATTGGATTTAATCAGATGTAACAGGAATTTGCACCTAGGCCACTGCATGCTAAGAAAGGCTGCAGGGAGGCCCCTGAGGGGTTGTGTGGGGTACCTGCTGCATACACCTTCCCCAAAATGAGCTGGGTTGCAGGCACATGGGTTTGAAAAGTAAATTATCAAACCCTCCACCCAAATAAAGTTTATCATTAGAAGGCATTCTTCTTAACTTTGGTTTTCTCTTTTTAATCTGTTTTTTTTTCTAACGTCTCTGTTTGTTATGGATTCAGCATTTTCTTATTTACCCAGTGCAGCATGCTGGTGAGAGTCAGGTGGATACCATCACCACTAAAGGCTACCGACCTGACATGGTGGCACTCTGTAGACTCTCTCTGTAATACCAGCACTGTGGAGACAGAGGGAGGAGGATCAGTTCAAGACCAGTCTCAGAGACACAGTAATCTCAAGTCAGAGACCAGCCTAGACTACATGAGGCCCTGTTCCCCAAACAGAAACAAACAAGAAAAATGAATTTTTTAAAAAAGCATGACAGTCACTTAGTGAAATTGAAAACTTGCCGGTAGTTACTTTAGTCTCTGAAATACAACTCACTGGGCACATACAATCAGAACTGTGTGTTAAAAATAGCACTATTCCTTAACTTTCTGTAATGATGGTTTTAAGGTATAAAGCATGCCCTGGGCTCATGTGGTTGATCTCAGCACCTGGTCTCCAGATGGTTGTGCTGTGTTAGAAGGTTGAGGTGCACTCACTGGAGGAGCAGGTCAGTGGGACCTAAATCCCTGCCACCTGGCCACACTTGATATTCCTTCCCTGCACTCTGTGAAAGCAACATTACCAGCTGCCCACACTCCTGTCTCCACACTTTATCCATATCTTCTTTGTGCTGTATGCAAAAGAAACCCTTCCTTTCTTAGTTTGTCGTGAGTTTGGTCACAGCAACAAGGAAAATTGATTAATATAGGGCTTGCGGTTGCTATTTAAATTGAATTTATTTTCATTAAATTATTAATTTTTTTGGAGAAAGAGTCTCACTGTATAATTTTACTGAACCTGTCATCAATAATGTTTCTTTTAAAATTTCCTCTCATTTGCTAACATAAAATGCTGGAATGATTCAAATGCTCTGCAATTAACCTAAAGAGCTACCACAGGGGTCTGGAGAGACGATGTTAGGGTCGTGATTTTGCACATTTCAGTCCCCTGCATTCACAGCAGCCTGTTGCTCCAGCTTGCTGGGATCCAGCACCTTCTTCTGGCCTCAGTGGGCACTGGACACATCCACATGCTCCCACACAGGCACACTCACATGCATAGAAATAAATATGACACAAAGAACAGCTTTGTCTCTCCCTGTTCGCCTGCTACTCTATTTACAAACAGCCATTTCAGCTTGTGGTGGACTTGCACTTCACTGTTTCATTTTGGAGAGAAAGGTAAATGTGCGTATTGCTTTTAACCCTGTCCTTATACAAAAATATAATGAATATGTTGTTGTATAACTTTCCTTATGTTTTAAGATATGACTATAACATGAATATCACCTGATGATGCTATCTACCTCATTTTTATACTTAGATAATATTACCATAGGTGTAATTACCTACGCACATTTTCCTTGACAAACAGCCTCTGTCTGTGGGATTTGTTCTCTCGTACACCTTTGCTTTCTAGATTCAGAGGGAAACTTAGTGTGCTTTCCTGTGGGAGAGTTGAAGTTTGTTGCATACAGAGAACAATTTTCAGGCTACTATAGGCTTTAGATTATTTTTTAGAGTCAAAATGGCACTCTCATCTAGTCAGTATAAAAGCCTGTGTTCTTAGTTATTTTGAGAATGTGTGTGTGTGTGTGTGTGTGTGTGTGTGTGTGTGTGTGTGTGTGCCTGTGTGTGTACCTGTGTTTGTGTGTTTGCATGCTTCCACAGGTATGGATGGTAAATGGGTTTTGGAGGTGAAGAGCTAAAGCTTGTCTGTGCTAAACCCTCCCACTTCAGACTCCTGACTCTTTTGATGGCTTTCTTCATTCTTTTTAATAGTTTCAATCCTTTGATATTTCTTCAGTTCCAATGTTATTTTAGTTGCACACTCTTACTCAGGCAGAGTTCAGGCTAATCTGTTAGTGTTCTCTGTCTCTCATTTCTCTATTGATCCACCTTATTCTGAGGACCATCGGCCCCAGCTCTGACTTTGCTTTCCTTTCTCCAGCACAACCATGAACCAGAGGTCCTGTACCACAGTAGGTCTGCGTTATATCTGTGTTGACAAAAATGGTTACTGCCCTAAAGGACTAATATGGCATTTTAAAATGTCCTCTGATATATAACAGTATGTATACATATATATACATTCCTGTGTATGAACCATGCATAATGGCACATGCCTATGCATGTCTATACACGTGTGTTCATTCATGTCTTTCAGTGCATTTTCTTTTCTTGCCATGAGGAAGTTGAATCTCAAAAATAAATAAAGATATATATTTCAATGAGAGACTATTTGCTTACAGTCTAAGAGACTGTGGTGGGTTTAATCTTCAGCAGAAACATCACTGGCCAATAATAAGTTAATTGACTGAAATAAATTGAAGGACAGTGTTTTATATGTCCTGGTGTGGTAATCACCCTGTGTTGATTGCTCTGTGGTCTTTAGGTCAGCACTTTAAACATCATGGGGTAACACATATCACACATGGGCTGCATGCTGGTAAACAACAGCTGAGCAGAAGGTGTGAAACTTTTTCAACATACATCCACTTAGATGCATAACACTGATGCTTTAAACAGAAAAGAAAGAACAGAGAAGGTAAATAGGAAATGAATCTTCAAATACCTGGCCAGTAAGATCACAAGGACAAAAGTAAGAAATATACAAAAAGGTATGAATAACATAGTTCATAGCTCTAATTAAAAGTGTGTCAAATTATATTCAGCAAATGAAAAATACACATTATATTTTCATGCAGACCATGAATTAGGTAACAAAAGGAAGCAGATGACTTCTAAATCATGGGTATCTGTTGTGCTCCTCAGCCTCAAAACCAGTACTAATAATACAAAAAAAAAACCCCACTAATATTAAAACAAATAACTGAGATACTCATGAAGTAACCATGGTGTTGAAGGAGAAATAATGATGAAATCACAAAACTATATGACAATGATAAATAGCTTGTGGTGAATACTGAGGTAAGTGACAAAAACACAAAATGTCCTTGAAGAACAAAGAAGGACCTACTCACAGATGAGAAGCAGAGTGACCAAGAGTTACCAGGAGAGGTGACCCAGGATTTAGCACACTGTGGAAGCCATCATGTTTGAGATTTTAGCATCTACACTGGGAGAAATGAATGCTGACAAGTGTGTTGGACTGCAGATCTCACTGGGTATTTAGAGGCAATGGGAGAAGGTGGGGATTCTACCATGAACCAAGCCCTTACCTTGACACAGGGCTGCCACAGCTTGTCTGAGTGCTCAGTTTCAGAGCTTACCTTCCACCATGCTCCCCTGAGAAACTCACTGCCTCCCCCAGGGATCACCATCTTTTCTCATTGGATACTGCCTTCCCCTGCACTGTTAGGTGCCATTCATGGTTCTTCCAGCCTAGAGAGCTTTTAAAGACCTCAGGACACGTGAAAGCCTACAAGTTAAAATGAATAACCTGAAAGCTTTCACGTTTCGATGCAGAAAGGCCTTCCTGTAGGCCATGAGCCCCAAACTCTCCAGGAAGCCCACAGGAAAGCCCATGGCAACTATACACAGCTAGTTGTTTCAAAGTGGACTAACCTTTGTTAAAAACACCTCACTGGGATATCTGATGGAGTCAAGATAGCATGAGGTCAGACATAGGTCGTCTGGCATAGCTCCAGTTCTGCAGGAACTTTGTGTGACACAGAAGTACTTCACCCAATGATGTGTGCAGCTAGAAGTAGGCAACAGTTTGGGAATTTACATTCAAAGGGGCAAAACAACAACAACAACTTTACTCATACTTCTAATACTTTTTCAAGGTCCATAATTGTTTAAAAATTAAATGAAGAGAGAAAAAGAGAGGCAGACAGAGAAAAAAGGAGTAAACTTTCCCCCAGGATTTTAAAACGTGTTTATGTTCTTAGCTGCCCTTCTAGAATGTTAGCACACAGATGTAATAAAGTGCTATTTTTACTGGTTCACCTGAAATGGATAAAGTGGACACATTGATTTGACCATCAATATAAACATCCTATCACTTACATTTTTATGGTTCTCCATGTTCTCAATAAAATAAACACTGGCCAGGATTTGACAGCAGCCTTTGTAAACCAGCTCTCATTTCTTCTCCACTTGGTGTGTGTCAGAACACAAGCTTGTATCCTGTAGCTTGTCTCTGCAGAGAATCTTTTGGAGAGTTTTAGGGAGAAGCTGAGAGTCCCCCTGTGAAACCAGGATGAGTTAGCATACTAGCTGCTAATTGTCAGGTAGATGGGAAAACACTGGAACGCCAAGATGTGATTATTGCTTTCGGCTCACCTGCTGGGAAGCACCTCCAAGCCACTCATCCAGGGACTTTATTTGTTGTTGATACCTGGGAGAGCTCCCTTGAAGAATGCAGAGCACATAATTACCAGCCTTTAGTGCAAACCCTTTTGGAGAAATTCTCAGCTAAGCCCACTCTTTAGAGGTAAATAGCAAGGGGGCTTGTAATTACATGAGCTCCCCTGTAGACATGAACTGACACAGATAATGCTAGATAATTAGCAGATAATTTTCTAGGTATTCCTGGCACTGAGCAATATATTCACAGTGAAGTCAGACAAAGCTCCCCGGGTCACCCATGGCCAGCCTGTGACCAGTGCTAATTGGGGAGAGAGAGGTCTGCACTCTGAAATAGGAGCAACCATTGTCCAGTTGATGGCAGGCCCATAATACCCAAGGCTGGATAATGGGGTAATTGGAAGGCAGCGTGTGCAACAGCAGCTGCTGAATGCAAAGATGTCCAGTCTTTCATCACAGATCGGGAACTGCTTGAGCCGGGTTGGGTAGACCTTGAGTAACTACTCGGCAATCACACGTGCACTTTGTAATTTTTTCCTACTTCGTTTCATGGACTGAACTTCTAATTTGAACAGTCACATCTCTACGGGGAACAACTGGGCTGGGGGTGGTGTCATCTCCTTAGGAATCAATATGGGATGTGACAATGTGCTCAAGAAAGTCAACAGTGAGAAATCTTAATTACATCTGTAATTTCTAGAAGGACCTCAAGAGAAAATCAGGTTCAGAGTAGGAAGAGCAAAACAAAAGGAACAACAACAAGACAATTCCACTTGAGGAAACCTGAGGAGAAACCCTGGGGCTTCTTTGGTAAATTGTATTAAGAGCAGCTTGAGCTATGCTCCTGTTGCAGCTCCTCTGGCTGCCAAAACTCCTTCCTGTAACCTGCAACCCACAAAGACAGTGTGTAAAGTTATGTGACTGCTAGCTGAGGATGCATGCACTCTCCTCCTGGATAAGCCTATGCTTCCTGTAAGACCACACCTGTAGAGTTTGTTCTCTTATTCCTCAGTTTCCTCATCCGTACAAACAGTAAACCCCACATCTCCATGAGACATTATCTGAAGGACCACAGAGGAGGATGTACAGTGTGCAAACCACAGAGGTACCTTTCATCACAGGTTGGAAACTGCTTGAGCCTGGTAGGCTCAAGCCCACAGAAGCCATGAGGGACCACTAAGTGCTGTTTACACCCTGTGACTGACAGGTGAGGAGGGGAGATGGAATTAAAGCTCAGATAGGAATCTACCCCATCAGAGGAAACAGAAGTGATGCTTGCAGTACTGAAAGACATGTTGTCAGTTAAAACGGTAGTCATTTTTTTTTCTCGTTTTTTTTTTTTCCCTTTGTCCTTGTACTGACAGGTCTAGTTTTTGGTTACATCATGTTCTGGTAATTCTTCATCTTCAGGTCCTCTTAATTGATAGACTCTTTTTTCTCCTATCTTTGCCATCTCTTCTTACCTCCCCACCCTCTTTAAATGAAGAATACTCAAATGCCCCTGTTGCAGCCTTCTATCTATTCCCCAACTGCTTAGTGGTCACAGAATTCTTGTAATGATAATGTCTATAAAGATGTGCTGATTTGATTTGAGCTTCCATTTAAGTAATACATAATTTGGACACACCAGAGAGACATTTTTTTTTCCAAAGTTACAAACCCTATGGAATTGAGGATACATTATCCACATATATGTTAGGATATTGGCTTTGAGCCTTTGAGCCCTATGGGATGGTTAGAGGAGCCATCTTTCAGGCAGCTTAACTCAAGAGCCATCTTTAGAGGCCAGGTTAGACAAGTCCAGGTCCCTTTTCTTCCTATCATTCACAAAGAAGGAGAGAAGAAAGCCACCTGGTGTCTGGGGACATCTACAGGCTTCACCCTGCAAAAACTTGTTTTTAGAATATCTTTGGAAGAAAATATGTGGGGTGAGGGGGGTCAGAGCTTCCATCAAACCTTGATGTATGGTGCTGGGAATTCCAGGAATGAGATGTCTTCCATCTTCTAGAAGAGTTGACATTAGAAACCGAAGGGCTCCTAAGAGCACGCAGTGTGTTCACTTACCCCTACAGTCCTGGAAGTATCAGGGATAGTGCCAGGCACAGAAGTTATTATTTGATGTACAATTTGTCCTTTGTGTTTCCAAGACACTTTTTTCAAAATTTAATTTCAAAATGAAAATGAGTTTTTAAATGATGAGCTTTCCTCAAATCAGAGTGAATGGCAATGCTGCCATCCACATGTAAAGAACAGGCAGCACTTCTGATATTGAGACTGCCACTCTAGAAAACCACTGCAGAGGATGTGGCCAGGCCTCCAGGCTGTCCATCATGCCTGATCTTCAGCAGCAGCAGATCTTCAAAGCTTGGTCTGTGTGCATTTAGTGGCTGACTGCAATTATCTGTGGAAGTCAAAGCCTACTTATTACTGGGCAACCTTGCCTATGTCTCTCCACACAGTGATTTTATATAGTGACTTATTTAAATTTCTTTTATCACCATATGCTAAGTATACAAAACAATGGGTTTCATTATGACATTCTTAGATGAGCACATAATGTGCTTTGGTTACATCTGTCACTCTCATGAACAGACTTTTTACATGTTGATAATGCCTTAGTTTTGTTGGCAGCAGCAAAGCAGGAACCAAAGGCCAGCATTAGTGAGCTGAGTACTGTTGTGCTGAGCTGCACTGAAAGGTCACAAGGTCACAGGGGTGTTGTCAGATCCTTACAGGTAGGTCAGTGTAGGTTCTGGAGGCACAGGTGATAATATTAGTTGGGACCTGAGTTCCACTGTGAAGCAATTTCTCAGCATCTTCTCATCCTCTTAGAAGCCTCAAATGGGTCCTGCCAGCTGGGTGGGCTCTCACACAGTTGTCCTAAACAGTTGTTCTCTGTTCCTCTGCTCTAATGGGTCTGTGGGTCCTCTAGGGCTAGAGAGTCTAAGTCAATGAGAACTCTCTGGACTTTCTTTAGTGCCTCATCTCACAAGAAGGATAAATGGGAAAGACTTCAGAGAATGAAGCTCTGCTGGTTTACTTAAGGTGGCTGAGCCACACCTGTGCAGATCTTGGATGCTCACAATGCCA
This sequence comes from Rhabdomys pumilio, assembly GCA_030674055.1. NCBI lineage: Eukaryota > Metazoa > Chordata > Mammalia > Rodentia > Muridae > Rhabdomys > Rhabdomys pumilio. The sequence goes on from JANHMN010000014.1 coordinate 69,854,450, forward strand.
TGCTCTCTCTTAGCCTGGTCTTCCAAACTCTTGCCATTCTTCTACCCACTCTGTCTTTCTGTCTTCAGAGGCTATTGAGCTTCCTTAGCTCCACCTTGCAGCACAGACATGGCCTTCAGTGGTCTTTACCTTGTCCAGAACCTTTTTGTTATGGGGGTAGCCAGGGGTGACCCTCTGCTCCCTAGGGGTCTCATGGTAACTTTTTATATCAGGTCCTTATAGCACTGGTTTCCTATTCATTTCTTTCTGAAACCAAAGGGAAGGTGATAACTGTGAGCTGGAACTCAATAGAGAGAAGAATTTTACCTGTGAGAAGCTGAGCCCAGTGACACAGCCACTGTGTCTGGGCAATCAGGGCCTGATAGATAGTACAGCACCTGGCTCTAAAGAGAACAGGCTTTAGAAGTCCTGGATGTTTTCTTATAATGTACTCAATTCTAACTATTCTCAAGTGTAAGATATTGGACCTGAAATTAATCCATAAAAATATCAGAGTTTCTGTGGAGATTCTTATAAAGCAACATGCAGTTAGGTGTCCCCAACCTCTGGTAGACTGTCTTCCCAATAATCCATTAAGATTCGTTGAAGTTGAGACTAATGTTAAGTCAAATGCATAGTTACCACTTCTGACCTACCCAACGAATGCTATCTCATAGCCCAATCTTCCTTGATTTCCTTTCCACTGGGTGAAATCATCAAACACAAAGCATATTTTGTAGTGAAAGATAGAGCATTTAATTGATCTTTTTTTTTTTTCTTGAGGCACACTGCAGAGAAATCTAATGGCTACAATCAGCACCATAGGAAGGAGCTTCCTTGAATACGACTTGCCTCAGAAGAGGGAGAAATTTAAAGTGAGAAATTCTTATGCCACTGAGTGTGCTTGATGGTTAATACTCACTGTCAACTTGAGAGACCCTAGAACCACTTAGGAGACAAGCGTCTGGCCAAGTCTGCTCTGGAGTTTGCAAGCTATGCTAATTGAAGTGAGGTCTGCCCTGACTTTGGTGGCCCATTTCCAGGGGCTGAAGTCCTGGGCCATATAAAAGGAGAAAGTGAGCTGGGAGAGGTGTTAGTTGTTATTTGTGATGCAGACACAATGTGACCAGCTTTTCATGAGCCATTTCTCTGAAACAATGGACTGGACTTTAAAGTTGCAACCAAAGTACACAAAGTATATCTTTCCTATTTTAAACTGTTCTGCCAGGCCTTTTGTCATAGTAGCAAAAAAAAAAAAAAAAAAAAAAGAAAGAAAGAAAAGAAATTGTAACAAGCAAACAGATACAGTTTACATGGCTTCTCATCTTCCCAAAGTAAAAACATTATTACATCAGACAATCCTCAGCTGGGGATGTGTATTCCTGTATGAGATTGTCTGTTGGGGCCATTTTCACCAGCTACATGAGAACTGAGACTACAGTAGAGTCCAGCCCCTGCTCCTGCCCACTCTCCTTCAATTTGTGCCCTCTGTGCTATCTCTGCTTCCATCACACCTGCGAACAGGACCAGGAAGATGCTTCTTTTAGTCTCTACTGTGAGCAAAGCCCAGAAGATTCAAGAAACATAAATCGTATCTGCATGCACAACTCTCAGGGATATATATATATATATATATATATATATATATGAATCCAGCGCTCATTTTAATATGCCTGCAGCATGCATATCTCTTATGACAACATATCTAATGCATATCTCTCATGATAATATACGTGCATGCATATCTCTCATGTTAATCTCACTATAATATATCTTCATGCTTATCTCTTTTGATAATACACCTGCATGCATATCTCCTATTTTAATATATCTGTATGCACACTGCTCATTTTCATGTACCTTCATTCATCTAGCAAGTTAGTGTTTACCTTTCCGACTATTCTTTCATACCAACTACTACTGATTGCATTATGAACCATGTGCCAGAGAGGACACTCTCCTGTTCTGTGACTGTCACACCCATAGTTGTTTGGCTTAGTGGGTGGATACTCCTGCAACATCACTGGAGCTGTGTCTGCTATTGAAGAACACTGAAAATTCTTTTTCAAATACAAAAAAATAAAAATGGTACAGCTCCTTTCAAAGGTGCCAAGCAGTTAGGGTTAGGATGTCCCTATGTGATATTATTGCTAAAAGTAAGAACTTCTGAGTTTTGGATGCTCACTGAATACACACAAGGCACACTTTGTTCTTCTTACATGAACTAATTCATTTCACCTTCACAGGAATGAAGCCAGAAGACCTTATTTTGTGTCTAGTTTACATGTGGGGAAACTGAAACACATATTCAGATCTGTATAAGCTTTTGAGCATGCTCCTCACCTAACTGGAGTGGTGCTGTACTGTGAGCAACTGTGCCCACAACCAGCCCTCCAGGCAGCCAGAATCAACGTCAAGGTTCATAGCACACTGAAAGCTCATCAGTTATGCAGTGCCTCCATACCAAGGAAACAGTGAGATTTCTCAGCACTTTTCATAGTGCAGTCCTAATCACATTGGTCAGAATTGCCACTGCTTTTAGTCAACACCACTGAGGAGTGTTTCAAGGAAAGAAGAAAAGAGGGCAGGGCCCAAGCATCCATGTGTGCCACTGTGCTGTGCATCTGCAGACTGTCTGCTAGGGAATTCTGGGTAAGGTAAAAGGTGGAACGTATGACTCAAAAGACCCAGAATGCAGTGCCAGTGCTTGGATTTAGGATGCATATCTCTCATAATATGTCTGCATATCAAATAGAATGTCCGTCTCAGTATCAGGTGATCTCTGAAACATCTCTGAGAGTAACTATGGGATTTAAAACAGGTGTGAAGAAATGACTATCGCATAGCCAAGGGCAGAATCAATTCTATCTCCTTACCTTTCTATCTCTCCCCCTCCTTTTCTTCTGCCTTCTCTTCTTTCTCATCCTTTATTTTGCCTCCTCTTCCTCTCCTTTCTCTCTCCTTCCTCCTCCCTTATTCTTCTTCCTTCCCCTTTTCTATTGGGGGAGAAGTGTTCCCTCAATACACATATTGTGAAAAGAATTACTCCTTGTCTTCTTATGCTGAGAAGTTATGAGAGACTATTAGCTCAGGTGTGAGCTTTCACTCAAGGTTTCCATGTTATTTCTGTGGCCCTTAAATATTTATTAACTACCAGCAACAACTCTGCTTCCTCCAAAGAATATAATGCTGCCAAGGTCTCTTTGCTGTGGGGTTCAGATTCTAGACGCAGAGCTGACAAGAAGCAGGAGAAAGGCAGATAACAAGCACACAAACAGGCAGAAGTGTGTCCTGGAGCACAACCAGTGTTCCCAGGCTTAGGTGAAAGGGAAGGAGCTGCAGAGAGGAGATAGTCTGAAGCTGGTGTTGGAGGCAGAACACAATGATTCTCCAGATCCAAACGCACCATGTCCTACCCATGTGCCTTGACCTCTGCCCTTCTCAGAAATAAGCTCTTAACTTTTCATAGAATTTGTTTTCTTGCAAGGTGCCAGGCTACATGCAGAATAGAATCTTGACACTGGTGCAACACATATGTTGTTGGAAGAACAGGTATCTGCATGCAATCCCAGGGTGGAGCTTGGGGACTAATGACCAGTTCTACCCAGATGCTCACGCTAGTGTCTGCTCAGGAAACTGACTTAAAAGTCAGAAAAAGACAGAAATGGAAGGAAACCACTGAGCAAACCTCCTAAGCTCCTGGCTTTAGGCTGTTATTTTAACTTCATCATTTATTTTATGCTTGATGGTGTATGAGGTCAGAGGCAAATAAAGTTGGAAGTCTTTAAAGGCATCTTTACATGACTACAACTTAAAATTGGACCCAGACATGACTAGTCAACATGTTCTTTGTAGTTACTTAAATACCTTAATTTTAGAAACTACCAGAAGCTACATACGACCTCTTCCTAGCAATAACCTATAACTAGGACATATAAACAGGTTTCTCCTAAAGCTCTGACATTTTACTAGTAGTGCAGCCATAATCTGTCTGCTCATCAGGATGTTCCAGGACTATTTGATGTCTTTTGAAGTATAAGCCTGTACTCAGGGCTGCTCAGGACATCTGCAAATACCTCTGGTGCTGAAAAGACAGGCTGAAAAGACAGGCTATGTGCTGGGCTGCTGCTGCCCAGCATCACAAAGTTCTTCCTTTTTCTCAGACTGACCCTACAAGGTTCTTCAGTTCCCCAGTGTCATCCTGGGCCAGTGAGAGTGAGACCATGCTCCAAGCACTGAAGCTCCTAAGTCACCAGGGTATAAGGAACTAGCCCATTTGTGGTTGTCAGTGTTTCCTCAAAATGGAGGGCAGTCAGCTGCTGTCCAGAGTGCCAGGTATCTTACTATACAAGTTCAGTTCTTGTTTCATTGCATTCGCTCTTTGTCACCCATTATAGTTGTGCCTTTTCATTCAGTCAAGAAAAAGGTTCTGAGCATCCTTCTGTACTCACTCCTAAGAGTTCAGAGTAGCCCTCTGTATTCACCCCAGAGTGAACAGAGTGAGCCCATCTCCTGATCCCAGTGGTTGCTCACACCAGAGATAGGACAGGCCCACAAGTCCTCAGGGCTATCTCAGCAAGTCATCCATCCTCTTCCCTGTAACTGGTGACTTTTAAACATGCTACCCTTTTAAAGCTCTTGACTCCCCTGTGTCCATTCCAGCTTATAACTGGCTTGAATTAAAATTACTTATGATCTGAGAGCCATCCTGCAATCATATGACCTATCTGTTGCCCACAGAGCTAAGATTAAACCCCAGGGCTGAAACCCAGCTTGCATCCTCTCCTGCTCATATCTGCCTGCTACTTAACTTGATAGAAACTGAAAAACCTGTTGAGGTCCATATTTGAGAGTTAAGCCTTGGGATTTTTTTATAATTCAATTATATCTCTGTTAGACAGAACAAGAAGGATGGGGCAGTGTTGAGGATGACCTAAAGGGTAGGCATTGTGTTCTGACAAATGTTCAAGGTTTGGGTGTTTTCTAAACTAGAGGAGTAAGAAAGATAGAGAGAACAAACACTCCTTCCTGGTCCAGAGAAGATTAAAAATGTGTGCTTTCTTCATGTTCTCCGTAAAGAGGCAAGGTTTGCTTTTAGAAAAGATTTAAGATAAAACAAAGAAGGCACAGTGTTGGCTGTCCACATGACTGTGGCTGTCTGTCTGTCCCACAGCCTCCTCCAACACCTCTCTGAGTGTCTTGGCCAGACCCCAAGAAGATGCTTGGGGATGGATGTGACAGCTGCTGAATGACGGTTTGTTTTGTCAGCCTGTCACGGTAATCCTGTCGTTTGCTATTTAAGACAAAGTGTTCATTTGAAAACATCAGATGTGTTTTATTGTACACACCCGTGTTGGGGACGACCCTGCCAACACAGGGGCTTTGTTCATTTCCATAAATCAGACGTGTAAGGATCAGGGGGGATACATGCCCGAGGGTTTAGGGAACATGGGCTTCCAACATGCAGAGGCAAGGGAGGGAGAGCACTGGGGACTCTCCTGGCATTTCCCAGAGGTGCTAATGACTCAGATCCTGTCAAGAATGCTTCCAGTTTATGCAGGAGAGAGAGGATCCATCTGCTTAGTAAAGTGGAGAAGCATTTCCTACAGGTGAGCACCATAGATCAAGGATAAAACGGAAGTTTTCGAGCCTGTGCTTTTGAAGTAAGCTTTGAGGGCTTCCTACGAGATCCTATGTTGAATGGGACAGGGGACTATATGTACAGTGACACCACACAATGTAAGTGCCAGTGAGAAGAAGCAGGACACTGAGGTCAACACTGGGCCCCTCTGCTCCTGCTTTGTGTATACTTATAGAGGCAGCACCACAAAACTATTTGCATAAAAATAACTCAGTCCACTACATGTTTATTTTCTAGTAAGGAGGCCTGGCCAACTTCTTGAACCCCTTTCTCGGGTGGAACAGGAAAGCCTCACAGACCCTTCTTAGAAAGGTCAAGGTGTTGAGGAACCACAGCCTCTCGTCTCTAACAGTCAGGTTGGTATTAAGCGGAGACACCTGTGGGAGTTCACTCAGAAGGAGAAGACACCTTGTGAGGCAGGTGTCCTCCTCATCCATCTGTCTGTCTCAGATGTTGATACAGCAGCACTTTCTACACAGAGATGTGATGTCCTGACTCATTCTGAGCTCCAAACAGCACCAAACCAAAGACACCAGTTGCTCCTGTGTTAGTTGATGTAACAAAACAGCTTCTGGCAAGAATGGCTTGTTTTGCCTCATGGGTTTTGAAGGTTTAGTCCATTGCGGTGGGACACACAGCAGAGTTCACAGCAGTGGAGACTCTGCGTGTTTGGTAGAACAAAGAGCTCAGGGCTTAGGCTGGAAGCAAAGCCAGTCTGGAATGCTCCACTACATTTGCAGGTAGACCAGGTGTCCTAAAAGTTTATATGACCTTCCTAGACAACAGCACTTAGTGGAGAACCCAGAGTATAAACAAATGAGACTTGGGGACATTTCCTTCAAACTTTAGTGGGTAATATGTGAAGGTGGCCGCATTGCTGACTGGGTCTGCAAAACACACGTAAAGAGAAGTCATCGAGAAGACTGGAGTTAGCACAGTGACAACACACTGCTTTCCCGAGAAGGACTGAACGCATGAGCCCTTTTCTACAGGAAACCCTCATCCCACATCTCTGTCCTCCTTCTTCTATTTTATTTCTCAAGTTTGACAATATTAAAATCCCCTGCCCCACCTCCCCCTTAGAGAAAGCAGGAGGGCAATGAAGGAAGGACAAAGTGAGCTTGAAGATCTATTAGAAAGAAAACTCGTTTCTCCACCGAGGGCCTCAGGATAACCCAGGGAACCTCTCTTAATGTTGCCACTGGTGTGAAATTTAAAGAAACCCGAGGCAGAAAACAGACAGGTTAGGCATTGATCAAGGTCTCTTTCTAAATGCCCCAATGCCTGAAAGGCCTTATAATGCTTCTTCCTACAGCACCAAACACAAGCAATACGTAACTGTTTCCTTTGTCTGTTTGTTTTCCCAGGTGAAGACTCTTCCTGTCTGTGACAAGCTCTTCTGACCACAGCTCTTTTGTTTGAAGGAAAAAAAAATCAGAGGGATCAGGTTCCTCTGGGGGGGGAGGGGAATGTTGTCCAACTTCAACTCTAAAATCAACTTATCTGAGTGTAGGGGGCTGATTAATAAAATAGATAAAGGTCATTTAATCTATATTAGAAGGAGTAGGCTGGGCCTCCAACTCTCCCCAACATTGACAAGAAATAGATAACATACAAAAACTTCTGTTAACTTTAACCTGTGCTTTCTCATTGGAAGGCAAACAAAGACCCTTGTGGGAGAATGGGTTATGATTTGTATCTCCTGGATACAACCCAGTTGTGACAGCAATGACATTTCTGTTAAGCCACTACCCCTCTCTCCTACCCAATTCTATCCTAATTAAGTTTTCTCTGTAGTTTTTCAAAGTTGGGTCACAGTTGGGTGGTACGAGCTGGGCTTTCTATCCTAGTAACAATACTGAGATCCTTATGAATGGTCTCTCATTGACAGTGTTGTAAGCATGTCAGCATCACAGTGTGAGCGCTCTGAAGTCCAGATCCAGTCCTGGGTTTAGGGAAAGCACTGCACACATTCTGGGTAGCATGTGCTGACCTCATGAACCTTTGGCTTCAGCCTGCCTGATGATAGGAGATCAGGAAAGACAGGCTAGACTCCTCACTCATCAGGAAGCCTGGCAGCCTTGCCCTTCTGCCCTGAGCTCCTCATGTCCACTGACAACAGAGGTGTCTTTTAGCTAGGTTTCAACAGCATCAAACCAAGCCTATGTGTCCATGCATCCAGGGCTCTGACCTCCTGGCCTGAGGTCCTGGCCTGACTACCTTTTGGAGGTGCCTGAGTTTCTCTGACCTGTGGAATTTCAGTCCTGGATGGTGTCATTCAAATACGCTCTGGATGCTGTATGCAGGAGAGAGCTGCAAGAAAATCTTCACTGGCAAGAAAAATTCTAGAATAAAAGGAAAAGAAATCAGAATGCGATTCAATGAACACTTTTAATTTAGAACATACTATGAAGGCGAATGGTGAGTTTCGCTCCAGGCTTCAATTTCCACTTGCATTGTCTTCTGTGGAAGTTGATAGTGCCTGTCACAAGGCTGAATGTATAGGAATTGTGATAATCTGGAGAGCTAACTCTACCATTTAGAAAGCGGAGTTCTTGAGCTATTCAATAAGCTATGCTGACAGGCTATAAGCCAACTTCTACCCTACCATAGCACAGGGGAATTCACATCATTGCCTGCAATATCCTGATACAACTCAGAGTTAAATAAAGGCTGGAAGTCTCCCTAAAATAACACTGTACACTGAGAACTGGCCATGACTGGAGGGACCTACACATAGAGAGACATGCAGAGCTCAAAGATTCCTTTGCTGAACTGAGAGATGTGCAGAATCCTGGCAGCTGTTCTGTGAGGTTGGCTACTCCACAAACCAAATCTGAAATAAAGGCAGAAGTGGGGACTAGCGGGACAGGATCAACAGAGGGCAGAGGGCAGAGGGCAGAGGGCAGAGGGCAGAGGGCAGAG